>CM060961.1:84030263-84730263 GCA_030765045.1 Tenodera sinensis
ACATATAAACTTAGATAACAGGCTGAAGTGGCGATGCCAGTTTAGCCCTTTAATGACTACATGTAGCCTTTTTTTAAGAGCCTGTGAGCCAATAGTTTGCACAAGAAGCCATGATAGGCATTTTCAGCTATTTTACAAGAAAAAATTATTTTGTTGTTTAATGACGCTGTCAATTGCTAGGATCACATCAGCGTCGCCGGTGTGCCGGAATTTTGTCCCGCAGGAGTTCTTTTACATGCCAGTAAATCTACTGACGTGGAGGTGTCGTTTTTAAGCACACTTAAAAACCACTGGTCTGGGCCGGATTTGAACCCGCAATCTTGGGATCAGAAGGCAAGCGTCTAACCAACTGAACCACCCAGAGTGACAGCTATTTTACACCAAGATAGTGTCAATTTTGACATTTTTTCAAAACATTTAACCATTTGTTCTATTTTTAGTTTCCAATGAATAATTTCATGGCTAAATTAATTAAACTACCAAAGGATAAGCTCTTGTGATCTAATGGTAATGTAGAAAATGAGCTACTCAGTAAAACAATTTAGTTTATTGTGTTTAAGATAAATAAAGAAAATATATCGCAGTACTTTTGGCTCCAAGAGTTTTTAGTTTTGCTAACAGAAGCACACTTCTCTTTTAATCATGTGCTTTAAGTACCGCTGGTAATGCAAAATATTAGAAAACAAAGACTAATTTAAGTATGAACAATAGGAAATGAGTGACGAATATATGAGAAAACATAATTTTGTGTTTAGGTTTACATCATAAAGTAGTTATTTTGTCTTAGGTGTAGGTAAAGTTAACACCTTTGATTGACATGTGCTGCCAACTATAACCCAAGGGGATTTGGCCTGCCTCCTTGTACCTCCACTTACCGCTACTGTCCAGATTAAACATCTACAATGCTGTCAATCCAAGCCTAATATTAATGGCACAGATCAATAGGACAGTAATATAATAATGTTGTAAACTTACTAGTTGTCACTTCCTTCAGCTGGTAGGTTTTCTGTTAGGCAACACATTTCATTACGCCTTGAAAAATAGTAAGCAGCATACAAACAATTTAAAATACACATTTCTTTCCTTTTTGAAGGTAGTGTCATGGCATGGGGGCACTACCCCAGACCCGCTCTGTTTCGAAATGCAATGGGTGGTTCCGAGAACCATGACATAGAATACTGACTACTGCTGATGGTGCTGATGATTTAGATGCATCATCAGATGAAAGTAGTACAGAATAGACAGGTATGCTTATTTTTATTTAGGTTTGTAAAATATGAGTAAGCTTAATGCACATGCCATTCGTTATATTTACCATTGTTCCATTTTCACTGTTGAACGTGTAAGTCCATGGTCATGCTACTGAAATAGCTATGTAATAAACTGTGGCAAGGCACCAATGGAAATAACACAACATTGCTTCAACTGTTGTTTTTCATGCATAAACATTTTTAAAATAAATTTGTGTTTCAGTTTTATGCTACTTACCTATTTGATTTATAACAATTTACTTCATTTTGTTTGTTTTAATTATCACACACTTACCCTGAAATTTTGAAAATACAAAATGGGGGGAAATTGTGTGAGTAAATACAGTAAACATGTTTTCTTTGTGTTCTTAAAAGTCTCCTAATCACTATGTTAATCCATCCTGGTTGCCCATAAACTGGATCCATCTGCTAATTATTAATTTGAAAAAAAATGGACATTGAGGTATTCAATATTTTTTTCTCCAAAACTGTTTGACATAGCCAAATAAAAATACCAGGTTTTGTAGACATAATCTAGGGAAACATATGGCCAGAGTTTAGTTTACTACGAACAAATAATATTTTATAAGAAGCGTTTGCTATACTACCCTAAAATTGCAGCAAAAAAACGAATAAAAAATATGTTTTACAAAAACTATCTTACATAGAAAAGTGAAATTTGGTAAACCTTCTAGTTATGCTCTGGTACACATACATACAAATTTTCACATCATTGTGACAAAAATTGTGGATTTTTGTCATTTTCACAGATGCCTCCCCTTAACATGGTTATCTGCAACAAATATTGACAATTTTGACAGTGAAATAATGAATTAATACTATGTGATTGCAAACTTCCAACATGTGGCCCCCCTTGGAAAAAAGTCCGCTGACGCTCATGATCAAGGATAATTTGTACGAGCTGAGATAAGTGGCAAGGCAGAAGGAGACATTCGAAGATTTTGGAAAGTAGGGAGAGTAAACTAATAGGACGATAATTGTGGGGATCTTTCTTAGCTTTGTCAGATTTAGGAAGAAGGATAACAGTAGCATGCTTCCATTGGTGAGGGATATGAGCAGTGCGGAGAATAGCGTTATAGATCTGTGTTAGTAGGACTAGCGCATTCCGGGGAGAATGAAATATTAAGGGTTGCACCTGGAGACTTGTGAGCTGAGGAGCGAAAGATGATATTTTTAACTTGAGCAGGGGTAAAGTAGTGTCGAAAAGGAGTGAATAATAAAGGTTGCGTGAGTTCTTCCTCCACTCGATGATTGAATTCCACGTCGAGCACAGGATTGAGTGAAAACTGTCGTACCAGGGGTTCAGAAAACAGGTTGACCTTCTCAAGTGGCATAGAAAACCAAGAGGCGGTATGGCAGCAAAATGGCGTGTAAAAGTTCTAGTCTTCTGCCATAAGGATCCATTGCGGGTGTTTAAGGCTCGAAGTTTGCTTTCAGCAGCATTACTGCCTGCAGCACGTAGGGCAGCCTTCAGCTCCCAAGTAGCGCAGTTAAAATTAGTTTTATGAAGTGGGCAATGCGTACATTCCCAGAGTTTCCTACAGTCCTTCTTGATGGAACGCAGAAGATGAATCTCAGGAGAGCAGAAAGTCACAGACCGAGGACGGAGATCGTGGATGTTGCTGCTGGCAAGGTTGTATATTACGAGTCAGGGTAGAAACAGCCACATCAACATCGCGGGGTGTCTTAAGCGGCACAGTCGTATCAGTGAGGTCAGCAAGCAAAGAGGTGTACAAAGGCCAATCAAAAGGATACCGTACCAGGGATGGAAAGAAGGCTTTGTACTTCATTCCATCAGAGAGAGTAAGCAGGACTGGTAAATGATCGGAGCTCAGATCGTGAAAAACCAAAAGACGGGAACAATGACAGGAAATATTAGGTCCGATGAAGAAGTCCAGCATGTCCGGAGTCCCACCATTGTGCGGGTAGAACGTGGGTTCAGCTGGACAGATTTCATCTAGGTGTAACTGATGAATTGCAGTGTGTAAAAGTTTACCTCTAAGATTTGAGAGGTTTGAACCCCAAAGAGGATGTTTGGAATTAATATCGCCTCCGATTAGAAAGGAGGCATTGAAAGCATGAGTAATACCGCAGAAATCGGCGAGATAACATGATTCTGAGGAGAAGAATAGAAAGATCCAACTTGAATGTTTGTGGAAGTAGGAGACAATTGAATCCGAGCAATCTGGAAGGAGTCTTCCGAAATGGGCGGATGGGCATGGTGAGCCAAACAGGTTTTGATAAACAAGGCAGAACCACCCGTTCTAGTCGAGTTAGGGTGGTCTGCACGATATATATCATAGCCAGGAATGGAAATGTATGTGAGAAGCCAATTTGGTTTCTGTGGTGAGCAGGATGTCTATTTCATAAACCGTAAGGAAGTGTAATAATTTGTGAAACTTATTGGTGATACTCTGACAATTCCAAGTGCAGATTCAAATGGAAGTGGGGACAAAATTAGCCATGAATGCAAAGCAGAACAGGAATCAATTGTTGCAGTGTAGTAAGAAGAGGCTGTAGAATAGCAAAGACAGAATCCAGTCGAGCCATCAAGCAGTCCAATGGAGAATGGTTTGGTTCACACTGATGGGTTGCGGCTGCATAGGAATGTGAAACACCGGAAGTTGAGCCCCGAGAATCTGGAAACGACGATAGAGGCTGGACATTAGATACAGGAGGCCTTTAGTGCCGTTTGATGCGCCTTGACTAGTTAGTTCAGAATGTGCAATAAAAAAGTGTACATTTTGACTTAATACCTTTCAGCTCCGACCGATTCATTTGAACAGAATTGGGATATATTCTTCACGTTTATGTGATCAGCAAGAGGAAATGGACGTTGGGTAGCCTTCCCCTTGTATGGTAAAATGCTGGTGTGAGTAATATGAGCGGAGGAGAAAAGCATTAAGTCACTGACCAATGGACCAAGACCACCTTCAAATATACCAGGCCACTTCTAGTACCTCATCCGTCTGTGAAAAATATTGGAGAGCAAGAGGACTACTGACTTCATTGTCAGAAATCTAGCATTAGCCAAAAACAACAATATTATTTGTGAACTTTAATTACAAGCTTTATGTCAGTGCAGCTTTATTTCAAGCTTTAATTAGATATGTTGGTTGATGTCTTCTCTTTTATCTGATCTTGAGACCAGCACTAGAAGTTACTTGTAACTTATTTTTGTGTCTGCTTAGAGACACAGGGACACACATGTAAGAAAAAATGTTAATATTCAAACAATTAAAAGCATTAAAAGCAGTCGTACCATATTAAATTATGATAGATCTTATATCACTTAAAAGATGAAATCGTTCTCTTTGTGTACTAGTTAAATAATTATTGTTTATGGTGAAGTAATTTCCTAACACTTGGAAAGAAGAGTAGTATATTCAGGAAAGGAATGAATAAGAATCCTATGCAACCTGGATCACATTGACAAATTTGTTTACTAAACACAATGTCCAATATTTTTGAAAACTTAGTTTATGAAAGAATTAAGGAGCTTAGAAACATGGTTGACATCAATAACAAACAGTTGGCTTCAGGGAATAGTATGGATGGAGTATGCATGAATGAAGTTTTTACTATAATTGAGAGAAGTATAATTTCAATTTTATACTGTTTTAATTATCTATCAGGGCCACACGTTTTTGGAAGGCTTAAGGAGAAAAATTATCCATAGAGTATTTAATAAATGATATAATTCAAAGAATATATTAAAGAGGTGTTCCCAAGGACATGTCCCCTTTCTTTGGGATACTGTAATAGAAACTTATAAAGTGAAAGAGGAACAAGATATTAAACACAATTGCCCATGCAGATGATAGAATGATGAAGTAGACGAGAAATTGGAACTAAATTAAGCAAAGAAATGGGTATACTAAATAACTGGCGTAAACTGTGAAAATTTAAGGTTTTGGCAAGTAAATCCTTTTCTATGTCGTGTAATGGTGTTTTAAAAAGAGAGCCAATAATAAAATTGGCAAACAATAACATCTGAAGGAAAAAAGCAACCAAATATTTAGGAATTATGTTAGGAGAAAAATTAAAATTTAGAAAACATATAGATCATATTGGAGAAAAATCCAAAAAAGTAATGATGCAAATTGGAAGACTGACCCAAAAAAATTTTAAAACCATAAAATAATTATTATTATTAATAATTTTCAAAATAAAAATTCGATAACAACTAAACTACTCCATCTAGAGCATTTAAAATACCAAGTTTTATGAAGCAGCTATCTAAAAACATGTGTGCAAAATTTAAAAGAAATCTATTAAGAACTGTATGAGAAGATGCATTTTGAAGATTGAAAAATGTGAAAAAATAGAAAGCAGAGAAAAATGACTTTAAAGATTTAAGTATAAGACAACATACATACGCCATGGGCATTTAAATAATGACGCAACAGCCTTTTAAATGGTGATGAGGAGTAAATGACGGTAGATTCTGAAATTACAAGGTACAGGCATAATTTTAAGGCAAGAAACGAAAAATCGCATTTTTTGTCATTTTTGTCCAAATTTCACCGATGCCTCTCCTTAATTTGTGCTAAATAAAAATTGTTCTTTACATCAAAATTAAAATAATAGTTTAGTAGTCAGTAATTGATTGCACATTAAGTTCACCAACTTCCGGGGGGGGGGGGGGGGCTGTGGCCTCCCCTTGCTTCCCCTTGGCGATGCCCATGTCCCTGATACTCAGTTTGAATTTCGCCCTCTTCACTCCTGCTCTGAGCAGCTACATCGCGTTTTGACACTATTCTTGATACTTATGAACATCTATCTGTGTGCTTAGGATTGTTTTTGGATACGGAGAAAGCTTTTGATAAGGTTTGGCACAATGGTCTGTTACTCAAACCGCATCTCTCGGACACCTATTTCCGCCTCCTACAGTCCTATTTGCACAATCGCACATTTTCCGTTAAATATGAGAGCGCCTTCTCCAAGGCCCTTACTATTTTCTTTGGTGTACTGCAAGGAAGCATACCAGGCCCCTTATTATATCTGGTATATACCTCGGATTTTCCTAGTCATACTCAACTCACTATCGCTCACTATGCCGATGACGTGGCGGCTCTGAGTGTGGGTACTTGTGCTGTGACTGCTAGCCATCTTCAGGACTTCCGCAATCTAATTCAGTCTTGGTGCCGACATTGGAGAGTGACTATGAACGCTCATAAGTCCCAAGTTGTGAAGTTCACTTACAAAAAGAACATGACCCATCATCCGCTTTATCTCAATGGGACGGAGATATTACAGGAAGTTGCATCAGTCATGTCTGCGCCATCGCAATCCTCTTTTCCGCCATATTTATCTTCTCCCTGAATCTCTACGATGAAGACTGAAGCGTTGCTGGCATTCCGATTCGCGACTGAACAGTTAGCTGTGTAAAAAAAGAATGCTGTAATTGATTTCCTCTATTTTTATGCACCATTATTGGGACTATCGCCGGATGGTACCCCAATTACATGTTTCATTTTGTTCTGTTTCTAGTCTAGCTAAACTATATTGCACTTAATTCTACAAAAGAGTTTCCTTTAAAACAAAAAACAAAAAAAAAGGGTTAATTAATCTTTTAGCTGCATAAAATGGCAGATTAACTATAGACTTCTGTACGCTGCTGGTACCTTTTTCTGCAAGAAAATCAGCTTTTTCAGTACCACTCAGTCCACAGTGAGCTGGTATCCATAATAATAAACAAATAATTAAAATAAATAAAATGCAACTCCTGTAAAAAACACTTAAGTTAACTCAGGTTTGGTTAGAATAGTTTAATACTAATTTCTTAAAGAGACACCAAGCCTTTCTCAACAAAGTTTGCTCTCTTTACATGCTACCAGATGAACGCAGAGAAGACATAGAAGTTTACAAAAAATACTGAAAAATACATGCTAAGTGCATAAAATACTACAAAAGTGTGCAACAACCTTAGAATAGTGTCAAAAATTCCCCCTCCAGTGCTTGAAACATCTGTAAACACTCCGCAAAGTGCTGTAAAACTCAAGCTAAATCACGCAAAAAAAAAAAAAATATTATGTGTTGCACTCACATGACTTTCTCTGCTCTTGTACTAACCATTCTTACAAGCTCTTATTCCTATATCTTCTTCATGTTAGTTGAGATAAACATTTGTACAAATTATCTTATTGCTTATTTCCTTGTAGGTGCAAGGGGAATATGAGCATACAGTAGGTTTTGAGCAATAGTAAAATCTTTTAAAGCTTTGAAATTCCATTCTCTTTGCACGCTTAACATATAAAAAAAATGAACAACAATGTTCTATTTCACCAAAGTTTTAAGTTTCTGAAACTGACACAAATAACAAGGAATATCTCCTAAATGGTTCACTCTACAAAAAAATTTATACAGACATAAATAGTGTGTTTTAGCAAGATCTGAAGTTTTTGTACAGTAAGATTTTGTCTATCTCTTATGGTTTACCAGTTATTCAAAAGTCATCCAGAGTAAACAGGACTACATAAGCTATAGCAAGAAAATTCAAAATATACATTTCATTTGTCATCTTAAACATATGTCATTTTAATCAAAATCGTTAGAGCCATTTTCACGAAAATCAACATTTTCAAAAAAATTTCCATATAAAGGATAGTTTAGGGTGGGGCTATTTTCTTCAAAATCTTTGTGTCACATCCTTGAAAGACATTAAACTTAAATAACAACTTTAGTTTTTAAGCGACTTTTCGTTTTTGAGTTATGCTGTCCATACACACACACCCACCCGCCCACATATAGACGTTTTATAAAAATGCTTTTTATGGATTCAGAGGGTCTCAAAACATGTATTTCCGGTGAAATCTCGACATAAATTTTTGGGTGGAATATAACACTTCCTTCTATTTACCAGTAGAGAAAGTAATAATGTAAATTCCATAGCTTAGGTCTACATAGGTTGGGGTCTAGGTGAGGTTAGATTAGGTTAGGACAGAATAGATCAGGCGTCGGCAAACATGTACTCAATGAGGGGTGAGTATGACGTCTCAACATGCAACCCGCAATACACATGACGTAATGTAGAACAGGGGATGGCATTGACCTTCGTTCAGTGTCAGTGCTGGACTCGCTCGCTACAGAGTACAATAAGGAATAGTACACATACTTGAATCCAGCTATGTTGGTCTACGATACTTTAGGTAGGCCTAGATATTTGAGCAATATATTTCAATTTACTTCTATTTGCAATGTACCATGAAAATCTAGTGATACACCACAAGTAGCCACTCTCAGTATAGCACGCAAATGATAATCTGTTAATCGCAATAAAAGACTTTTTTTGATTCAGTTTCTTTCCTTCTACATGTTTCTTAAATGCTTGAGACAATTCTGTCCCTGTTGTATGTTCCCTAAGTGGAATGACTTCAAGCATATATTCTTGTATCGAGAGGTTGTTAGTAACTCCACGAGTGAAAATTACCAATTGTGCTGTGTCAAAGTTGTCAGTGCTTTCATCCAACGCGAGAGAAACGGCTATAAATTCATGGACCTCGGTTGGTAGTCTTTTTTCGGCTATTTCTCCTATTTTATATATCCTTCTCTGTATGGTTCGTGGTCATAATGCAATATTACTATATATTGTTCAGGGAAAATTATGTTGGCAACTTTACTCTCACATTTCTTATGAAATCTCTATCACTAAAACACCTCAGTGACTGAGCAAACTCCAAAGCAACAGCATAGCTGGCGTGCAGTTTTTATCAGTTGTAATATTTGAATTAATATTAGGTGTATTATCTGAAATTTGCTCTTTGAGCTGTTGCAGTTGGTTCGTCCGATCTAGATCTTAAAAAAAATAAATAAAAAAAAATAAGTAAGTGAGTGAGTGAGCGAGTGAGCGAGCGAGCGAGTGGGCGAGTGGGTGAGTGGGTGAGTGGGTGAGTGAGTGAGTGAGTGAGTGGGTGAATAGGTGAGTAGGTGAGTAAGTGAGTAAGTGAGTGAGTAAGTGAGTAAGTGAGTGATTAAGTGAGTGAGTAAGTGAGTAACTGAGTGAGTAAGTAAGTAAATAAATAAAACGAATGAAAGACATTACGTCAGTGTTATGCTACTTTAAATCGTGGTATAAATTTATGAATACATGCTTGTCTATAATTGTATGGTGATCTTATGACATGTATCATAATGCCGCTTGATGTTCCATTGATGAGTGCCTTTTTGAACTTTAGAGCACAACAAACACCTTACGTTCCTTACATTATGAGAGAAGTAATAATCAAAGTGCTATTCTAGATATCAAATTTAATAGACCAGGAATAATTACATGAGCTCTAAAGCGCAGAAATTTATCTTTAAGTCTTAGTATTAAATTACACTTTGACAGACATGTTTAGAAGTGCAGATAAATACGAGAGGACAGTTCGCCCGTGATCGGTGTGTATGCAGTGCCAGTTAAAGCTGTGAGGGAGGGAGGGGGAGGCAGAGTAAGCGCTGCCCCTGACACGTCATAGCTGCGAGGCCTCATTGAGTACATGTTTGCCGACGCCTGGAATAGATGGTAGTATGTTTTAATGTGACCAAATGAAATGTAGTTTAACGTAACATACATGTAACCAACACGTAACCAAAGTACCATAGTAATCACAATGTAACTGAAATGTAATCTAAATGTAAGGTTAGGTTAGTTCTGGATGTGCCAAAAAGGCTTCTACTTCTCACTAATCAGACTACTACTAGAATTTATAAAGTTTTTAAAAAAGAAAATTCAGACACCTATTTGAAAAATGCATGAAATACTATAGCTATAGCTATACTAGGAGTGACTGTAACATAGACAAATGGTCATGAAAACAGTGCAATCTATTCTAAATGAGAGAAATTACTGAAATATATAGCAATATACCCTTAACAACTACCGAAATCTTATATATTTAAATGAGCAATTCTTGTGTGTTTGTGTGTGTGTGTGTGTGTATTTATTTATTTATTTATTTATTTATTTATTTATTTATTTATTTATTTATTTATTTATTTATTTATTTATTTATTTATTTATTTATTTATTTATTTATTTATTTATTTATTTATTTATTTATTTATTTATTTATTTATTTATTTATTTATTTATTTATTTATTTATTTATTTATTTATTTATTTATTTATTTATTTATTTATTTATTTATTTATTTATTTATTTATTTATTTATTTATTTATTTATTTATTTATTTATTTATTTATTTATTTATTTATTTATTTATTTATTTATTTATTTATTTATTTATTTATTTATTTATTTATTTATTTATTTATTTATTTATTTATTTATTTATTTATTTATTTATTTATTTATTTATTTATTTATTTATTTATTTATTTATTTATTTATTTATTTATTTATTTATTTATTTATTTATTTATTTATTTATTTATTTATTTATTTATTTATTTATTTATTTATTTATTTATTTATTTATTTATTTATTTATTTATTTATTTATTTATTTATTTATTTATTTATTTATTTATTTATTTATTTATTTATTTATTTATTTATTTATTTATTTATTTATTTATTTATTTATTTATTTATTTATTTATTTATTTATTTATTTATTTATTTATTTATTTATTTATTTATTTATTTATTTATTTATTTATTTATTTATTTATTTATTTATTTATTTATTTATTTATTTATTTATTTATTTATTTATTTATTTATTTATTTATTTATTTATTTATTTATTTATTTATTTATTTATTTATTTATTTATTTATTTATTTATTTATTTATTTATTTATTTATTTATTTATTTATTTATTTATTTATTTATTTATTTATTTATTTATTTATTTATTTATTTATTTATGTATGTATGTATGTATGTATGTATGTATGTATGTATGTATGTATGTATGTATGTATGTATGTATGTATGTATGTATGTATGTATGTATGTATGTATGTATGTATGTATGTATGTATGTATGTATGTATGTATGTATGTATGTATGTATGTATGTATGTATGTATGTATGTATGTATGTATGTATGTATGTATGTATTTATTTATTTATTTATTTATTTATTTATTTATTTATTTATTTATTTATTTATTTATTTATTTATTTATTTATTTATTTATTTATTTATTTATTTATTTATTTATTTATTTATTTATTTATTTATTTATTTATTTATTTATTTATTTATTTATTTATTTATTTATTTATTTATTTATTTATTTATTTATTTATTTATTTATTTATTTATTTATTTATTTATTTATTTATTTATTTATTTATTTATTTATTTATTTATTTATTTATTTATTTATTTATTTATTTATTTATTTATTTATTTATTTATTTATTCCGCGCAACTTGGAAACGGCTCTAACGATTTCGATCAAATTTTGTATTCCGATAGGGTTCTGCTTTTTAAGTTCAGCTACATAGCTGTAGTTCCCGAAAAAACGCGATTCTGCATAAAAAATAACATTTTTTATTCCCGCTTCTACTGCGCAATGCTTGTATATATATCCCAGTATTTCAGAAACGACTCTAAAGATTTGAGTACATTTTTGTATACATGCATATTAGCTTCACAGTATTTTCTCTACTCACTTTTAGGTAACACATTCACATATCTTTCTCTACTCACTCTTCTATAAACAATTTTCCATAAAAAACGTAATTTTGCACCAAGAAACATTTGTATTCGCACTTTTAAAATAAGTCATACCATGTTCTATAGGTTTGAAATATAAATGCTATTACATTCACACTGTTTTTTCCTCTCACTTTCAGGTAACACATTCATTTCTCTTTCTCTACTCACTCTTCTACAAATAAATACACAATTTTCTGTATGTTTAAAATAGAGATGCTGTATATTACATTCAGAGAGTTATCTCTACTTACTTTTAGGTAAAACATTCACATTTCTTTCCCTACTCACTCTTCTATAAACAATTTTCCATAAAAAAGTGATT
Source organism: Tenodera sinensis (assembly GCA_030765045.1). Classification (NCBI taxonomy): domain Eukaryota; kingdom Metazoa; phylum Arthropoda; class Insecta; order Mantodea; family Mantidae; genus Tenodera; species Tenodera sinensis. Next base: position 84,042,480 of record CM060961.1, read on the forward strand.
TTGAACCAAAAAGCACTTTTATCCCCACTTTTAAAATAAGTAATACTATGTTCTGTATGTTTGAAATAGAGATATTACATATTACATTCACAGTGGTTTCTGTACTTACTTTTAGCTATCACATTCCCATCTCTTTCTCTATTATATCCATACTGTTTTCTCTACCCACTTTTAGGTAAGACATTCACATCTCTCTCTACTCACTCTTCTACAGATAAGTCATACAATAATGCTACGTATTACATGCACACTGTTTTCCCTACTTGCTTTTGGGAAACACATTAATAATTGTTTTTCTACTCACTCTTCCAGAACTAAGTCATACAATTTTGTGCATGTTTGAAATAGAAATGCTGCAAATTACATTCACACTGTTTACTATACTCACTTTTAGGTAACACATTCACATCTCTTTCTCCACTCACTCTTCTACAAACAATTCAACTGTATCCAACTGTTAAGCTCGAAAACCGCTTAACCGATCAGCGCGAAATTCGGCACGTATATGTATTTTTTGGGGAAATTTTTTATGGCAACAATTTTACTACACAATATGTTACTTTCAAATGGCTTTCTACACGCATTTCTTTTACGTAGCACATTCATTTATCCTCTGTTTGCCCTTCAACATACAATTAATATAATATTCTATGATTGAAATATAAATGCAACATATTTTCACACGACTTCCTCTACTAATTCTTCCTTTACGAGGCACCATCAGTCTTCTTTCGCTATTCGCCCTTCAACATATAATTCATACAATTTGATATGTTTGAAAAAGAAATACAATGTATTACATTCATACTATTTTCTCTACTCACTTTTGTTTTACGTAACAATTCACATGTTATTCCCTATCTTTTATCAACTTCATACATACCAACGCCTATACATGTCGTATGTTGAAGAGTGGATAAATTCCAAAACAGGTTGACCGATCGCCATGAAAAGTGACAACTCTAATTGTTTTCATGACGAAGGTTTTTATGCAATCCATGTTACCACCCAACGTATTACATTCACATGTTTTTCTCTACTCCCCTTTCTTTTACCTAACATACTACTCCCTCTTCTACAAACAATCCATACATTTTTCCATACACTTGAAATATAAGTGCAACGTATCATATTCACAAGTTCTTCTACTCATTTTTGTTTTTCTAAACACAATCACATTTCTTTCACTACTCCCGCTTCGGCGAACAATTACGAACAATTCATACAATTTTCTATATGATTGAAACAGAAATGCGTGGTACATTCACATGGCTTTATCAACCAGGTTTTCTTCCTGTGGTATTTGTTATTGTTCAACAGTGGTTTTGCTTACTGTTGCTCCTGTGTTTTAATAAAAAATAAAGAAATAGTTGAAAAAAAAAAGTAAAGTAACAGTAAAACCAATGTTAGCCAAGATGGACACAATGGGAAATGAAATGAATTCCGGAATGCGACAGAGGAAACAAATATAAAAACCGAATTGGAAAAATGTAAACTACGGGATAGAAAATATAGGAACAAAAATGGACAAAATAGAAACAAAAATGGAAGGCAAATTGAAAATGTAAACTCCAAAACAGAAAAGATGAAGACGGGAATGTCTAATATGAAGATAGATCTATCGGAGAATACTAACGAGCGAGTGGCCAGGGTAAAGGAAGCCATGGAAGAACTCGACGGAAGGATGAAGGACCTTGGCGAATGTGTTAACGCCCTGCAGTCAATCGCAGCAGCAAGGAACTGAACTCCATAATGGAACAAATGCTCAATGAAAACATCAAACTGGGTGGATATCTATGGGGGAGGTCTGCGTTTAGCATTAGACGTTTTACAGCTGAAATGATGGTGTTTATGCAATATATGTATCTCGGAAATGACTCTTCACAATTGCGACTAAAATTTTTATTTAGTTAAGGTTTTGACTTTCAGTTTATCTAAATAAATATCTTCTCCTACAAAAAACAAGATTTCACAAAAACAGAGGCAAAAAACGCCGAGCGAAGCTCGGTCACCCAGGTACTTACCTTAAATAGCAATCAAAACAACTACAAGTCCTCCAAGTGTCTGAAAAACAGGGCTAAAGTACCCATTCCTAAGTACCTTCAACACACATTGAAATGCACTCTAAAGTGTCCTAAATGGTGTATGAATGCCCATTCTAATATCTATGTTGCGCAACCTCATACAGGCACACCAAATCACCCTGCTGGGTATATAGGCTGTTGGCTTGCCAGTCGTATCGAGTCACTCGCTACTTGGATGTGCTTACGAGTCAAGTCGTGTACATAATGAAGATGGTCCACGAGGTTCTCCAAATTGACTGCTGACTGTTCTGACCCAGGGGGACTTCGAAACATTAGGTCGCACGGAAGGTGCAATTCTCTGCCGAACACTAAACTAACTGGCGTCATTCCAGTGGTGTCATGGATAGATGAATGATAGGCCAGCAAGAATAGCGGCACCCTGACATCCCATCCTTCTGGTGGTTGTCCACGACTTTCCTCAGATGTTCTTTGAGGGTCTTAATGTACCCCTTGATCATGCTGTCTGTGGGTGGAGAGGTATCATGCGTGTCTTGTGCACACCAAGTCGCTCTAGCATTTCTTTTATCAGAATGACTCGAAGCTTCTGCCCTGATAATTGTGCAGTTCTAGTGGCACACCAAATTGGTAGAGCAGTTCTTCCACAAGGCAGTCAACAATCGTTTTGACCTCCTGGTTAGGGATTTCGTACACCTCTGGTCACTTTGTGAAGTAGTCCATGGCCAACAATGATATTTATTACCTCTGTCTGAGACAGGGAACGGCTTAGCTATATCAATAAGTGATGTGCTCAAAGGGTGCTCCCACATTATATTGCTGCATGTGGCTTTGGCTCCTGGTCTGTGGGCCGCAACTTGCCGCACACACATGACATCGGTGGCACCACATCTCAGTATCTATCTGCCCGTAGTCTCAACCAGTAGTGCCGCTGTCACAGCTTGTTGATAGTGTATTTGGGACTGTGATGCCCTCCCAATGAACCCTAATGTATCTACTCCAGTAAGGTCATTACTCCGTGGAAGTACCAGCAGCTCTCCCTGATCTTTCCATCTGGTGACTCCCAGATTCGGTACAACACACCATCCTTGATCTTCAGCAAGTCACATTGTGGCCAGTAAGATATACTCGCTACTCCTGGGTGCAATGTTCTCTCAGCTCGGCCTGGTTCCTGCTTCCACTTCTTGAAGGAGTGTCCCTAAATGGCTGTCCACCAGCTATTCTCTCCTGAGGCCTGCCTTATGCCATCTGACTGCAGGCACTGCTGAAATCACATAGACAGCTGTAGCGTGCTCCTTCTCCCCCACCTTATTGCAGTGGCCATGCTCCTTTAGGCAAGCTCTTCTCAACAAGGCATCTGCAAGGAGTGGTTCTTTCCCTTCCAGTGTTCTGAGATGAAGTTGTACTCCTGGAGCCTCTGGATCCAAAGGGCTGTCAGGCCCTCTAGGTTTTTTAAGTTTAACAGTCAGGTGAGGGAAGAGTGGTCAGTCCTCAGATGGAATGACCGACCAGACATGTACTTATGGAAGTGCTCCAGTGCCTTTACTACTGCCAGGAGCTCATGACGGGTGATACAGTAGTTGTTTTCGGCCTTGTAGAGTGTCTTGCTATATTAGGCTATACTTGTTCCTGTCCAAGACAATCATAGTCCAATTGTGGGAATGCTAACACAGGGGGACTACAGAGTGCTGACTTAAGTGCCTAGAATGCGCCTTAGGCCTCTTCCATCCACATATCAGGCTGGTGTTCTCCCATCAAATGAGGAGGGCTTCGCGATGTTGGGGAAGCCTCTGACGAACCAGCTAGTAGCTACACAGATCCAGAGAACTGTGTGTCGTCCATTTTTCTGGGAGGCCAGTTTCTCAGTCTCAGCCTTCTCTGGCTCCGTGGCCACCCCTCTGTGAGAAACTATATAGCCCAAGTAGTGTACCTTCTTGCCGAACAGCTGGCAGTTCTTCACATTCAGCTTCAGATTGGCTGCCTGCAATCTTCGTAACACGTTGCTTAGGTTCTACTGATGATCCTAGAAGGTGCTGCCAATCACAATGTCGTCGTCCAGGTATAGCAGGCAGGAGTCGTAAGCCAGGGCCTTCATCATCAACTCAATGAGGCACTGGAAGGTGGCTAGTAGATTACAGAGGCTAAAGGGCATAACCAAAGCCCTTTATCCGTCGAGAATGTGGTCTTCTTCTTGTCTCTGGGGTCCAGAGCCACCTGGCAGTACCCCGTTTTCAAGTCCAAAGTTGAGAACCACTGGGCACCAGCAAGAGTATCCAGAGTGTCGTCAATCTGGGGTAAGGGAAAGCAACCTTCTGGGTATCAGGTTCAGTTTCTAGTAAGCGCACAGAAGCGAATTTTGCCACTCTTCTTCTTCACCAGGACCACACCACCAATGGCTGTCGGACTCAATGATCCCCTAGATATCATGTCTCGTACCTCTGGTTGCTTTGCCAGAGGAACACATCTTGGTGGTTGTTGGATAGGTTGGGCATGTTGGGTGTCAATGTGATGGAGCACTTGGTTCGTGCAACCGTAATTGCCATTCCCATGACTGAAAACTGACCGAGGCTGGTCCTGTAGCGCAGTTGGTTGAGCACCTGCCTGCTGTGTAAGGGGCCTCGGGTTCAATTCCTGGCACGGGGCTAGGAATTTTTCTCCAGCCAGGATTATTCCTCATCCTTCCCTGAGTCTGGAAGTATAATGGCGGCGCCGTGGCTGAGTGGTTAGACCACTCGCTTACCACCTAGTTGGGACCCACATGTGGTATTAGTGGTGGACGAAGTGGCGTCTGAGCAGGTTTTCTCCGGGTTCATTCATTCCACCAATTGCTCCATTATCACCCTTCCAATCATCCAATTCGCCTGCATTTCATATCATCCTCTTCCTCACTATCATACGTAGTGCTTGGCTGACTACCCGCTTCCAGGTCTTCACTCTGTCCGGTCCAGAGGTCCCTCTCCTCCCCTACATGCGTCTGACCCTAGGCACTGTAAGTTCTAGGGGATGTAAGTCCTACATAAGGAGAGGGTAATCAGGGAAAGAAGAAGAAAACTGACCGAAGTAACACGTGAGATGGTAATACTTGGTTCTGTAGTTACCGTCTTTGCTGCCGAATCTGCCATTTCATTCCCCAACAAACCTACGTGACCAGGAATCCATGCACACACCACGTCAACGCCAGAAGCGTGTCAAACATGGAGGGCATACTGGATACGTTGTACAATAGGGTGGGGGTTGCACAACTGACAAAGGCTCTGCAGTGCACTAAGGGAATCGCTCAAAATCAGGCAGTCACCTAATTTATGACGGCGAACATACAAAACGGCTCGATAAATTGCATAAAGCTCTGCAGTAGAAATGGAAGTGCTATTTGGAAAACCGAAAGTATATGGTTCGGTTCCATAAACATAAGCACATCCAACACCGTTGGTGCTCTTTGACCCATCGGTGTAAATAGATCGACGGTCAGTGTAGCCTGACAAAAATTCTAAGAAACACGTGCGGATACTTGAAATAGGCATCGTGGACTTCTGGTGTACGGTCATCCCAAGATCTACATGGGGCGTGCCAGACAGCCAAGGGGGGTAAAGCCTCTCGCCCTTGGCGATCATCATAGGCAGTTCCACTCCAAGCTTCACTAGAAGGCCTTGGAAACGGAACCCCGCAGGCTTAGGACTAAGGGTGCTATTCCTATATCGTTCTCTTAGCGTGGTGGTGAAAAAAGATGCGAACGTTGGGTGCTTAGGCATACACCTAAGCGCACAACCATAATTTGCCAAGAGAATCTCACGCCGGTATTGCGGAGGAGGTTCTGCGGAGTCGGCGTAAAGGCTCACCACTGGGCTTGTTGGGAAAGCTCTTGTTGCAATGCGGATGCCCCTATTGTGGACCACGTCTAATCTTTTCAGCACAGTTGGTCGTGCTGAGGAATAAACAATACACCCATAGTCTAGTTTGGATCGGACCAATGCCCGATATATTCGCAAAAAATTGTCCGATCCGCTCCCCACGATCTGCCATGCAGTACTCGCATAATATTTAGGGAACGGTCACATCTCGCTCTTAGCTGTGCAATATGCGACCAACTAAGCTTCCTGTCCAAGATCAAACCCAGGAAGCGTGTCTCTTCTGCGAAGGGAAGTACATCTGGACCAAAACGGAGCGAAGGTGGTAATCGTCTCCTACGGCGCCAGAAATTAACGCAGATTGACTTCTCAGTTGAGAAACGGAAGCCGTTTTTCACGCTCCATTCTCTAAGGTTGTCCAAACATTGCTGGAGGCGCCGTTGTAAGAACGCCGTGCGCTGAGAAGTGCAATAGACAGCGAAGTCGTCTACGAATAGGCATGACGATGAGTTAATTGCTATACCAAAGAGCGTGACACTTAGCACCGAACCCTGAGGTACTCCCTCCTCCTGGACAAAAGAATTAGAAACAAACTGACCCGACCCTTACTCGGAAAAGACGGTCCTTCATAAACTCCTGAATGAAAAGTGGTAGGCGTCCACGTATGTTCCAGGCATACAGGGAACGTAGAATCCCTGCTCGCCAGCACGTATCATAAGCCTTCTCAAGATCGAAAAATATGCCAACGGTTTGACAGTTCTTCATAAAGCCGTCCATTATCTGTGTCGATATTGACACAAGATGGTTAACAGTTGAACGGCGTCGTCGAAAACCACACTGGATGGCAGTCAGTAGGTTACGACTTTCTAAACACCATACCAATCGTCCATTGATCATGCGTTCCATCACCTTGCAAACGCAACTGGTGAGGGAAATAGGACGATAGCTGGAGGGAAGTTGACGGTCCTTCCGAGCCTTCAAGATGGGAATAACGGTGGCCTCCCGCCAATTTTCTGGGAGTATACTGTCAAGCCAAACACGATTATAGACCTCGAGCAGGATTGCTTTATCTTCAGGAGAGAGTTGTTGTAACATTTGTACATGAATACCGTCCGGTCCTGGTGCTGAACATCGTGAAGATTTCAGGGAATGCTCCAGCTCCGCCATGGTGAAAAGGCGAGTGTAATCTTCTACGTTTCTAGAACGAAACGAGAAGCCTTGAGATTCAACCTGAGTTTTAATTGGAAGGAACTCAGGGGAGTAGTTTTCCGAGCTAGACACTTGTGCGAAAGCACTGCCAAAGGTATTGGCCACTTCAAATGAATCAATAACAGCTCCTGTGGCTGTTTTTAGTCCCGCTATTGGTATTTGGGTCGTTTTAGCTGCAACACGCCTTAATCTATCCCACACAACCGAGGAAGTTTGTGTCGGTTAAATGAAGCTACAAATTTGCTCCATGATGACTTTTTGCTATCCTTAATGACTTGTCTGGACCTGGCGCGCATTTTCTTGTATTCGATTAGGTTTTCCAAAGTTGGGTGATGTTGGAAAACCCTAAGTGCACGCCTTCGAGCACGAATGGCATTCCGACAATCTTCCGTCCACAAGGGGATGGGAAATCGACGGGGTGTGTAGTCGACCGCGGAATCGATTGTTCAACAGCAGAGAGAATCGTCTCCGTGAGATGCTGCGCCAAATTATTCACTGAGGCGTGCTCGTTGTACGTAAAGACAGCCAACTGGGTGTAAAGGTTCCAGTTGGCATGGTCCAAACGCCATCTGGGCATACGTGTGGAATATGTATGTTGCGTCAAGAGACTAATAAGACATGGTAAGTGGTCACTAGAGTGTAAATCAGAGATGACATTCAATTGTAAGGAGACTGCCAATTGAGGTGAACAAACTGCAAGTTCAAGGTGCGAAAAACTATTGTGAGAGTCCGAAATGAATGTAGGCTCTCCAGTGTTGAGGAGAGCTAGGTTGTGACTGGCCAAGAAATAGGAAATGAGTTTACCTCTCGCACAAGCGCGACTTGAACCCCACAGTGGGTGGTGCGCATTGAACTCTCCCACCAACAGGAACGGTGTTGGTAACTGGGAAACTAGATTTTCTAAATCAATGTGCGAGAAGTCATGGGACGGAGGCAAATATAGATTACAAATGGTGAAATGGATGTTTGGCAGGAGAGTCCCTATTGCAACTGATTGGATATCAGACTGTATTGGTACAGGTTGCACATATATGTCATCTCTCACAAATATCATAGCGCCGCCATGTGCTGGAACACCCTCTTCTGGTGTAACATCACACCGTGCTGGGATGTATCACCTTAGATGGAAAGCGTCATGAGGACGCAGCTTAGTCTCTTGCAAACATGCAACCAGAGGTTCGTTTTCTTTGAGCAAAAGCTCAAGTTCTGGTCTTTGAGTTCGAATTCCACGTATGTTCCATTGTAGGATAGTCATATTGCATTGTGTATGGGATAGGTAATTCCAAGGTAACTCTTCATTACTTTGGAGTAGGCGGTTGTCGAACTAATTTAGCCCTTTTCTTCTCTCTTGGGCTGACATTCTTTTCGGACGCTTTTTCGCGCCTCTTTTCCACTGGGGGTCTCCCAGTGTGGGCAGATTGATCTAAATCCATGCCCTCTGCCGAGGACGTGCGTTTTCCCATAGCAAACTTGGGTTCGAGTGTCTCGAACCGGTTGCTAATGGGGACCGGCGAAGATGAAAGACGCCGATCTGAGTCCACCCCTGAAGATTCTCCAGAAGAAGATTTTCGGGATCTTCGAGGAGATGTTCGGGGACTCCTATATCCCTTCGATGTACTGGGATCGGACGTACCATTTTCCTTGAGGAAGTCGTTTCTTGTATGTCTTTTTGAACTTAATCGGTGAGGCATCATATCTTACGGGCTTGCTTCTTTCTTATGTTGATCTTGATGCTTTTGATGGTGATGTAACGCTGATGTTCTTTGCACTTACGGACTTTGTAGACGTTGTCACAGATTTGCGTGCCGATGGCTTTGGAATTGAGCTACGGGCTACGAGTGTCTTTTCTGATATTGTTGCCTCATTTATATCGCTGGTTTGTGTTGCGATTTCTCGTTTCGGTACCGTTTTAGCTGTAACTGAGCTATGGGTACCGGATCTTGGAACAGAGGGTTGGCGTAGACGCAAGAGCTTCCGAGCTTCTGAGAAGGGCACCTTCTCTCTAACCCGTATCTCTTGGATCGCTCTTTCCTCTACAAAGCGGGGGCAATCTCGGGAACTGGTTGCATGTTCACCCTTGCAGTTTGCGCATGACAGCGCTGCAGCACAATCACCATCATGTAGTGCATCCCCACAGTTATTACAAGTAGGTATTCCCTTGCAAAACTCGTTTGTATGCCCAAAGCGCTGGCATTTAAAACATCTGAGCGGGTTCGGGATGAACGGCCTAACTTCGATGGACTCATACCCTGCCTTAATGCTTTGCGGGAGATCTACCCGATCAAAGGTCAGGAACAGGGTACGTGTTGGCTTCAGTTCACCACCTTCTTTGCGTTGAACCCGGTAAACATTAGTAACGCCTTGTTCCATAAGATTTTCTTGAATCTCCTCATTGCTTAAGTCATCCAATGCATGGGTGTTTATCACGCCGCGCGAGGAGTTCAAAGTTCTGTGCATCTGAACACTGACAGGATAACTTGCTAGCATATTCGCTTTCAGTATCTTAGCTGCCTGGGTAGCTGAATGTGCTTCAACCAGGAGCGTGCCATTGCGAGATCTAGTGCATGACTTTACTGGACCAGCAATGTTATCTTAACCCTTTTGTATGGTAAATGGGCTCACCGATAAAAATGTCTTGTCTCCCTCAGTTCTTGATATTACTAAGTAGCGAGGACCACTCAACTCTGCTACTTCCTTTACACCAACTTTAATATTTTTTTGTTTTGAGTTTTTTGAGAACTCATGGCGATGTCATCCTCCACCATTGCAAATGTCTCCGATGGCATGCTCACTTCCTGGGCGCCACCCCGGCTTAGGTGAGAGTCCTGGCCTGGACCTTGCTGACCCTAGGTCTCACCGCCCAATGTATAGACAGAGGACCCAATCGCCTTCAGGAGTGCATCAGCTCATGCAATGGCCCCTCCCCGGGACTGACCTTTATCAGCGGATACGCACACAGATCCTACATGATAACCAGGGGCTGGGACTTACGCGATTACCCAGTCACCCCTTGCGTCACCCCATCCTCCTACAACCCGCGCGTAGGTTATCCATCAGACTGTGTACAGGGAGGTAACAGGTGGGAGGTCAAACACAAAAGTGGACAAAAGTTGATTGGGCGTTTGTCATGTGCCCTCTCACCTCTTGGAGGAACCCAATCGAGAGTATGGCTCGGGGCCCCGGGTACGCCAAACCCGTCTCTACTGTAGTAGGAGCCCCTGGGGGAGTTTGATTTCGGAGTCCTCTTCTCCTAGATGAGTCGTCGATCAAGGCTAACGAGTCCCATCTACCCGTTTGGAATGTTCTTAGCTTCCCTTCACCTCTTGCCTACCAGTGGTCACAGACACACTTAGTAGGCCGTCTGGATCGGGTACTGAGCCCCTCCGCCACGACAAGGCGACACTCCTTTGGAGGGGAGAGCACTTCTGGTCTAGCACCAGTTTCCTTGACAGCTTCACCTACCGGAAACTTTGATGTGCCCAAAGCAAAATCCCAAAGCGTTCTGAAGCTTTTCTTGTTTCCCCTAGTGCTCCAGAACACGAGAAGTGACTGAATTGTGCCCGCATTGCAGGAAAAAGTGAAACTGTTCATAATTATATACTGTATATCAAACGTAATCATCGCAAATTGTGGAGTGCATGTCATTCCTAAATAGTCCCATGGTAGCGAATTGTCAGTGGAAGACTTCAAAGGTCGACCTACTTAGGTGGTTTGACATGTGTCATGGTCTGCTGTCTCAACCAACAGGTTCTTCAGTTTCTCATTGAGCATTTGTTCCATCCTGGAGTTCAAATATTTGCCGTCGACTCTATCTTAACCAGGGAGTTAACATGTTCAAGATCTTCCATCTTTCTGCTGAGTTCTTCCTTCACACCGGCCAGTTCCTTGTCTTCATTTTGAGACAGAATATATGGTTAGACCCCGAAAAGGTGTTGCCATTGTCTTAATTATTAAAAAAGAAGTAATTGTTTAAAAATGTCATAAATGTTAAGCTACATGTTCAAATTTAATATGTATAAATATGAGAACCATGTATATTTGATGTTAAAAGTGTAGGGAGGATAGATAAAGATCGCTTCCCTAACATTACAGGAACTATTTAGCGTGTAGGAGGATTTCAAAGTGTACTTCGCAGGAGAATGAGCTGATACGCGTATGAATACAAAAGCATTATGGAAAGAGGTGCTAACTTTTTTCTTAGTAGCGCTGTGTTCTGTGGTAGCGCCTTGGAGTCCGGAAAGGAAAGACACGTTTTGTCACAAGCGTAGATACAGACGCTAAAACCGATCTAAAATAACTGATAACGTGAAAAGACTATCAAGGAAATATATTCAGCTGCAACGAAAGTTAATATAATTGTAACGAGTGTAATATTCGACGCAAAAGTGCAAATAAAAGTGATATAGGGAAGTTACATCCTGTGTTCGTTCATTTCACCCGTACCACGACCTGGGATAGAAAAAGACTCTCATAGCTCAACTCAAAGTATATAATTATTAAAAAGATAGCACCAAATAGCTTGCCCAAATGCGTGGCACGAATAATGGGTGAAATAAAGGACGATGGAAAATGAACTTACGCGAAATACCAAGTGACACCAATCTACGCGCGAAAACGAATGAAGACGCCATTAAACAATCCATCGAAGTTGAAGACGACAGGAGACGTTATTAAGCTGAAATCAACATGGGAAGTGCCGAGGAACGCTTATTCATCAACGCGGAAAACATCAAGGGACGCCTCACGAAACAATCGTCGAGGGAACGGACATAAAGAAATAAACCAAGGGAAAAAAGTAGGACCAAATAGTTTTATTTAAAATTTACTTTATTTTTATATGTTACTAAGAAGTGGCAAGAAAATAGGAGTTTTAAGCCCAACTGAACTGAATCAAAAAACGAAAATGTCACAAAAAGGAAAGCAAGTGGGAAAAGGAATAAGGGAAGGGGTAGATAAGCCTAGATAGAAACAGAAAGTGAGGAAGAAGTAGCAGTAATAGAAAAAGACCAAAGATTAGTGATGATCATGTTTGAGAAATTAGAACAGAATAAAGAAGATATAAGTCAGAAAATGGAGGAAGTGAGACAGGACTTAGAACAGAATAAAAAAGATATAGGTCAGAAAATGGAGGAAGTAAGACAGGACTTAGAACAGACTAAGAAAGAGATAAGACAGGATTTAGAACAGAATAAAAAAAATATAGGTCAGAAAATGGAGGAAGTGAGACAGGACTTAGAGCAGAAAACAGAATTAGTGAGGTAGGAATGTAAAGAAAACATGAAAGTAATGGAAAGTAATTTGAAAGTAATACATAAAAACATAAATGAAACAAAGGAAGCTTTAGAAACTAGGATAGGAATCATAGGAGACAAGAATGGGAAAAATAGAAATGGAAATGAAAGAAAACAAGATTATTTTAGAGGGAGAAATTGGTAGATGTAGGGATGAAATAACAGAGGAATTAAGGAAAGAAATTGAAGTAGTGAAGAAAGGAATTATTAGTGAAACTGTTGAACAAATTGTTATCCCTAAAATTAAGACCGTGGCTGATGTAGTACAATCACAACAAGATGCTGTGAATCATATAAAACAAAGTCACTTAGAAATGAAGAATGATTTAAAATCAATTTGTGAAGAAATGAGAAAAGAAAAAGAAAGTTTGGCTATTGTAAATGATGTGAATGCACTACAAAGGCAAAACGATGATTTAGACGTAAGTAATGTTCAAGATGAAAGTTATTTGAATAATGTACAAAATGATGACTCACCATATAGAGATAGAGGTTCACAGTTAAACAATAACACAACACAAAACACATGCTATACCAACAGCATACTACACGAAATCACACCACCCACATTTGACGAGGAGAAGGGAGACGACCCAAAATTATTTGTTAAAGACATGGAAGAGTATTTTAAAGTGAAAAGGATACCAAATGAGCTTAGGATGATGATAGTCAAGAAAAGCTTGAAAAACACAGAATTAGAATGGCTAAGATTAACACTAGCTGGTCATGAATCGTATAGCTCATTTAGGAAATCATTCCTATCAAGGTATTGGAGCCCAGCTAAGCAGAACCAGACAAGGGTAGAACTAGCGATAGGAAGATATTGTGACTTTGGTGGGTGTAAAGTAAAGGAGACAGATGTAGTCGGGATAAAGAAACACTTTTATTTCCGTAAACAATAACTTTTTACACTCATTGCAACAGCAAGAAAGTCTTTACCGATTCACCAACAGCACGGCTCCAAATTCGTAACACAAGAACTCCTTCTTCTCACACTTTACCGCTATTTATATCTCCCAGGCACTGTTCTGGAAACTTCAGGAAAGTTCAGTTATTATTGCGGTCAAATACAAAGCAGACAATTCCAGAAGTCTCTATCCCTTTCTCTCTTTCGGCAAGCGCCCAACAATGCGGCCATTCTCTGTCTCTTCCCTTCGGCTCCTTTGCGGTAGTGCCGACAATAATGCGATGGGCGACACTTCTCCCTCCTCAAGGCTGGTCGTTAGGCCAGGTAGGCGACTGGCTGGGTCCCCCCTCCCCAGTGCGGCAATCAGATGCGGCGGGCGCGGTGACAATATGATCCGGCCAAAGCGTTATCGCTAGTCAATTATTTTATGAAAGTAGCCAACAAAGGGAAGCTATTAGACCCTAACCTGTCAGAAGCAGAGTTAATCACCAGCATAACAAGACATTTCCCAGACACAGTGAGAACAGGGTTAATTGTTGCGAGGCCAGATTTTTCTGACGTGACAGAACTGCTAACAGCCTTCGAAACACAAACTGGTCGGCCTAATGAGCAAAGACATAGAAATGGTCACCCAAACTCACCGATCTTAAACAGAAGCACGACCACAAACAACCACAGCAAGAGGGAAGATAGAAACACTAGGAGCACCCATGACATGGGAAGAGGGGCACACCATTTCCAACAACCATACAATCATGGCAAAAGGGTGGAGAACACGAGGCAGCGGTACCCCAACATGATAAAAAGGGGTGAATCAAGATACCGAACACATACGTATGATCGTGGGAAACCAGGAGACTGCACCCATCAAGTGGATCACATACGATTCTGTCGAGAATACTTGAACAGCCAAAGACCGTTCACAATAGGGGTTCACACCAAAGGGACAGAAACCAATGGAACACTGACAACATAAGACAGCGGGAAGTAGATGAAAACATGCCAAATAGAGCGGATGCTGCACAGAACACAGAAACAACAATCACCACCAACACCCAGGAACATTACGACTAAGTTTGCCCCAATTGAATTGATGACCAACACTAAACCTAAGTGATTGACATCGACACCACAATGGCTGCCCAAAGGGAATTAACAGAAAAGGAGAAATGTCAACTGGCATTCAGGAGACTGCAGCAAAAAGCTGAAAAAGGAAGAAATAAAATGAAAAGGTACATCAGGAAATGGTCCCCACAAATTGGAGAAAGGGTGCTCCTAAGAAGGCACAAAGCATCCAAGGCATCTGAAAAAATGGAACTACTGTACACTGGACTGCTGGTTATAACGAAACAGCTGGACGACCATACATATGAGCTACAGAATTTAAATGGCAAGCTGATAGGAAGATACCATAAAAACAAACTAAAACCATATAAAGAAAGGACCAAATAGCCTTTGCCAACAAATATGTGAGGTAGAAACAATAGAAATGAGGAATAACAATAAGATTTAACGGGTTTCTTATAGAAAATATGCATACAGGTTGGAAGATACAACAAGAAAGGAAATCAACAGTCATTGGCTATAATGACCACCAAGAGCATTGCCAACAAAGACAGATGAGAATACTGATTGTTATAAAAGAAATTAATTATAGCGCTGAAGAAAATATGTTTTTGACATAAGGATGTCAGGGACAAAAATAAGAAGGAATCAACTGTGGTGACAAAGAGAAAATATTTTTGACACAAGGGTGTTGAGGGTCAATTAAGAAGAAAAATAATATAGTTGCAGAATAATTATAAATATAGAAGTTTTCTCTTATAGAGATAGGGGACAAAGAGATGACAATCAGTAAGAGAGAAAAACAATGCCCACAGACTAAGATGGATATGGCCAATGTTGAGCTTAAAGAAATGTTGACGAACTAAACAACAGTGAATAAGAACCCAATGTCATAATAGTATCATTAGTAACATCAAAGTTAAAGAACTGAATCAACTACCTGCATACACAGCTTGCAAGACAAAGAAGGCAAAGAACTGAATAAAACTGCCATAAATGTGATCATAATCATTAGCTCAAGATTTGTATCCTGTTTCTCTCTCCTCATAACAAAGAACATAAGTCGAAGGGCACATAATAAATCAAGATACACTTAAATAATATTTGTGTCAATGTCAAACGTAAAAACTTAGGAATATTCTTGGTATTGTGTTGTGTAATAACTATGTTAAAATTACAAAGGCCTGCTGTGTCATGCCAAAACAAGAGACAAAAATATACAGCAAAGAAGACTGTGACAAGTGTAGATAAGGACCCTAAAACTGGTCTAAAATAACTGATAACGTGAAAAGACTATCAAGGAAATATATTTAGGTGCAACGACGGTTAATTTAATTGTAACGAGTGTAATATTCGACGAAAAAAGTGCAAATAAAAGTGATAAAGTGAAGTTACATCCTGTGTTCATTCATTTCACCCGTACCACGACCTGGGATAGGAGAAGACTCTCATAGCTCAACTCAAAATATAATATTATTAAAAAGTCAGCATCAATTTCTAATATTTCCATTTTGATCTGCTGGATTCCAGTTTCCATTTTTGTTTCCATTTGCTGCATCCTGGAATTCACTGTCTTAATTTCTGCATTCATCTCTGCCGTGCTATGAGTAGTTGTTCCAGAATTCCTTCCATTTTGCTATGGTTTCGTCACACTTCTGACTCTGAGATAACTTTTTAACGTTTCAATTATTTTATTTCACAAAGTTTTACAGTCAGGTACGGCCTCACATTCACCAATTTACACCAATACACTCAAAAACTCTTGCAGTTACAAAATCTCAAACTCTTATCTCTATTACTTTTCTGCTCCCTGGCAACGATGGCATCATCCAAGAGGCATCTAGTGTATGGCAAGCTCTCTCCATAGAGATCCTAACCAATGTTACAATATGTATAAAATGTTTGTATAATAAACATTTGGATTATGTGTTGCTTATTAAAAAGTCTAATGTGTTACAGTCACATGACTTTCCCTACTCTTGTACTAACCATTCTTATAAACTCTTATTCCTATATCTTTTTCATGTTAAGATAAACATTTGTACAAATTATCTTATTGCTTATTTCCTTGTAGGCACAAGGGGAATGTTAGAATACAGTAGGCTTTGTGTGATAGTCAAATGTTTTAAAGCTTTGAGATTCTGTTGTCTTTGCACACTTAACATATAAAAAATGAACAATGATGATCCTTTTCACAAAAGTTCTAAGTTTTCTGAAACTCACACACATAACAAGGATTATCTCCGAAATGGTTCACCCTACAAGAAAATTTACTTAGACATAAATTGTGTATTTTAGCAAGATCTACATTTTTTGTATAGTAGGATTTGGTCTATCTCTAACGGTTTACCAGTTATGCAAAAGTCCTCCAGAGTAAATACGATTACAGTGGCTATAGCTAGAAAATTCAAGATATACAGGGCTTTCGAACCGGTTCTTCACCGCTGCACGGCCATTTGCCTGTGTGAGTTTGAAGCTGCCGCAGCTGGGTTTGCCGCTACTAACAAGCCGCACGGAAAACATGTATAAAAATTTTACCTTATAGAAAATGCTGACAATGTTGTGAACGATGTGATTCACAGCTTCTGTTCTTTTCAGATGAAAAGATATAAATATGTCGTATTTATATTTGGTTGTTTTATTTTTTTCTGCTCTCTATTGTGTCTGTCCAATAACACAGTAAGCATTTTCAAAACTAAAACTTGTCTAGCACATAGTCTCCACTGAGTTGCACAAGAAATTATATCCTCTTTTCCGGATGTAAATGCTTTTATAGCCAACACGAAAAAGATATTTTACAAAACAACCTCCAAAATCAAGATACTTAAACAGATGGCACCTGGAATTCCCTTGCCTCCACAACCAAATGTAACTTGGTGGGGGCATGGCTGCAGAATACTATACTCAATATTACCACAGAATTGTACACATAATAAAAGTCTGTGACATGCAGAAAAATGTCGCAATAATGCAGTGAAGCAAATAATTACACCAGCCTTGTTTAAGGTCTTTCATAGATTGAGAAGAATTTCAGTAATGTAGTAACCGCAATAACATATTAAGTCATGTGCATCAAAAATGCTCAAGATTGTTAAGACAATAGTTTCAGAGACACAGAGTCATTTTTTTGTATGCTCCTGTTAAGTCTGGAACATAGTTTTTCAAAATACAAAAACTTTCTGTGAGCAAATCGGATGCAACTTACTTTGCATAAAATTAGGAAATAAATTATTGCACATTGCAATAGCTGCTCACGATGATGTCTCTAGCTAAAATTCTAGATATTAAAACCTTAATAAAAATGAACTTAATTATGCACTTCAAATGGGTAAACATTCATTGTTTGCTGCCTAGTAATGCCCCTCAACCCTTTGAAGCACGGTGCTGTTTTCCAGTCTATTTGTTTACAAGAGCACTGCAAGGTCGCTGGCGATTCTACTTCCCGTTGTAGGTGCACTGTTAACTTGATGGATTTCTTACTGAAACCCAGCTTCCTGGTTATAATAGTGCTGACTTGACTTTCTGTTATTACTAGACACATCTTGGGTGTCTATAGCTCAGTAATGTGGAGAAACTTACCTCTTCTAATATTCCTCTGCTTTAAGCTGTTATGAATAAATCCTAGGCTGAAACTAACACAGCAACACATAACTATGTTGTCCTCATTGCTTTTATTAAGAAACATGTGATAGGCACATTATGAAAGGGAATATAGGTGCATCATTAAGGTATCTAATTAAATTTTATCAAGCAGCAGACTTCAAAGTACAGTTTTGTAGTGAAGTTTGTATTTTAATGCTTCTGACCATTAAAATGCTAAACCTTTCCAACAGATCATTTGTAAATTATATGTGTAGTACTCACAAGTGAGTAAATCATTATCGCATTCCGTGTTGTCTAACTGATTTTGAACAGTCAGGCCCAAATGACTTAGTTGTCGATGGGTCCTTACACTCACTCACTATCTCTCTCCCCTCACTCAGTCATCTAAATCAAGCAAAATATTTGCTTCCTATAAGATCCATGAGATGACAATCCATGAGATTCAAGGTATAACTTAAGAGAGAGTCGCTTAAGTTTGTGTTACATTTATGTCAATAATGGTAGTGATATCAGTGATAGTAACATTAGTACATTATATACATAAAATATAGCAACAGCAATATGCATTTTACTGTCTTTAAGAGCACTGTGATTTTATATTTCTGAGCAGTACAGGCATATAACTCTCCCAAAACTGTTTGACGAGAATCAGAGGTGATTTGTTTTCCATTTTTCTAATCTAGTTTGTTTTACACATCCCCCGATTAGTGCAATGCACTTACTTTCGCTATTTTCGTTAACAGAAGTCACTTCCAATGCTGCAGTTTTCACCTGAGAAGCTGTAATATTAATATTACTTGAAGTCAGGGCCTGGAATACATCACTGTCATTACTTTTTGTAACTTGTCACTTCTTGTCACAAATTTATACATGCTCACAAGCAATAGAACAGTATATTGCAAGAAACTGAACTAATTACTGCAAGCTGCAATCACCATTGCTGGCACAGAATTGCTGGAATTGTGACTCTAAATGCCAACCCAGCGAATGAACCTAAGATTTGTTTATTGTTTAGCTTAATTGTGATATGATACTCTTGTTTACTTACAGCTCAAACCTGCACCATGTACGTCTGCATCAAAAGTGTTCCGGGTCTTGTATTTTCAAAGAACAGTAATAGTAAATAGTTATAGTAAGAAGAAAATATTCTTCTCTGGCAGGGAAGGAATTCTTCTTTGAAGAGCCAGAGAAATCATTTAATGAGAGGGGAATATCTCCCCGTCCATCAATTCGTACCCTGATGCTTGTGTTCTCTCTTCCCCCCTCTCCTTTTCTCTCAAACACACATATACCCAAAAGACTATGAGACAGAATATTAGAAGACCCCAAAAGAAAATCGTTCATGTAAATGTTTGTTAAAAGTGTAATTCGTTTTTTGATGTTGGTATGAGATAATTAAATGACGAAAACATGTTGATAAGGTTCATTGTTACGAACAACTAAGTTTGCACAAAGACGTCATAAATCTTTCCATATTTGATTTTAATATATATGTATAAATATTAGAATTGTATGTGTTCCATAATAAAAGTAGGGGAGGAGGATTAGGAATCGCTTCCCTAACGAGAAAGAACTATTTGATGGATGCATGCACGGATGAATATGAAAAAGGCGGTGTCGCGTCAAAAGACGCCAAAAACGTTTCACTCGCATGTGTATCTTCGAGATGAAAAGACAATCATATTTAGGTAGTGTGAACATGGAACTTTAACCAAACTTTCATCAAGCATAAGTTCCACTAAGTGAAAAAGTGTAAAGGTTTTTAAGCATTTAGAATGGTGCTGAGAGAAATTGTTTAATGTAAAGTATAGATGAAGTGTTAATAAATTAATACATTGTGGTAAAGAAACATTGTGTGATATTTCATTCCATCCGTTACCACGACCTAGATAGAAAACGAGTCTCATAGCACAGCACATTCCGTAATCATAATTGCAAAAACAGCACCAACTATTAAAACCTCAAGTAACAAGCTAAATGTCCTAAAAATATACATCTGTTAAAGATAAGGTCTAAGCTAAATGCATGAGTGAAATTTACATGCTAATTAATAAAATGTATTCTGTGAAGGTAATCGTGGCCCTTTCTTCATCATCTTAAATAAGGAAAAGAATAAGTTTAAACTTCTGAAGCTTTCTTTTCCGAGTCATAATAGGATGATTGCAGGGAAAAGTAATGCTTACTGTAAATAGTATCATACTTTATTATATACTGTACATTAAAAAGACAACAATTAACTTAGCCTCTTGAGAAAGAAAGAAAAAAAATATGGAGGACACAAACTGAAACACTAAATGACAACAATATGTGTCTTACTGCTCAGTTCTTGTTTGATCAAAAAGTTACAACCATCTTCTTCTATTGAGTTCTACATTTAAATATACAATATATACATTTTGGTGCATCCCAGTCCTTTGAACAGTACACACAGAGATTTGCCTCCCAATACATAAAGAAGGAAATACTGCAGAGGCAGAAATGATGTACGCACATTTGTGTACTATATTAATAGTAGAGGAATCACAACTATTCTACAAAACATGTTAAATGTTTTACTCTGGAATAAATATTCGTATTTCTATCACTCTGAATGCCAACCACTGCATCAGAACTGGCTCCAGCCAATTAAAATGAGGCAATTAAATATAAAAATTATATCCAGTTTAGGAAATGTTCCCAATGCTTAAGATACACTGTCTCAGTTTTTCTGAATGATTTGTGCTATAATGGTGCAAATTAAGTGTCTGTGTATTTCAATTAATGTTAATATAGGAGCTCCATAAAAGTGTTACATTTCTTTAAAGATTTATTGAAATTTGAGCTTTTCCCTTCTTTTTCTTTTGTTTTATTATATTATTTTAATAAATTTTGATATACCTGTAGATTAAACTAATCAATATATAAACTTTGGTAGCATTGCACAACTGGATTATTAATCTGTATTTATCTTAGCTAAAAAGAAGGAGGAAAAAGGCACACAATGTGAAGAATCAAATCTCATCTTACCTCACCTCTTCACCCACAACTCCAACTGAGCAAGATATGTCTTGTCCATAAAATAGTATTACTGTATTTTCTGATTTGTAATGGTGTTTTTAAGTTACTGGAAAGTACATGATGTACAGTGTCACACAAATATGTAACTCAAGAATGAGAAGAGAGATACTGCATCTCTAATAAACTTTCCAGTAACCTTATGTTTTTAATCTATGAATTTAATTTAATACTGATACTAAAGAAGCATATTTCAGAAGAAAATGCTACACAGAAAATTTAGTTTTAGGGCAGTAATATTGCACCATAAATTTTAATTGTTTATTGGCTCCCCAAATCTACAGTGTTTCTTGAAACATTTTACCTCTTTGAACATCACTAAATTAAATTCATAAATTATTACATAACAGCTGCGTATAATGCAGACACCTTTTTACAGCAATGTATAATTAACATCTATTTTTTTCTCTTTTATTTGGCAAAATATAAAGCTTTTTGTTCACATTTTCCTAATACTTTGTATTGTCAGGGTCGGATTAACTATGTGGAGTAGCAAATACATAAAAAAGGGCAGTTTTTATTGATACAAAGTGATTGATCTAATAAGGAACTCAGTATAAGATTCCATACCTTATTCTCAAAAAGAAAAATATGTTATTAAAAAGAGCTTTACAAATTTTTAAATAAAATTATTATACACAAATAATAAGAGCAAAAGTAAAAATATCTGCACTATTTAGCAGAAGGAGCAGTGATAAACAAACATTCAAAAGTTACACAATTTAACAAACATTGTTTCTTTCTTTTTTCTCCTGTTCTTACATCTAAGATCCAGTCTTGAGATGTTTCTGTCTATAGTAGCTAGAATATACTATTCACATTGGCTACAATACAACAACAAATAACATTACAGAAATAGAAAACATGGCAAAGCCTGGAACTCTGATGCACAACTACCAACCCTGTTACCACCTTGCTTGCTGCACAGCAGCAGTAAGGTTAATCCGACCTTGAGCATAAGGTGCTCCTGCAACTTTGTGACTTGTGGTCCAAATTGGAAGCGTGACTTCTATCACGGCACGTTCAATAACTGGCCTCATGCCCTGCCAGGATATAAAGGTCTGCACCTTCCTCATTAAGGGTTCCCTCTCGTGCTATTTCCTGGCATAAATGGCTCTCCAGCACCACTACCCTGAAATGGTAATTATATTGAGTAACATATACATATTGCTAATCTAATTAAATAAACATATTTTATTAGGTTATGTTGTATAGAGCTCTGCACTAAGTTAGGCATCTGCCTCAATATTGCCAGAAAGCTGCCAGTTTACATGTAAATTAAGGGGGCTGCACACAACTGATATTCAATATCATTGCAGCATGTTATTTATTATATTACCCTAATTGATAACATTAAAACTTTACATGATATAAAAATTACTTACAACACATTTCGTTGTGTAACAATCCATTTTATGTCTTACGTGGTGTTAAGTTTCTGCTGATGCCTTGCTACCATTTTGCTCCATGTTTGTGCATTTGCCTTTACAACAATTAGATTAGCTGAGCTATATTTCCCCCAATTTATACAATATCTATAATGCTAGGACATTATTACAGCTATTACCTAATATTTCTGTACTATCCTATTATGAGGATTTTTCTAAGGGCTGTGTATGGCTAGAGGACACATCGATCCATACCTTGGAAATAATTTAGGTTGCACACAATTATTCTTGAATGGTACAAGTTCTCATACGAGTATTTTATTCCTGTTGTTAATTCAATACAGTTATTGCATCTTTGCAAAATTAACCTGACAAGGACAATAGTTCGTGACTACACTTCACTAGAGAATGTTTGTGCATGAATTTGGTGTTTATGCATGAATCACTTCATCACCAAAACACCATTCATCATTACAATTAGAAGATGTCAGTTCTACATTTTTAGCAAATTCCTCAGCTTTTTCAAATTTAGGAACCAACAGGTATAGGTACAATCTTTCACAAGAGTAAATACCCAACTCCACTGAGAATTGCACGAAGGGTCACCTAATCCTCAGGCATTCCTAAACAGATGGTGGGGAGTACTGAGCTAGCAGTGGAAGAGAGGAAGTGCGTAAAGTCAGCTCCTGGAGTTGAAGAAAGACGGTAATAAGTAACAATGGGAGTGAGTATTGAAATATACAGAGCAAGAACTGGAACTTTTAATATGATTAAAGGGAATGAGACTAAAATGAAACAAGACAAAAAAGTAATAGTAAATATGGTTCTTCTACTATGTGAAATAAGCACACTATTGCTAATTGGCAGAGTTGAAATGAATCCTGGACCTAATGGATACCAAGATATCATGGAAGAAATATTAACAAGGGTTAAAGACATGGACGAGGGACTAAGGAATAAACTCAATGGGATGGAAAAAGAACTGATAGAAATCAAAGAAGATCTGAGAAATGAAGTGCAAGTAATAAGACTGAAAGTGAGAGATGTGTAAAGAAAAGTGGAAGGCTTGGAAAATAAGTATCATAGGTTCAACCTAGTCATTGCTGGTCTAAAGGAAAGGAATGGAGTATGGCCCATGCAAGAGCTTAAGGAGATATTGGAAGGGAAACTTGGATTGGTACTACAGGGATGAGAGATAGTAGAAGCTTTCAGAGTTGGAAAAACAAGAGGATCAAGATTAGTTGTGAAATTCATCTCAGTACAGTTTGTGTATGAAGTGTTGAAGAGGTCAAAACTACTAAAGGGAAAGAATATTTTTATAAACAAAGACTTGTCAATGGAACAGTGAAACTTGAAGAAAAAATTGTTACAACAAGTGAAAATGGCAAGAATGGAAGGGAAGCAAGCATATATCTGAAACCTACGACTATGGGTTGACGGGCAGATGGTGATGGAGAAAGTGGAATAAGGGACACCAGACAGGGGCAGCAGGATATGAATCAGAATCAGCTAGATATACTGGTGACCAGAATGTTGGATACACCGACGAAGACAGGAAGTCCAAAGGGCAACCTGCAGCAAGCGAGAGTGAAAGTGTCATGTACTAGTGTGTCATCGCAGTCAGCACATGACGAAGGAGTGATGTCAGAGAACGGACCGGGAGGTGACGCGACATCACCAAGCACGTCTCAAAGGAGAGGAGAGAGGGAAGAGGCAGGAAAGAAGATAATATCGCTGAGGAGGGAGAAGGTACAGCAAGCACGTGTCCTAGCAGAAGGAGGAGTGAGGGCGTGGTTACAGAGTAGTGGAACAGAAAAGGAAGCAAGTATTGTATCAACACCTAATGGAAGTTTGTTGGTACTAAAAAATAATAAACCTAAGTCATCAAGAGATGGAAATGGAATAGAACTGAGAAGCAAGAAAATTCTTGATAGGTTTAGAAGCAGAACGGGATCACAATAGGGAAAGGGGAGTTTGAGAAGATTTGGGTTCTGGAATTGTGAGGGTTTGAAAAACAAGATATACATGGGAAAGTTAAGACAATTGTTGGAATGAGTAGATTATATGGGGGTTATAGAAACATGGCTAACGGAAGAAAATGTACAGGTAAAGAACTTTATGTATAAGGAAATAATGAAGCTATTAACAGTGAAGCAACAAGAAGCTAAAGTAAAAACAAATTAGAAACTAAAAGCTTCACTTATCTTAGTAATATTGCAAGTTTTTTGGTGCTGACAAGTTTCAAGTTGACTCCAACTCATTCCCAAAGCTATACAAACAAATTAGTTACCATAGCTACTGATGCTCATTTTAATCACCAATCTCTGAAAACAAAAACCTATAAATATAATCTATTGGAGGGATTTCAAAATTCATAACATGGTTTCTGTTTTTTAAAATAAATATCTTTTCCCAAACCATTAAATATGTAGGTCCAATTAATTGTTTTAATAATTTAACCTCTAGATTAATTTCATGATTAAATGACCAAAAATGATCTGCCAAGCTGATTTATCAGTTAGTTTATATTTAATATTTCTAAAATGTTCTTTTATTCTGGTTTCTAAATGACATTTAGTTCTACTAATATAAACCTTATCACAAGCCAAACAGCTAAATTGATAAATGACAGATATTTTCTAATTTATAATTTTGTTTTTTAGAAAAATTTAGTAAATTTTGTATATTAAATTTATTTTGAGGGACCAAATTTATTCCATATTCTTTAAAAAATTTTGCAAAATTTTAATTGGCCCACAGTTGGTAAGTACACTTTTTAAAAATACAATTATCTTTTATTTTTTTGAGGGTAGAAACTTCTTTAACAGCTTTTTGATACTTAAATTTTTCTATCTTTTTATGTATAAAATCTGTATTAAAACCATTAATTACTGCAGTGTTAATAATGTGTTTATATTCTGTGTCAAATTCTTCCTTATTAAGCGGTAAATTTATTAACCTATAAATTAAACTATTGAAAACAGCAAATTTATGTGCAAAAGGATTAAAAATTATTTTTTATGTAATTATCAGTGTGAGTAGATTTTCTATAAATACCAAAACTCAATTTACTGTTATGTCTTTTAATTTTTAAGTCTAGGAACGGAAGGCATCCATTATTTTCGGTTTCCAAAGTGAATTGTATGGCATTATCCTGTAAATTTAAAAGTTTTAAAGCATCATTTATCTGTTTTTAGGGACAACAGCAAAAATGTCATCCACATACCTATACCATGTTTTAAAAATACGAGGGTATGATTTTATAATTTGAGTTTCAAAGAAGCTCATGAAAAGATTAGCAAGAAATGTCGAAAGTGGACTACCCATTGCCAAGCCAGAAGTTTGTTGAAAAAATTACCATTAAAACTAAAGAAATTTTGATCTAAACAAACATTTGTAAGTTTTACATAATCATCTATTAATTCTTTGTTTAACCCTCCGTCGGGCGCAATATATCTGAGAGATACCTCTCCCGCTTTTTTAAACAATATGACGCAACTGTTTATGCTAAATTATTATCATTGTTTTGTTGTCTTAACGACGCTGTCAATTGCCAGGATCACATCAGCGTCGCCGGTGTGCCAGAATTTTGTCCTGCAGGAGTTCTTTTACATGCCAGTAAATCTACTGACATATAGCTGTCGTTTTTAAGCACACTTAAAAACCATCGACCTGGGCCGGGTTTGAACCCGCGACCTTGGGATCAGTAAGCATTAATGCAAGTCATTGTAGCTTCCTAAAACACACTGTAGCACTTCCTAGTTCATTATTGGCCAGCTGCTTGTTGTTTCGTTCGATTATCAAGCAAAAGTATCTGTGAGATACATTGCGCCCGCTCACGTACCTCATTGTTTCTGTGGTCTTTTTTTCTGCTGGTCACGTTTTTACGTCCCATAATGTCTAAGAAGCAAGAAGTGTTCAGTCTGTGTAAACCTAATGACCTACAGAAAGCCCTGACAATACCCTGGGATGAAAATGAAGATGATAATGAAGATTTTGTTGATTATGAAAGTGACATAGATTGCGAAGCTGCGACAGAAGTCTGTGATGAAGATTCTTCAGGCCCTTCTGCTGAAAATAAGCGCAAAGTTTGGAAGACTTGCCTTGTACACTCCAGAAGGAAACGACTTTCAAGATATTGCTGCAAGAAATGTGAAATTTACTATTGTTTAGAGCATGCCGGACAGGTTTGCAAGAAGTGTGCTGAGAATTTGCAGTGAAAACTCTCAAGTATATTACAGACACATGCACATACAATTATTTAGTTCAAATAACTGATTAATTGTAATAATGTTTATAATTTCATAAAAACTGATGTTTATTTTTAACTTTATGTTCAAATATAAGAATAATTACCCTTTCACATCTTGTACATTCACAGTATTAGTTTATTTTCTCAGCTTACATAACTCATGTTTTTGAAATGTAGTAGTATGTATTGTAATAATTATTTATTTATGCCAACAAACTTACTGTTGGTGTTTTTAAACACACAAGCCGGGTGTGGGCAAAGTTTGAGAGGTAGAACTGGAACTTAAAAATTCAATGCCACAACTGGGATTTGAACCACAGACCTTCCGCTTACCGGGCAGATGCTCTAACCACTGAGCTATTGTGACAAACTGCCAGAATGGCATTAAATTCTCAAACCAGTTCGTATTTCTCCTGGTAACCACAAAGGCATTGAATTTTTAAGTTCCAGTTCTACCTCTCAATGTATTATAATATTTTGAAAATAAAATTTGGTGTATAAAAATAACAATTAAAACACAATAAAATACAAATATTTAACATTTAGGAGGAATTTCAGACAGCACAGAGGCATATATGTACGTGGTATCTCTCAGATATATTGCGCCCGAACACGTAACAATAGGTATTGTGCCTAAAGAATTTAACCATTTTTTAAAAAAATCAAAAGCTTTTTTCTAGGAATACTAGGAAATAAAGCATTTACATCAAGAGAAATGAGTTTATCATTATAAGACAATACTATATTGCTAATGTTTTCTACTAATTCAAAAGAATTTTTAATACTTAAACTTTCAAACTGATCAAAGGTACTGAATTTTTTATTTAACCATTTTGCTAAATTATAGGTAGGTGAATTTATACAACTTATAATTGGTCTCATTTATTACCTAATTTTAGGAAGTGCATACAATCTGGGTAAAACTGAATTATTAACTTTTAACATACTTTTTTCTTTGTTAGGTATCATTTTCACTTCGTTGAGAATTTTATTAAAAGTTGAAATGCATGATTTTAAAGGATCATTATCAATTTTTAAGTAGTCTTCACTTTCAAGAATAAGTTCTGTTCTAAATATAATCAGAATGATCTAAAATTACAATTTTATTGCCTTTGCTTTTAGTTTCTAATTTTTTTTTTTTTTTTTTACTTTAACTTTATGTATACCGGATTAAAAGGAGAAAATCCGACAAGAAAGGGTAGAGCATTTGGAGGCGTGGGTTTCTTTGTCAGGAAATCCCTGAGGAAAGTAATAAAAAAATGCATGGTCTAGAAGGAGAAATGTTTTTTGGGTAATAATTGAAGATAACCAGATTGAGGACAATACCATAACCCAGACATAATGCCTTCTTTAGAACATGACATAGAAGTTTTAAGGGAGAAACACGGGTCTATGGAGTTTATAATGGGAGACTTTAATATTAGGATAGGGGAGAGTGATGTGAATGCAGATAGTGATATGTTAATCGGAGACGGATTAAGAACAAAAAGTGAGCAAGTAAGGTGAAGCAGAGATAAGTGTGTTGATAAGGTGAAAAGTTTATTGCTTTTTGTGAAGTGAATATTTTAGAGATCTTAAATGGCAAGTATGGTGAAGATATAGAAGGAGTTTTACCTTTGTTAGCAAGAACGGTCAAAGTGTTATAGATTATGTATTATGGCCTATTAATATGGGTCATTTGCTAAATAATTTTAAGATACTAAATTTTGTATCAAATAGTAGTCAAATTTCCACTGATAGTGGAAATTAAAATTGAACTAGAGGGCGTAGAAGGAAGTACAAGGGGAGGGGAAAAGAATGTTGTGGAGCACATGATCTTTAAATGGCGGGAAGAATTGAAAAATCAATTTATATCACTATTAGAATCTAAATATAGTCAAGTCTGCCAAAAAGGAATTAGATCTGTCAGAAAACCACAAAATAAAGAAAGTATCAAATATAATGAACATGTTAATGCAGAGAGCAGGAGAAGGGATGAGGAAGGGGAGAGGAGGAAGTAACAAGGGGGAAGAATGGCATGATAGTGAATGCAAAATAGCAAATGGAATGGTAAAACAATACTTAGTAAAATGGAGGGAGGTAGGAGATAACCTAACAATGCAAGAGCACTTAAATAGTAGACATTTATATAATGCATTGCTGGAAGATAAACAGGAGTGGAGGAAAAAGAATGAGAATACTATTGGTGCTGTTTTTTAATTAAAGGTGTATGAGTTGAGCTTTGGGACTTTTACTATCTTGGGTCGTGGTACAGGGTGAAATAATACGGACACAGAATATAACTTTTCTATAACACTTGTATTTGCACCTTTCTCGTTGAATATTACATGTGTAACACTTTAATTAACTTTTGTTGCACATGAACCTACTTCCTTAATGGTTTCTCATTATTGTTTTTAAATCACTTTTAGCGCCCACTTCTGCACGTATCACAAAACATGCCTTCTCTCTGGACACTACGTAGCTAAGAAAAATCTAGCGTCTTCTTTCACAATGCGTTTCTATTCATACGCGTATACGTCCATTTCCCGTGAAATCATCCTACATGCTAAATAGTTCCTGTAATGTTAGGGAAGCGATCTCTATCCTCCCTGCACTTTTAATATTAAATATGAACATGTTACCTAACATTTATGATGTTATTGAACAAATATTTCTTTTAATAGTACAACAATGGTAATACACTCTTAGTACTTAACAAATCCTTACCAACATGAAAAATAAACTATATTTACAATAAATATTTACATAAATGCTTTCTTTTTGGGGTCTGACCACGTATTCTGTCTCACTATGATTACAATTTTGAATGAAAATAATGTTAGCAAGGTTTGGAAAACATTAAAATCAACATATAACAAGTATGTTATCATACCGAAAGTTAAACCAGAAGAATGGATGGGGTATCTCAAGATGCTAATCAGGGAGGGCTGTGTCTTTAATGCAAAGCCAAGGTTGGACTTTGGAATGAGTGTCGTAGGAATATTGGATAGTGAAGTAAAGGATGAAGAGGTAGTCAAACAGGTTAAACTGATGGGAAAAAAAAAAAAAAAAAAAGCACCAGGAATAGATGGAATCCCACCAGAATTATTCATAAAGGAATGGTGTAGTGATATTACGAGGGGCGTCTCAAAAGTAACTTGCACTATTTTTTTAAAAAATAACAAAACGTTTAAATATTTTAAAAAGGGTATATTTTGAAAACTACATTCAGTACCTATCTTTCCACATAATTTCCTTGAACCTAAATACATTTTTGATACCGTGATAACAGTTTTTTTAACACAATGTCAAATCACTCTGCCGCCAAACTGGATAGCCATCTTTCCACTGCTTGTTTCAGTTCCTCGTCATTTACGAAGCGCCTTCCTCCAAGATGTTGCTGCAGCTCTGGAAAAAGATGGTAATCACTCGGTACAAGGTCAGGTGCACTAGATGGATGACCGAAAACATCCCATCGAAACTGTTCAAAATGGCTTGAGTTTCACGGGCAGCGTGCGGGCGAGTGTTATCGTGGACCAGAAAAACTGTTTTGCTCAACTTTCCCTTCCTTTTGTTTTGTATGGCTCTTTTGAGCTTTCTCAGCACCTCACAATAGCGAGCAGCTGTCATCGTGGTCCCATGGAGCAGGTAATCGATTAACAGTACTCCCTTCGAATCCCAGAATATCGTCGTGATGACCTTGACAGCTGATGCAACAACTTTTGCCTTTTTTTGGAATTGCCTCATCCATTCGTTTCCACAACTTGCACACACTTTCCATAGACACAGATCCTTAGAAATAATCCTGTGAAGCGATGCACGACTTATTTCAATATACGGAGGAAGTTGAAACAAACCTGCATCAAGTGAAAGGTGCTGATCGGTGTTCATGACTGCTCAAACCTCATCAACAATATCCGGAGCGAGGGAAGTGGAGGGTTGGCCTCTTCATTGCTCATTGTGTAATGTTGTTCTCCCTTCAATGAATGATTGGGGCCAACGAGAAACCATTTGTCTTGACAAAACATCTTTTCCATAAACACTGCACAACTCGCAATGAATTTCAGACGCACATTAATTTTTTCCCCGTCAGAAAACGGATTACAACGCGAACTTCACAATCGGCGGTAGGAACGAGTGGAGTCTCCATTGTTACTGCCGTTTTAATGTCCAAGCAATAAACTTAGGGGCCTAGGAATTTTAAGGTGCTGTTACTACACCCATACCTATATACCCTGGGATTTTCAGGCTTTTTCCGCCTACCGTGCAGATTTAAAAAAATAGTGCAAGTTACTTTTGAGACGGCCCTCGTAACAGAACTAAGTTACTCACTAATATGCTTAACGCAATTAAAGAGAAGGGATATGTACCAGAACAATGGAAGAAAGCAATAATCCACCCAACTTACAAAGGCAAGGGGAGCACAGACAATCCCAATAATTATAAGAGTATTGCATTATTGCCAAATTTAGGAAAAATATTTACAGGAATTTTATGTCATAGATTACAGAAATAGATGGAGGAGTATAACATTTTATGTGAATTTCAAATGGGGGTTTCACAGGGGAAGAAGAACTGTAGATAATTTATTCATAATAAAAGCATTAGTGGACATATATTTAAAGGAAGAAAGAGGGAAACTGTACATGGCATTCATAGACCTCAAGAAAGCATGACAGAATAGACCTAAATCTGCTATGGTATAAACTCTTGAGCAAGGGTGTAAGTTATCATCTGGTGAATATCCAAAAGCCCTATACAATGAGAATACCTTTTGCATAAGAGTAAGGGAGGGATGGGTAACAGAGGAAATAATTCAAAAGAAGGGACTACGACAAGGATGTAAACTAAGTCCAGTGTTATTTAATCTGTTTATAGATGATATTCTAACCAAGATAAAAAAAAAAATAACAATTTTTTGCCAGTAATAATGTGCCAATTCTTTCTATCCCTGATTACCCTCCCCTTACGTAGGACTTACAAGCCAGTGCCTAGGGTCAGACACCTGTCGGG
Source organism: Tenodera sinensis (assembly GCA_030765045.1). Taxonomy (NCBI): domain Eukaryota; kingdom Metazoa; phylum Arthropoda; class Insecta; order Mantodea; family Mantidae; genus Tenodera; species Tenodera sinensis. The sequence goes on from CM060961.1 coordinate 84,074,128, forward strand.
GAGCAGAGGGACCTCTGGACCAGACAAAGTGAAGACCTGGAAGCAGGTGATCAGTCCAGCACCAGGTATGATAGTGAGGAAGAGGATGATATGAAACGCAGGTGAAATGGATGATTGGAAGGGTGATAATGGAGGAATTGGTGGAATGGCAGGGGAAACTGGAGAACCTGGAGAAAACCCGCCCAGGCGCCGCTTTGCCCACCACGAATACCACATGCGGGTCCTGAGTCTAACCACTCAGCCACGGCACCGCCAATGTAACAATTCTGGGATTACTATTTGCAGATGATTTAGTAGTAGGATCTATTACACCGATAGGCTTAAAACAGTCCTTGCAGCAAATAGATAAATACTGCAGTGAATGGAATTTGAAGGTAAGCCAGGATAAGACTCAAATATTAGTAATCAAGAAAGGTGCAAAGTTGAGCAAATTTGTAAAGTGGAAGAAAGGGAACCAAGAGTATAAAGTGGTTAGAGTTTACATATATTTAGGGGTCAAAGTGGATGGAGAGGGAAAATGGGAGAAACAGAGGAAGTTGGCTTTTGCTGAAGGTAAAAGAGCATTGGCAGCAGTTAGAGTGCAAATACAGAATGCCAGATATAAATGACACGTGGCTAGAAAAAATACACAACATGGTAGTGGAAGCAAAAATGCTATATGGGAGTGAAATTTGGGGTCTGGAGGGTGGATGGGAAGCTGTGGATGCAGTACACAGGATTTTTGAGTAGAGAAGTTTTGGGACTACCAAGCACCACAGCAAAGAAATTTGCTCAAATTGAAATGGGCAGAGTAGGAACGAAAGGTGTAATTATAGAGACAGCACTTAAGTTTTGTTTTAGAATTCTAAATCTAGATGAAAAGAACCTGCTAAGACTATGCTTAGAATATCAAGAAAAGAGTTTAAAAGGTATTGGATGGTGCTATAGTATACAATATAACCTGGAAAGCAATGGTATGGGAGAAATTTGGAGAATGAGGGAAAAAAATCACCACTTGTAGAACATTTGTTCTCCATGACAGGCCAGCGTAAGAGATGAAATGGCTTTTCTGTATTTCTGATGTTACAGTTATGCCACCATTCGGTCATGAGTAAAGAATTAGAACATAAGTATATGAAAGGAACCCTTAAGCCTTGAATGCTCTAATACCATAAGGGTAGAAGGAAACAAGAGTTCAGTTAAGGAAAACTTGATAGGAAACATGAAAGGGGAATCAGGAAAGAAAAAGGAGGAATACCAGATTTGGTCATTAAACTCATCAGGCTAACCAGTTCCATTTGATGAGCAGCCCTTCCATTTAGCTCAACATGCCTAAGCATGCATACTAACAGCTGCACCACGGAAAGGTGAGAGAGGAGACATTAGCTAATTGTCCAGATTGGTTCCTGTAAGCCTCTAATATAGAGGAATTAAAGGGTCTCCCCTCTATTGAAAACAATTATCTTTTGCAGCCCCTCATGATTATGTTAGGTTTACAGACTTTTGGTAGGCCATAGAGTCTGGGTAGAGTAGCATTGGTTTAACTGCATATTTGTGCACAATTATATTGCTGTCTACTATTGCGTTTCAACCATTTCTGCAGATGCTAAGCTATTAGTGGGTTTTGCTTCTTACTTCAAATACATTTGTTCAACATTTCTTGTAATGAGTAGTCGGAAGCTTTCCTGGCCGGAATTAGAATTAAAGCTAGAGATTTCTTCTGGGCTTAAAAGTCGTGGTCTGATGGAGTTTAGAGGTCCAGACGTTTCGTCCACACCTGTGGTGGACATCATCGGTGACGTGGTCTGAGTCTTCTCGTCGAAGGTTCAGTTGCAACAGAATCGATGGCTGGAAGTGCCACATTTATATCTGGGCTGCTCACAGGAGATTGACTGGGCTTGAATGGGAGGTGTGTGTTAGATGGACGGGGCTTCTCCGCTCTGATTCCTGAATGGTTTATGTGATTTCTCTGCAATAGTGCTTCCTTTTTATGCTCAAAGTATCAGATACCAGACTTTGTTCAATTTTAGAGTTTCTTCCTTTCTGTTAAAATTATTGGGGTGTTTGTAAATTTCTATGGCTTCACGTTGTAGTCTGGCATAGATGAAAGAACAGTAGTCTCCTTATACTGAATTATGTGTTTTCTGTCGGCCCATATCGCATGCTGTAAGACTGCTGACTTGTCTGTCTGTCCCAGCCGGCAGCATCTCTTGTGTTTTTTGAGTCAGATGTTGACACTGCATTGGGTGGTACCTATGTACACTGCAACACAAGAACATGGAATCTGGTAAACACCAGCCGAAGCGAGCGGGTCCTGTGCCATCATAAAGACCCTCACTGACCATGCTGCCTGCATCTGTGAGCCTAATTCATTACAACAGGAATTCCGACATCTTATATTCAGATGGTTACATGGCACAAGAAGTTCGCAGAGCAATATGTCCCCTAGGCCTCATGCTGTCAACCTCAAACTAGATCCACCCAACAGCAAAGGCACTGCTTTTCTGCCTTATTTCAAAACTGTCACAGATAGAATAGGATGCTTATTCAAGCGCCACAACATCAAAACTATCTTCAAACCTACCAGACAGATTAATACCTTGCTTCAGTCGGCCAAAGATCCCAGAACACGCTTGCTTCGGCCAGTGTTTACCACATTCCATGTTCCTGCAGTGCAGTGTACAAGGTAACACCGAAGCAGTGTCAACACACGACTTACAGAACACAAGAGATATCTGCCGGCTGGGACAGAATGACAAGTCAGCGGTCGCAGAACATGCAATATGGGCTGACAGAGAACACATAATTCAGTATAAGGAGATTACTGTTGTTTCATCTATGCCATACTACCATGCCAGACTACAACGTGAAGCCATAGTAATGTACGAACTCCCCAATAATTTTACCAGAAAGGAAGAAACTCTAAAATTAAATAAAACCTGGCATCCGATACTTGAACATAAAAAAGTAGCACTAATGCAGAGAAATCATGTAAACCATTCAGCAATCAGAGTGGAAAAGCTCCACCCATCTAACACACAACTCCTGCTCAAGCCCAGCCAATCCCCTGTGAGCGGCCCAGATATAAATACGGCACCTCCAGCCATAGGTGTGGACGAAATGTCTGGACCTCTAAACTCCAGCAGACCGCGGCTTTTAAGCCTGGAAGAAATCTCTAGCTTTAATTTCTTATAATATGATTATGTTGTTCACTTTATCAGCTTTTGTTAGCTGTACAACATTTTTTTGTTTTAAATACCTCACAAACAGGCAGTTTACTATAGTTTGATGCACAGGCTTGTGAATATACCACTTTTAGCAAATGAGATGAAGCAGAATATAATAAAGTAATTGCAATTGCAGAAATAAATAGTTTGCTAAAGACTTTGGTAGACAAGAAAGCAAATGTAGCATAAAAGAAAAAATTTCTCAAACAACACTGACTGCAATAGAAATGAAGATGTCCTTAGAAAAGTCACCCACAGACAATCAAGAAATTCATTAGATTTTCAGAGAATGAAACTTTTAATTTGGTTCAGATTAATACACCATAAAAAACATACTTGACTTTACAACTAAACACAGCAACTCTTCAAATAAAAATCTTGGAATTTACCAATTAAGAGTCCAATAACTGGCAAAATAAAGAAGTGCTTGAAAAGAACAACCCAGAAGAATTTTAGAAGTATAAAACATAAACACCTAGAAAAATTAGCAGTTGCTACCCATTTCTGGATGAAAAATCAGGACAGAAATCTGCATACTAAATCATTAAAACACACACAAAAAAAAAAAAGCAAGAACTGTCAACATGGAAACAGATTTTCATCTGGAAAAATAAAACCATAGTCTTTAATTTTGATATCTCCCAGAGTGATCCATTGTAGAAATTCCAGAACTATGGATGGATAAGCTTTTTCACTCAAGATCAGTTGATGTCTGACTGACAATGTCCTAAACATGTTCTGGGAAATTCTGGCATATGAATTTATCTGGTAATCAAAGAAATATAGTACTTGTTGTTGTAGTGTTTAACGCCCGCTTTTACTACTACGGCACCGCAGGCGGTGACACTGATGATACATGAAGATGGAGCACCGGTGGAATGAAATGGCGGGGGAAACCGGAGTACCCGGAGAAAACCCGCCCTGACGCCGCTTCGTCCACCACGAATACCACATGCGGGTCCCTGGGATCGAACCCGGGCCGCCTAGGTGGTAGGCGAGTGCGCTAACCGCTCGGCCACGGCGCCGCCAAATATAGTACTTGAAGACATACTAGTACATATAGCTTATGTCCAAATATTTCCTAAGTGTTTGGTGAAAATAAAGAACAACATATTGTAACAAGTTTAGGAAATCTTTTATTTTGTCAACCTTCAAGTACAGCCACACTACTAGTTTCTGTCACTTAACCTTCCCAAACTCTCACCAATAAAAACTGTCTCCATGGCAACCTCCTTGAAAATCAAGGAGTCTTAATGACGTGGAGAAGCCATGTCACACTGCTCCCTTCTCAATGCTGATCGTCCCGAACAGCACCATCGTAATGGGCCAGACAATCCAGGTGTACCACTAACATCTTTTGGGGTAGCTTCTGGATGCGGTAGACCACGTCAGTAATTCTCTTTACCACCCGGTACGGCCCTTGCCATGATTGTTGAAGTTTTAGGCAGCTCCCTTGGTCCGGGTAGGGCGGTACACCCAGACCAGGTCACCTTGCTGGAATCCTCGGCTGTTGGCTTGCCTGTCGTACCGGGTCTTCATGCGGTCGCTTGCCATCTGGATGTTCTGACGAGCCATCTCATGTATGTCATGGAGATGGTCTACCAGATTCTCCACATACTCAGTCGCTGGCTGTTTCGCTTCCCGGGGGCTCCCAAAAGCCAGGTCACAAGGGAGGCGTAGCTCTCGGCCAAACATTAAACTTGCTGGTGTCATCCCAGTGGTGTCATGTGCCGACGAGCAGTAGGCCAGCAAGAACAGTGGTACCTTGAGGTCCCAGTCTCGCTGATGGCTGGCCATGACCTTCCTCAGGTGTTCTTCTAGGGCAGGCCTGCACAGGGTTTCCACTCCCGAAGCCAGCTCGCGAGCGGAGTACAGCTACTAGAAGTGCTCTTGTTTACGAGTGGACAGAGAGGAGAGGTATCGTACAGTGGGTACTACTCGGCCACGATATGAATACACTTTAAGGAAGACGCCACAGTTTTGTTTGCTATCTTAAGTCTTGGGATCTGCACGGAGTGAGGGAACGCGAGGGGAAAGGCCATACTGGGAATGTACAGTCGTACAATGAAAACAGTACTCACCTGCTGATGTCTTCACATTAGCAACTTATCCTTTCTTTCCCAGCACAACAAATATTATGCGAAAGAGCGTCATCAAAGAGAAGATTTTTGGTGGAATTATTTTCAAAATTTGCATTAATAACTTAAGTTAGCGCTGTTTTCTGTTGAACATTATATAAAACTTTGCATTAATTTCCCACAAAACAGACTCTCGGATAGCAATTTGGCATCTAGTCTTAGAATCTGTCTTTATAAGCCAAATTTTGAAAAGTGTGTGAATTGAAAAATATGCCAAGTGACTGATCCTACAAATGTGTAACATGTATTTTACTTAGATTTTCAGTAAGATTGTCTTAAATTCATTATGCGAACGCTTAACACTAAAATACGTATCTTTAAGGACAGTAGTTTTCAAACAACTTGCACGTAGTCTTTCCTTTAATTTTGGAGGAAATCGCCAACCCCTGTTACTAATAATGTTTCATGTTATTTCACTTATTTGAAGATAATACAAGTAAATATTCTGTTATAATGTTTAAACAAAATAGCTAAGAATATTCATTTAAGGTATAACATGATTAGAAAGTTGCTATTTACTTTTTATATAAATATAGATTATATCTAATAGAAGTTCGTATTAAATAGACTGACATTTTTACAGCTGGGATTGAAAAGTAATAAAAACATCTATATTTAAGAGATATGTAAGTGCATAAGTGGTGCACTTTGCAGTTTGAGAATGCTAACCCAAGGGCTAGGGTAGGTTTAATAGTAACTATAATTCAGCCTAATCATCAGAAGATTGCAACTATTTTAATCAACTTTAATACCTACATCAAGTAATTTTCTATTTACGCGTGAGATGTACTGTTCCACTTTGCAGATCCAATTTGTATCTGTGCTATGTATCCTTGTAGGCAATTCTGAAGGGAAAAAATCATAAGGTGCACGCACTCCAACAAAGACTTTATTCGTGGATGCGACCAACTTGCAAGTAAACAGGTGTCAATTGATAAAGCTTCTAGTGTTGATATGTATTACGTCATGTTTGGACCGCTGCATATAGCACAGTTGAGCCCAGAAGTGCCTGTGACCTTGACACCATCACACAGCACTCTATGAGCTGTTAAATTCCCGAAGCCTGGCAGCACTCTTGCTTACGACTGGACAGAGAGGAGAGGTATCGTACCGTACAGTACCAGACAATACGTACTACTCGGCCACGATATGAATGCACTTGAAGGAGGGCGCCACAGGTTTGTTTGCTACCTGAAGTCCGAGGATCTGCGCGGAGTGAGGGAACGCGAGGGGAAAAGTGACACTAGAAATGTACAGTCACACAATGAAAACAGTACTCAGCTGCTTATGTCTTCACATTAGCAACTTATCCTTTCTTTCCCGGCACAACAAATATTATGCGAAAGAGCGTCATCAAACGGAAGATTTTTTGGTGGTAATTATTTGAAAAATTCGCATTAATAATTTAAGTTAGCGGTGTTTTCTGTGGAATATTATACTAAAAATTCCCATTAATTTCACACAAATTTTCGGGTAAAATTGAGGAGCGTTTTTTTTTCTTCTTTTTTTCCAAAAAAGAATAGATGCACAAAATGTGTTTCTGAGAAAAACGGGTTTTTCTATTTATTGGCAATACTAATACCTCCAATGCATTCTACGACTGGTACAGTTTCACAATCTGAGCTCCTGTCCATTGTGTATAGTGCAGTGCAGTGTCTCAACTAAGAATAAAAATGCCATGCAAGTATAACAAAGCTTGCATAACTGTTCAACAATGGCACAAAGTTCTCTGTGCGTAACGTTTATTGCGGCGGCTTTGATGACACGGAATGTGACCTTATGAGATAACCTTTTTTTTGTAGCCTCACGGATTACATTGTCGAGATGCATTCTTTGTCTCTTCCAACTCTTCTCACCGAGTGCACTCATATTGTGGCTGACCAGTACACGAAAGGAAGTGCAAGGTTTATAAATGATTTCTCAAAATGTTATTTTACTAATTTATGGTTAGGAAAAATATTTTTTAAACAAATTGCCTTCTATATCACATTAAATCCGCCATATGTTATGTCTCTTTACCAATACATCAAAACGTGGTTTTATGTGATTGGCAGCTGAAAGAAAAAGTACTGACCTTAATGAAACGTCAGTCATAGATGCTCGATACCTGTTTTTATTTAAGTTCATAATAGAAAACAGTTGTTCACAGGCGTATGTCGAACCAAACATTGAGATCATTTTCGCAGCTAGCCTGTGTAATCGTGGATATTTTTGTTGAGGTGCAGTCTTATAAAAATCACTCAGGTTAGTGGTATTGTTGAAACGATCTCTAGCTAACTACACTAGTAATAAAGTATTATGAATTCTCTACCTCAGGTAATAATGCAACCTTCAACTCTTGAACCTTTTTACCGCGATCTTCACCAACAAGCTCACTGTAAACATCTTTATGTGCTTTGTCGTAGTGACGCATTATATAATGCATTTTTCTGCCTTTCAAAATTTTCTGACATATAAGGCACTGAGAATTTGTTCCAGGTGCTATGAAAAAGTAATTGATTTCCCACGCAACATTGAAAGTATTTGCCTCATGGTCACTTTTCCGCCTTTTGGATTCCTCCATTATAGAAGGGTACGTAAGCAGGGAGCGTTAGCAACCGGCTACACACAACACACAGTCCACCAGACAACGGCTTTAAAATTGCCCTACATCATCCTTCTCTATCACACAGTCAGTGCTCTACGAGCTGTCATTGTAGCTTGCCTGCTCGTACCGAGCGTTCGCGCTCAAAGAGCGCTGTTTGTGCACCCATGTATAGGGTCTTGATGTATCTCTCGACCATGCCGTCCAACTGTGGATGTAGAGGTGTTGTGCGGGTCTTGTTCACCCCAAGTCTTTCCAATGCCTCCTTCATTAGGTGGGACTCAAAATTGGTGCCCTGGTCGCTGTGGAGCTCTAACGGGACCCCAAAACAGCAAAACAGTTGCTCCACGAGGCAGTCTGTAACTGTCTTCGCCTCCTGGTTCGGGATGGCATACACTTCCGGCCACTTGGTGAAGTAATCCACAACCACCATGAGGTACTTGTTGCCTCGATTGGACACTGGGAGTGGCCCAGCTATGTCGACAGCGATGCGTTCGAAAGGCGCTCCGACGTTGTACTGCTGCATGCGACCCCGGCTCCTAGTCTGGGGGCCGCGACTCGCCGCGCACACGTGACATTGGCGGCAACAATTCTCAGCGTCTGCTTGGAGCCTCAGCCAGTAGTAGCGTTGTCGGAGTTTTTCGATCGTCCGGTTTGCTCCTAGGTGTCCACCTGAGGTACCGGCGTGCACTTCCTCCAAGACTTCCGGGACCTTACTCCGGGGAAGTCTTCCCATGAGGTGATTCCCATATGCGGAACAGCACGCCCTATTTGGCCTTCAGCGAGTCCCATTGGGCCCAGTGCAACTTGTACGTAGCGCTTCTGGGTGCGATGTCCTCCGAGGTTGGTCTTGTCCCTGCCTCCACTTCTCTCAAGAGTGGCCCCAAGTCGGCGCCCACCAGCTGCTCCCTCCTCAGGCCCGCGCTATCCCATCCGTCCGCAGGCACTGCCGTGACCACTCTGGCAGCTGCGGTACACTCCTTTTCTACCACTCTTGTGCATTGGCTGCACTCCTCTGAGCAGGGTCTTCGGGACATGGCATCCGCATTGGCGTGAATCTTCCCTCTCACCCAACCATCCACGATGAGGCTGTCATCCATATGTCGGTTGACGGCGCACAGTGTCACTTGAGGGGATGGTGGTGACGGCGCCGACGTGCCCCTTGCCACGCCGGCCCCCTACTCGTTTTCCGGCTGCTCTTCTTTGTGCGGGAGTCTCTCTCCAGGTGTCCCGGCTGGCCACAACCCCAGCACACGCCATTTGGTCTTCGTCGGCGTCCCTGGACTGGTCTTCATCATAGCGGATACACCTTGTCTTTGAGGTCGGGGTAGCCGTCACTTTGGCCGCTTCCATCCTCAATGCGGCCGTTAGTGCCTCCTGGATGGTCTTGTAGTCGCCAAGCATTAAGCGCTGTCGTATCTCGGCATCGCGTACCCCGTCGACGAACCTGTAGGCGACTTCTCGGGATACGAATTCGGATGGTAGGTCGACCAAGGCTTTGCTGGCCAGCTATTCGATTGCCAGGGCGAACTCCTGCAGCGTCTCCCCTGGCTGTTGCATCCTAGATTTCAGTTGGATGCGGTTAAGCGGTGGTTTCCGAGCCGGTTCTCCAGGGCCTCCCAGATGTCCTTGGGTGCCGCCGCTGTCTGGACCGTGTTCAGCACCTCTGCGGCCCATCCCTGGAGGCTGGCTATCAGCTGTGCGGCCTCTTCTTCTGGCGACCACTTGTTGTGCTTGGCCACTGTGTCGAATTGGCGGCGGAAGACCTCAAAGGTTGACGTGCCGTCGTACTTCGGTGGTTTGACGCACGCCGATGTGGTGTCACATCCCGGTGAGTCGGCCTTCAGATCTTTCAATCTTCTGCCGACGATGTCCTCCACCATGGTGTTCAGGGACTTGGTGCTGCTGTCGGCCTTTCCCTCTAGGTCATTAACGTGGTTCGACAGGTCTTCGACGCACTCATCCACTTGACCCATTCGCTTGCCCAGCTCCGTGACGACATCCCTCACGCCGGCCAGTTGCTCTTCAAATTTGGTGGCAAGGATCTCGTTCGCAGCCTTCATTTCTGTGGTTAATTCAGTCATCTTCACAGCCAGGTTGTTATTTGCCGTTTTCATTTCCTTCAGCTCTTGCAAAATCTTTTCCAATGCAGCTTCCATCTTAGTTCTTGATCCCACTTCTGATCACCAAATGTAACAAGTTTAGGAAATCTTTTATTTTGTCAACCTTCAAGTACAGCCACACTACTAGTTTCCGTCTCTTAATCTTCCCAAACTCTCACCAATAAAAACTGTCTCCATGGCAACCTCCTTGAAAATCAAGGAGTCTTAATGACATGGAGAAGCCATGTTACAATATTCTAGAAATACCAGTTACAAGTTGGTTGGCTGGTTGGTATCTAATGTTGAATGTATTATAAATAAACCATTAGCTTTCTTGCACTCTAAAGTTGGGAGGTTGTAATCTCTTGTAAAAGTTGGACAATGTAGAAGATGATCACAATCCATTTCCTCATTTAAGTTACAGAAAAGACATAGGAGTCTGTTATAGTAAATATGTATATGTATTTTTGTACACAGTCATGACGCATTAGTAGTTTGAAGGTTTCTACTGCATGTTTTCTTGGTAATATAGAAATATTGTAATCTTGTATTTTTTCCCACTGTTTTCCATGTGTTTTGTTAAAGCAAAATTAAAGCAAAAGTGGGTCTATTAAATCTCTTGCTACATTGTAATATCTAAAGACAAAAAGAAGAGATGATGATGATGAAGATGATGATGAGGAAGAGGAGCAGCAGCAGCAGAAGAAGAAGAGGAAGAGGAGGAGGAAGAGGAGGAAGAAGAAGAAGAGGAAGAAGAAGAAGAGGAAGAAGAAGAAGAAGAAGAAGAAGAAGAAGAAGAAGAAGAAGAAGAAGAAGAAGAAGAAGAAGAAGAAGAAGAAGAAGAAGAAGAAGAAGAAGAAGAAGAAGAAGAAGAAGAAGGAGAAATTAGTAAAAGTAGGAGATGGAGAATACTGCTAATCTTGAAATAACTATAATGCAATTTTCACTTACTTATCTGATCCCAGTAACCTATAAACTCTGCTCTGGTCTACTATCTCCTGAGTAATTTCCCCATTTTTAAAGCTGCGACCCGTCATTCCATGTTTATGGAATGCCAGCACGCTGTCTGGGAGACATACTGAAAGGAAGAAAAATTATTAATGATACTTGTAAAACAGCATTAATAGGTGTACTTTAAAGATGGCAAAAAATGCTGTATTAATAATGCCTGCCACTAAGAAATACTAGAAAAGGAATTATTTTTAAAGTTGACAAATCCTTGGAAGCAGCAATGTTCCTTTATGGTTCTAAGTGAAAAGAAGGCAATTCTAATTAGCTTGAGCTTTTTTCATCCTCTTGCTAAGAAGTGTTAAAATGAAATGTATGGTGACATTCTTTCCAGTGAATGAGGAATGCAGACCTAATTTGCTGTAAAATATATGTACATATCTTCTACAGTTAATTTTAAGAACATTTTGTCTCCTGTAAACAACAGAAACAATTGTAAGTGCAATATTTCTACAACTTATATATATATATATATTATACTATTCATGTTACACGTTCTTACTGTTGGTGTTTTTAAACACACAAGCCACCTGGTAAGCGCGTCTGTGGTTCAAATCCCAGCTGTGGCATTGAATTTTTAAGTTGCAGTTCTACCTCTCAAACATTGCCCACACATGGCTTGTGTGTTTAAAAACACCAACAATAAGCTTGTTGGCATAAATAAATAATAATTACCATCTGAAGGTTATTTATCCTGGGACATAAAGTACTCACAATAGTAAGTCACTATTGGGGTAATTGTCTCTGATGTGAGACTGCCTTTGTGGTTTATCAGGAGAAATACGAACTGGTTTGAGAACTCAATGTCATTCTGGCAGGTTGTCAGAGTAGCTTAATGGTTAGAGCACCCGCCTAGTAAGCGGAGGGTCTGTGGTTCAAATCCCAGCTGTGGCATTGAATTTTTAAGTTCCAGTTCTACCTCTCAAGATCAGATGTCCACCATCACCTGAGGCATGCAGTCTCAAAATCAGTTTCTTGGCCACCCTTACAACCAACCCCCATAGACTTATAATGCTCTGCTCCAAGGTCAACTCCAGCCAGGTCTCCTTCTCCACAAGGAAGGCATTGCAGAAGCCATCACTATCTTGCGGGGTCAATCTAGTTTCCTTAATGGCATGCCCTTTTCCATGTCAGGTCAGGTCAGATCATGTTCACGGCTGCACTTATGTCCACCAGGCATGGCTGTATCCCTGGCTCCACTTCTCTCTTATTCTGCCATCCACAATGATGTCCATTTTTCTGTCCAAAGCACACAGCCTACTTGATGGAATACTTCTGACAGTTCCTCTGTGCACCATGCTGTACAAGTCCTTTCTTGTTCCTTGTTTGCTTGTGAGCTTTCCATCATGGCGTGTCATGATTGGCTACATCCCCAACATACTCCACTAGGGGATCCTTGCAGACTTCTCTGAAGAGGTTCTTTGTTCCTGTTGTGTTGTACATTTCCACTCTCCAAGATAATGTGACTGTTACCTCGGCAGCTAGGTGCTCCCTCTTCAGGTCCATGCTATCTTGTCCTGGCATTTAGTTCCTTGATGCTGCCATTAAATCTGCCTTCCAGGGTGCTAAGACGTTCCTGACATCCTCCAAGGCATTAAAGCATTGGCAGTGGTATTCTACCTTGCCACTGAGTTCTTTGATCTCTTCCTTCACAACAAACAGTGGTCCGATCTCTTCCTTTACACCAACCAGTGGTTCGATCTCTTCCTTCACACCAACCAGTGGTCCGTCAATCTCTGTCAATAGCTCTGTCTTTATCTTCTCCATCTTGGATTTCATTTCTTGCATCATAGTTAAACGTTTTTACTTCGCTTCCCAACTTCTCCACTCCAGATTTCACTTCTTCCATTTCAGACTTTACATTTTTCATTTTAGCAATCATTTTTGTCTCCATTTACTGTATTCCAAGAATTCATTTTAGTCTTCATCTGCTGCATCTTGGCCAACATTTGTTCCAGAATTGCCTCCATAGTGGTTTTCAAACTTTGCTCCTGACACCAGCACAGTAAATGACAACTCCAGTTATTTTTACTGTATTACAGTCTACAGTTATTTTATTTCCATTCTAAAACTGAATCACAAAAACAATTTCCCCCTTTATGGTTACCACAATTTACAATTTGTTGTGACCTTGCAACTCACGGCTGTTCTGTCCAATCATAACCATGACACACACTTCACTAATATTCTCTCTGTCTCACAAACAATTGCTTCCAACTATACACTCAAACTCACTGAAACTGGCTTAATTCTGTCCTTAACCGGTTACATCCAAATATTTTACATACAAGAATGAACGCACAATACATCACTGCAATTATAGTTTCTCCCTCTAAATTGCTATAATCTTAAATATTTATATAAACAGGCACTATTCTACAGATCAGTCATTGGTTCCTTTTGCCAATAAAGAGGATACATTCCATACATGACATTACTTTTTTCAATTAAGACTACAGCGAATGGTAATCGTAGGCAATATCATGTAGGGAAATCTGTTTGAGGGAGTAATGACTATGGGAAAGGGTGTGAGAATGTATGCTTACCCACTGATTCAACCTGAAAATCAAAATTCAGCTGTGCTACTTGTTTTTTACTGGACTTTAGTCTTCCCTGAAGTGTCACAATTTTCACCATATCTGAAAGAAATAAAATAAAATCTGTGATTAGTTTTGAGGGAACAAGACATATTTAAATTTAGTTTTAATTAAATTTAATTGAAATACAAATTTCCTCTTTAAATTAGTAGCATCATGTCTAAGTACTCTCTTGATATGAACTATTCCATGATAGCAAAGTAAATTCTTTTGTGTTGCAGAGAACTACTTTACCCCTCCCTACTCCTTTCTTTGACCTTTACACCAACTGGCTTCGGCTGAACCTGCCACCCCATCTACCAATGCTTGTTTATACATGACGTTCACTAACATCAGGTGTCATGCCGAAAAGGTACGAATGTTACTGAAATGATGCACTCATTCACGTAATAATGAAGATTCACTTTTCCATAGTTTTTAAAACAGAAAAATTAAACAGCCGAAATCACGTACTTGAGGGTTAAAACAATGCTGACATAGAGGGATACAGATTTTTCTAATAATGGATCTTTATTATTATTACTATTATTATTGTTATTGTCCATCATGAGCTAAAACAATAGTAATTGCCTTTAATACGCAAGTGAATAAAAGTCTTCCCCTTCATTTTTCTAAAACAATTGCACTCTTCTGTGTGTTACCGGGCTGAAATACAACTAATGATCTCATCATAAATGACCAGCTGTGGTTTCGAAGGTGCCTAAATAAGAAGAAAAGCAAAATGAAATTGTTCTCTGTAAGTAAACCAATGTGACACTAATAGCACCTTAAAAGAAGGTATACATAATATGAAGTTTGTCTAGACATATGACAAACCAAATTCATATCTAATACGGGACTGAAGTACAGTTAATGTACTCTAAAAGATATTCCACATTTACAAGTACTATTTAACAAAGAACACAAGTACCAGTCAGCATTTTGAAATAAATTCCATAACCCTGTCTAAATACATTTATAAGCACTTTACAACAAGAAATACTGAAAATGTATGTCATTTATGCCGATTATGTGGTATTTATTTAGGTTTTATTATTACATAACTAAAGTTCTTAATACTGAGTCGTATTTCAGTTCACAAGAGGCGATATTATGTTGTTTTTCTTCATTCTTTTGTGTTTTTTGAAAGAAGATTTGGAGATAAAGAGTGGCTTATCTCGCCAGATAAGGGATGACAGGAATGGGAACAACTGCCTTTAAGTGATCTCAATATTATGCTTTTTATTGTATTTTGTCTATTTTTCTATCTCTTTATTTATTTTTTATTCTTAAGGGGAGTTTCCCCCTTAAATTAGTAGCAGCATGTCTAAGTACTTCCTTGATGTGAAGTTATTCATGATCACAAGGCAAATTCTTTCGCATTGCAGAGAATTGTACTTTACCGCTTCCCTTTCCTTCCACCTCCCTTCACACCAAACGCCACGCGATATCCCCCTTCACCTTGCAAGCAACCGGACGTGCGACAACTGCCTTTCGTGTGGCCCATGACATTGCCATATTTTGCATAGAAATTAAACTTTGCATGACAATTCAACATTAAATTGTGGCTAAATTCATTCAAATTAAGATTAAAAGGCATTACAGCCTTGTTCACACTATGTTTGTGCAACAGTTCGTGAAATAATAAACCATTTATATCCATTCGTCAAGAAGCTAGATGTCTCCAAATGTTCGACACAAATAATTTTTTTCGGCAAAACGGTTCTTTATTGACAAAATTTGTATTGGACATATTTGTTACACTCATTATGCAGAATCCCTTGTTAACGTGTGCCCGAAGCAGTACCTTCTATCCTGTATATAGAAGAAGACTATACACAAGAACAGCAAGAAAGAAAAAGAATTAATTAAAAAATGAAAGCTACATCAGAAAGCACGAAGATATGTTAAAGGCCTCAAACTATATGTAAAGAGTCAAAAACGGAGTATGCGTGTCAAGGGGAGTGAACAGGGTAAAAATTGTGTAACTCTCGGCAACAGAAGCAGTTGACACATCACAAACAGGCTGAAAATCAGCAGAAAGAAAAATCAGACAACAGAGAAGCTATCCTAGCAAGCAGAAGAGGGAGCGGCAGGAGGAGGAACAGAGACAACACCTGAAAGAAGAAGGGACAGAGTGTAGACAGAGGATGAAAAGGAGACAGCAGAGGAACAGAGAAAAAAGATGGTAATGCAAGTGATAGTGCCAATCAGGAGATGGAGGAAAAAAAGCTTTAGTAATAATGGGGTAGGTAAGATGTATTTGGGCAAGTAATATAAAAGAAGCAAGGGAATGGTGTAAAAGAGGGGCTGGGAGATGAGCAAGTGTTTGGTGACAAAACAGTGATAACTAGAAACAGATCAAAGCCAGATCTTTCCAAATTTATAAATAAAAAAGATAGGGAAAGGGGACAAGAATAATATTCTGGAACATAGAAGGTTTAGATAATAAGCAAGAATGATGGGGAGTTATATGTGATTTAAAACACTGACAAGTTGCAGTGTTAGAAACTTGGGCAGAGGACAATGACAAAATATCAAAATTATAAGATGGGACCAAGAAGACATGAAAAGGGAAGGGCATCAGCTGGTATAGGATTTTGGTAAAAAATGAGTGGGTGCAAGATTGGCAATAAGGCAATTAAAAGTAAAGGCAGTGGTATTTTATGGATTACAATTAAATATATAGGGGAAATAAAACAAAAATCTGATGTGTTGCACTCACATGACTTTCTCTACTCTTGTACTAACCATTCTTACAAACTCTTATTCCTATATCTTCTTTCTTGATAGTTGAGATACACATTTGTACAAACTATCTTATTGCTTATTTCCTTGTAGGTGCAAGGGGAATGTTAGAATACAGTAGGCTTTGTGCGATAGTCAAATGTTTGAGATTCTGTTGTCTTTGCACACTTAACATATAAAAAAATGAACAATGATGATCCATTTCACGAAAGTTCCAAGTTTTCCGAAACTCACACACATATAACAAGGAATATCTCCGAAATGGTTCACCCTACAAGAAAATTTATTGAGACATAAATTGTGTATTTTAGCAAGATCTACATTCTTTTGTATAGTATAATTTGGTCTATCTCTAATGGTTTACCAGTTATGCAAAAGTCGTCCAGAGTAAATACGACTACAGGGGCTATAGCCAGAAAATTCAAGATATACATTTCATTTGTCATCAAAATATCTCAAACATATGATATTTTAATCAAAATCGTTAGAGCCATTTTCAAGAAAATCAAAATTTTCGAAAAATTTTCCATGTAAAGGGTAGTTTAGGGTGGGGCTATTTTCTTCAAAATCTTTGTGTCACATCCTTGAAAGACATTAAACTTAAATACCAACTTTGGTTTTTAACTGACTTTTCGTTTTTGAGTTATGCTGTCCACAGACTGACAGACTGACACACACACACACAGACCTTTTTCTAAAAATGCTTTCTTTGGATTCAGGGGGCCTCAAAACATGTATTTCGGGTGAAATCTCCACATCGAATTTTTGCGTGGAATACAATACTTCCCCTACTTACCAGTAGAGAAAATAAAAATAGCTGTAGGGGTGGTCAAACTCACCAGAAGTATTAATTCTTTATGATGGAAATGTATTTAAAATTTAAAAGAGGACTTAGAAGAACTGAGAAGATATTCCTGAAGTAGGAGTACTTGTGATGGGGGACTTTATTGTTAGGATTGGGAAGGCAAGAGGAGGGGGAGATGAAACCAAATGGGATCTGGGAAATGGGAAAGTAATAAGTAAAGAACGAAAAAGTAGAGATGTGATTAGAAACAAAGAAGGGGAGAAACTTGTAGAATTTTGTGAGAGGAATAATCTCTTAATATGCAATAGATATATGGAAGGGGATGAAGAGGGTGAATGTACTTTCACAAATGCCAATGGATAAAGTATAACAGACCTTGTATTATGTAATGAAGAAGTAAAACAATGTATTATAGGGTTTAAGGTGCAAAATGAAATAATAAGTAGCAATCACTTCCCAATAATGTTAGAAATAAGAGAAATAGAGCAAAGAATAAAAGAAGCAGAAGTAATGCAGACAAAAAAAAAAAAAACATATAAATGAAGCGAAGATAGGGAAGTAAGGTTTTAAAAGAAACTAGAGATAGAAGAAGTCAGATTATAGAAAGGCATACAATTCCTGTGGCCACACTGGCTGCCATGAGTCTATGGTGATTTATAATGTTCCATGATATAAAGTATACGGTAGATTCACATATGTAATTCATGAAAGGTAATGTAGATAAACAGAATATCAAGTTATCTTGAGCGGTACGCACTGGCATGGTGCAGAGGAACTTGTTGATAACCCTTTAGTATAGAAAAAGTATCAGAGCTGCTGCAACAAAAGCAGGGAAAGAAAAGTAAAGCAGTGAAAAACATGGGATGATATGATGACCACTGCAAGAAGGGAAGTATGTAAAGTATTGAAAAAAATCTGATGTGTTGCACTCATATGACTTTCTCTACTCTTGTACTAACCATTCTTACAAACTCCTATATCTTCTTTGTGTTAGTTGAGATAAACATTTGCAGAAATTATATTATTATTTATCATCTTGTAGGTACAAGGAGAATATGGAAATACAGTAACTTTGTGCTCAAACATATATATCTAAACAATATCTTACCGATTTCATTACACGGGTACTCTTTGGGGACGACGTTTTCAAGACAAAACTTACAAAAAGGTGGGGTTTGCATATTTGTAAGAGATGATGTCCCTTATAAGGTTATAAATGTTTCTAAGTTTTGCATTGAACAGGACATAGAGATGTGCGCAGTTCAGTTAAATATAAATGAAGTAAATTTAATAATTATAGCTTTATACCGGTCACCATTAGGTAACTATGAGGTGTTCAAAAAGCAATTAGAAGGTTCCCTAAAGCTTCTTTTTAAACCTAAAAGAGAATTAATTATATGCGGTGATATAAACATTGACTACTTAACTCCTAATTCTCGGAGGGATCAAGTCAGTTCTATATTTGCAACATATAACATGTCCCACATGGTAAACTTTCCCACAAGAATACAAAATACTTCATCCACAGCAATAGATAATATGTTTATAAGTATAGATAGAATAAAATCACACACCATTGAACCATTCGCAAATGGCCTATCAGATCACGAGGCACAAATATTACACTTGAAAGAAATAAATCTAAAGTTAAAATCAAAATACAAGCATAAAAGATCCAGAATAATAGATGAAAGTAACATAAAAAGTTTTAAGCAAGCACTGAAACAAGAATCTTGGAATGAAATTTATGTAACGGAGGGACTAAACAACAAGTTTAATAAATTTTTGCAGCTGTTCAAAATTAATTTTGAAGCATGCTTCCCAATTAAATATGCTAAAGTACACAATCGCAAGCAAAATAACCCCTGGATTACATTAGGTATTAAAACTTCATGTAGGCGGAAAAAAGAATTATATCAGGAAATAAAATATAATAACAACAAAAATTTAGAAATTTACTATAAAAGATATTGCAAAATCCTCAAAGAAACAATAAAAGCCGCTAAAATATTGCATGATAAAAAACAGATATGTAATTCTGGAAATAAAATAAAAGCAATTTGGAATATAATAAAGAGAGAAACAGGAAGGTGCGCCCAAGAAACCCCCCCAATAATACTGAACACTGATAATCTAGTAATTAGTGATCCTCAGATGGTAGCAGATACTTTTAACAATTTCTTTCTGAATGTAACAGACAAATTAAACATCAAAGTTGGAAACAAGGAATCGTCCCTAAACTTTTTAAGAACTTCATTAACTGATGAAATCCCTAAATTTAACATGGATATGACAACTGCATTTGAAATTAACAGTGTAATAAATTCCCTTAAGTCTAAAAACTCGTCTGGATATGATGAAGTAACAAGCAAAATGCTAAAAGCATGTTCACATGAAATAAGCATTCCTCTCAGTTATTTATGTAATGAATCACTAAAGACTGGAATATTTCCTGACAGAATGAAATACTCAACTGTCAAACCCCTTTTCAAAAAAGGCAAACAAAATGATGTCTCAAATTACAGACCAATATCCCTCTTACCAATATTCTCGAAAGTATTTGAGAAAGTAATGTTTAACAGACTGTATAATCATATGGAAATTAATAATCTGTTTGTCCGAGAGCAGTTTGGATTTAGAAAACGAATATCAACCAATAATGCAATCTACAAACTCTCTCATGAAGTGTTGACAGCGTTAAATGATAGTATGCATGTGGGTGGCATTTTTTGTGATCTAGCAAAAGCATTTGATTGTGTAAACCATGAAATTTAGATAGGAAAACTACAGTTCTATGGGATAAAAAATGAAAATCTAAATTGGTTTATATCATACTTAAAAGGAAGAAAACAAAGGGTCGAAATCAGCAATCCCAACCAGTATAACAACAACACATCGGATTGGAAATCAATTAAACATGGCGTTCCCCAGGGATCGATATTGGGGTCTCTATTATTTTTAATCTACATAAATGACCTCCCACTATACATAAATAACATTGCTAGTATCTATCTATTTGCAGATGATACCAGTGTCCTCGTGAAAAGCAAAAATTTAAGTGAGTGCGTTATCAAATTAAATTATGTACTAAACTGCATGTCAAATTGGTTTAAAGCAAACAAACTGTCAGTAAACCTTGAAAAAACAAAATTCATTAAATTCATAACTAATCGTTCACCACATACCCATATAGAAATAGGAATCAATGATATTTTACTGGAACAACCTAATGAGGTAAAATTTCTAGGTCTCCAAGTAGACAACCACCTGGATTGGAAGTCACATATTAATTACATTACACCTAAGCTTAATGCAGCATGTTATGCCATCCGATCTCTGGTTAACTTCCACACGATTGACACACTGAAGTTAGTTTATTTCGCTTATTTTAACTCCATTATGGAATATGGAATAATGTCCTGGGGAAATTCAATGTATAGTAAAAACATATTCCTAATACAAAAGAAGGTTATACGAATAATATGCAACACCCATAGAAGGCAGTCATGTAGAGATCTATTTCGGAAACTGGGTATATTAACCTTACCTTGCGTATATATACTATCTATTTTAAAATTTTATGCTAATAACCAAAATTGCTTTACAACTAACATGGCAATTCATACGTTTAACACTAGGCAAAAAAGAAATATACATCATCCCAATGCCAAACTCTCTTGCTTCCAGAAAGGTGTTTATTGTGAAACAATTAAAATATTTAATGCTCTCCCCAGTAATCTAAAGGAAAATGTTAGCAATTTCAGAGTTTTTAAAGCTTCCCTCAAAGAGTATCTCTGTGATAAGTCATTTTATTCTGTAGAGGAATATTTAAATCAATAATCAGCCTAATGTCAGATCAGTTGTATTGTTCGATAGGTACCAATTAGGGAATTAAGTATAACAAGGGTAGCTGAAAATACAATAATGACGTGCAGGCTACAGAAAGCCAACTAATTGATTACAATTTAAGTTCCAATATTAAGTAACAGTGTTAATATGTTTGTTGATATTTTGAAAATGTATATTTGAACAATCATGTTGGACACGCTTTATGTAAAAGTAAGGATGTAAATAGATATTCTGTATATGTGAACATAATTGAAATGTTGTCTACTCTGTACATTACATACTATGTAAGAATTAAAATAGGTATGCTATGATTAATGTGCACAGTTAATATTTTGAGGTCGCTTATCTTAAATTTGACACACTTAACACATGAGTAAGAATATTGTTTACTAATAAGCTAAATGTACATGTGTAACATGTTAGAATGTATTACTTAGCTATAAATTTGGACTGCTTTTTCATACAAGCAAAAATGTAAACATTGAAGCAATGAAACAGTCTGTAAAAGCCAAGTAACATGATTTTGTACATGTATAATAACTATGTAAGTGTCAATGCACTAGAAGTATTATCTTCATCTCGTACTTTAACAGCAAAACATGAAACCTATACATGTTTTGCATGTTTTTTATGCATTTAATTGTAAATGCTTTTGACATGTTCTATGTTCAAGGTCTGACTGGCCATCATTGAACCTACAGAACGCAATCTAATCTAATCTAATCTATCTCAAACATGGCATTTTAATCAAAATCATTAAGAGGCATTATCAAGAAAATCAAAATTTTTGAAAAATTTTCCATGTAAAGGATAGTTTAGGGTGCAAGAATTTTCTTCAAAATGTGTTGCATCCTTGAAAGACAGTGAACATGAATACCAACTTTGGTTTTTAACCAACTTTCTTTTTTTTTAGTTATGCTGTCCTCAGACGTAACACACGACTGACCTTTTTCTAAACATGCTTTTTTCTGGATTCAGGGGCCTCAAAACATATATCTCCGGTGAAATCTCGACATCTAATTTTTGGGAGGAATACAACAGTACTTCCTCTACTTTACTACACGTAGTACAGAAAGTAAAAGTATGGAAAAGCACAAAATGGTTTAAAAAGAACTAAATTTGTAATTCAAGTTAGAGAGAAAAATGGAACACTGGATAGTTGGAAAATAAGTATGACAGCATTCGTATATAAGGGTAAAAGGGAAGTCTGGTAGGTTTGAAGATCGTTTTGATGTTGTGGTGCTTGAGTAGGCGTCCTTTTCTATCCATGACAGTTTTGAAACAAGGCAGAAAAGCAGTCCCTTTGCTGTTGGGTGGATCCTGTTCAAGGTTGGCAGGTTGAGGCCTAGGTGGGCATATTGCTGTGCAAACTTCTTGTGCTGTGTAACCATTTGAATATAAAGTTTGTTCCAGATGTCGGAGTTCCTGTTGTAACGAGTTAGGCTCACACATGCGGGCAGTGCAGCCAGTGAGGGTCTTTATGATGGCACGTTTCTGCTTAGGATGATGGTTGGAATTTTTGTTCAGATATCGGTCGGTGTGGATTTGTTTGCAGTAGACTGTGTGTCTAAGAGTCCTGTCTGCTCTCTTGCGGACCAGAACATCTAAGAAGGCCAGTTGTCCATCTTTTTCTTTCTCAATAGTGAATTGAATATGTGGATTGATGCTGTTGAATTCCTTATAGAGGAATACTAGCAGATGGGTTAAGGAACTGAGAAAGTAAGAGCAGTTTCAAGTTTCAAGTAGAGTTTATGCCAAGAAAACACACAATAGATAATGTCTTTATAATAGAAACAATAATAGACAATATTTAACTATAAAGAATGGAAGGGTTCATGTTTTTTGGCAGATTATGAAAAAGCTTTTGAGGCATTATCATATAAACTAAAAAGAAGCAAATAGAGATGTAGAACAAGAACTAGGATTGAGACAAGGATGTAAATTAAGTTCAGTATAATTCAATTTTCTTACCGCTGATATATTGGAGGAGGTAAAAAGGAAACACAGATTGGTTGATTTATCTGTCATTGGGCTGTATACAGCAATAGACAACGTCGCAAGAAACATCTTATTACTAGGGCTCGGAAGTTGATGAAACAGCATCTTTTTTCTGAGACATCACAGAGAATGCAGGATGAGATATAAACTATTTTCCCTAAACGTGAACCAATATAGCCTAATTTTATTTTGCATTTTTTGCACTTTTAATGTCTACTGGTCATTTTTAAGGAAATTTTGCACTTTTTGCTGCATTTTCCCCCCTTTGTTATTTTTGAACAAAATTTTTAGTATACAGTGAAGATGCGGTTAATTTATTTACGATAGCAGCAGTGTTGCCTATCACTAATGGTTGTGTTAATGCTGATTAAGACAGTTGTTTACAGCTTCTCACCTCACTGGAATGATTCAACGAAGATTGTATTACACTTATGTACGTTGTCCCCTGAGTCAGTGTGCAGGTGCTCAGTAGTCAGAATACACGCTGTTATACGCAGTCCCAGACAGATTAGTTTGTTTCGTGAGAGTTAAACTGTGAAATGCCGAAAATAAAGAAGAGTAGACAAAAAGTTTTTTGTGAAAGTAAGTGACTGAATTTGGTGACAGTGATTTTCTAAAGATGGAAGTATACTATATTGCAAGTTGTGTGAAGTTAAGGTAAGTGCAGAGAAACATGCAGCATATCGGGCGCGAAAAACACATAAAGGCTATTGCACGTTCAAGGGAAAGAAAAGCATCACAATTACTTCTCAGTGAAAGTGTGGGGGAATCATCCAAAAAATCAGTTTTTTACACAGATCTCTGTAAAGCACTAGTTTCTGCCAATAATATCTGATAGATCACAGTAGACACTACTTGTGAACATATGATAGATTACAGTAGACACTACTTGTAAACATAAATTTTTAATTGAATTGTTTATATTTGTACATAATTATGTAACAATTGTATCACTATGTTAGAAATAAGTTTGACGAAGCCATAAATATTCTGTATTCCTACGGTGAATAAAACTACCACTACTACTAATATCCCATTAGCAAAGATCATTAATGCCATATTCTGGCAATTTCTGCAGAATTTCTGCTGGGCAGAACATTCCAGATCAATCCACTCTTAGGAAAGGTTACTTGCAAGATTGTTACGAAGACACAATAGGCAAAATCCGTGATTTTGTAGGAAATAAGAAAATATTTGTTTGTATAGATGAGATGAGTGATAAAGAGGGGCGTTATGTTGCTAATGATGTCATTGGTACATTGGAAGCTGACACTCCTCCTAAAATTTTTCTTCTTACGACCAAAGTTATTGAGAAGGTTAACCATCAATCTATTTGCAAACTTTTTGATAAAAGCATGTTTATTTTGTGGCCACAGGGCATAAAGCATGAAAATGTTCAGCAATTTCTCAAGACCTAATGGCTGATCCTCAGATTAAGGGAAGCCTAGCATATATCAGTGCAAACGTTTAATTTTGGCAGAAACAATAACATGGTTAGAGAACAGAGATGCCAGCGTACATTCAGTTATTCAAAAGATCAAAGATGTCGAAAAAAGTTTACAACAATGTGTTGGACAAATTGCACAAGAAGTTAGTGAGAAATTAAAAAAACATATTGGGAAAGAACAGTGGGTACCAGCCAATGTTTAAAATAAAAAAAAATGCTGCAAGGTGAAAATTTCAACATCAGCGTTTTTGAAGAATATTTTTCACTAGGGGATCTTGGTCATTTCAAGTATGCGCCCATGACATCAGTTGATGTAGGGAGGAGTTTTTCAATGTACAGGAATGTTCAACATAACCAGCGATCCTTCAAACTTGAGACGTTCAGAATAGCGATGGTTCTCTATTGCAATGATGAATAAGAGGTGTGTCTATAAATATTATTTTATCATGACAGTTAAATGTGCATGAGCTGAACAAATTTATTTTTGTTATCAAAACATTGGCCATTTTTAAGCATTTTTTTGAGAAAATGTAAAAAAATGTAAGGTCATTTTTAGAGAAAATAATGTCTGTTTTTCTTCATTTTAAGGACATTTTGTAGGTCATTTTTCGTAGATTTTTAGGTCATCAACTTCCGAGCCCTACTTATTACATACAACAAAACCATTATATAATATTTTACAAACATCAGATCAATTACATATAACAGAAACAACTATATAATATTTTTACACTCAAAGTATTCTTGCAATGAATAGAAAGGTGTTGCCACAAGACAATCATACAATTTACATTTGAATGGTGTTATTGGTAGTTGTGTTATTCTTGATGATAACTGATTGTACAGTTTTATTCTTAGTACTTCATAACTGTTGCCAGATTTAGACAGTCTATGATAGAGTACATTGATCATTGTATTTTTTCTGGTATTATATGAATGAATGTCAAACCTATGTTGCTGAGTGGTTAAGTTATTTTTTGTGTACAGTAGTATTTTGTATACATAAGTTGATCACAGTCAATAATTTTAACTTAATAAATAGTGGTTTACAATGTGATAGCATTTGTGAGTTTGACATTATTCAAACAACTTTCTTCTGTAATACCAGAACTTCTGTTATATGACTACAATTTCCCCAGAGCAGAATACCATAAGATATTATGCTCTGAAAGAATGCAAAATATGCTGATCTTACATAATTACTTGGTGCACAACTCTTTAGATTCCTAATAAGACATATTACCCTTGAAAGTTTTGCAGTGATGTGACTGATATGTGGTTCCCAATTTAGCTTATTACCCACGACAATGCCAAGGAATTTAACATTTGCTGAGTATAGGTTGTGGGCGTATTTCTTAAGCTAAATAAGGCATGTTGAGTTTTGGCTTCATTCAGTAGAAACCCATTAGAACGAAACCAGATATCTGCTTCGGACAGTGTATTTTCTATTGATAGGCCAGTTCTAGGCCAGTAATAACAGGAAACGGAGAGATACCAGCATTGCTATATGCAGACAACTCAATGGTGGGAGCCATAATTGTCATAGGGTTAGAGAGAGCAATAGACATGGTACAAGATTTTTGTGAGAGCTGGGGTATAAGAATAATTATAAGTAAATAAAAAATCAATGTAGCAGGGAAAGTGCTAGAAAAGCTCCTGATTGACAGAATACTTCACAAAATTTACACTCACTCCTTGATGTATTCTTAACAATATGGTTTTACTCCACAAAAAGGAATAATAGATGCTGCTATGGATGTAAAACGCTTTATTTCACAAAGTATAAGAGAAAAGAAGTATGTATTATTTATTTATGCCAACAAACTTACTGTTGGTGTTTTTAAACACACAAGCTGTGTGTGTGTTTACCAGGAGAAATACGAACTGGTTTGAGAATTTAATGCCATTCTGGCAGTTTGTCACAATAGCTCAATGGTTAGAGCAGCCGCCAGGTAAGGGGAAGGTCTGTGGTTCAAATCCCAGTTGTGGCATTGAATTTTTAAGTTCCAGTTCTACCTCTCAAAGAAGTATGTATTTATGGTCAGCCTAGGCGTAAGAAGTGCATTTGATGCAGCCTGGTGGCCAAATATTCTAATTTAAAGGAACTGAAATGTCATAATAATCTATTTAAGTTGACAGAAAGCTATTTCAGTGAAGATATGCCACTTTACAGACAAATATAAAGTTGTAAACAAAGTGAGCAAGGGATGTCCACATGGATCTTGCTGTGCGCAGGCTTTTGGAATGTGATCTACAACTCCTTGTTAAATCTCAACTTTTCAGCACACTTTTGCATTGTCACTTTTGCAGATGATCTAGTAGTCTTGACCAGAAGTACCACAGGAATTGAAGCAGAAAATTATGCCAATTCAGATACCAACAAGATTAAAAATTGGGCTGCTGAAAACAAAGATGAATTTAATGATAGAACATCAAAGGCCTTATTAATATCATAAAAGAAGAAAAATAATGCTGAGAAGATAAAAATATATCTAACTCACAAGAAATTGGAACAACTTACAGAATTAAAATATTTAGAAATATATTTTGTTGAAAAACTCAAATTTGGAAAACATATTGATAAAATAACAGAAAAAACAACACAAATTGTTGATTAGGTCATAGCGCCCTGAAAGCTATTTATAAAGGAGCACTAATATCACGTTGACATAATGTCTGTTTGGTTTGGAGTGAAGATCTGTAAGCACAGAGAAATTTAAATAAACTACAAAGAGTTCAGAGAATAATGAGCATAAAAAATAGGCAAAGCGCACACAACATTGTCTTATGCAGCATCTTGTGTGTAGCCAGAGTAAGACTTGTAGGTACAAGCATAGAAGAAATGGTGAAAATCTACAAAGCAATGCACACAAGTAAGGAAGATCCTGAAGATTACAACAGACCACCTCAAATGAAATTTTGGTCGCACCCACTGACAGAACAACAGATGAAGTCAAAAATTCATTAACATATGCTGTGGAAATATACACAAATGGAAGTAAAATTCAAGGAAAAGTGGGAGTGGCAGCTGCATTTTACAAACAGGGTACACTAATACATACCATGAAGAATAGATTCCACAACGCTTGTTCAAACAACTAAGCTTAACAGATGGCCATCCCAAAAGCTATAAATGAGCTTAACAACCTTAACATTCAGTTGGAAGAAAGAACAGTGGCAGTCCTCATAGTCAGCAAAATCACTATAGCACTACTCAGAAACCCTGCAACCATAGCCATATAACAGAACTGATCAGAAACCAAATTAAGAACCTCAAGGATCCCAATTGGCAGATTCATTATGGATGGATAAAGGCCCATGTAGGGATTCTTGGGAATGAGAAGGCAGACAAACTAGCTAAGGAAGCAGCAGAAGAAGAATATAGAGAAGTGACGTACACCAAAACACCCAAAACTGCGATTACTGGAAAAATCAAAGAAGGGGGACTAACAAAATGTCAGGAAGAATGGACAAGTACAACCAAAAGGGCAGCACATAGAACCTTTTTTCCATTGGTTCATCAGAGATTAAAACTCAAGATTACTATGACGGCTTCCTTTTCAGCAATGGTAACAGGACACAGCATATTAAAAGTCCTATCTCCATAGACTCAAGATTGTAGATGATGCAACACGTTCCTGTCAGCAAGAAGATCAAACTGTTGATCATCTGTTATACAGGTGTAGAAAACTTCAGCATCAGAGGAGCACATTAAGACAACAAATAGTGGCAAATCATGGAAAATGCTCAGTGACTCCAGATCAAAGCATTACAAAACACTATAAACTGTTCAAAAAATTCATAGCATCAATAGACTTTAACACACTGTGAATGCATACTAAATAACAAATCGAATAATACATTAAAATAGAATATGATTATCCATGCTTGTGGGCTGTGGTCTAGTGAAAATTCTCCTTCCAGACATTTCATTTGAAGCTGCATTGAACATCTTCAGTGGTGTGATCGCAGTACTCTGGTAGTCTAGGCAGCAACTGATATGGGGCCATTTGGTTTCACAAGTTTTATACATTTAGCATGTGTGGGCATATGACAGCTGGTCCGGTCTTTGTTGATTGGTTTGGCTGTTCCATGGGCTAAGTGGGGGTTGCTTCCATTGTCTATGATTGTTGTCGATAGGCTGGCATTTGTTGTGGCTGAGGCTGTTAACCTCTTGAGCGATGGCCATTTAAACGTCCGCAAGCCGAGAACTGCTAGCATTTAAATTGTTAAATGCGCTTCGTATATACACAGCTGTATTTTGTGTAAATATTAAGTTATTTTAATGAAACAAAAACTGGTATAAAACTCGTTATTTGCAGTATAAATGTACGTCATCAGCAAAGTTGAGTTGTATTTACAAAACGTTGAAATGGCACAATTTTGTTTCACTGTGGTGAAAAGTCAACTTTGCTCTCGCTACTGCATGCGTGGTCTCTTGAGTCATCAGAATAGATCAACATTACAACTTTTGCTTACACGAGTTCCAGAACTGAGTAGAGTCCGTGTCTTTCTTTGTTGAAATACATACGTATTCTTTCCTGCTTGTAGCTGAAGGGAGAAGTGGTATAAAAAGGTGTTTTTGCACCAGCTGGATATAACCATATACAATTGTTTGGGGATTTGGACAGCTCTCTAAACCCACACAGGACAATGACCGACCTTGACTACCGACTATAAATAACTCGCAGCCTAATTGAACAATACCACGTTGGGGGTTGAAAATCCAAAACCCCTGCACCCCTCAGACTTCAAGGAAAACATTATCCTAAAAGGATACCACCAACAGCAAAGAAGTCCCGCCCATTTCGAAAGTGTTTCGTGTGCCGCAAGAAGGGAATTCGCAAATGTGGAGATGTACGTACCCTTGTGTGTTTATCCCTGTTTTGAGGTAAATCACTGCAGAATGAACATATTAAGGTAAGCCAATAAAGTATATAGACCTTACTAAAATGTTTCATAAAGGGAAAATTATAATAAGTTGAGTTAGATAGAGGATAAATAAGGGTTAAATGCACAAACGCACAGGACGTGTATACACGTCCATATCGCTCGTCCGTCATTTTAAATGGACGTGATTTCACGTCCATATCCCTGAAGAGGTTAATGGCATATGATCTTGAATTTATTCCCGGTCAGGTTTTTTGCACACTTTGTATACTTTAAGATGCCAAGCTTTATTTAGGCACTTTGTTTCTTCCTTCCTATTGAATTTTATCTTAGTTTGAAAATCTCTATGCCTTCGCGACTTAAACAGGTGTAATAATGAACCATGGAAGACAGAACAGCTGTGTCTGAATGCTGTAAAATGTGTTCCCCTGGAGCTAGTAATGTATGTTCTGCAACTGCAGATTTTTCTGTTTGTCCCAAATGGCAACACTCTTTGTGTTCTGTAATGCATGTGTTTACTGTACGTTGAGTGGTCCCTATATAGGTAGAGCCACATGAGCACAGAATTCTGTAAACACCTGCAGAAGAGAGTGGTTCTTTTGGATCTTTCGCTGAATGTAGCACGTTCTGTATTCGTTGTGTGGGTTTGTAGATGGTGTGGATATAGTGTTTTCTAAGGACTTTCCCAATGCAATCAGTAATACCTTTGATGCATGGCAGAGATGCTATATTCTTCTCTTTAGGGTCAATTCTTTTTCAGTGTAGACCAGGGCTTCCTTCTGGGGCATATGATATTTAGCTTCCTGGTTGGTGTAACCATTGGCCTGCAAAGCACTATTAATGTGAGAAAGTTCCAGGGGAAGATGTGGTTGGCAAATGCAATTGGCACGATCTACTAGTGTTTTAATAACAGCTCTCTTCTGGCCGGGATGGTGGTTGGAAAGTTTGTGTAGATACCGTTCTGTGTGTATTGGTTTGAGGTAGACTGTGTGAAAGAGGATACCATTGGACTTCCTGGCTACGAATAATGTCTAGAAATGGTAGTTGTCCGTTGTTCTCCATTTCCATTGTGAACATGTAGAACACAAAAGGTGTTGCCATTTGGGACAAACAGAAAGGTCTGCAGTTACAGAACATGCATTACTAGCACCAGGGGAACACATTATACAGTATTCTGACACAGCTATTCTGTCTTCCATGGTTCATTATTATGCTTGTTTAAGTTGCGAAGCCATAGAGATTTTCAAACATAAAGATAACTTCAACAGGAAAGAAGAAACAAAGCGCTCAAACAAAGCTTGGCATCCAGCATTGCACAAAGCATGCAAAAAACCTGACCAGAGACAAATTCAAGATCATACGCCATCAACAGCCTCAGCCACAGTAAATGCCAGCCGATTGACAACAATCATATACAGTAGAAGCAACCCCCACTTTAGCCCATCCAACGCAGCAGCCAAACCAATAAACAAAGACTGGACCAACCGTCAAATACCAACACATGCTAAGCATATAAAACCTGTGAAACAAAATGGCTCTGTATCAGTCATCGCAGAGACTACCAGAGTACTACGATCACATCACTAAGAATGTTCGATGCAGCTTTGAATGAAACATCTGAAAGGAGAATTTCCACTAGACTATGGCCCACAAGCCCAGATAATCATGTTCTATTTTCACACCAGCCGTGAAAGCTTATGCAATTTGATCAAAATAATAAATTTTTGGGGTAATAATATTAACAGTGGGAAATTAAAGCTTAAAACATGTAAATATTGTAAATGATTCTTTTATCTCTTTCTTTTATAATTATATAAACAATAAGAATATTAATGACAGGGACACTGTAGGTGCTAATTGAGAAATGTAAACATAGCATGCAGTAACGCAATATTGCATGCAATGGGACATGCCAATTGAGACAAAAATAATAATAAAAAAAAAAAAGAAAGTAAATAACAAGTAATGGTTTTTAAAACCAGACCATAACTAAAAAGAGAGGTGCAAAATGGTATTTGTGTGGGAAGAAATAGATATGGCAAAAGAATTTGATTACCTCAGTATAAGCTTGAGTAATAATGGGGAATGGAAGACTCATAATAGGAAGGTAATGGAAAAAGGAAATAGTGCAATGGTAGGGATAATGTACGAGGTGATTCCAAAAGTAAGGTCTTCATTTTTTTTTTCAATATAAAGAAACATTTATTGACAACAAATGGTACATAGTTTTGAAGCTTGAACATTTTTCTATTTTTCCACATAGTCGCCATTTTGATCACTGCATTTTTGTAAGTGCTGTGACAGTTTTAGTATGCCCATGTCATACCAGCCCACCATCATGCTATTGAAGAAGCGATGAAGTTGACCTTTCACCTCACCATTGTTACTGAAGTGCCATCCAGCCAAGTGTTCTTTCAACCCGGGAAACAAGTGGTAGTCACTGGATGCTAAGCCCGGACAATAGGGTGGATTGATGATGTCCCATCCAAACTGTTGCAGAAGATCCACGGTTTGATGGGTGGTATGAGGATTAGCATTGTCATGGGGAAGGCTTATGCCCTAGCTCAAAACTCCTCTTCTTTGGTTCTGAATTGCCTGTCTGAGCTTTTTTAGTGTCTGCTAGTACCTGTTGGCATTAATTGTTGTCTCAGGATCCAAAAAGTCGACCAGCAATATCCCCTTTCGATCCCAAAGCACAGTTGCTATGACTTTAATGGTAGATTGTGTCCTTTCGAATTTTCATGGATTGGGTGAATCGGAATGCCACCACTCATGTCATTGCTGTCTGGTCTCAGGAGTGAAGTGGAAAGCCCAGTCTCTTCACCCGCGACTACTGAATCCAAAAGGTTGTCCTTTTCATGCATAGCGTTGAAGAAATTGGCGGGAAGTTTCAGTGCATTGCCTTTTGTTATCTTCTGTCAACCATCTTGCGCACACCTTCTGAAATTTCAACTCCTCAAAGTCCGGTGAATGATGCTTCAAGAAATCTCAGGAACAACAATGCAGAGCTCATCGAGAGTGATCTGCTGATCTTGAAGCACGATTTGTTCAACCTTTCCAATTGTTTTGACGGGAATTGACGGTCTCCCACTTCTTTCCTTGTCATGAATTTCTGTATGGCCATCTACAAACTCTCTACACCACTTATAGACATTTTGGACATCCATACAAGACTCTTCATACATTCCATCAACTGTTGATGACTTTCGCTTGGTTTAACCCCTTCACACTTAAAAACCGCACTTTGCACCTGGCAGTAGTGGCTAACGGGAATGCCATTATAACTGGTGTCAAGCCAAGACTGAGAGCTACAGCAGATGTACGGTGGTTTTTGTGCAGAATGGATGGAGGGAGGAAAAAAGCAGTATGGTCAACATCCAGACAAACAGTTTCCCTGCAATCCGAGCACTTTGGAGACCTTACTTTTGGGATTACCATCATAAATATAATTTAGAAATCTCAAAAAATGGCTAGAGGTGGTGATGGAAGCAAAAATGATGTATGCAATTGAAGTATAGGCAAGCTCAGAGCATGAGGAAAAAAATAGAGCAAAGATTCAGGTAATTTTGTAAGTAAGTGCTGGGATTGCCCCAATCCGCACTGATGGAAGTGACAATGATGGAACTGGGAAGAATAAGAAGAAATAGGCTACTAAAGGAAAGACTGCCAAAATTTTGGTACAGGTGCATAAAAATGGAGGATGAGGAGACATTAAACAGATGTATGGTGCAACAAAGGGATATGAAAAATAAAAATACATTGTCGGCAGATGTGGAGGCAAAAACAGTAAAAGCAGGGATGGAACATATATGAAGAGAAAGTGGGAGGAAATGAAGAAGTGTTAGAATTAGGGTGGAGGACATTGGTAAGCAAGAAATATTGGGGTAGTTTAGAAAACAAAAAATCATTTATTTACATTTTACAGAAAAATTAAAAGAGAATGGGGTAGAGAGAAACATGTAAACCAGTGCAACAAAGGAGAAAGGGAGGGAATGGCATGGATGACAATAGGTGCGATATATCTTAACAGGTCTAAAAGGTGTAAAAAAAGGAAAATGTGAATTATGTTGGGAAGTATAAAGCATAGTGCATTACATGACAGGGTGTAAAGAATTAGATAAATCAAAGCAAGAAATGTGGGAAAGAAAAGAGATAACATCAGTAAAATAGGATGCTGACAGGAAATAAGGAAAATAAAAATGTGAGATGCTTTTTAAGAAAAGCAAAAGAAAATGCAGTAGAAAGGTTAAAAGAAAGGGAGAAGAAAAAAATGAGCAAGTTAGGAGATTAGAAAGTAATCCTCTTGCAAAAATAGAAAGCCAGGTAGAGAGAGCTTAAAGGAAAGAAATGGCAAAGGCTCTCATTTGTTCCTAGATATAAGCAGAAAATAAATTTGGAGAATATGAAAAGGAATGTACAATAAATCTATAAAATCTGACAATATACTGCGATTTCTATTTATTGTACACTTAAAGGAGATATACAAATTCTTAACTGTGGCGCATTACCACAGCAAAATTATATGATGGGTGGAACCGGTATGTTTCTTAATGTTTCTTTCATCAATATAATATGCATACACATTGCTAGTATATCTGTTTAAATCTTGATCAAAATTCACTGTCCCTTTAGAACTTTGCTGAATTTTGTGCATCCTTCACAATGTGCTGAGGAATATAAGCACCACTAATCTCCTAAATTTGTTGCATATTTTTGATAACACCTACTACTAACAAATGTCTATCATTTTCACTGTTTTCTTCGTTTACTCCAGCAGTTGGTGACTTCAAAGTGAAATCTAGATGGAGGCCATTCTTCTGGAAAGTTTCTTGAATAAGAAGTTGATAATGCTGTTCAGTCTCCATTTTTATCCAAAGTCTCATTCATGAATACAAGCCTTAATGACTGCTAAAACTGTATTTTGTATTATTAACTGATCAAACTTAATATTTTTGGTTCCTTACTGCGCCAAAATTAAATGTTTTGCAATATTAACAAAATATGAAAAACATAGCTTGAGTTTCTCTATTGTATAATATTCATAAAATATTCATATTGTAACAAATTACCAAATTTTTTTTATTTTCTCAAGCTTCAAGTACAGCCATACTACTCGTTTCTGTCTCTTAATCTTTCCAAACTCTCACACAATACTAGTTTCTGTCTCTTAACCTTCAACAACTCAAAAACTGTCTCCATAGCAACCTCTTGAAAATCAAAGAGTCTTAATGACATGGAGAAGCCATGTCACACTGCTCCCTCCTCAGAGCTGGTCGTCCCGACCAGCACTATCACTGCGGCATCTCCCTTGCGCCCCGGTGGATTAACCCATCGAACCTCTTCTCCTGGTGGTCCACGAGGGCCTGGTGGTCCTGGTATACCTTGAGGTCCTGGGTTTCCATCTCTTCCAGGCATACCTTTAGTTCCAGGTTCACCATCTTTTCCCGACAATCCTGGAGGTCCAGTCATGCCTTTGTCTCCTGGAGGTCCCTGAGGTCCAGGTAACCCTTGTAGACCAATGAGACCACGGTGTCCTTTTGCACCCTTTGGACCTTCTTCTCCTCTATCACCCTTACCTCCCTCTGGCCCTGGAGGTCCTGGCTTTCCTCTAGCTCCCTGTGGCCCTTCTACACCCAGTGGTCCAGTTTCTCCTCGAAGACCCCGTTCTCCTGCTGGTCCTGGAGGTCCATTTGGACCAGGTGGCCCTGGAAGACCTGGTGCCCCTGGAGTTCCCGGAGGTCCTGAAGGTCCTACAGGTCCCTTATCTCCCGGTCTTCCTGCAATACCAGGTGTTCCTGCTTTACCTGGTGCTCCCTCTGGTCCCTGTTCTCCAATTGGTCCCGGTGGTCCTAGAG
Source organism: Tenodera sinensis (assembly GCA_030765045.1). Lineage (NCBI taxonomy): Eukaryota > Metazoa > Arthropoda > Insecta > Mantodea > Mantidae > Tenodera > Tenodera sinensis. Next base: position 84,109,334 of record CM060961.1, read on the forward strand.
GTCCTGCAATACCTTGTGGTCCTGGAGGTCCTTCACTGCCTGGCTTCCCTGGTGGACCTGTCTCACCTTGTGCACCTCTCTGACCTCTGAGGCCAGCAGGTCCTGTTGGGCCGGGTAATCCTGGAAGTCCTCTGTCTCCTGGAGGGCCCTGTGGACCAGGTTGTCCTGGAGCTCCATGTTGTCCTTGAGAGCCTGAGTCACCCTTAGGTCCTTCAGGTCCTGGTGCACCAGCTTGTCCTGGAGGTCCTGGATTGCCCTGTTCACCTTTCATTCCTGGGAATCCACGTTCACCCTTCATTCCAGGCAAGCCTACCAGACCCTGAGGGCCAGGGAATCCTTGTAAACCTTGAGGGCCAGTAGGACCTCGCTCTCCAGGGGGCACGATCCTAGGTATCGCTGTTGGATAGTGTCCCTTGGTCCAGGTAGGACGATGTATGCCATCCTGCTTCGAAATTCTGCAACAGTACCGCCGGTCTTGACGGTCCCTCGTCCAGTTGCCCTTCTTCCTGGTGTGTTGACGGGCCATCCTGCGCACTTGGAAACGGCTCACTGGGTACCATGTCCGCCGACCTCTCTGGCGCACCTTCGCAGCCACCTTGCTTCCGATGGGTCCGGCAACAAACCCCACCACATCCGCGCGAGTCGCGTCCACCGCTGCACTCGTGTTCACTCGTGCTCGGCACGGCCTCTCCTGTATCCTGCCGTCCACGATGATGTCCACCATTCTTCCGTTCACGGCACTATGCGTCAGGTGATTGGATGGCCCCGACGGTCCCCCCATATCTTCCGAAACGGGCGCAACTGTCGCCTCGGCCACTAGGTGCTCCCTCCCCGGCTCCGCGCTATTCCGTCTGCCCCTGGCATCCAGTACTTTGACGCTCTCGTCAACTCTTACTACCAGGGCGCCAAGACGTTCCCCGTCGTCCTCCACGACGTCCACGTGCTGGCAGAGGTCTTCCACCTTTTCGCCGAGTTCTTCCACGCCTTCCGTCACGCCAGCCAGTTGCCCGTCAATTTTCGCCGATAGCTCCGTCTTCATCTCTTTCAGCTCGGCAGCGAGGTTGTCGTATCTCGTTTCCATTTTGGCAAATAATTCTTTCATCATTGCCATCATCCTGGTTTCCGAATATCCCACTTCCTGACACCAAATGTAACAAATTACCAATTTTTTTTTATTTTCTCAAGCTTCAAGTACAGCCATACTACTCGTTTCTGTCTCTTAATCTTTCCAAACTCTCACACAATACTAGTTTCTGTCTCTTAACCTTCAACAACTCAAAAACTGTCTCCATAGCAACCTCTTGAAAATCAAAGAGTCTTAATGACATGGAGAAGCCATGTCACAATATTCTAAAGAGCAGCAGCAGATTTAGCTAAAATAAAAATCATCACTCAATTATTTCAGTAGTTACAAACTATACTTATGTCATGGATCAGAGTACAGGGTCCTTTTGAAACACAAGCAAGCAATTCCAAATTTTAGAAAAGTTGATGTTAGTATTCAGAAATGTTTGCCTCAAAAGACACAACTTATGGCACTGACAAGGGCCACATTGATGTTTACAGATTGAGCTGGAATTTCTTTTAAAAGGAAAGTAGATAAAAAATAAAAATATCCATCTCTCAGCTCTCTCTTTCATAGTTCAAGTTTGACCAAAACAAAAAAATTATTTACAATTAATTAGAATGATTCACTAATGATATCTAATTCATTACATTTGTGCTCACAAAGTATTAAATGAAGGAACTTATAAACACGTGCAATTTTTATCTTCAGCTTTCTTTTTTTCTTGGAGACACCCGTTACTGGGAAAAAAACTGTGGCTGATTTTCTCTTCATTGTATGCAATTCTGATTGTAAGTTATCTTTAGTGTGGTCTAGTACCAAATACTTGTACCTGTATGGCACAAAGTTTATTATTCTCTTCCAGGCAGCTGATTGTTGAGTAGAAGACCTAAGTTAGACATTACAAATTTAAACTTCATAATTTTTTACAACCTATAGGGACTCTATGTGAGAGAAAGTCAAGACTCACGTATTTTTGTTTAAAAAGAATTGTCAATATAAAAAATTGGACCTCAATCTGCAACATCAATGTGACGATGGCCCCATGTGAGTGAAAGAGAAAATGATAGGAAGAACAAGAAGAGAAGAGAACATAAGGAGATGAAACGTATGAAAGAAGATGAATGGAATGAAGGAAGGATGAAGTGAGGAGGAGGATTGAAATAAATTAAAGCTCTAGTTTAACTTATCACTATATGCAATACTTGGACACATTATTGACACACAAACAAAAAGCAAAACAACAATGATGATTGTGTATATTTGAATAAGCTAGTAACTGATGTGAATCTCAGTTTTGCAACAACAATGATGATAATGATACACTTACTAACATCCTGATGAAGAACATGGAGAATCAATTATTAGTAGCATTCGCTGCAGAAGTTTTAAATCTCATATAAATGATACACTTATTTACGGCATGAAAATGTTGCTAATGACAACTTTGATGCTTTCAAGATTGACTAATGGTAATGTTCCTGTCCTATGGCTAATAAATAAGTATGCTCTTTAAACACATCCACTCAGCAACTATACCGCTCGCAAAACTTAAAGGCATGTGAACGCTGGCCAATGCTTAAGCAGAGTGCTGTTGCCAAGCGTAGTGCGTGTACCGGCAGAGGGTCTGTACATAAGGTTGTGTGAGAAGCATGCACCACATTCGGCAGCACTGGTAGGAGGGGCAAGCGTAGAATTCGCTGGAGTCCGCAGTATGCCCCGCCTCCATATGCCTTTAAGTTTTGCGAAGATTATAATTTAAGAGCTGTCTAAATGGAAAAAGTAATTATACTTACTGTCATAGCAAACCAAAATGGAATCCTTCTCCAGCTGGTATACACTGATGACATTGATGTTTTCTCTTCTTGGTACAACCGTTGCTATTTATGAGGGAAAAGAAAAGAAAATAAGTTTCTTAGCCTGCAGAAGAACAATATTACCTAAACTACACAATATACTAACAAAGTGCTCTGCAGTCCTGATTGTACCTTGTTAACAAATGCTGGAAGGGTCGCTCCACTTCACAATATGAATTTTATTCATTTAACATACTAGGTGTGATCTAAAATTTTCCAGAATGGTTTCAATACAATTTTGCCAATGAATGGTCTTTATATCTTACCCAAAACTATACATGCAGCGCTCCCTTCTGATAAAAATCTAATGTGTTGCATTCACATGACTTTCTCTACTCTAGTCTGACTATTCTTACAACTCCTTGTCTCAGTTCTGCCACCCTAAACATTTTCCTGCATTTCTGAAGATTTGAAGTATCCATGCACAGTAAAAAAGAATTATTATCGGCGGCAACCAAGAAAGGGATTGACAGTTCACGTTGAAAGAGGGGTGACGTTGTCACTTATCGCGACTATGTGTAGAGCGTGTGAGCATTATGTGTAAGAAGACGGTTGGATTGCATTTGGAATGTAGAGAGGGTATAATTTATATTCGTATTCGAAGACAATAGTAAAATAGTGAATCTACATACAAAGGATAGCACATTCAAGTATATAGCACTGTAAAGATTTATGTTAACAAAAGAAACATATTACTTGGCAAAGCATTGAGGCATATTGACCTTGGTGGTACGATTGCGATCACTTCTTATCTTGTTTATTAGAAGAGCGAAATATCACTAACTTGGAGTATAGTCAGTGATAAAACACAAATAGATGATCTCTCCCACCTGCCAATATATGAGACATAGCTATCCTGGAGATATGATTTCATCTGAACAGAGTGTACATATCCGTCTCACCGTGTATGTGTGATGAGCTGGCATAAACAATTGGGCAGTTTCACATTCTTTCCGATATGCTTCATGGCTTTGCCAGGTAGTACCTGTTAAATATTGTAATGGAAAAATGCTGCTGATATCCGAATCGCTTGCTTCATGCTGTTGTTGCCGGAATTACCCGAGGAAGCGACGCTGTTCTATCCTTTCTTCTAAAACTCCATTTTCCCATGTTGCACTTATTACGCCCTTTGTATCAGTAACCACTTGTTCAAAGTTTTGAGCTTTTTATTGTTGTAGCTTTATTACAGATGACACAGTGAAATCTTTGTTGTTTCGCACAACATAACCATTTACTTTGGCCCAAATTAATTAAATCGGATTACACTAGGAAAGGGAGAAATCAAACAATTTTACGACCATGTTCTTCAGCATTGGGATATGTACCAAATAATTTTCTTCACTTCCTGAGCACTTTTAGTTTTTTGTTTGGCTATGCTTCTTTGTCAATACTTTTGGGTATAATTAAATGTTCCTCAAAAGAGTAAGCCAATTGTAAATGCTCACAACATACACATAGATTAATTAATTAAATTAAATTCTTTATTGTCAATAGACTGCAATATAGTTTTTGACATTGTTACACATTTATATTTATAATTTGTATTACAGAGATGGACAACCTAATGGTTACACATATAACTATAGCTACCTATCATTTGTGATTTACACAGAGGGTCTGTAATTTCAATATAGACATTATTATAGTTCATTGATACTGTACAATGTCTTTGTTATCAAATACTTCTTCAGAGCACTCTCAAATTGTTTACCTTTAGAACGTTTTAAATATGCAGGTAGTTTTGCATGAAGCATTAAACCCATGACATTAGGATCCTTTTTTGAAATATTTTTACTAAATCTCTGCTGAAAATAATCATCATTGTGTCGGGTGTAGTGACTATGGATATTGCTATTTTTTAGGTTTTGTTTCTGAACTGCATAGGTTACAACTTTATAGACATACAGAGAATACAATGTTAATATCTGCTTATCCTTAAATATTCCCCTACATGATTCACAAGAGTTCATATTGAAAATCAATCTGACTGCCCGTTTTTGCAATCTAAATAACCTTTCCATATGGGTTGCAGCAGCACAGCCCCAAATTTCTATTGTATACAGTAAATATGGGTATATAACTCCATAATAAATCATTTTGAGCCCCTTCTCATCTAAGATATTTTTAAAATGACATAGGAGATACACAGATTTACTAATTTTGTCACAAATATGATTTATATGTCCAGCCCATGTTAATTTTCTATCAAGTATTATTCCTAGAAATTTATGTTCGCTTACGTCATGAATACTGTTATTATTTACTGGTAAGGAGAAATTTGTGGTGCTTATATTACTCTGTGAGAAATGAATTAACGTTGTTTTTGTCATGTTGCATGTGAGGTGATTATGTTTAAGGTAGTTAATAACTGAGTCAATGGATAGCAGTAAGTTCTCCTTTAATATATCAACATTTGCCCCTTGACATACAGCAGTTGTATCATCTGCATAAGCTATTATATTTGTATTTTTTGAGATTGGTATGTCATTTACATATAAAATAAATAATAGTGGTCCCAACACTGATCCTTGTGGTACACCATGCATAACACATTTAAATTTTGATTGCACTTTTCTTACTGATTTGCCCCGTTTATTGTACAATAGTGTTGATTGTCTTCTGTCTACCAAATATGATCTGATCAAATCTCTCGCCAAGGAATCTTACTCCATATGCCTCCAGTTTTTCTAATAGTATCGCATGATCAACGCAATCGAAAGCTTTAGAAAGATCAAAGAATAAGGACCCTACTTCATCATTTTTTTCAAGGTTTTCAATGACTAAATGTATAAGTTCACTAATTGCAGTAGCTGTTGATCGTCCTTTCCTAAATCCATGCTGAAAATTTACAATAATATTGTTTTTGTCTAAAAAATCTAATAACCGGCTTAATACAAGCCTTTCAAAGAGCTCTGCTATTTCTGATGTTAGGCTAATTGGTCTGTAGTTATTTATGTCACTCTCATCTCCTTTTTTATGTAATGGGCGTACTAGGCTCTGTTTCAGACATTCTGGAAATTTACCACATAGGATAGAGAAGTTTATTAAATGTTCAAGGGGACTGGCCAGAACATATTTACAATGTTTTAAGAGAATCACACTGATTTCATCCCATCCACTTGTGACTTTTTTTGGTAGTTTAGTTATTGTATTTATAATCTCTGTTGTAGATACTGGATAAATAAAGAATGATGACTTTACAGTGTTTTTAAATGACTGTTATGTATTCCTGCCAGCAGAATTCTCTCCTACACTAAGAAAATAATTGTTTATTAAATTACATACAAGGTTTGGTTCTTTTACAGTTACATCACCAATACTGAGTTCTAAATTTTTGTGTGCTTTTGTTTCCGATCTAGCTGCATTTACAAAGCCCCATGCAGTTTTACTAATATTTCCTGATTTACTTAACTTTTCTTTATAGTCATTTACTTTTAAGTCTTTCAAGCTTTTGAGATATTTCTTTTTTATGATATTGTACTTTGATTTATAAGTAGCACTACCACTAGATTTATACAATTTATACAAATGCTTCATTTCATATTTTACTTTTACTATTTCTGGGGTAAGTTTAACACGGCCATAACTATTCTTATATACCTTTTTGGTTTTCATAGGACAGCATGCATTTAGGTGAGTGCTAAATACATCATAAAACTGGTTCCATTTTTCATCTACAGTTTTGGCATTATATACTGTGTCCAAATTTTCGTCTGTTAAGGATTCTACCAAATGACCAATACATTTCGCATTCAGATCACGAAAAGTTTTGATTTCATAATTGCTTTCTTTACTGTAATTTAAGCCCTTAAATTTCACATACTGAGCATAATGGTCAGAAATGTGTGTGTTTATATTGCATAATTTTACTACCTCAAAATTCAGATTTGTAGCAATATGATCAATAACAGATGATGATGAATGTGTTACCCTTGTAGGCTCATGTATCAAATCCCTTATTCCATAAGTGTTAAATAAGTCGTAAAGTTTCTTATAGTCCCCTTTTGTATGGTCTAAATTTATATTCAAATCACCCATCAGGATTACCTGATTATATTTAGTGCAAACTTGAGCTAAAAATTCTTCAAGATAATCAATAAAGCGCTCTGAAGGAGTACTTGGTGATCTGTATAACCCCAGTAATAAAATAGATTTCTGTTTTATATTTATTTTTGCAGCTGCCACTTCAAAATGCATTTCCAACTGATATGTATTTACAACAACCTCTGATATATCTATTTCATTTGTGGCCAAGATTAAAACCCCTCCACCCGTATATATAGTTCTAGTAAAGCTACTAACAATTTTGTAACCATTTATTTTACATAAGTTGATCTGCTCTTTGTTTAACCCATGCTCAGTTACAACAGCTAGCTCTGGCTTTACTTCATTTAGCAGCTGTTCAAAAGCAGCTGTTTTGTTACTTAAGTATTGTATGTTCAAATGAAATACTTGAAGAGTGTTTGCATCATACTGATTTACAACCTTATGCATTGTGCGTTTACCATCATTGTTGCTATTAAAAAGATTAACATAGTTTCTATTTAGTACATTTGTACCATGTTTAAAATTTCTTTCCCCAACTAATTTATAAGTACCTAATGACCCTATTTCCACATAATTTATTTGTTTCTCATGATCAGTGGAGTAATTACAATTTTCATGACCTGTAACAAGTGAGACAGCATCCACCTCCTTACTTACTAGTTTTTCTTTATCACTGAATATATTGCATTATTCAATAATTTACCAAAGTTAAATGATCCCTTCCTGTTTAAATGCACTCCGTCCCTAGGAAAATCACTATTATATACCCAGTAATTTCCATCAACCATTAGGCAGTTTTTCACAGCACACATCCAGTCCAGTTCTTGTTGATTTTCATGATCCTCTTTGTGTTCACGTCACGTCATCTAAGTACACCACTGATTATAATTTTCGCGTCAGGCACTTGAGTTCTGATGCTACTTACAAGATCAAAAGTTTCCCCCATTATATCTTCTGCTCTTATCCCCGGTCTTATATATCATTGGTTCCTGCATGTATCAGGACTATTTCGGGATTTTCGTCCTTCAAATTCATTTTTTCCACTTTTCCTCGTAGTTCATCCAGCTTTATGCCTGGGTAGCATTGCACTTGATAACCTTTTCCCCTACATGCCTCACCTGAAAATTTGAGAATCGAATCCCCTACGACTAGCACTTTCTTTTTACTTGTAGTGTCATCTAAATTGCGCAGATTCACATTTAACTCTTGTCAAAATTTTTTTCTTCTATTTTGTCCAGCACTTCAAATCTTTTGTGATCCGCGAGGTTTTCTTTGTTGTGTTCCATTGATAAATGATCCGCCACCATTTTGAAATGATTCCTTGTAACCGTCGCAAAATTTGGTTTATTACGGTCACAGTCAATCTTCTTTTTCAGTTCTTTATTCTCCACTTTCAGTGAATCTATTTCCTTTTGAGCTTTCAATAAATCTCTATGCAGAATATTTATTACCATATGAAGTGACGCTATTGTTTCCGCATTGCATGCCGGGTGCAAACTGGACGGTTGCATTTGCATATTTTCAGGACTAAAAATTGTATCACTTGCGTCTTGGATTGAGTTGCCTTCATTTACACTTGTTGATATCACATTTCGTGACTTATAAAACACTTCTAATTGGGTTTCACTGTCCTTACCATTTATATTTGAGCGTAAATAATGACTGCTTGAATGCGTTACAACACCTCCGGTCGCCATCTTGTTCGCCATACACAGATTCTGGCACGCATAAATACAAGGCAAATATCCACATAACTAGAATGACACAAACAAACTTGTCAGCACACAGGCAGTCTAACTGATGCAAGCTGGAGCTGGAGGGAGGCATTGTTTATATTGCAGGGAAAACAGAAGATAAAATGCACAGTTTATGTTACTGCTGGATTGCAGGTCAGGAACATGCTAATCACATGTTAAATATCGACAGCACTGGTTTAGCATTGCTATGGAAATGTCTTAGCTCTAATTGGTTCCTCTTTTTGTTGCAATGACGATCACCATGATGCATCCATCCCCTCCTGTTTATTTTTGACCTTTCCACCATGTGGTGAGCAACTGTCAATCACCTTGTTTGGCGCCGAGTATAGTGGGGCATTAAAAACTGGCAGACATAAGATTTGACAAATATTCTAGTGAGGATATTGATATTTTAATTGAAGAGGCGAAGTCAAACAACTATAATTTTAAATAGAGCAGATCTACCTTAAATGAACAGCCTACTATCCAAATTCGGTCATTTATATTCATCATATGCCTAATTTTTTGGACTAAATGCTAAAATTGTTTTTGTTGTTCTCACAGCCTGTTGGATTAGTTATAATGCCAACAGTAAAAATAAATCTTAATTAAAATGTATGAATGTTATTTCAAGTTGTTTACTCTTAAATCATTATTATGATTATTATTATGATAATTATGATAATTATGATTATTATTATTATTATTATTATTATTATTATTATTATTATTACTATTGGTATTACTATTACTATTATTATTATTATTATTATTATTATTATTATTATTATTATTATTATTATTATTATTATTATTATTAAATAGTATTAAATATATGAATTATTAATTATTTTGTGGAATACTCTAAACAAATACCACTTGAGGTTTTCATATTTGGCATAATTAATTGCGAAATACGTCACATGAAACCCTCTCGCGGTATTATTACTAATGTTATTGCAGGTACAAGAGAAACATGGGAATACAGTAGGCTTTGAGCGATAGTCAAATCTTTTAAAGCTTTGAAAGTCTGTTCTCTTCGCACGGTCAAACAAATAAAAAACTATAACAACCTTCCCTTTGAGAAAAGTTTAAGTGCTGCAAAACTTACACAAATAACAAAGAATATCTCCAATATATTCTACAAAAAAGTAATTGGGATGTAAACTGTGTATTTTAATATCTAGATTTTTTTGTATTGGAGAGCTATAAAGCAGTAAAAGTAACCGCTTTTTAGACAGCACTATATTTTTAAGTTTTGGCAGTCACATTGCTCTCTTGCAACCCTGTGAATGTCTGGAGGACTACACCTGTCATTGGTTTACGGGTCTCACTGACCTGACCGGGAGAATTATCAGAGTAAATCCACCGACCATATCCTCTGATTACCAATCAGCATTATATACCATGACAGTCAGCATGTTAGGGGTTAAGGGGTTATAGAAAAATTAGAGAAGTAGAAAGATTGGAAAAATAAAGACTCCCTAGCCCTCGGGTGCCCTAATAGCATTGTGGTCAGAAGAGAACAAGAGATGCCCAAGGTAGGTCAGACAGGAAAGATAACAGTGAGGAGCAAAACACCAGTGAGTAGAAGTAGTGTTCTGCTCACCTTGGGTACCTTGCAGTCTCCGCCTACATATCCCTAGATGGGATATGCATCGCAACTTCAAAAAAGCAGATTGGAATAATTATAAAACTGAACTGAACAATAAGTTTAAAGAGCAAACAAACTCACAGCTGCATAACCAACCAGATCATATGAACAAAAATAAACATATTCCTCATGGCAGAATAAAAAATTTCAAACCCTTTTGGAACTCCCAATTAGAAGAATTGAAAAAGCAAAGGGATATAGCTAGAAATACAGTGAACAAACAACAAACATATCGGATACAGAAATATGGTAAAAGAAATGTACCTCACTAAAAAAAAGTGATATTAATACTGCTAAAAAGAATCATTTTAATAATTTCTTAGAAAAAATGGATTATAGGGCGGGTGGTAATAGAGTCCATAAGTTCATAAAAATGTAAAGGAAGGTAAGAAACATGTAGCATACCTATCATATGCAGCAATAAAATACTATCATATACAATCATAGTCAAAACCTTCAATAAATATTATGTTAATTAACATAAAGTAACAAGGAATAGTAAAAAGGAACGTAAACAACTTAAGAAAGATTTGAAACAAAAAAGAGAATGTAACCCAATACTCAACACAATATCTTTCTTCAAAATTTTAATATGCAAGAACTGAACATTGTAATTAATAATCTAAAAAACATAAAGTCTCATGAACCAGACCATATACATCCAGAGTTCACAAAAAACTTTGGAAAAATAGCAAAACAACTACTAAAGGTCTACAAAACCACTGGAAAACCACTGTACCTGATGAATGGCAAAAAGCAATAATTGTCCCACTCTTGGAGAAAGATAAAACAGCAACAGAAATAAAAAATTATAGACCAATAGCTCTTACTAGCATAATAGCAAAAGTGATGGAAAGAATGGTGTCAAACAGGTTAAATTGGTTTCTATAATTTGTTTGCTGCTAAAATAAAGTAGTGTGTTCCTCCGCGGTCCACCTCTAGTACACTACTGGTTAACATAATATCTGCACATGCACATGTAAACAACAATATTAATATAAGAGGTAGAACTGGAACTTAAAAATTCAATGCCACAACTGGGATTTGAACCACAGACCTTCCGCTTACCGGGTGGACGCTCTAACCACTGAGCTATTGTGACAAACTACCAGAATGGCATTAAATTCTCAAACCAGATAAACACCAACAGTAAGTTTGTTGGTATAAATAAATAATAACAATATTAATGTTGCAACTGCTGATTTACTTCGTTCAGATACGCTGAATTTAACTGCTCTCTTTGTTGTTACATTAACCGTTGCATTATTGAACATGAGACATTGTTATTACAGTAATCACATGTATCACATTGTAAGGATTCTTAGATCTCAGCTAAGATAGCACTACAGGTCTTTGTTTGGAATGTGTTCTGCTCTTACTGGATGGTAAGAGGCATTTTCCATTATCATGCTTTGCCAGATCTTCATAGCCACGATAGGATACTTCACCAAGCAATAGGAAACCCTACAGTTGACAGGTATTTAAAACTTGAGAACTGGATGTTCTGTGATTGGTGATAAGCTATACATTGTATTATTGCAGCATATTACATTACATTATATTCTATATTATAACAACAATTTAAGTGGTTTAAGCTATACAGTGTGTTATTGCAGTATATTATATTACAACATTATATTCTATATTATAACAATTTAAGTGGTTTATTGAATGCAGGTAAAGCAAGAAGCTAAATTATCCTTGGAACTATATTGTGGAAGAATACAGGAGTATTAAAATGCACCAGCCAATGAGGTTCATTTCTGCCACATGCTTCTGCTTACATCTGCTTTATCTTTACAGTAAAGCGATTATAGAATCACAAAATTTAATTTCCCCATGACAAGCCGGATTCAGAGAGCTGCACTCTACAAACGAACAAGTCTTACTTCTCAGTCAAGAACACTCCTTCAATAGAAAAGAAGATAATGTATCAGTATTTATTAACTTCCAAAGTGCATATGATACTATATGCAGAACAAAACTACCAAAGAAAGTAAAAAAACTAGGTATACAAGGTCCAATGTTTTCATGGCTATGTCATTTCCTAACCCAATGCTTTATTGCTATCAGATATGGAAGGAATATATCTAAATATACACAAGTACACCATGACTTACCATAAGGTGCAGTGCTCAGACAATATTTTTAATATATTTATTAACGATCTGCCGCAAGTGAAGTATGCACTATTTACCAATGACTTAGTAATGTGGATTTCAAAACCAAAAAATAAAAATACAGAACTAGAAAAAACCATGCAAAAATTTTTAACCAACCTCCAAAAGTGGACCAAAGAAAATTCAATGACTGTTAAAACAACAAAATCGAACTACCAAAACTTTTCACTAAGGAAAAAAGATTAAAAATAAAACTAAATTTTGAGGGCCAACAATTACCAGAAACAAAGGAAGCAAAATATTTGGGAGTTACTACTTGGCAAAGCGATGAGGTGCATTGACCTTGGCTGTCGAGCGCTATGATCACTTCTTATCTGGTTTATTAGAACAGCGAAATAATAGTAACTTGGTATATAGACAGTGATAAAACATAAACAGATGACCTCTCACGCCTGCCGATATATGCGATGTTGTTGTCCTGAAGATATGATTGCATCTTAACAGGATGTACATACCCTGTCTTGCCTTGTTTGTGTGATAAGCTAACCTAAACAGCTGGACAGTTTTACATTCTTTCTGATAGGCCTCATGGCTCTGCCAAGTAGTATATTTGATACCAAACTTACATGGACCAAACAAATATAAAATGTAATACAAAGAGCAAAAAGGCACCTTTCAATATTAAAAGTCTAACAGGAATGAAGTGCGTATGTTCCAGAGCAACTCTTAATATGAGATACAATGCATATATAAAGCCATTATTTACTTACTGCAGCAAAAAACACTACAACAACAAAAAAGCACTTTCAAAACCAAAGCCTGAGACTAATTACAGGTGCTATCACAACCACAACAAAACCAGCTATGGAAATACTAACCAACCAATACCATTGAATATGAAATGGAAAAAACAGCTCTTATTCAACACGAAAAGTTGATCCAACTCCCATTCAATGCATGGAGCAAGAGAAATTATACACATACACCAAAGACTCAGGATAGCTCTCTTTCCAAAGGTCAAGACATCAAGAAGAATGTAAACCTTCCTAATTCAAAGGAAAACCTCATATATAAAGTCAATCCGACACAAACATTAGATATCACATATTATTTACACATGACAGAAGTAGTTAAGAAAAGTGATGATCCAACTAACATTCTAAAATTATTTGTATTAAAGACAATCCATACAAGATTTCCGGAATATGAATGGCTCCATATTTATACTGATGGATCACTGATATCAAACTGAGATGGAGCAGGAGCTGGAGTCACGTGTCACCTCTTTTCCTATTACAAATCTTAAGGTTATGGAACTACAAACTTCTATGGAGAAACTGAACCAATTCGAATAGCCTATCCAAAATCTTTTGTATAGAATCTCACATTTTTGTCAAGCAGTTAGTCTCTCAGATTCCAGGATGGCAATTATAGCAATTATTTCCAAGTTGTCACCAGAAAACTAAACAATTATAGAATGTTAGAAAATCTGTACCCATCTAACAGCACTTCCAAAATACCTAGCCTTCCAATGGATATCAGCTCAATGTGGACTGAGTGGTAATGACAAAGCTGATTTTCCTGCAAAAAAAGGGTACCAGCAGTGTACAGAAATCTAGAGTTAATTTACCATTTTATGCAGCTAACAGATTAGTCTGGATTAAAAAAATGATTGCAAAATATTACTATGAAAAATCAAAAAACAAAAGATGGCAACTACCAAACATTAAAACAGTTATTCCTTAGCATCCTCAAAAAATGGCAGTTGCAACCTTCAGGTTGATTATGGGACATGAAGTCTGGCAATACATTTGAACAGAATTGGGATATATTCCTCACCACTCTGTCCTCTATTAGATTAGATTAGATTGCGTTCAGCGAGTTCACAAGTAGCCATGGAGGCTGGTGAACATTGAACATGTCAATTGTGGTCTATGTGATCTGCAAGAGGAAATGGACCAAGACCACCTTCAAATATACCTGGCCACTTCTAGCATCCCATCCATTAGTGAAAAATATTGGAGAGGAAGAGGACTAATGGCTTCAGTGTCAGAAATCCAGCATTAGCCAACAATATTTTTTGTATAGTAAGATTTGATCTATATCTTACGGTTTACCAGTTATTTAAAAGTCATCAAGAGTAAACAGGACTATGTGAGCTATAGCCAGAAAATTCAAAATATACATTTCATTTGCCATAAAAATACCTTAAACACACAGAATTTTAATCAAAATGGTTAGTCATTTCTGAGAAAAACAAAATGTTTAAAAAATTTTTCATGTAAAGGGTAGTTTACGGTGCAGGAATTTTCTTCAAAATCTTCGCGTCACATCCTTGAAAGGTTTTAACTTAAATACCAACTTTGGTTTTTAACTGACTTTTCATTTTTGAGTTATGTTGTTCACATGCATGTGCACGCACCCACCCATCCCCACACCCACACAGAGATATCTTTCTAAAAATGCTTTCTCTGGATTCAGGGTGGCCTCAAAACATGTGTTTCCGACGAAATCTCAACATTGAATGTTTGGGTGGAATACAACACTTCCACTACGTACTATACATAGTTGAGAAAGTAAAAATTATAGGTCACGTGCCTTTCTGCAATTTTGTAGTGCAGAGGCACAAGCTTTAAAGTGAACCAGTGTTTTGCAGCTCCTGGGAAAGTTCAGTTATTATTGCGGTGAAATACACAGCAGAAAATTCCAGAAGTCTCTATCCCTTTCTCTCTTTCGGCAAGCGCCCCAACAATGCGGCCATTCTCTGTCTCTTCCCTTCGGCTCCTTTGCGGTAGTGCCGACAATAATGCGATGGGCGACACTGCTCCCTCCTCAAGGCTGGTCGTTCCGAACAGCACCATCGTAACGGGCCAGACGATCCAGGTGTACCACTAACATCTTTCCTCGGGGCACCTTCTGGATGTGGTAGACTACGTCGTTAATCCTCTTTACCACTCGGTACGGTCCTTGCCACGGTTGTTGAAGTTTCGGGCAGCGTCCCTTGGTCCGGGTAGGGCGGTACAACCAGACCATGTCACCTTGCTGGAATCCTCGGCTGTTGGCTTGCCTGTCGTACCGGGTCTTCATGCGGTCGCTCGCCATCTGGATGTTCTGACGAGCCATCTCGTGCATGTCGTGGAGATGGTCTACTAGATTCTCCACATACTCGGTTGCCGGCTGTTTCGCTTCCGGGGGGCTCCCAAAAGCCAGGTCACAAGGGAGGCGTAGCTCTCGGCCGAACATTAGGCTTGCTGGTGTCATCCCGGTGGTGTCATGTGTCGACGAATGGTAGGCCAGCAAGAACAGTGGTACCTTGAGGTCCCAGTGTTGCTGATGGCTGGCCACGACCTTCCTCAGGTGCTCCTCTAGGGTCTTGATGTATCTCTCGACCATGCCGTCCAACTGTGGATGTAGGGGTGTTGTGCGGGTCTTGTTCACCCCAAGTCTTTCCAATGCCTCCTTCATTAGGTGCGACTCAAAATTGGTGCCCTGGTCGCTGTGGAGCTCTAATGGGACCCCAAAACGGCAGAACAGCTGTTCCACGAGGCAGTCTGTAATCGTCTTCACCTCTTGGTTTGGGATGGCATACACCTCCGGCCACTTGGTGAAGTAGTCCACAGCTACCATCAGGTACTTGTTGCCTCGATCAGACACTGGAAATGGTCCAGCTATGTCGACGGCGATGCGTTCGAAGGGCGCTCCGACGTTGTACTGCTGCATGCGACCCTGGCTCCTAGTCTGGGGGCCGCGACTCGCCGCGCACACGTGACATTGACGGCACCAGTTCTCAGCATCTGCTCGGAGCCTCAGCCAGTAGTAGCGCTGTCGGAGTTTGTCGATCGTCCGGTTTGCTCCTAGGTGTCCACCCGAGGTACCGGCGTGCACTTCCTCCAAGACTTCCGGGACCTTACTTCGGGGAAGTACCAACTGCTCTTTCTGGGTCATCCCATCAGGTGATTCCCATACCCGGAACAGCACGCCCTCTTTGGTCTTCAACGAGTCCCATTGGGCCCAGTACAACTTGTATGTAGCGCTTCTGGGTGCGATGTCCTCCCAGGTTGGTCTCGTCCCTGCCTGCACTTCTCTCAAGAGTGGCCCCAAGTCGGCGTCCACCAGCTGCTCCCTCCTCAGGCCCGCGCTATCCCATCCATCCGCAGGCACTGCCGTGACCACTCTGACAGCTGCGGTACGCTCTTTCTCTTCCACTCTTGCGCATTGGCCGCACTCTTCTGGGCAGGGTCTTCGGGACATGGCGTCTGCGTTCCCGTGGCTCTTCCCTCTGCGATGTTCGGAGGTGAAGTCGTACTCCTGCAACCTCTGGACCCAACGGGCTGTCTGGCCCTCCAGATTTCTAAAGCTAAGTAGCCAGGTTAGGACGGAGTGGTCTGTCTTCAGGTGGAAGGGCTGACCGTATAGGTACTTGTGGAAGTGCTCCAAGGTCTTCACTACCGCCAGTAGCTCTCGTCGGGTGACACAGTAGTTCTTCTCTGCCTTGGACAACGTCTTGCTGTAGTAGGCTATCACCCGCTCGTGGCCGTTCTGGGCTTGGGATAGGACGCCTCCAATGCAATGGTCGCTGGCGTCGGTGTCCACAATGAAGGCGTCGCCTGGTTGTGGGAATCCCAAAATAGGAGCTCTGCAGAGCGTCCTCTTCAGCTGCCGGAAAGCGCCTTCGGCGTCCTCCGTCCACACATAAGGTCGATGTTCTTCCGTCAGGCGAGTGAGGGGTTTGGCGATGCTGGAGAAACCCTTTATGAAGCGGCGGTAATAACTGCACAATCCAAGGAAACTGCGCAGTTCTCGCTTATCCTTTGGGCGAGGCCAATCTCTCACGGCCTGTGTCTTCTCCGGATCCGTGGCCACTCCGGTTGGTGAGACTATGTGGCCCAAGTAGTTGACTTCCCTGCGGAAGAGCTGGCACTTGGCGTTCAGCTTCAAGCCGGTCGCCTGCAGTCTCTGTAGCACCTTGGTCAGTTTGTCAAGTTGGTCTTCGAATGTCTTGCCGACGATGATGATGTCCAGGTATAACAGGCAGGCGTCATAAGTCAATCCTCTCATTACTGACTCCATGAGGCGTTGGAAGGTAGCTGGTCCGTTGCAGAGACCAAAAGGCATAACTGTGAACTGCCAAAGCCCTTGGCCTGTCGAGAATGCGGTCTTCTCCTTGTCTCTCGGGTCTAGAGCCACCTGCCAGTAACCCGATTTCAGGTCCAGGGTTGAGAACCACTGCGCACCAGCAAGCGTGTCCAGGGTGTCGTCAATCCGGGGTAAGGGGAAGCAGTCCTTCCTGGTGACAGCGTTCAGCTTCCTGTAATCTACGCAGAAGCATAGCTCGCCATTCTTCTTCTTCACCAGAACTACAGGGGAAAACCAAGGACTGTCAGACTCTTCGATCACTCCCTTGGTTCTCATGTCCTCCAGCATGTCTCGTACCGCCACTTGTTTAGCCAACGGAACGCGTCTAGGTGGTTGCCGAATAGGCCGGGCGTCTCCGGTGTCGATGTGGTGAAGCACTCGGTCCGTGCGGCCGTAATCGCTGCTGCCTTGGCCGAAGACGCGCTGATATCGTCTCAGCAGTTGTTGGACCTTCTGTCTCTGTTCAGCGGTCAGGTGGTCGGCCGCCCTCTCCAGTAAGCCTTCCAGCCGGGGCCCCAGGTGTTGCGTCGGCACCGGCTCCTGGGTCTTGTCTATTGGTGTTACGCTGACCACGGGCTCGCACGCCCCCAACTCCGTCCCGGCCTGCACGTCGTGATCGGTGTCTGTTGGGTTGAGCAGTCTCACCGGCACCTCCTCTCGGCATGGCAACAATGTCCCGGCTACACAGAGCCCGTGCACATGCGTCTTCCGGTCCAGCAGCATGTTCTTCTTGCGCTGGCCTTCCAGTCGCGCCGTCACTACCATCTCGCTTCTCGCGGGGACAACTACTTCTTCCCTGAGAATGACCCTGCAGATTCCAAGGCGTTCTTCGGGGTGCCGGAGCATTACTTCCTCTCCCTTAAGGATACCCATCTGTGAAAAAAGGCTAAAAATTTCCAAAATTGCCAAGAATGGATTTTTATTTTATCAAATAGTATAAATCGTCTGCTTTATTTTGATATGCTTTTTACAGCCTCACGGCCTTTTTATCTAAGTCACATGGCCGTCTAACTGACTGCCTGTAAGTGGTCGTGTCCATTTAAATCCATACAGTTCCATTATTCTTGCTATGACTTCAAACTTAGTTTTTCCACGTTTTTATTTTTAGCACTGTTTGCTCTTTAAAATGCTCCACATGATGCAATTTTCAGTACTTATGCATGAAATTTGGTGTACCTGCTTAGAAATAACATTAAAAAGAAATGATGAGATAATTTTCTCATAAAGTGAATAACTGCTGAGTAATTAAATCTTAAAGTTTACATTTCAAAATTTAAATGAAAGAAATAATGAATTTAAACTTTACAATTTATTTTTATCCAAGTAACAAGATTAAAAAATTATCTCATCAATTTGCTAACATTCTATTACAGGACATAACTGAAAATTATTAAGTTTTTCAAATCAAAATTGCATCATGGGGAACCATTTATACAAATATTAAAAAAATATAATAAAATATTAATATGTTTGCAACTAATCTGCCTAAATGTATGAAATTTGGCACAGTTACTCCTCACTATACAGTGATTGTTGTGTTAAAATTTCAAATCAATCCAATGAAAACTGTAGGTTTTCAAAATTTCACAGATGGGTATCCTTAAGCCGCAGAACCTTCTTGCCGATGTCGACCGTCGCCTCGAGGCTCCTGAGGGCATCCAGTCCCAGTATCACCTTCTCAGCCACCTCCGGGACGAACACCCACAAACGCAAGACACTTCGCCCCAAGGTCAACTGCAGCAGGGCCTCCCTCTCCACAGGCAAGGTGTCACCCGATGTCGTCACTAGTTGGTACGGTCGGCTCGGTTTTCTCGACGGCAAGCCCCTGGCTACGTCAGGTCTGATGACAGTCACGGCTGCTCCAGTGTCAACAAGCACGCGGCACGGCTTCCCTCACACCCAACCGTCCGCGATGAGGCTGTCATCCATCCGTCGGCTGACGGCGCGCAGTGTCACTCGAGGGGATGATGGTGATGGCGCCGACGCGCCCCTCGCCACGCCGGCCATTACTCGTTTTCCGGCTGCTCTTCTTGGTGCCGGCAGTCTCTCATCAGGTGTCCCGGCTGGCCACACCCCCAACACACGCCACCTGGTCTACGTCGCCGTCCCTGGACTGGTCTGCGGTCTTCATCGTAGCGGACACTCCTTGTCTTCGAGGTCGGGGTAGCCGTCACTTTGGCCGCTTCCATCCTTAATGCGGCCGTTAGTGCCTCGTGGATGGTCTTGTAGTCGCCGAGCATCAGGCGTTGACGTATCTCGGCATCGCGTACCCCGTCGACGAAGGTATAGGCGGCTTCTTGGGATACGAATTCGGAGGGGAGGTCGACCAAGGCTTTGCTGGCCAGCTGTTCGATTGCCAGGGCGAACTCCTGTAGCGTCTCCACTGGCAGTTGCATCCTAGATTTCAGTTGGCTGCGGTAGGCTGCGGCTAAGCGGTGGTTTCCGAATCGGTTCTCCAGGGCCTCCCAGATGTCCTTGGGCGCCGCCGCTGTCTGGACTGCGTTCAGCACCTCTGCGGCTCGTCCCTGGAGGCTGGCTATCAGCTGCGCGGCCTCTTCTTCTGGCGACCATTTGTTGTGCTTGGCCACTGTGTCGAATTGACGGCGGAAGACCTCAAACGTTGACGTGCCATCGTACTTCGGTGGTTTGACGCGCGTCGATGTTGTGTCGCGTGCTGGACCCTCGGCCTTGTAGTTCTTGAGCTTTTCACTAAGCATCCCTTCCACCATTGCATTTAGCTCCTTGGCGCTACCGTCGACCCTGTCTTCGAGAACGCTAAGCCGTTCTCCGACATTCTCCAGGGCGTCAACGCGTTGGCCGAGGTCCTCCATCTTTCCACCGAGCTCTTCCACCTTTCCACCGAGCTCTTTCACATCCTTCCTTACGCCAGCCAGTTGCTCGTCAATTTTCGCCGATAGCTCCGTCTTCATCTCTTTCAGCTCGGCAGCGAGGTTGTCATTTGCCGTCTTCATCTCTGCTTTCAGCTCTTGTAAAAAGCTCACCAATGTAGCCTCCATCGTCATATCCCGCTTCTGACACCAGTGTGACGTTGGTGGGTGTAAAGTAAAGAAGACAGATGTAGTCGAGATAAAGAAACACTTTTATTTCCGTAAACAGTAACTTTGTACACTCGTTGCAACAGCAAGAAAGTCTTTACCGATTCACCAACAGCACGGCTCCGAATTAGTAACACAAAAACTGTCCCTTCTCACACTTTACCGCTATTTATATCTCCCAGGCACTATTCTGGAAACTTCAGGAAAGTTCAGTTATTATTGCGGTGAAATACAAAGCAGAAAATTCCAGAAGTCTCTATCCCTTTCTCTCTTTCGGCAAGCGCCCCAACAATGCGGCCATTCTCTGTCTCTTCCCTTCGGCTCCTTTGCGGTAGTGCCGACAATAATGCGATGGGCGACAATATTATTACAAAAATAAATTTGCTTCCTTATGAAATTCTGGATACGTGAACACTAATCGTCGTAAAATTTACGACAAAGCACTTACTAACAATGCACTGTTGCACCCGATTTCGACAATGCACACCCACTGACCAAGCTCTTCAAAAGCTAGGAAGCTACTGAAAAGGAAATAATTGTGGCGCAAAAACTATTCGAGTAAAAGCAGGATTCCCAATCGTGCATCGTAAAAATAACGAGACTTAGTGTTCTAGGGTTAAACAGATTGTCTGAATTCATGTCAGAGATGTTATTTTTGCAAACGTGTAACAACCTACTTGCTGAATTGTTTATCTCACGAGGAATGATTGTGTCAGCTGACATATTTGGCTGAGATCTTTACACGCTTCATTGATAAATATTGATTTACAAGGACATGACAAAATAAGGACGATACTTTTTGTTCACAACAAAACTAATGATTTTGTAAGAAAACTGAAGGTTTGGGCCTCTAAGAGTTGAAAATGGAAACTTTGGTAACTTTCCACTAATGAGTTTTGTGACTTACTTTCTAGTATTCAAAACTACTCCCTTGGCTTAAGGACATTGTCAAAGCTGATATCTTCTCACTTGAAATGACTTCATAGCCAGATTATTGATTACATTCCTTACGAAGAAAATACGGGTTTAAGATGGGTACTAAATCCTTTCTGTGAGTGAGTTGTGGAAAAGGCATACTTAAGTTCACAACTTCATGACCAGATGATTGAGTTATCTGCTAACAAATGTTTATAACTACAATTCAGCAATGAAGAATTGGACAAGTTCTGTTTACAGTAGACATGCTCAGGTGGGCAGGAAAGCGGGCTTGCCCAGTGTAAACAGGACAGGTACCACGAGCAATGGGTCACAACTGGAGGTTATAGGCATTCAGTGGCAGCAAGTTGTCTTATACTGTTTTATTATTTACAATGTATTTAAATTACATACAAAGATGCAGGCACTATGTGCATATTATACATATATATAATGTTTTATTATTTACAACGTATTTAAATTACATACAAAGATGCACGCACTATGTGCATATTATACATATATATATAAAATTAGCTGCAAATACTGTCTCTCTGAAATACGATCTGAAGCTTTCCTGGCAACGAACATATTCAAGACGTTCTCGGGCTATGAGCCAGGTGTAGTGATGAAGAGCCATCAACATTTTGGGAGTGTGCATCTCTCCCATCATCAGGAAGGTGAATGAATAACAAGAGTGAAAGGACCAGTAGATGTACTGTCTGCTAGTGCGTCAATGGCTCTTCATCACTACACCTGGCTCGAAGCCCGAGAAAGTCTTGAACACTCTCTCTCTGAATATTATTATACATGTCAGCTATTAAATTGTAGTGTCACTCAATGTTATATTTTTTTGCTGTTACAGATGGTCCACACACTAAACATTTAGCATGTTCTCCAATTCATGCAAAAAGCTGCTGTCTTTCCCGCTGGGATTCTTGTTCCACGTTATTTGTGCTAGAACTTGGTCTCTTCTCCGCCAAATCGATATTCATAACACCAGCTGTTACGGCAGGAGAACTGGTTTGTGTACGCAGCCAGGATTGATAACACGCAACTACTCCGCACGCCTGTGTACTCTGCTGGGTGCTCACTAGACGAAATGCCTGGTGTGAGCATGCCCGATCTACAGAGAAGAAATGAATACCCTGGATTAGTATCAGCAGCAGACTCTCTCCTGTTGCTCTGTAGTAAGATGGTCAGCTGCCCTCTACATTGTCTTTCAACCAGAGCCCCAGCTCTTGTATTGGGGTTGGCTCCACAGCTCCGTCGCATGATGTCACACTCACAGCAGGCTTGCACTTTCCTAGCTACATTCCAGCTTGTTTATCCCAATCATTGGCCAAAGGATTCAGCAGCCTCAGAAGCACTTCCTCTCAGTAAGACAACAACGTCCTGGCAAAGCACAGTCCATCTAAGGGCATCTGTGGTCCAGCACCAGATTCCTTGATGGCCTTCCCTACAGACACCTGAACAAATACCTCACTTTTCATGAGCACTACCATGTTCTCTACCAGGTTCACTATGCACATCCCTGGCTGCTCATTTGGGCTCTGAAGCGTCACCTCATCTTGGCCAAGTTGCAAGACGTTCCTGCCAATGTCGATCACCTTGTTGTGGCTCCTGTGGGCATTCATTCCTAATATCACTTCCTCAGCTACCCTCACGATGAACACTCACAGACTTATAAAATATAAAACTGATGAAAATGAAGTATTTAAAACAGTGGAGCATATTGATAAATTGAAAAATGTGTTGATATTTCTAAACACATTCTGCTCCAACTTACTTGTAATTACATTAATCACAAGGCTAGTTTCGGAGAGGATTCTCTCCATCATTCAGCTGTTGGTCGACTGGTTGAACATCAGGTAATTGCCTTCCCCTTCTCTTGTTGCCTGGTATACTCTTCTTCCTAATGTCTAATCGTAAGACATTGTCTATGATTTTTTGCTGGTTTTAAAAGTTGGATATTTAGGTTGATATTATGACTGCAAGAACAAAAGTGGTGAGCTGTATCTGATTTATCTGTTTCTTTGTATTTGATGTTTCTGATGTGTTCTTTTATTCTGGTTTCCAAATTTCTTTTTGTTTAGCTGATATATATTTTATGGCAATCTTCACAGTTGACATGGTGGATTCCCGATAATTTAATACTTAGAGATGTAATTTTAAAGGATGATTGAGTAAATTTCTAACAATATACTTGTTATTATAATCCTTAAAAATTTTGTTGAATGTTCAAAAATTTTGGGTGATATGTAAATTTACAATGTCTTTCTTGTGTATCGCTAATTTTTAATTTGCTGGCATCCTTGATAGTTCTTAATCTTCTACTTTTTTTTTAATAATCTAGTTACAAAATTGGGTTTAAATCCATTTAAATTTGTAACAACTTTAATATGCTCAAATGCTTCATTGTATCCTTTTGGCCGAGTGCATCAATCCCGGTTAAGAGAATACCGCGGCAAAGTTTATAGTTTACCAGGGTAAAGTCGTATTTCTGTTGCACCAAGCTCGGTTTTCGACTTTACCGGCGTTTAATCGTGGTAAAAAGTTTACCACTCGCCGGGGACCGGTTTTCAACAAAAACCTCTGTAAAGAATCCAACATGGAGTTTAACAATTATATGTTTTACCTTCAGTATCTCCATCGATTTGAACGCAACAAGAGAGGGTATTAGAAGACAGGAGGGATTGTTTGAAGAACTAAATGACGTTTCGTTTCGAACAAGATTCCGTTTGAAAAAATAAATGGTAACATCAATTTTAGGTGAAATTGGTCAACAACTCGAGTTTCCTACAGCAAGAAACCATCCAATATCGCCTAGAAATCGCCTTCTTACAGCACTGCGATTTTATGCGACTGGAACATTTCAAGGGTTAATTGGTGATGTGAGTGATATAGACAGAACCACGGCATGTCGCATAATACACAAGGTTTCAGATGCCATTGCCTCATTATCACCTCCTTTCTGTGGTACCTGCGCATTAAATAAATAATAAGAGGAATGCATACAGTAGAATGATAATGCAATAAAACATATACAAATTATGAATGTTTTATGCATTAACTTACCAGGCACACAGCTAAACTCTTGACAAATTTTTTTGCAAGCATTCTCTTTATCTTTCATTTTTTTTTTTTAAATTAACGTCCTCCAACATTGTGTCATATCAGACGAATTTATCTTTGATGGTAGCACCATCCGTTTTTTTATTCTCTATTATGGACTTGTATTTGTCCACTAAATCCAATAAAACCGAATTCTCATGAGCACTAAAATTCGTCGCTCTAGAACATCTTGAGGGCTTATCACCTATTTCCTTATTTTGATCCACCCCGAACATGAAATACTGGCAAAACTTAGGTTATGGATACCACAAATGGACACCACTCACTATGAAACACAATAAACAAGTCAATGTCGAAAGTAATCACTGCCTTCTGAATACTACCGGGATTGCTTCGGAGGAGAAAAATAGCGAGAAAACCAGGCACTACGAAACCACGGTATTCAAACCATGGATTAGCAATGGTGCACAGCTTTTATGACTTTACTACGGTAATAGTTTAACCGCGGTATCGTAACAGCTCATATTTACCGAGGTTGATGCACTCGACCATTTATCTGTTAGTGGGGTATTGAGCAATCTGTGGATTAAGCATTAAATTCTTAAACCAGTTCATATTTAAGAATTTAATGCCATTCTGGCAGTTTGTCACAATAGCTCAGTGGTTAGAGCAGCTGCCCGGTAAGCGGAAGGTCTGTGGTTCAAATCCCAGCTGTGGCATTGAATTTTTAAGTTCCAGTTCTACCTCTCAAACTTTGCCCACACATGGCTTGTGTGTTTAAAAACACCAACAGTAAGTTTGTTGGCATAAATAAATAATAATTACCATCTGAAGGTTATTTAATCCTGGGATATAAAGTACTTACAATAGTAAGTCACCATTGGGGTAATTTGTCTCTGATGTGAGACTGCCTTTGTGGTTTACCAGGAGAAATATGAACTGGTTTAAGAATTTAATGCCATTCTGGCAGTTTGTCACAATAGCTCAGTGGTTAGAGCAGCCGCCTGGTAAGCGGAAGGTCTGTGGTTCAAATCCCAGCTGTGCCATTGAATTTTTAAGTTCCAGTTCTACCTCTCAAACTTTGCCCACACACGGCTTGTGTGTTTAAAAACACCAACAATAAGTTTGTTGGCATAAATAAATAATAATTACCATCTTCTAACGGTACATATTAGTATGTATATTGTACATTAGGTTAGAACATAATTTGTATATAGATAAATATTTTAGGATAATAATTGTTTAAATATTGTTAGTGATAAGCAGTTATACTTGGAAACTTGTGAAATGTAAATAGCGACCATGCGGTCTTCAAACGCCTCATTCAGATATTGAAAGGGAACAAACAGGATGCGGGGCATTTGTCACCCCTCACTGCTCAGGTATTTCATACTGACCATAGCAAGGGGAGGTACCGTTATGAACAAAGTGGAGGACCACAAAAGGGTCGGTGCAGTGAACTCCGGGACAGAAAGACTCAACTACTTGAATGAGACGGGTGTAGCTGTGAGGGAGCTGGTGTAAGAGAAAGTGAATAAAGTCAGTGTCCGAATGCTAAGAAACACTTATTAATCCACCTGTATAACCACCCCTGAAGAAGAGTCAACAGCCGAGGGTAACGGAGACAACATCTTGGCAGTACATATTCCTCCCTTCACAACACACAAAACTACCCGTCACATAGATGGCACCCAACGTGTAAAGTCGAGACGGCAGGTATAAACCAAGGACTACGAAGATATCTTCATTCAGCATCCACGCTACAAGCATCATCATTCAGCACCCTGGAGTACCAACATTCGTCATCAAAGACCGGAGCGCATCTACTACTAGACATCCCAGCAGAACTTCTTCACAGGAAATATGCCCAATAAGTTTAGGAAGCTCTAAAAGTGAGTTGTAAAGAACCACAATAATATTTCTGTAAACAGCTTTGCATGCTATTAAGAAGTGGGAAAATTGTAGATAAAATGGAAGGTAGCCACCAAATAAATGGAAACAATTGTGAAGCAGAGAAGGAGGCAGATATGCAAATGGTAGAAGTAGGTAGTGATAGTCGGGAACATGTACACAGGCAAGCTGTAGCCTCAGTCAGTCAAGAGATGATAGATAGAGATTCTATTAGTTTATTGTGGAGGTTGATAGAAAGTAAGTTAGAGGAAACTAACAGGGAAATTAAGGAAAACAACAGGAAGGTCGAGCAAAGCAATAAGAAGGTAGAGGAAAGTATAGCGAACTTAGAAAACAGAATAGAAAGTAAAGTTGAGCAAAGTAACAAAAAGTTAGAGGAAAATATAGTGAACCTAGAAAAGAGAATAGAAATGAAGTGGCAGTCTCTTATAGTTAGTCAGGGGGAAATGAACAAAGAAATGACAGAAATGAGATCAGAAATTGAAGCAGTTACGGGAGAGTTGGGTAGTATGCAGCAAGGGGTAGAGACCAAATTGCAAAATTTTCACCAAGAGATATCTGACAAACAAACGGGCTTAGAAAACAAAGTGGACAAGGATGTACAAATGTTGAAGAACTTGGTAGAAACCTCAGTATCGAGTACAAATGCAGATGTTTTAAAAACTACTAAAGAAATTGAATCTGTCAGATGCCTCGTGGTGAATTTAAATGCAAGCCAACATAATTTAAGTAAAGAAATACAGGATATTAGGGGTACTTTTTCGAGGTTAGAATTAAATGTAACAAACACATGTACCGTTTCTGATGTAAATGTACCTGCAGTCTCAGCTGACGCTAGAACCGACAGAGTACAAAGTCCAATTCAAGCCTCAGCTGATCCAGGTGAAATGTTTGCAGAACAAATTTCTGCATCCGGTGAATCAAGTGTGCATGCTATAAACCCCATTAGTTACCAAACATGGCCGCATCATTTATTAAATGAAATTCCCGTACCAACTTTTCAGGAGGAAAATGGTGATAATCCAAAATTATTTCTTAAAGAAATAGAGAATTACTTTAAACTAAAGCAAATTCCTGAGGCATTAAGGATGGTGGTTGTAGGCAAAGGCTTAGAAGGGCGAGCTAGAAATTGGTTGCGCCTAACTTTGGGCAAGGACACAAATTTCGATTCATTTAGAAAATATTTTCTGGCTAGATATTGGGGGGCAAACCAGCAAAATGAAATTAGGATGGAAATATCAAATGGGAAATACGATCCAAATTCGGGAATAAACATGATCGACTACTTTTTGAAGATCGTTCAGAGAAGCAAATTATTAGATTCACCGCTAAAGGAAAAAGAACTCATTGCAATAGTAATCGGTCACTATCCGGAGCACATTAGAAATAACCTTATAGTGGCAAAACTAGGAAGGTTCTCAGAAATGATAGACTTGCTTTCTGCATTTGACTACAGTCAGGTAAAACCAACCCAAAATGTCAGGAATTCCATTGATCTGAATACAAAAAATGGAAATAGAAACAATTCAGGTTCTGTTAGAGCAGGGGCAGAATATTACAGAAGTTGGAACAGAGGACCCGGTCAGGATACAAGGCAGAGATACCAATACACAGAACCACATTTTCAGAACACAACTTCAAGTAGAAGAGAAAATAACTTTCCTACGGGTAGACAATCACCACAGAGAAATGGAAATCAAAATCAAAATTATTATCAGTATCAGAGGGGAAGAAATGGACAAATTAATACAGTTAGATTTTATGGCCATAATCGAGGACATCAAAACAGGCATAATACAAGGCCAGAAAACATTTATGCGAGTAATTTTAACCAAAACAATCGAGTACAGGGTGAAACAAGAGCTAATCAATTTTTGCCCCAAGAGTCAAATGGGAATGTACGTTTGCCAACATTATTAAGTCCTCACGCAAATCCGTTTATCAGTGATAGTAATGCAGAGGCAGTTAGCGAAGTAGAAATTCAAAGACAGGGAAACTGATAAGAGGGCACTGCACGATCCCGGGAGTTGCTCGTAATAATCAGTGTACAGGTGTAGAAACAAATTGTCAGGGATCCGATGATAATACAAATCAATTTAATATGGGTAGGGCATTTAAATAAGATAGCATAAATAATGTGTTAACTGTAATGGGAATTGATAACCAAAACATAGGTAATCTGGGGAAAATTGAATACTTAGCAGAGGAAACCATGAATGAGGTAATTACGATTTATAATATTCCTATGGAATTTTGCAATGATCTGAACGGTCAGATGGAAGCTTCAAGACAGGTAGTTGACCCACATCAAGAAACATATGTTTATCTAATTGCCGCGAAAGCCCAAGGAATCAGTGCCGAAACCAGGGAACGCCTATGTGATACCTTATACAAAAACCATTAAGTTTTTTCTAAAAAACCAGGGTGTTGTACCTCTCATGTTCATAGTTTCACTTCAAACGGAATAAAACCTTTTCGGTACAAATGTAGACCCATTTCCATTCTTCAAGGGACAAAGCGGATAAAGTCATATGCGACATGTTACAAGATGTAATAATTAGGCAAAGCACTTCTGAGCATATCAATCCTATTTGTTGGACTTTAATAAAAAAAAAAAAAAAATAAGTGGAGAGCTAAGAATGACAATAGATGCGAGAAGATTAAAATTCTTATTCGATCCCAGACCAGTTTTGACCCGAAGGAATGGAAACTATTTTGGCAAAAATAAAATTACTCTGTTTCATGCACTCAAACCATTTTCCTCCTTAAAAAAAAGTAAATATACGTATCATTCTAAAATAATATTCTTTTCACAACAATTAAAATATAGACCATAGTTTTTGGCGATGGGGTAATAACATAACACACAATTCTATGCATGAGGGTAAAGTTGTATATCCACAAAAGAAATGTATGTATTTAAAAATTGTTTCATTGGTGTCAAGTGACAAAAATATGTGTTGCCTTTTGTTAAAACTCAAAAACATGTAGTGCACAGTGGAAAGTGAAGAGTGATAAAAGATACAAACAAAAAAAAAAAATGTAAATATGCCATAAAAATTAACACATACAATTAATCAGGCACGCAGCCTCGACAAACATCGAGAAGTGTATCATAGTTCAACGTTGTTTAGGATTGGTTTTGCTGTTAGAGCATGTAAGTTAAAAATAATTTTTGTTACCAACAAATTATTTTAAACTTAGGGGCATATGTAACGGTACATATTAGTATGTATATTGTACATTAGGTTAGAACATAATTTGTATATAGATAAATATTTTAGGATAATAATTGTTTAAATATTGTTAGTGATAAGCAGTTATACTTGGAAACTTGTGAAATGTAAATAGCGACCATGCGGTCTTCAAACGCCTCATTCAGGTATTGAAAGGGAACAAACAGGATGCGGGGCATTTGTCACCCCTCACTGCTCAGGTATTTCATACTGACCGTAGCAAGGGGAGGTACCGTTATGAACAAAGTGGAGGACCACAAAAGGGTCGGTGCAGTGAACTCCGGGACAGAAAGACTCAACTACTTGAATGAGACGGGTGTAGCTGTGAGGGAGCTGGTGTAAGAGAAAGTGAATAAAGTCAGTGTCCGAATGCTAAGAAACACTTATTAATCCACCTGCATAACCACCCCTGAAGAAGAGTCAACAGCCGAGGGCAACGGAGACAACATCTTGGCAGTACATATTCCTCCCTTCACAACACACAAAACTACCCGTCTCAATCTTGTATATATATATTCCCCATATTTCAGAAACGACTCTAAAGATTTGGTTAAATTTTTGTATACATGGGTATTACATTCAGTGTTTTCTCTACTCACTTTTGGTTAACACATTCACATCTTTTTCTCTACTCAGTCTTCTAAAAACAATTTTCCATAAAAAACATGATTTTGCACCAAAAACATTTTATCCCCACTTTTAAAATAAGTCATACCATGTTCTGTAAGCTTGAAACAGAAGTGCTATTACATTCACACTGTTTTCTCCACTCACTTTTAGGTAACACATTCACATCTCTTTCTCTACTCACTCTTCTGTAAACAATTTTCCATAAAAAGTGTGATTTTGCACCGAAAAACACTTTTATCCCCACTTTTAAAATAAGTCAAACCATGTTCTGTATGTTTGAAACAGAAGTGCTATTACATTCACGCTGTTTTCTCCTCTCACTATTAGGTGATACATTCATGTCTCTTTCTCTACTCACTCTTCTACAAATAAGTCATGCAATTTTCTGTATGTTTGAAATAGAGATGTTGCATATTACTTTCACAGCGGTTTCTCTACTCATTTTTAGGTGGCACATTCACATCTCTTTCTCTACTCAGTCTTCTATAAACAATTTTGTATAAACAATTTTCCATAAAAAACGTGATTTTGCACCAAAAACACTTTCATCCCCACTTTTAAAATAACTTAAACCACGTTCTGTATGTTTGAAATAGAGATGCTGCATATTACATTCAAAGTGGTTTCTGTACTTACTTTTAGGTATCACATTTACGTCTCCTTCTCTACTCACCCTTCTATAAATAAGTTTCCATAAAAAACGTGATTTTGCACCAAAAACACTTTTATCCCCACTTTTAAAATTAGTCATACCATGTTCTGTATGTTTTAAATAGAAATGCTATTACATTCACAGTTTTCTCCTCTCACTATTAGGTAACACATTCACATCTCTTTCTTTACTCACTCTTCTACAAATAAGTCATGCAATTTTCTGTATGTTTGAAATAGAGATGTTGCATATTACTTTCACAGCGGTTTCTCAACTCACTTTTAGGTGGCACATTCACATCTCTTTCTCTACTCAGACTTCTATAAACAATTTTCCATAAAAAACGTGATTTTGCACCAAAAACACTTTTATCCCCACTTTTAAAATTAGTCATACCATGTTCTGTATGTTTGAAACAGAAGTGCTATTACATTCACACTGTTTTCTCCTCTCACTATTAGGTGATACATTTACACCTCTTTCTCTACCCACTGTTCTACAAATAAGTCATGCAATTTTCTGTATGTTTGAAATAGAGATGCTGCATATTACATCCACAGTGGTTTTTCTACTTACTTTTAGGTATCACATTTACATCTCATTCTCTACTCACCCTTCTATAAACAATTTTCCATAAAAAACGTGACTTTGCACCAATAAAACACTTTTATCCCCCCTTTTAAAATTAGTCATGCCATGTTCTGTATATTTTAAATAGAAATGCTATTACATTCACACTATTTTCTCCTTTCACTATTAGGTATCACGTTCACATCTCTTTCTATACTCTTCTATAAAGAAATCATGCAATTTTCTGCATGTTTGAAATAGAAATGCTACATATTATATTCATACTGTTTTCTCTACTCACTCTTAGGTAACACATTCACATCTCTCTCTACTCACTCTTCTACAAATAAGTCATACAATTTCGTACATGTTTGAAATAGAAATGCTACATATTACATTCATACTGTTTCCTCTACTTGCTTTTGGGTAACACACTCATAACTGTTTCTCTACTTACTCTTCTAGAAATAAGCCATACAATTTTGAGCATGTTTGATATAGAAATGCTGTATGTGACATTCACAGTGTTTACTCTACTCACTTTTAGGTAACACCTTCACATGTCTTTCTCCACTCACTCTTCTACAAACAATTCATATCATCTATACAACTTGAATGTTTGTATATATCTAACTGTTAATCTCGAAAACCGCTTAACCGATCACCATGAAATTTGGCACGGATTGGAAAAATGTAAACTACGGAATAGAAAATATGGGAACAAAAATGGAAGGCAAATTGAAAATGTAAACTCCGAAACGGAAAAGATGAAGACGGGAATTCCAATATGAAGACAGGTCTATCGAAGAATACTAACGAGCGACTGGCCAGGGTTAAGGAAGCCATGGAAGAACTCGATGGAAGTATGAAGGACCTTGGCCAACGTGTTAACGTCCTGGAGTCAATCACAGCAGCAAAGAACTGAACTCCATAATGGAACAAATGCTCGACGATAACCTCAAGCTGGGTGGATATCTATGGGGGAGACCTGCTTTCAGCAGTACACGTTTTACAGCTGAAATGATGGTGTTTATGGAATATTTTTATGTATTTCTATATCTCTTGTATCTCGGACATTACTCTTAACAATTGCGACAAGTAGTTTTATTTAGTTAACGTTTTGCCTTTCAGGTTTGTCTAAATAAGTATCTTATCCCACAAAAAACAAGATTTCACAAAAACAGAGGCAAAAAAAGCTGAGCAAAGCTCGGTCGCCCAGGTACTTATTTATTTATGCCAACAGTAATTATTATTTATTTATGCCAACAAACTTAAGAACTGGTTTGAGAATTTAATGCCATTCTGGCAGTTTGTCACAATAGCTCAATGGTTAGAGCAGCCGCCTGGTAAGCGGAAGGTCTGTGATTCAAATCCCAGTTGTGGCATTGAATTTTTAAGTTCCAGTTCTACCCCTAAACACCAACAGCAAGATTGTTGGCATAAATAAATAATTACCATCTGAAGGTTAATTAATCCCGGGACATAAAGTACTTACAATAGTAAGTCACCATTGGAGTAACTGTCTCTGATGTGAGACTGCCTTTGTGGTTTACCAGGAAAAATAGGAAACTGGTTTGAGAATTCAATGTCATTCTGGCAGGTTGTCACAATAGCTTAATGGTTAGAGCACCCGTGTAGTAAGCGGAGGGTCTGTGGTTAAAATCCCAGCTGTGGCATTGAATTTTTAAGTTCCAGCTCTACCTCTCAAACTTTCACAATCAAGATTTCAAACTGCTAAAAGTTACTTAGCCTCCTAGCAACATGATGTAGGCCACGGAACATCAAATACACAGGATGCTTCCTGCACAAAAGCTTGGCATTTAAGCATTGCATACACACTTCGTGACAATGTCACAATGTATGAAGAATCTGTTTTCTTTTAAAACTTATGAAAAATATAAACAAAATAATAATGTGGGTACAGGTAATAATTATAAATTAAAACTGATGTAAAAATTCACATACCTTTTGTTAATTCTTAAAATTGTTTGTGGAACACTTTTGAAATTGCTTGACTATTGGATATGAAAAAATTAATATTAACCTCTTGAGGGATATCGACGTGAAATCACATCCATTTAAAATGGTGGATGAGCAATATGGGCGTTCTGTGCGTTTAAGCATTTAACCCTTATCCAACTCAACTTATTATAATTTTCCCTTTATGAAACATTTTAGTAAGGTCTATATACTTTATTGGCTTACCTTAATATGTTCATTCTGCAGTGATTTACCTCAAAACAGGGATAAACACACAAGGGTACGTACATCTCCACATTCGCGAATTCCCTTCTTGCGGCACACGAAACACTTTCGAAATGGGCGGAACTTCTTTGCTGTTGGTGGTATCCTTTTAGGATAATGTTTTCCTTGAAGTCTGAGGGGTGCAGGGGTTTTGGATTTTCAACCCCCAACGTGGTATTGTTCAATTAGGCTGCAAGTTATTTATAGTCGGTAGTCAAGGTCGGTCATTGTCCTGTGTGGGTTTAGAGAGCTGTCCAAATCCCCAAACAATTGTATATGGTTATATCCAGTTGGTGCAAAAACACCTTTTTATACCACTTCTGCCTTCAGCTACAAGCAGGA
Organism: Tenodera sinensis; assembly: GCA_030765045.1. NCBI lineage: Eukaryota > Metazoa > Arthropoda > Insecta > Mantodea > Mantidae > Tenodera > Tenodera sinensis. Next base: position 84,143,580 of record CM060961.1, read on the forward strand.
AAGAATACGTATGTATTTCAACAAAGAAAGACACGGACTCTACTCAGTTACGAAACTCGCGTAAGCAAAAGTTGTAATGTTGATCTATTCTGATGACTCAAGATACCACGCATGCCATAACGCTTTACTACACAGTATGCTGACGCATAAGCCACACATACAATGGGTGTTCCTTTACTGTGTCTTTCCGAGAACTTATATTAGATGCGTTCGACAGAGCAAAGTTGACTTTTCACCACAGTGAAACAAAATTGTGCCATTTCAACGTTTTGTAAATACAACTCAACTTTGCTGATGACGTACATTTATACTGCAAATAACGAGTTTTATACCAGTTTTTGTTTCATTAAAATAACTTAATATTTACACAAAATACAGCTGTGTATATACGAAGCGCATTTAACAATTTAAATGCTAGCAGATCTCGGCTCGCGGACGTTTAAATGGCCATCGCTCAAGAGGTTAAGTAAAATATTGAAGCTAGAATGCTGAAATTTGGTATTTTGATATTTTATGTTTGTATCAAATAAATGGTAAAAATTAGTAGCCACTCCAATTAATTTCATTTTTCAGAGATGTCTCTGCCAACAGCTATTACTAACAAATGATAGGGTAAGAATGCTACTTTAGTTTGCTAAGCGAAACAGATGAGAGCTTTTCTCCTATTCTTCCTGTGATAGTGTATTGCTCAAAAATATAATCTCTGGAAGAACAATTTTTGCAGTAGCCTGTACATTAGATGCAAAAGAAAGTGCTCTAAAACTTAAGTTTAGTGCTCTGAAATTACTTGCCTGTTCCATCCATGTCTTCAAGCTCATCACTGTGAAACCAGCTGGCACCAGAATTCATATTGATGAGGTCTAACTTCAGCCGATTCTGCTCATATGCCTGCTTAACACTTACACATACCATGGGATACTCCAACTCTGGTGTTATGATCATCTCAAACACTGATAATGGTGAAGGAAGTATGCACTCAAAATGCTGCAAAACATTAAAAAACTTAATTAAACATGAGTAAGAGAAGGTTTCACAGTAAATGTGATTATTCCCACTTCCATGGGCAATGAGAAACACAATTTAGCACATTCATCTCCTCTCTCTCTACTATTTAAATCATTGGTGAACACTATGCCAACTGTTCAAGACTAACAATGATGAATGGAAAGTATGAAACTACATTGAAAGTGAGCCAGCTACATAAGTAACATTGTAACGCCTTCAAAATTAAGGAAAAATGTAAAAAAAAAAAAAAAATAGTACACTGCTGGTCTGAGCTAGATTTGAGATTAAACAATATTTACCAAAGCCACAACAGTTTGACTTTCAGTATCTTTGATTTTTATCTGCAGTTCTTTTTCACAGTGCAAAATTCTCTAGGTAATTAATGATATGCAATTTTCTCTTATACACAAAACATAAAATTCAATTTTTCAATAAATACAGTAATATAATAAACCACTGAAACTGCAATTTATTGTATGTTACTTTTTCATTTGTTTACATTTGATTTCACATATACCAAACATTCAAACAGTAATTCCTGAGTATCCTCGAAAAACAGCAGTTGCAATCTTCAGGTTGATTACAGGACATGATTGTCTGGCAAAACATTTAAACAGAATTGGGATATATTCTTCACCACTATGTCCTCTATGTGATCTGCAAGAGGAAATGGATCGAGACCACCTTCAAATATGCCCGGCCACTTCTAGTGCCCCATTCATCAGTGAAAAATATTGGAGAGCAAGAGGATTAATGACTTCATTGTCAGAAATCCAGCATTAGCTAACAACAACAACAACAACAACAACAACAACATTTGATTTCACTGGGCAATTTCTGTAATTCTGAGTACCAATTGATAGCTCATGAATGTTGATTGATGTGATGAATCAAAGTTTAATATGCATGCCACAGTAAAGGCAATAGGTTGATAATTCAAAAAGATATGCCATCCTTAACTTCTAATAATAGATAGTTACAGGTTAAAGTTGTATAGCTATTCTTTTTCTTTCTTTGTAGGCTTAATGTGCTTTATGTATATTGGTCATATCAGTTTACAAATGAATGTGCAAATGAGCTCAGGAACCTAAAATACTAGTTATCCATTAATAGTAGTGCAAGCTTTTTTAATTAGCAAATAAAAGCACTTTTTGTATTTTGCATTGTAAAACTATTTTGTTTGGATAATAGTTTGTTTTGGATCGTTAGAAGCAGAATTTAAAACACAATAAAATGCAAATTTTGTAAATAAAGAAAGATTTCATCAAATTTGGGAAACAGCACCATTTTCGGGGTTTCAATATAAAATTGGATGCTGCTTTCATAAAATATGATTTGAAGCTTTCCTGGCGACGAACATATTCAAGATGCTGCTTTCATACTTGGGAAGTTAATGTTTCGTTAACAGCAAAATAGGAGCTGCAATAACTTTGGTGTGTGGTCTCATTCTCAGTACTGTGCCATCAGCATACAGTTATTAGTGAGTCATGACAACAGTGTCTGTCTAGTAACCAGTGTCATTATTAGAGACCAGATGTTCAGCATAAAAAAAAAATTCAAAACACACAAGACACAAAGGCAATAAAAGTCATGACAATAGGTACCAAAAGAGGCACTTATTACTTCCTCTATCACATACATAGTAGGTAGAGAAGATATAGGCATTCCACCCAAACATTTGATACATGCATTTCACATGACAATGGGAAGAAGAAAAAAAAAAAGTCATTTTTACAGAAAGTTCCAACTGTCACCCAGTAATGCCTCACAGGGTTCAGGAATTGGTTGTGCATTGATGTCACCTATGCACTGATGTTAGAGGTCACCATGTTGAGCATATTTGACACGTGCACCTACTCTTAATTTGTTTGCTTATCTTTGTTCTGCCTATATCTACCTATTGCATTGTAATGTTAATACCAGTGCAACCTATTTTTTGTTACAATTCAGTTACATTTAGTACTTATCAATTATTTACAATTATTTACACTTTTTAAGTTATAATTCAGCTTGAATCAGTTCATTTAAGTACATATTAAGTTTTCAGTGTGTACAGACTATTTAGGTCATGAAAGTGTAAATTATAGTTAAAGTAATTAGAAATAAAAGCTTTAGCATTGGTTAAATGAAAAATTACAGCACAATACAAATATTTCCAGTAAATTGAATTAAACGAAATAAAGAAAAAGAAAAGAAAGAACAAAGAACACAAAAAAATCTGTGGCCATGGATATCTGAATCTGAAATTTTAATACATGTGTCCCCATCCATTTAAAATAACCATTACGCTGAACTCATAGGCTCTTAATTCCCTCACTTGTTTTCTTATCATTCCTTACTAATGTAACTTATTTTTGTAATAAATACTAACATTTAACTAATTCAAGTCTTCTTAATTATGTACATTTTTGTAAGTTCTTAATTGAGCTTGAACCAGTTCATTTAATAACGTATTAAGTTTTTGAAGGAAAGGAAGGGAGTCAGGAAGGAAGGAAGAACACAGAAAACAAAAATATCTGTAGCTATGGGGATTAGAATCCAAAATTTTAATATACATGCACCTTGTTTTTATTTATTTACTAAGCTATATACATGTGAATATGACCGGTGTTCAGCCCTGGCTCATTGCCAGTCATATTCTTATTCTACAATAATTCCTTAATTCTAACTTATTCTATCACTTATATCTTATTGTTCAACTCTATTTACTGTCCAGATCCATTTATTTTTCACCTTATGTAAAAATCTTCCTACCCTCTTACTGTCTTTATGAAGCATTTCAACTATAGATCTATTTCTATTCATATTTGACCATTTCTTATTAATATATTCTTTTCTCCAACCTTCAGTCCCAATACATTTAAATATTATATGTTCTATGTCTTCATTTCCACCACATATAGGACATTGGTTTTGTGGAATGCCCTTCCTTAGACCCTTTAATCTCCATACTCCTGCTTTCATCCATGCAATGCCTTCTCGCTCCTCTTTATCTGTCACGTCTATATACTCTTCCCTACCCCAAGAGTTTTTCATTTGTACATAAAAAATTAAGGATCTCTTTTCAGCTATCTCACTAAATATGTTTTGTATTTCTATATCGTCAAATCTTTTTCTTGCCAGTTTCCAAAAATTGTGTATATTATTTTCTCTATTCCTCCATACTTCCGCTAAACCACTACTTTCCAAGTTATTTCTGAGACAGTCTGCCCAACCCTTATTCTTTAAGCTTTTTTCTTGATATATTAGGCACTGTATCAACAGGTTCCTTTCTTCCAAATTCAATATTCTAAACCAGTATTTCAGTGCCCTCTCCATAATCTTTCCCTTACTTGTTACCCTTCCCAGTTCTATTTGTGCTACCTGCCTAACAGTTGCATTTGGTAATCCAAGCAATTCTTTGCAGAAAGTTCTATGCACCTCATCTATGACTTCCCAACCTCCTCCTAATCCCCATACTTCTGTCCCATATAACATCTTTGCTTCAACTACCATATTGTATACATTTTCTAACCATTTAACATTTATATTAGGTACTTTGTATTTGCAGTTTCTGGTTGCTGATAAAGCCCCTTTTCCTTTTGCTAATGCAAATTTCTTTTGTTTTTCCCAATTACCACTACTATCTAACTTCACTCCTAGATAAAATGCACCTTGTTATCCTTGCAACACAGCCATTGCACAAAACACACAGGCTCTGGATTCCTACACATTTTCTCATTATGCAAGGGACATTCATTAAGTAATGTACAGGCGCGGCTCCTCAGGGTAGGCAGGGTAGGCATTGCCTACCCTACCGTAATACATAAACAAATAATGTTTAACTATGATTCTGCATTTTATCATTTGAACCGTCATGTCATTTTCCCTAAATTGCAGTTCATGATCAAATCCTTGAATCTCAATTCCAATTCATCAAAACTGCGCTGTGTGTTTGAAACACGTGGCAGAAATGATACACATAGAACCTGGGTAGTGGAGAGCCAGCCAGCTTAACCTCTGCCGGCCCGGCCCCCTTTCCTCAGTAGGAGGCCCTTGAACATGGATAAGGAAATAATCCGTCTGTATATGCACTCCGAGCATGCGTAGACACGTCTGCCAGCACTCAGAACACTTGCCTGCCCAAATCCGAATTTATGCGACATTTTCCGAACAGCCATATTCCACGAACGAAGATCTCAGAGATTCGAATCGTGTCGTTATCACTCTGTATAATACCAGTATGACCGACTTAATTAATTCCACTTTCGCAGCGCACTGACAATGAAAAGAGGAGTGTTTTAGCTATTGAACACAAAGCTGCAATCCGACAATTTTTCAATTTCTTAATTCACTTTAGTTTTGGCAGTAATTCGTCCATAAGTCACACTCATTCACTCTGCTCTTATTAAACAACCAAACAATATATTGTTTGTGTTATCCACAATGACTTCGCCCCTATATTTCGGATAAACGGGGTTTATTATTATTATTATTATTATTATTATTATTATTATTATTATTATTATTATTATTATTACTATTATCATTATTGTTGTTGCTGCTGCTGCTGCTGTTACACTTTGTCTACCCTAAAATTTTGACTGTGAGCTGCCACAGGTAATGTACATGATTTTTTTTCTTAATCAAGGTTTGTTTTATTGCAAATCCAAATACATTAAGACAGAAGGAGCAAGAACCAGGCTGTAGGGCGGGTGAGGAAGGATAATCCACCCAAAATTTATAACCTCTTGACAGGTGCGCAGGCTAGTCTGTGTCTTTGTGTTATCATTACTATTATTACTATTAGTATTGTTGTTGTTATTATTATTATTATTATTATTATTATTATTATTATTATTATTATTATTATTATTCTTGTTGTTGTTGTTATTGTTATTATTATTATTATTATTATTATTATTATTATTATTATTATTATTATTATTATTATTATTATTATTATTATTATTATTATTATTTTGTTGTTGTTGTTGTTTAACGACAGTCAATTGCCAGAATTACATTAGCGTCGCCAGTGTGCCGGAATTTTGTCCTGCAGGAGTTCTTTTACATGCCAGTAAATCTACTGACATGGAGCTGTGGTTTTTAAGGGGAGACGGTGGCAGAAATTATGAAAAAATCAGAAAATATTTTTATTTGCCTGTTTGAAAGTACATATAATTGAGATTATTTTATCAAAGATTTACTTTTAAGTTCGAACTACAAATACTATAAAACAATTATAATCCTAAACAAAGTAATGAGCCACGCCCACTTTTTAAGATTTTCAGTGGAGCAATGCGTTTTCTTGCTCAATTTTGCCTTTTGAACCTTGAAACTTTAGGTTTAGAGGGCTGAGATTTTTTTGCCATTTTGTTGTCACAACAGTGTTGTATAAAAGGCTGTGAGCTTCATACACAAGTGTGTGCTGTTTAGTGCAATTTTAGTAAAAATTTGAGTTATTGTGTCATTCTTTGTGCAAAGTGGGTTCTACTGGACCTTTATTACAATGCCAAGCCCTGGTAAAGTATTTAAAAAGTATGGTAAGTCCCATATTAACAATATAATGAGGCAAAAAGACCTTGAGGTTAGGGTTAGGCCTGCAGATGAAAATATAAGCTTTTCTGCAAGTGCATCTAAAATAAAACTGGGATCAAGTATTGTGCCAGGAGATACAAAACAGGACAGAAATACAGACTTCAGAATTGTACATATACATAGAATAGCCAGACAAAGAAACGGAGGAGTTAAAAGAGCTGCAGAGGATGATGAACAAGAAGAATATGGATATGGGCAGTTTTAGCTAAGGTATGATAAAGGAAATTTTCATCCAAAATTTAAAGTGGTTTTTCTCCAGTTTAAAATTTTCATCCTTTAGGAACACACATATCAGAAACTACTGGAAGGATATTGTTGAAATTTTGCACATCCATTCCTGTAATGATAAACAACATTTAAGTACAACAGAATTTTAGTCTACAGAGTATGAACAGTTTTATGGTTGAAAGTATATGGAAAATTTTTCTTAAAAAAAGGTTAAAATAAAAGAATCATGTAAAATAATTGAAAAAATGTATCAAAAAGTTACTGCACTTAAATGTACATTTGTTAGTGTAGATTATTTTACTATGCAAAATATTAGAAAATTTTGCATGAAAATAATGAAAAAGTATACTGGAAAATAACAATGTAATAAAAAATTCAAAATTCTCTCAAAGCATTAATAATTTATTAAAAATTCTGTAAAAATTACTTAAAGTGTGTTGGGTCTCTCTGAGAAACTGTACCAGATTTCATTGAAATGTAACAAAAAATGTAAGAGATAAGATTTACAAATATACCAGTGACTAGTCAGCCACCGTCTCCCCTTAAGCACACTTAAAAACCATCTGTCTGGGCTGGATTTGAACCCACAATCTTGGGATCAGTAGACCAGCATCTAACCAACTGAACCACCCAGACCGACCCGATATTGCAGAGGAAGTTCTGCAGATTCGTTGTAAAGGTTCACAACTGGGCTTAGAAAAGTTCCTATTGCCATGTGAATGCCCCTATTATGGACTGTGTCTAATCTTCTCAGCACAGCTGAAGAATAAATAATATACCTACCCATAGTCTAGTTTGGATGGTAAGAATGTGCAATACATTTGTAGCAAAACTGTCCGATCTGCTCCTGACAATTTCCATTTAGTACCTGCAAGATAGTCGGGGAACGGTCACATTGTGCTTTTAGCTGTGCTATATGTGATGACCAACTCATCTGTGAAGGGAGGTAAATCTGGGCCGAAACGGAGCGAAGGAGCTAATTGTCTTCTGCGGTGCAGGAAACTAACACAGATTGACTTCTCAGTTGTCAACTTCAAACGCAAAGAAGAAATACTACGTGTACATAAAGCATGGATACCGGTTTTAGATAGACTTTCAGACACACACAACAGTTGTAATAAAACCCCACCTACAACTGGTCGATCACTACCGTAGCCAGGGCAACAATGCCCCACCCACCCCCACCCATATAAATAACCTTAACGGAATAAGGAAAAATTGAAGCTATTAACAGTGAAGCAACAAGATTCTAAAGTAAAAACAATAAGATAAGTGAAGTTTTTAGTTTCTAATTTGTTTTTACTTTAGAACCTTAACAGATGTTAACGGTAATTTCTTCCACTACTTCTCTGCTTCCACATTCAAACTCTGACCAGTGCAGACGGAGGATCGTGTTACCCTGATGATGCCAAGCACAGTACTTGGCGAAACGTTGGTATCTACCATGCCTTCTAGACCATGGCCTACAAGCCCGGAAGAACTAAACATTTCGAATAATCAAGACACCGGCCGTGAAAGCCTAAATACATATATTACTAAAAAATTGTTCTCAAGAAGAATTATTTCCATTTACTACTGGTCAATTTTAATAATACAGGTTTGATAATATTTCACTTGTAATTGCAGCATTTTATTACATAATTTCACTGTAGTATAATTGTCACCTTTAATTTATAAACAAGCAATTAAGAACTTAAGAATTCATTGCATAATTGTTGATTAATATTCCAGGTGTTCACTGTAGAGAAATATTGAAAAATAATGTGCTGCCATTGCAACCTTGAGTACCATTAGTCCTGTTAGATTCATGAGAGAGGATAGAGGGTTGGTATGTAATCAATGCCATCCATGTCATCATCAGCTGGTCAAGTAGGCACCTAGCACATCAATGAATTTGATTGGTTCGAGCAACTAATATGTAGGAATTAGCACAGCAGTAAGTAAGTGGTGAGCTGAGGGGTGCAAACTGTTCTATACATGATTAGCATGTGCCAAGTTAATAACCATCTTATTCTTCAGTTGTGTAGAGCTGTTCTTTTTATTCTTACACTTACAAGTGCTTGTTTTGTGAATCACCAATATGGGGAAATACAGAAATGATACAGCAGGTTTTAACTAAGAGTAATTGCATTTGCAGAGCAGAATACTAATCAAGCTGCAGAAAGGGAGTTTTCAATGAGTGAAAAACTTGTATGAGATTGGTGCAAAAAGAAAGTGCAACTAGAAACTACAAGCAATTCAAAACGCTCTTTTCATAATTCTAAAACCTGAAAGTCCCTGCTAGAGCGCAGGTGCTAGAATATATTGAAGAGTTGCGCAATAATGGATGTTATGTTTCATGGTCAGCAGTTATTCTCTCCGATTCCAGGGCAGCAATTATAGCAATTACTTCCAAGTTGTCACCAAAAAACCAAACAATTATAGAATGTTGGAAAATCCTTATCCATCTAACAGCACTTCAAAAACACCAAGTCTTCCCATGGATAGGTGGGCTCTGGACTGAGTGGTAATGACAAAGCTGATTTTATTGCAAGAAAGGGTACCGGCAGTGTACAGAAATCTATAGTTAATCTACCATTTTATGCAGCTAAAACATTAGTCAACTCTGAATTAAAAAAAATTATTGCAAAATATTACTATGAAAAATCAAAAAATAAAAGATGGGAACTACCAAACATTCAAACAGTAATTCCTGAGTATCCTCGAAAAACGGCAGTTGCAACCTTCAGGTTGATTACGGAACATGATTGTTTGGCAAAACATTTAAACAGAATTGGAATATGTTCTTCACCACTCTGTCTTCTATGTGATCTACAAGAGGAAATGGACAGAGACCACCTTCAAATATGCCCGGCCACTTCTAGCACCCCATCCATCAGTGAAAAATATTGGAGAGCAAGAGCATTAATGACTTCATTGTCAGAAATCCAGCATTAGCTAACAACATGTTTCATGGTAAGTAATCCGATAATATCAGCTCCAGGTAAAAAGTACACAACATTTCAACAGTATTGTAAATACTTTTGTAAATTAAAGATGAGTTGTAGTTCAATAAATATAAAGTCACTATTATTTATTTATTTTCTATTGGAGTAGATGCTCACATTGGGGTTTTAGCATCATGCAGTACTCATTTCTCCCACATCCTTCTCCTCTCCTTTCTTTTCATTTATGAACAGCATAACATGATCATGTTTAAATATGCTCAGAATCATTCTCATTCCCGTAACTGTAAACGTTGAAAGACTTAAACAACAGCCAGTCCTAAATAATTTATTCTTCACATAATGTTTTTTCACTTTTTTTTTTAAAGAAATCACAAAAAATATGATTATGCCATGAAATATGGTCATTTTACTTATTTCCTTGACACTAGGTGGCAGAAAAATAAATTTCTTGCATCTGAAACATTTTAATGACATAATAGTTACTAGGTGTTTAATAACTGACCTTCAGGAGCATGAATTTATTGAGTGGATCATACCACTGCATTAGGAATATTCCACTAGACATTGCCCCACACAGGTACTTGTATCCATTGTATGGATTTCGTCCTACACAGCACTTTGTACAACCTTTGGTGTCTGGCACCTTTGTTGTTAATGCAAATTTACGTGGCACCAGCCTTTCTGGAATTTTGTTCATGTGCAGAGAAAACCTGTGTGTCTGTTTGCTCTGAAGTGCTAGTAGGTCATGACGATAAAGTTGTGGAGTTTTCCCTGTAAAAAACACATAATTATTTACACAATTAGAAGAATAACATATGTATAAATAGTTTCTCCTTTTGTAACATGAATTTTAATTCTGGGGCTTGTTTCCATAATCCGGCACTACCTACAATGGAAACATTCCCTGCTGGGTCATATACTTAGTTTGCATGTATAATAGTACATCTGCAGATACACTCTGATCTATGCTCATTCTAGAAATGTTAATGCTAGTGAGTTTTAAAACATAAGCAGTTTTTGCAGTCTTAATTAGGAACATCAATCACTTGATACAGCTGTTGGTAGTTAAGGCTATTCCAGTGACAAGGTCCAGACCAATTTTTTATGCATTTCTCTTTATTTGTAGGAGGTACTTTAGTAATACCTATATGAACAGTTGGGATTTAATAATTTAAAATTTCTGTAATGCTTTTATCTAATTTACACAAGTTCAAATATCTTCTAAGTCCTCAATCCTCACCTTTGTAAGATTATAAAAATATAATATAGATTTATCACAAAACTTAATAAATAAGCATAGCTTAGCATGGAGAAAATTTCTCCAAGATATAGCACAGAATGCAAGGAGATACTTTCTAATGTTATGATGCAGACGAAAATAAAAAGGTCAATTACATAAGAGGACAATATGGGTTGCTTGGACTAATTTAAGTGTTTTGCCAAATAATAATGCTCTGTTATGAGTCAAAATGTTAGTACTATAGACTTCAGTAGTGCTTAGGGATGGATTGATAGAAATAGTTGCATATTTACCCACTGGAAGTAATGGAGGAAAGAAAGCTTATATTTGTATTTAGATAAAGAATAATTTGTACACTTGTCATAAACATATTAAACAAAGACGAACATGAGTAGAGATTGTAATAGCAATCTCCCCTAAAGTAATAGAAAAATGTGATTATGACCTCCCCCTTTTTTTAAAAACTCAATAATAGTTACTTTTGTTTCTGTAGTTTTGAATGTTCTAAGTCCAGAATTCTTGATTTCCTAGTCGTAACGTCTGATATTAATGGCTGTTAAAATAACTGCAGAACATCAACGGTAATCCATGAAGTACTACAGTACAAATTATATAACAAACACTTTGTAACACAACTTCACTTATCTGTATTTAAAAACAGATAAGTAAAATTGTACCATAAATATTTATTGTATTATAATATCTGAGCTGTTTCACTGTCAATAGCTTAAATTTTTATGTAATTATTATTAAGTACAGACCTCATGTTTAACAACCATACGATTTTCACTTATACACTGGTGACAAGCATTCTTTACATTTGATAATATTTAAATAAACAGCGTTCTGTTAACTCAAAATACATTCTGACTCAATATAACAAGACCAACACATTAAAGTGTCACACAAACCTTCTAAACAACAGGTTGTCTTCATATAAGAAGTAATTCTGTTAATTCACAATACTTTCAGACTTAATGTAATAAAAACAACAAAGTATAATGCCAATAATTCTCTTGCCATGGGCACCTTTTAAACAACAGGTTGTGATATTGTAATGGTAAACTTAATGATTTCTTGTAGCCATGTGCATAAGAAAAATAATAGATTACGGTAGATGGTACATTTCCAATCTTAATACAGTAGTTATAATGAGCACTCAACCTGTCATTTTCATGTTCTTTCTCATAATATGCTGTTAACAATTTGGATCAGAGCTGTGTAAAAATGCAGATGACACTCTAATTTTATTTTCTTAAAGACAACAGAGATTATTAAAAAAATAATTTTGTTCTATAATATTATTGTATAGATCTTTCAATGACCTACATTTATGAGCTTCAATCGTGTGAATATGGAGCATCAATTTACTCAATCATAATTTTAGGTGTTTCCCCTGGGATATATGGCTGAATAAAAATATATTCTGATAAAATCTCTGTAAGCTATGAGACTACCTATGAATATACCTTCAATAGGATTACCTACCTGAAAGAGACATAAGCACATCCTTAATGACATACATCCATATTGTCCTCCTGGGATAGAGTTGATCTATAGCTGCATCATGCAGTTCATTAAGATTAAGATTATATATGCCCTCCTCTGCTCCTATAAGAATGTGCTGGTCTCTTGTGTCTGGATGAATCCAGCTTGCTGTGCAGTGTATCCTCAAAGGACAGCCATTAAAAACCTGAATTAAAAAAAACCTCTCAATTATCATTTGGGTAACAAATGAAGCTAATGAACAAATGGTCTTAAAGCATTACATTTAATGGAAATGTACAACAGCCCTCTCGTTGCAGGTTGCTGTATAGCAGATGCAATCAATTTAGTAACTTGTGATGCCAGAGTAACTATAGAATGGAACATAACAGTGCTGTGCTTTTGTTTCTGCATTTGCATTTCCGTTCTTAGCTATTTTATTTCTCACCTTCCCAATCTTTGTCTAGTCAAGGTTTACCCTTCTTATAAGGAAAATATTGAAGTGTTGTGCAGAAGTAGTTACGCAGACTCCTGGTCATCCAGTTATGGATTTGCTAAATATGGATTCTTGCTCAGGTTTTCCATTACCTTCTATTATTGGTGCAGAAACCTGCCTGAAAATTTTTGTTTAAGAAATTATTTGTCATAAAATAATTTTCTGCTGGTTGTGAATGCAAGGTTTTAAAGTCAAGCTCAAAACCATCCATTTGAACCAGGGTAAAATATTTACACTAATTGACAATATTAGGCAGCTCTAAAAGCCCCTATTAAATCATGTTTAGAGTGACAGAAGGAAATAAACTCAGTACAGTTTGACTATTCTAAATGTTTAGTTCTTCCGGGCTTGTAGGCCGTGGTCTAGAAGGCATGGTAGATACCAACATTTCGCCAAGTACTGCACTTGGCATCATCAGGGTAACACGATTCTCCGTCTGCACTGGTCAGAGTTTGAATGTGGAAGCAGAGAAGTAATGGAAGTTTTGACCGTTAACGTCCATTACAGTTATTTATATGGGTGGGGGTGGGCGGGGCATTGTTATGCTGGCTACGGTAGTGATTGGCCATTGTAGGTGGGGTTTTATTATAACTGTTGTGTGCGTCTGAAAGTTTATCTAAAACTGGTATCCATGCTTTATGTACACATAGTATTTCTTCATTGCAAAATTTTGAAACTTCTATGTTTAAAATTGTTGAAATGAGCACGGTTAATTAGATGAACTGCAATTTAGAGCTTTTTCTTGGCAAATGCCATTGAACACTTATGTTCCAAAAAGCTTCATCTTCACGGTTACTTACATCTTGCCAGTTAGTATCCAGTTCATCTTCATCCTGGTCTGTGGCATTTCCTGCAGGAGACTGTGTAGAACACATATGATTGTTTATTTCGTTTATGTCACTGTCCGCATCGCTACTTGAGAAATTGAGAAATATCACTACAGCTGTCACTTTCCAGCAATGCTGCCGCAATTTCGTCTTCTGTCAAAGATTTCTTACTCCAGTATGCTATTCTGTAATGGTCACTAAGCAAACGCCATGAAAAATCACTGTATATAGAATAAATAATTAAGCTCTGCATGCAACAACCTACAACACATGTTTTCCGCTCTCTTCTTCTAGTGCACCAAAATGCCTGACGCATGACCTCAGAAATAAAAATTAATTGTACAGGAAATGCAGAGATTAACAAACAAACAATGATATCAATACACAGTTTACATATCGTAGATTAGATAGAGGTAGACACATACGCCATCTGTTACATAATTTGTAAATTATTTGAACGCAAAGAACCAGCCTCATTGGATCAGATTGGTTCGGATCATGGCATTATTCAAAGGCAATTGGCATCGGATCTAATCGGATCTTGGCAGGGTTAAGGGTCATCCTAAGTGTGTTGTATGAGGAGTGTTCAATGAAGACGGATACCTAAGTTCACACAACAATTTATTGTAAAAGGTCACTCACACAAACTTTTGTCCTGCTCAAAATGCTTCCCCTCAAAGCAATGCACCTGTTCCACCTCCTTTGGCATTCCTGAAAGATGTGCAGGAAGCCATTTTTTTACATCCTCTTCAGCTTCTAGAGTTTTCACTGTGGAATCGATGTCGCTTATGTTCCTTTTTGGCTGTCAGGTTAAGTAAAAAGTCACACAGAGCTAGGTCAGGACTATAAGGTGGATGTGGTATTGTAAAGATGTGATTTTGTGCCAGGAGCCGGTACCAGCATTAGCAACATGTGGTCTGACATTGTCGTGATGAAGCCTCCACTGTCTAATAAGAGTCCTTCATTTTTTGGGGATGTGATCCTTTACCAATCTGCAGTGACTGTAGTGTATGTTGGAATTGCATGACTGTACACCAACCCCTGATAATCAAAAAATGTGATGATCATGACCTTATTGGTTGACTTCTGCACTTGTCCTTTTGTGATGGGGGTTATCCTCAACAGATTGCTTCCAATAGCGGCATACATCAATGCAAGCCCGCATTTGCTGTGGAGTAAAGTCACAGTAGCCATTGTGCACACATCCTAGGCATTTACAAATGGTCTGTTTAGACTGTGTAAGTGCTCCCAAATGATAACACGAGGATGTGTGCAAGCTGTCTCACAGTGAGACAAGTCATCACAAATAATGACACCTGCTGTGTTGATTGTTGTTTCTGTTATTGGCAGGAACGGGTACACCTGCTCCTCCCTTCAATTTAGCATTTTTCCAGCCACTTTTGAAAGTGTGATGCCAACAGAAACATGCTCGATGACATATTGCAGAGTTCCCTTAAGCTCTCTACAGGTTGTCATAGGTTTCAGTAGCATTTTTCTTCAAGAGAACACAAAACTTTATTGCATAATACTGCTCATGAAAATCAGCTATGACAACGTTTAAAGGGGATCATGAAGAATGTTCACTCTCACAGGTTATCAACAATCAACTGACAGAGCTATCACTGTGAAATTTTCAGTGATTAGGGATTAGAGTATGTAGTTCAATGGCACATGCACTAATGCCGCAAGCTGACACTTAACGGAAGGAAAAAAATTCAGTGCTGGTCTTTAGCTATTGAACATTCCTCGTAGAAGCTTAACAGTACACTACTAGGTGACAAAGCCATGAGACATATCGGAAAGAGTGTGAAACTGTTGAGTTGTTTACATGAGCTTATCACACATATATGGCAAGATAGTATATGTACACTCTGTTCAGATGCAATCATGTCTTCAGGACAGCAATGTATCATATCAGCAGGGTGTTGCATTGCTGACTGTACTTCAAGTTACTAGTATTTTGCTGTTCTAGTAAACAGATTAGTGATTACAGCGCCTGACAACCAACGTAGTACATAGTGTATAATACATATCACTTCAGAATATTTTCATTCTCTCTGTGAGGATGAGATATCCTAATGGAATTGTTGCATTCTACAGGATAATCATCCTGTCCACCTATGTTGAAAAGTTTCAAATTGTTCCTCAGGAAGGCAGAATAGACTGGCCATGATAAGACTTCACCAGATTTGAACCCTTATGAAAATGTGTGGGCTGAAGTAAACATGGAGCTAAACTCAAATTTCCCTGCAGATGCACAAAGGACAAAAGATGGGCACAAATTTAAGAAGCCTGGGATATTGCAATTCATCATTCACATTACTGCAAGTATTTAATTTTATCTATTCCCCGATGATCATTGAAGGCAGCTATATGTGCTGAGGGTCACACACCCAACATTAATTTGTTTATTTGTTTGTATATTTAATGTGTTTTATTTCTAGAATGATAAAACTCATAGAAGGTAATGAGCAGAGACCAGAAGTTTAGGGATTATAATTCATTAATATAGGCAGGCAAAAAAGCATTATAAATAGCTAAAATAGGCAGGAAAAAAGGCATTATAAGTACTAAAATAGCCAATAAAAGCAATTAGAGAAAAACCCACTTATTTAACAGATTACACAATTCAACAACTCTGTCATATTTTAAAGAACTTAATTGCAATGCCTTATTCATTGCACATGATAACCAAATGCTTTTTTAAGTTCTTTGGGGTTATGTTGAATCTCCTGTCAGATAAGACATTTTCCGTATGACAAAATGACCTCTCAACATTGACGGAGATTATTGGAGCAAATCTAAAACATAGCATCATTGTAGGATCCATTTCAACTGTAAAAGAATAGTCACTTTGTTGAATTTTTGAAACATTACTAAGTTTCTCCAGATCACAATTTTTCGATAACACTTTTTTACACTTTTTGCTAACTAATGAACACTGTTTCCCTGGTACACTGTGCAGTCTTTGCACTGCATCATTCACAATTTTCACTGACTTCAATAAAGGTTGTCCTCTTTGTTGAAGCTCACAGATCACTTGTGGCAGGAAACCAAACTCAGCCACAATGAAAGTTGTCATTTTCAACTTACAAAGAGTCGAGAAGTTTCTTGGCTGCTACAACTGAAGATATTTCATCCTCCAGAGCATTCACTACCTCAGTTATGCCCTGGAAATTTGAAGCGTATACCCCCCATCTCGTTATGATAGGTTGCGGGGGAGAGGGGGCTGGCAGAGGTACATCTGGTGCAATGGATTTAAATGTCAGGATTCTTGATGGGGCCTTCACAAAAATCTTCTTAATACTGGAAATCAATTTGTCAACATCCGGAAACAAGTATTGTATTTATATTTAAGAGGTTGAATCCGAAAGTGAAAAATTCAATGCCATAGCCGGATTTGAACCACGGATCTTCCGCTTATCGAGTGGCTGCTCTAACCATTAAGCTGCCATAGCCAACTTGCCAGTAGGACATTAAATTCCCCAGCTGATTTGTACTTTTTCCCGGTTAACCACAAGGGAATCTCACATCAGAGACAAATACCTCAAGGGCGACTTACAATTGTAAGTACTTTATGTATTGGGTTTAAGCAACCTTTAGATGGTAATTATTATTTATTTATGCTAACAAGCTTACTGCTGGTGTTTTTAAACACACAAGCCATGTGTGGGCAATGTTTAAGAGGTTGAATCAGAAACTGAAAAATTCAATGCCATAGTAAAACCCTATTTTAACTATCCCACAAGTAACAGTTAAATGCCCTGGCAAAATCTCAATAAGCACAATTTTGTTAAAATCCATCCATGACAAGAGTTTTGCTTTTAATAAACAAATAAGGATAAAATACCTTAGAGAAACAAGCTCCCATATGGACCTTGGGTGTAGGTGGAAGGCCATTACTAGTGGGTCGTGGAGGAGTATGCCTTTTCTTCTCTCTTCGTCTAGGAGGAACTGGTGGCGTATCTGAGAGGAGATCTGGTTCAGGTCCAGATCCCAAACCATCACCTATTGAGTAAAGCAGTAACTATATTAGGATTTCAGGTACATTATTAACCATTGCACTAAGTAGTATAAGTTGTCTTTCCCCTGATTTACAAACCTTGCAGTCTTAAGCTACTAGTACACAAATGATAAAGAGTGCTACAATTTCTATATGCATTGACACTAACATGCAAGTTACACTAATATTATACTTAAAAAAAGGAGATGCAAAACTAATACTTCTAACTTAGTAAAAATCATTCCATGTGCATTCAACTGTTTGTTCCCATAGCTGTCTTAAATTTCATAAAAGACTGATATTATATGTATGAATATGTGGCCTGAATAATGATGCACAGCATCAAATATTCACTTTCTGTTAATAACCTCATAATCATCGTTATCTATTCTGAATTAATGTTTGTACAAAATACAAAATTCACTTTCTAAACATATACATACATATATATTCTGGCATACTTAAACACGGCAACATACACATATAATAAATAATTTAATGTTAGTTCCTGAAGGCAGTATAATGTTTTTCAAAATACATCACTTGAAATATCTGAGACTTACAAACACATTGTACAAAATGGCAAAAACTAATAGTATATCACCATCATTGCTAGAAAACACAGCATATATTTAAAATCACAATTGCTCAGTTTATAAGGACATGAACAGATGAAACTCCTAAATTTAAAGTCTTTATATTTCATAAAATTACAATGGTGATGATAGTGCGAGAGTTTATTTATTTAATCTAATGCTTTAGACTTGTGGACCATATGCCATCAGTCTTCTAGCTTCCCAATAGAGTTGACCATTTGTTCCATTCCATAATCTCTGGAGTGCACCAAACTTTCTCAGATGTTCGAAGGTCATGGAACTGTCATTATTATATAACAAGCAGTTTGGCAAATCGATAATTTTCATACGATGTAGTTGTTCTGCCAGACAATCATGGCCTGTTGCTATGCAAAAAGCTGCTACATTTTCACTTCTATAGCCTGTCTTACCCTTAGATGACAGTATGGAGTTAAATGGGATATATGTGTTTCTATCTAGTGCACACAAGTTGCCATTAGCTTCGTCCTTTACTACTCTCATACTGTTCTCAGGTTCCTAAATCGCATGGTGTAAATATTCAGTTGTTAGCATTTTCAGCTTTGAACACATTATCCTATGCAGAATTCTTTCCTCTATCAGATTATATCCTTTTTAGAGTCATTATACATTTCTGTAGGCCAAATTTCTACAGAAAGTGTATTTTTAATAAAAGTCTGATATTTGCTTTTCTATGCTCATCATGCACTAGCTAATAAATGAAGTGCTAGAATACATCTATATTTTTTCTTAGCTTGAGTGAACTAGAGTGAACTATAGTGGAACTATAGTGGTGTCTACTTTGAATTCTCTATATTTGCTCAGTTAAGTGTTACAATTTTTAAAATTTTCTCAGAAAATGTTATATTTGTGCACTGCAAAAGTTACGCAGTGGAACATTTTTTATTATTGGGTTTACATCAGGGAACAAGGGAGAGCAAATGTTGAGGAGGGTTAGAGACAGTTTTTAAAATAAACCAGAAGCCTGTAATCTCTTGCTTTCATCATGTAAGACAAACAAAAGGTATTCACTTATTCAGCTAAAAGGTGCCAGGCATGACACTGAAGGCAGTAGTAAAAGTTATCAGTTCATAAAAAAGTGTGTGTGTTTACACTGTGTAGAACCTTGAAGTGTTATAATACTTATTTAACATTTTCCATGAATATTTGTAGTTATGGAGGGAGAAGCTAGGAAGAGATAATATATTGGTAAATTAAGAAGTAGGAACGCTAAATAATTATGAATGTGTCTTTCAAGTAAAATGAGTATTAGTAAGGCAGTGAAAGAAACAGATAAGAGCATCGGGCGCTCAGAAGCAGTAGTGTATAGGATTAAAAAGGAACTATTGAAAGGACCTATAAGAAAACCACCGAAAAAGAAAGCAAGAAGGGCAGGAGAAAACAATAGTGCAAAGTGGAAGGTGGCAAATTGTTCAATCTTTGCTGTTTGAAAATATTCCACCCAGTTGAATATAATTTTGTCACAGTTCAAAGGTGATGATACCCCACCATATTTTTCAAGGGCCACTCTGAGCCGATTCTACACGATTTGAGGTTCAAATATGAAAAGAGTAACAAGGGCATATTAATAGAAAAACATGATATTATCAGATGGGGCACCAATATCAAAAGACATAAAAAGGTTTAGGGACCAGGGGAAATCAATTGCTTAGCATTTGTAAATTTAGGCCATACAGTGATAAAGGTGTGGAGGGATACCAAAGTTAAAAGTGCCCATCAAGCACCAATAGGACTAGTACAAGACTCAGGCCACCTTGGGGTCATGGAGCAAGATTCACAACTTCAAGGCATATATATAGTACATGTTGCAACAATGCGCCCCATTAATGCGTACTGTCTTCTAAGGTTGAGACACACTTTAGGTGGTTCTTTTGGTGTTGCTTTATTTAAGATTGATGCCCATTTTTTCCCTTGCTTAATTTTTGAACTTATTTATATCTTTCAGCATTAAATTAATTTTTAATAATCATCTTTGCTGAATGAAATTATGGAGTAGATATCCCTGGATTCAAAATGTTTGTCCACTTTTTTTGCCAAGAAGTCGGCCTTTTCATTCTCTTTTATTCTAACAGGGGAAGGGATCCACTGGAAAACAATTTATTTTCCTGCCTCTTTCAGCTGTCTTAGGGATACTCTAATTTCTCTAATTGTTTGAGATAACATTACATTCCAATTTCCCTATGGCTTGGATAGCTGAGTTTGAGTCACATAGTATGACCACATTATGAAAGGAGCCCAGTGTAACATGTAATTAGGAAAGGGCAGTGTTTATTGCTTCTAATTCCGCATCGAAATTAGTGTTTAATTTTCTAGCTTCAGCACAAAATTGGAAAAGTTTGCAGTATACGCCAGCTCCTGTACTACACTCCTCTTTGATTAGTGAGCCATCAGTGAAAACATGGAGCCATGTGTCCTGGGTATAAAGTATTCATAGTTTCCATTGCTATAAGCTTTTTAATATGCTTCTATCACTTTCACCATTTTTTACTTGTTCAAATAACTGTAAATTAAAAGATACTTCTGTGTAATATAGGACATTTTCTTGTTGTTCCAATTTTTCTACTTTTGTATTTGGTATGTACTTACCTCTAATCTCATCAATGTTTTAAGTTTCCTCTGTCTTGATTTATATTCTAACCAAAAATTCATAGTAGGATGATAAATCAATTTTCCATGTTATATGAGAATTCTACAATGGTAGTGTGAGAGTAGCAGGGGAGGAAGTGGTGGTGGTGGTGGTGGTGAAGGTAGAAATAACAATCAGTGTTAATAAAAATGCACAACTGGAGACAAGATGATAACTTTTATGCAGATACCTATTGCAGTTCATCAGCAGGTATGCTGCTGCATACTTCAGTTACCCCAGTTTCCAGCCTACATTCTTCTAAATGAAAACAGTTAAAAAATAAGTCTGGTCTAAAAAAAGTTTTGGATTAAACTGTAAAAATTCAGCATTTTTACTATTATTTTCATAGTTATAACAAAATGAGTTATTTTTCAGCAAAAGAAAAAGAATTTAAGATCAGGGTTACATGTCTTCTGTATTATACCTGTTTCACATGTTACTGCATTTTAAAATAAAATCTGAATGAGAAGAATCCTTTCCAATATACTATTAACGATCTCTTACCATAAATTGTATTTGTTAATAAGCACAATGTTTCACAGATCAAACCTATAATATCCTTTATACAATGACTTCACTGCTCATAAAGTTAATGCACATGTCTGTATTTCAACTGGAATAGATATGATGCTTTCATTAAAACTTACCATTGGAGCAAGTGTCCTTGTTGGTGGTTCCACTATCACTAAGAGAGCGTTGACGCTGGCAGTTTAATGTCAATGTTGCCACTAGTCCCAACATTTCATCCATCGAACTATGCCTTCTTGGGGAACCTCCCGCCCCTAAGCAAGGGGAGTGTTTGTCATTCAAAACTGTGCAGACTGATAAAGTAAGTTTGTATTCATAATTTGAATTCTGTGCATGCAGCTGAAAATTGGTGCTACATATTCACAAAATAGTTCGTTTTTCAAGCAGATACAATAATTGTGCTTTATGTTTTTCAATACTACATAACTTTGCTCTCAAATATTTGCCATTTATAGCTTCAAGGATTGTAATGAATTGCCTTAACATGAAGCAGTGCATATGTGCTTCTGTGTCCATTTGTGCATGATGATGAATTAATTTACAAACAACTCTTCATAAATATTTCAGGTATGGATTTTTATTCCTTGATGGGACATGTCATTTAAAGAGCTTGTTATAGTGTTGGTTTTGAATTCAATATCTGGGGATATTCTTGTAATGCTAGAGAGCTGCTGTAATCAAAGTACACACAGCCTCACATAAAAATGATACATGCTTTGAATGGTGCAATTGCAGTTTTTAAACTATAATCTTCTATTCTGATTTCTTTGTATGGTATTTAATATTCCACTTATAATATTATCATACATATTGTTGAAGTCTATGAGAAAAAGCATATTTGTATTTACTTTATATGTTCAATTGCATGGGAGAAGGTAGAATACAAGAAATTTCATTTTGTTTTAAAATCTTAAAGATCAGAAATACCAAAATTTATAAAAAATCTACCAATTAATAAAATATTTACTAAAGGAAAATACTGCTATATCAAATTTTTGTAGTTACAATGCTTGTAATGTTAAAAATAATGAATGTCTATGATAAGAGAAAATATGTGACTCAGGAGCGTTAGAGGAACAGAAATATATTGGCCTGAGAAATCTCTTGATAAGAAAAAAGAATTACAAGATAGATACAATCTTCCGAAACTGCTCACTTATAACAAGGATGCATAATAGAAGACATCAGCATAAGTAGAACTAGAAGGAAAATGACTTACAAATTTCACCTTTAAGTCTAAGCCTTTATCAAAGAAGCCAGTTTGGATAAACCTGGAACATGTTTTAGGTGGATTCTTATTCATCTATTACGCTCCTTAAGATTACGTTTCAGAAAAGATATAATCATCTTTGTCTTCTTAAAGCACTTTTAGGATGCTAATAATTATTTATAATTCAGTCTCTAGATAGCATTCTCAGAACATTATAGCAGTTGCTATCAAGCTCAACATCAAACAATGAAAATGTTTATGACAAATAGTTCAATACATTCTGATTGACAAAATACTATAAATGCAGGTACTCAGCTCATATTGTAACAGGTTGAAACATTCTTCTGAATCCATATTTCCTACAATCACAAACTTATAATGTTAAGCTCTGTGCTACAGATGCCATTAATAGAACTGATTCTTTGTGCATCCACAAGTAAGAGTGCCTAGAACAGTGTCGGCTGTGAAAAGCCTACATGAACCTTTGGTACAGAAAATTTCTGTTACTCATGCTCAGGAAAGAGCTGGGTAATTTTTGTACTGCTCTTCATCATATCCTAATAAAATGTCCCAGTGCATTCAATTGAGTCCACAGAACTGCAAAATAATAGATGACTCCCTAACTTATAGGGAGGCAAAAACTAAAACTAAACCCCTAGCAAATGAAAATAATCCTAGTGACTTGAGTATTAAACCTAAAAAATCTCCACTGCCACTGCTACTACCACCGCCACCACAGACTATTCATACAAAAATTCAAGATATACCTTTTATTTTTAAAGTAAATATAAAGGCAGCATTTCACACAAAATTGTTCCAGCTGTTTATCAGGAAATAAAAAAAAAACCTGAAATTTTGCTATGTGTAGGGCAGTATGCGAAGAGAGGATTTTGTTGAAAATCTTTGTACCACATGTCTCGCCTTCTTTTTCTCTCGGTCAATGTCTCTATGTGTCTCTCTTTCTTTCTCTCTATCACTATTTCTAAGAAACACACACACACACACGGACACGTGCACGCACACACACACTTTGTAGGGTTCAGGAGATCCAAAAATATATATTTCTGATAAAACATATATGTACTTACTATAGTCAGGTAGTAGAGAACGTAAATGTAAATTCTTTTCCCATTCAATATTTGAACTCTTATCATCATGCATAATGACACACACACATACACATACACACATGCATGCACACACATATATGTGCAAAATGGAATGCAATACTAATGCAAACGTCTTGTGAAATGAAAGCTAGCGGCATCATTGACATTCATTAGGCTAGAACTTTGTTATTTTCTGGCCAGAAAGATTTAGAGCATGCTCTCTTTCTTTCTTGCCATTACAGACCCATGAGGATCATAGATTACAAATTACAGTTTTAACAGGCACAAAAAGTGTAAAAAGAATGTAAGAGACATGCAATAGTCAGCCATAATGAACTAGCTGAAAACAAAGGGAAGCAGTAACCAGCACCCAAAAAAAAAGCCCATTCTCCAGTGCCTTGATTCTAATATTTAATTTACTTTTTAGTAAGTTACTCTTATGAGATTAGGTAAAATTTTACATTTTCATTCTTTTGTTTTGTTTTTATTAATATTCAAAGGTGCAAAAATATATAACATTTTCTGCTGTTGTCAATTACAAAAATGTACACAGTTCCTGAAGGTGCTATTGATAGCTCTGCTGCGAAATTTAAAGTTCTGTACTCAGACATGCAAACTCATCTAGTAATAAGCCAAGTTTTATTTTAGATTACCAATATTTTCATTTTTGGAAACCTAAAAAACACCTCTTTTATTTTGTTCCTTCAAACTCAACAAATTTAGAAGTACAAAATTTGTTGAGTTTTAAGGTTTAAGAATCAAGTCTGAACAGGTCTCATAATGTGAACAGTTAGATAAGCTTCCATGGAAGAAGGGAGAAAAAAAAAAAAAAAAAAAAAGGCTATATAATCCTGAAAAGCTCTTCTAAAACAGATTTACAACTTTTTCTAAAAATCTGAAGTATAATGAAAAACAACATAATGGTTATTAATCAAGGCTTCACGGGTGATCAGCCGTGTGAGATTTAGAAAAATTGAGCTTTTGGCCATTGTAGACTCCATGGCCTTTGTCAGAATCAAAAGAACGACTGTGCTCCGCTCTCTCTCTATATACATTGTTAGGTAGGAGGGGTTTGAGCTGTCCTGGCCAATGGTTGTATACAAAAGACTAAACTGTTTAAGTGTCCTTTAGGAAATATAGTAGAATGAAAAAAGAAAATAAATATATATATGTGTGTGTGTGTGTGTGTGTGTATGAACATAATGGTTGCTAGTTTTTCATCATGCCACTGCATTTTAAGATATTGTAGTATATTAAAGCACAGAAACACTATCCACTATAAGTCTTCCTGTTGGAAAATTAGAAATAAAAACATTAAAAAGAAATTCATGTTCAGAAAAATGTTTTAATTCAGGGTCTATTAAATTGATAAATCTAAAATTTGCTGGTTTATAAAACAAGTTAGAAGTTTAAAAATGTCAGAAGATGCTATGATCGGTTTCGTGGGAAATGTGTAATTTTTTCCCACTGGTAAATCTGGGTCAATCTGTAATAAAATAATTTCCATTTTATACCCAAAACGTGTGATTTCAGTTCTGGCAGGAACAGTGCACATTTGCTTGGAAGCAAAACAAGTTAAGTTTGCCCTCTTACTTGGTTTTTTTGGCACCGCAAATCATTACAGTTAAAATGCAATTAAACGGAAGTAATGTAACCTTTAGTTTCAAACATTGGAGTCACTGTATAAGTTTTGTAAATAAATAAATAAATATTTTGTTTAACGACACTGTCAATTGCCGGGATCACATCAGTGTCGCCGGTGTGCCGGAATTTTGTCCCGCAGGAGTTCTTTTACATGCCAGTAAATCTACTGACATGAAGCTGTCGTTTTTAAGCACGCTTAAAAACCATCGGTCTGAGCCGGATTTGAACCCGTGACCTTGGGATCAGTAGGCCAGCATCGTACAAGTTTTGTGACATCTAGGGATAATATAGGTGCAAAATGCACCTATTCACATTTTAAAAAATTGCAATCATTACTTCCATGTTGACTGAAGAAAAGAAATTTAGTTTGGGAGAATCAAAGTTCACTGACTACTGCAGGGGAAGACAGGTATTGCTGCTGTGACATCAGCCCACTCAGCTCACATGCTCGCAACGACAGCCAGTTGAATGTGTGACGTCACAGTGGGCAAGAGGAAAGGCGTGCAGGACATCGCAATTTTAATGCTGACTGTTTCAATTACGGAATAGTCACAGATTATAAATAATTACACTTTGGCTTTATGCCATATATATAAATTCTAGTTTATATGAACAGTCATGTTATAATGCAAATAGAACAGAAATTATAACTATTTTGCCTGAGCTAGAGGAGAGCTATACAGAACAATTAGGTGGACATTTTCCAACATTTGCTGTTTCGCTCTTCTTTAACTAGTTTGTCAATGTTAGGGCGTAATGTACGGCACATTTGTAACCGAAAACTGCATGTTAGATTTTGATCTGACAATATGCTTCGGGATTTTGACTGAGAAAGTTTCATAACAGAAAAGAATTGTTCGCATACATACGTGGAACCAAACATACATAATATCCGTGCAACAAGGGCATATAACCTCAGAAATCTGGTTTGAGTAACATTTTTATAAAAATCAGCCAAATTTTCCTTGTGTTTATAGTTGTCCTTCAGCAAATTGCACTGTAAATTTATCAATTCAATTTGCTACCTGCTAGAAACATTGTTAACATCCAATGAATACGGGGTTGCAAAGATCTGAAACGTAGTTGACAATGTTTCTACATCTTGAAGCCTGGTCTCAAACTGGTGTGAAACACGGGTAACTGAACACAAACACAAAACCACTACACACAACACTACACAACATCAACAAAAACACAAAATACAAAACAAAATTCGCACTAACACCGTTAAGATCCCTCACACAACAAATAAAAATCCTCAGACTAGGCTGAAGAGGGTTCTCCCTAATAACATTTTTCATATTCATTCAGTTTCGTGCAAGTAGCGCCGCTGATCTAGGCTGCACAGCAATACACTGCTCTTGCCTGACGTCACACGAACGTACAAGCTGGCTCTTCGTTTAAATACGTCACACGGCCTGAAGTTGTCTTCCCCTGGACTACTGAATGGAATAGAATTGACCTGGTAGACAAAACCTGGCTCCCTTACCCTGTATGTACATATGCATGTGTAGTAACAGGTAATTCTATTCCTAGAATAATACATTAGATTTTGTTCCTACATGCCATTAATTACAAACCTATTTGCTTTTAAGAACAGCATTATTACAGCATTATTGCTGTTTATTATGAATCCCATCTTTCAATCGAATTCAGTATTCTTCTATTGTTAAGTTTCACATTAGCTGCTATGATCAAGAATAACATTCATTTTGGAAAAAAAGGAAAATATATCTGAAAATTTCAAAACGATCTTCCTAAACCAGATTATGTTGCCAATGAAATTAAATTCCTTTAAAGAGAGCGGGTCAGGAGTTATATAATCTTTTTCTACTGACAGCAGGAGGAAGTTTCATGTTTGTATCATTTTCAAAGACTGAAAGAATACATATACAATAACAAAATAAAGAAACAACAAATATCTGAAAATGTAGGTTTTTTTATAATTTCATAGGTTTACTTGAAAGCAAAAAGATAACTGAGATCTTAAGACTTAACACTAAAAAATTTCACATGGAATAATTCAGAAATGGTTGTATACAAAAGGCTAAACTGTTTAAGGGGACAGGGTAGTGATTTGGGCTCAAAAAGTCAATTTTTTGTTTTTCATCTTTAAAAAAAGTAGAAACCTTCCTCTTCAAAATGATACATATATTGTAAGGGTACCGGCACATTTAAGGCTTTAAATTACCCCATCTAAATATGGCGGAGTGCTGGGCCATGCTAGGTTCTGAGGGCTTCAGAGATGACACACTTTTCTTTAAATGTAGTTTTCTGCAACTTGACATTTTTCAAACTCAGGTACATGTTTTTTCAAAACCACTGAATCTATTTTAATGAAAATTTTACAGTGGTTCCAGAAGCATGTACTCTACAAACGTAACCCATTGTTATTGGAAAAATCCAAAACAGAAAATTAAAAAAAAAATATTTGTGCAAAATAAATGTACTTTTTTTTTTTTTTTTTTTTTTTTTTTTAACAAAAGTTAAATATTTTTTCTTTTGAATATAGCCAGATATGTTTAAGTAAATTTAGGTTAACAGTTATAAATACACATTGCCTAGTGCACTACAAAAGTTTCAACACATATGCTTAAATGTTGTAGAAGGAATTTGTACCGTTAGTACTATATAGATTATATTTTTTTTTCAAAAACATGTTATCAGTTTTTGCCTTATTACATGCCCATTTTAAATAATTGTTTTGATGTTCTCTAAATAAATGTAATCATAATGAATCACTAAATATTCATCCCAAATTAAATTTTGATCTGAGCAGCAGGAGCATAGATATCCTCAACTAAAGTTATGTTTTGAAATACTGAAATCGTGTACAAATCACTACCTTGTCCCCTTAAGTGTCCTTTAGGAAATATCAGTAGAATGAAAAACAATATATATATATAAAAAAACTATCTTCCCTTGCTCAAAAACTGGATACACAGATAAGGAAGATTTGAAGTATTGCTAAGCAGTACACTTCATTGTTGAAAAGATATTGGAATGAGGATCAACCAGAAATTTAATCTAATTAAAAAAATTTACTGACATTTGCTGATACTATCTAACATTCTGGTTATGCACTAATGGTTGAGCAGTAAAGTGCACATTAGAATTATCCAGCATTTTTCTTGTTAGTCTAATATTTATTATGTGGCAATTTGATAGCTATATATTTTTGAATGCTTAGGCTTTTCATGCTTAAACAAAAGTACCTAATTAAGGAAATTGAAGCTATTAACAGTGAAGCAACAAGATTCTAAACTAAGAACAAAATTAGAAACTAAAAATTTCACTTATCTTAGTAATATTGCACCAAAGAACTTGTAATATTACTAAGATAAGTGAAGCTTTTAGTTTCTAATTTTGTTCTTACTTTGGAAAACTACCTAAATTAATCATGTTCGTATACACCTTCAATATTAAGCCAACATAATTTTTTATTTGATCTTTTATTAAAGAACACTTATTAGTTTTATTTCACATCATTGTATATTTTATTAAATTTCATCAGAAACAACAAAGAAGTTTTTGTATGCGAGCCTAAATGTGCATGAGTCAAGCAAGTCTTTACAACTGAAAGTTACATAATTGAATATGTAATTATAATTGCATTAATCTGGAAAAGAAAGAAAAAAAAAAAAAAGAAAAAGAAAACAACGCTTATGGTTGAGATTCCCTTGATAGCTCTCATTGACAGATATGTACTTGCTTGTAACTTGCCTGGCTATCGATGTACATTTGACACTGATGACAGAATGAAGTTAAAGGCTCACATAGATATGCTAGTTAAATCAACTACAGAGGCAAATGGAATTTAGACAAATTCACACTTTGAGAGCCTGAGTCATTGCTGTGGTTGTCCTCGCCCTCCTTATTCTCCTCTTCTTCTATTACTTCTTCATCTACTGTTGTTGTTTAACTTATGCCTTTTTTAACACATTAAGTGCCAATAGGGAATTGTTGGAATTTTCCCATGGACTTATGGTTTTCCCCATACATCAATAAAGGGGACATAAAACACTGACTTAGGTACTGCAAAGATTAGCCTTATAGAAGATTTTATATCTAACTGTTATAAAAACCATGGTCTCAGACAAGAAATTTTACTGTTGGCCCTGTCTTGCAGGCATTACAGCAGCAGTTTAAAACTTAGAAAACATGTTTCCTTGGATGACATAAGGTCTGTTATATTAGGTTGGTAGCTTTTATATATAATGCAGAAAGTGCACTCTCGAGATGTTTACCATTATTGAGCAGGATTGTTGTCTTCACACTGGGTAAGTACTTAGATAATTGGCAATAAGTTGTGAACAATCATAAAGTCCCTACACACCTAAAAATCCAGAATGTTCCACAATATCAATTCCTCCTCTTCACAGATTTGTCTTATTCAGGGGAAGAGGAGGAAGAAGCTCTATTTTCTTTAGATGATTCAATTTGGGACCCTTCTTATTTTTTGAGCAATAGTGACAGCTATGTTGAACAGGAATCATCTGAGTCTATCTCAAATGATATACCTCACCAACTGGAAACATAACTGCTGTACAAGTGCCACAGCTAGTCCATGTAACTTTGAAAGACTTCTGCTTTTTTTTTCTTTATCTGATTACCTTCCCCTTATGTAGGACTTAAAGGCCTGTGCTTAGGATCAGAAAACTGTTGGGGAGCAGAGGAACCTATGGATCTGACACAGTGAAGATCTGGAAGCAGGTGGTCAGCCCAGTATCAGGTATGATAGTGAGGAAGAGGATGATATGAAATGCAGGCAAAATGGATGAATGGAAAGGTGATGATGGAGCATTTGGTGGAATAAGTGGCAGCGGAAACCTGTCTAGATGCTGCTTTGTTCACAAAGACTGATGATTAAATGGGAATTTTAAAACATCATGCGAAATGAATGTTTATTTACAATTTACCACGAAATTAATAATTTATTGCAATATTTACTCTCAAAATGAACATTTATATACAATTTACCATGAAATTAATAATTCTTTGTGATGTTTCTGCAAAACTGACATTTAAATATTGTGATGTTGACACAGAGTACATACATCCAGTTTCTGTGTGGGAAACGTCCCATATATTTCATGCTCCAGGACTAACATCACGTTACCAAGGAGGTAGAGTAAGTTTTAGAGTTAGAAATCCTGATTGTGAAAGTTTGTGCAGCAAAAAGAGCTTTGAGTGAGTAAAGCGATAATTTGTGTATGCAAGTCCATCACGGATGTAAATTAGAGAAATTACATAAATAAAGAAATAGATAAAAGAAACCGAACGAGAATATTGTTAATTGGTGTCACAAATGCAACAAAAAGCACGATAGGGAGCAGTTGATGAAACAATTGTTAGCCAAGATGAACATAATGGGGAATAAAATGAATGTGGCAGATAGAAACAAAAATCAAAGCCGAAATAAGAAACAAACTCTGGAGTGGAAAAAATGGAAAATGAGATAACGAAATTAAGAGAGAGCTATTGACAAAGATCAACGGGCAGCTGGTCAGCCTGAAGGATGACGGGGAATGTCTTAGAATCCAGGAAGACAAGAGTTGACAGCAGCACCATGCAACCGAACACCAGAGTGGAACAAATACTTGGCAAAAATTACAAGAACTTGAAGGTCAAGATGCCAGAATGCAACACAACACCCGTGCGTGTCAAACCACCCAGGTACGTCAACCTTTGAAGTCTTCAGCCAATAACTTGCCACCGTCACCATCCGCAACCAATGGTCCACAAAAGAAAAGCTGCGCAGATGATAGCTAACCTCCAGGGACGGGTAGTGATTCCAACATTGGCACCGTCCCAAAACATCTAGGATGCTCTTGAAAACTGGTTCAAAAACCACTGTCTGGCAGCTCAAGCTCAAGTCAAGGCTGCAGCTGACAAGGGAGATGCTGCAGGAGTTCTCGCAGGGTAGTGAATAACTAGTGAATAAGGCTCTGGTGAGGCTCCCAGCCGGATAGGTGCCCCAGGAAGTTGCCTGCTCCTTTGTCTATGGGGTGCGTGGTGCCGAGATACGTTAATGCCTAATACTTGGCAAATAGATCACCCATGATGCAATGACGACCATGCTGAGGATGGCGGCAGTCAAGGTAATACTGCCTTTGTCCGGAATATTTGTAGCATTCGGTTTGTGTGAGACGGGGGAACAGCTGCTGGACATAGACAATCTCCTAGAGGTGTGTGTTGAGAGTATAATTGACCAGGACATCTAGAGAGAGGCTATCCATACCTGGCCAAAGAGTTAATGCAAATAAGTACAAGCGTGAGGAGGAGCACATCGGAGCTGTCATTGCCAACCTCTCAAGTGATGCTGCGCGCCTTGTGCAGGTTAATACATGACATCACAGGCAGATGGGTACACGGGAGGCAGTACCAGGTATTGGTGGACATGGGTGTGACCTGACATGGTAGAGGGTTTATCATCAAGGAAACCAGATCGGTCCTACAAGAGTGCTGGCATTGGGTGGTACCTTGCCTGTGGAGGAGAAGGCCTTGGTGGAGTTGACCTTGGGGCAGAGCGTTACAAGTCTGTGGGTGTTTGTCACGAGGCTGGCAGAGGAGTGGTCCTGGGTTTGGAAGCCCTTAGGGGTCACAAGGCAATGTTCAGCATCGGCAGGAGGGTCCTGTGAATCGGACAACACAAGGTAATGCTCCGAAGCCCCAGTGAACATGTTGGGGTCTGCCGGATAACTTTGGAGGAGGTTACGTTTAGGCCCATTAAGATAAGATGTCTGCGAAGGTGTGCTTGGAGAGGTCATGGAAGAACCCTGTGAGTCAGGATGACCCATCAAACACACTTGTATGGAAGGATGTTGTCCAACAACAAAGAACAAGGTAGAAGGATTGGCGATGCAGTCTACTCCACCAGGGGCTGCCCCGAAGGAAGAGGCCAGTGGCACAGAGGGAGGAGCAGCATGACAGTGACATGGAGTACATACGTTGGGTTTCTGTGTGGGAACCATCCCATATATTTTGTGCTCTGTGACTCTGAAGTCACGTTATCAAAGAGACAGAGTAACTTTTAGAGTTTGAAATCCTGATTATGAAAAAAAAAAAAAAAAAAAAAAAAAAAAAAATGCTATTCTATTTCCGTTTCCCAAATGCCAATCCTCTCTGTTCTTCTACATATCTCCTTCCAAATCTCTGGATTTCATCACTGTTGCAACTCCTTCCAGCCCGGTTTTCTTTGGACATCCTCTCTTTGTTCTTTCTGGTGGTACCCATTCCATTATTAATTTAGGTAGTCTGTTGTCTGGCATTATTTTGACATGTCCATACCAACATAATTCTTTTTGTTCAATTATATCTAAAATATCCAAATCTTCTTCAACTCCCATAATTTCTTTCACAGTTTCATTTCGGACCTTTTTTAATCTTGATTTTCTAGCTAATCTTCTTAAAATGTCCATTTCTACATCTAAAATTTTGTTGGCTTCCTCATATGATAATTGCCAAACTTCTGATCCATATATGGGGATACTTTGTATAATAGTTCTGTAAATTTGTAATTTTATATTCCTTGTTATATTTTTACTCCACCAAATTGAATATAGGGCATTTTGAGTGAGTAAAAGTGATAATTTGTTTTTCGAGTGAGACCATAGCTGAATGTAAAGGAAATATATAATTAAAAAGTAACAGAAGAGTACAAAAAGAAACCCACAAGAAATATATAAAAAAAACAAAATCAAGAAAGTAACCACTTACTGTGAAAAACGCAACAGAAAACTTAAGTTCTGCTTGCAATATTTAGCTAATTTTCACAATTAAAAATTAAACACAAAACACTTCCAATGCTCCATATTTTGTTTAAATTAAAGATCGGAACTAAATCCATTCTTGAATAACAATTCTAATTACGTTTTACTTTTAGCATTCTTGCTTTCCATTGCCTAACTGCATTTTAAGACAGTTAAAAGTGAAGTATTTTTTCAGCTAACAAGATTTTAAGATATTAAAATTTAGAAATCCATAAAGCATCAACTACAAACTCAGCAGTAGTTTGACTTTGTACAGCGGCCACGAAGGCTAAAGGCTATCAGTGGATGTGGACTAGTGGTACACAAAATCTTGGACATAGTGGTTACATGGACTGACATGGTCGAATGAGAGTCACATATGGCGTGGCCCAGGGACTCTGGCTCCTCACACATAAAAAATTATTTTAACCTAAAAAATATTGTACTTCTAGTTGTTGTACAGTGTTTCTGTAAGGTGCAGTGTACACCTACATAACAATTCCCCATTTGCAAATAAACATATGTATACAATCAGCTTATATTTGTTTGTGAATAAAATCCTGGTGCTTGCAAACAAATGTTTGTATTTGTTTTCTATGCTACCTGAGATGAGAAAACAAGTCAGGAAGTGTTTGCAAACAATATTGCAATTAGTGACTACTGATAATTCCGTTGTGCATATATAAAATTGGGAAACAATTCAGTATTTTTAAATGTGGACTGTCAGTGGACAACGCTGTCATTAATAGAGAACATAATTCTATTGCATAATTGTGAGACATGAAGACAGAACATCCTTAAAGTAGGACAAAACATATTGATGCAATTGAAAACCTAGCACAAAAATATTAAATTAGCATAACAGACATAGAGGTAAAAATCAAGCACTATTGAACAAATTTTGGCATGAAAATAAGAAATTAATGGATTCGCAATAAAGTGGTTCTTCTTCCAAAAGGCACATTAGTTTGAATGTGAAAAACTGTTGTTTCTATGCCAAGGCTTAGGAGGTAAGTTTAGAAGAAGAATGTTGATGATCAATGAGGCAAACTTTATGTTCAATATCAACAATGTATGGTTGATACATCATTCAATGTTAAGAACAGTGACATACCAAAAATTGTAATTTTGAGTTAGTATCACTATAAGATGCTGAAATGTACTATGCATTGATTACACTGACACAGACTTTTGGAGATTTGAGGACCAAGCATTTGCATCAGTACTTCAAAATCATTTGGTGTCACTCTGACATAATTTTTAAACCTAGTAATACACAGAGACCCAAAACCATAAGAACAGCTGTGCAATGTTTTCCCTCTGTGCTTACAGAAACATGATAATAGCAGCTGGTGTACAGAAGGTCATGCGGCTGACCTGTTTTTCTCTGCTCTTAAAATGCACTCTTGAGCTGACGCACTGTCGTATGGTTGAGTTACTACCAGTGTGCTTTATTATTTTGTCCTGTACTTAGTCACCAAGTTTATTATAGCTCAGCATTTGTTTTCTACTGCAAAGCGTACATCTATTTATGATTCATATGTGATAACTGAGCTCAACAAAGTGAAAGTGTAATTTACGGAAAGACTTCCAGGTTATCTGTGATTTCTATCTCTGGGTTAACTTAAAGCATAAGGTGTACAAGAAAAACCCACACACCCTGGAAGAATTAAAACAAAATATCCGCCAGGAAATTGCCAGCATTTCTAAACATGAACTACGGCGAGTGATGGATAGTTTCCTAAGGAGGTGCCAAAAATGTATGGACAATGACGCTGGCCAGTTTCAGCATCTCGTTTAATAACAATGGTAAGTAAAGCCTTTAAAATTAGTTTTAAAAGTGTGGTATGGTTTCATCCGCACTGTTCTATGACAGTGGCAGTCGGCAACGAGTGCTGAGGATGGGTACAGGCAGAACACAATGCAGCCAGTTCAGAATCTTTTGGATGATCTGTTATAAACCCTTTAAAATATTTTCAGTATATTCTGGATCATATAGGAGAAATTTATGTATTGTCTTTTTCAAGAATTAGAAAAATATGTAAGCAGCACTACTGCTCGCGGTTATTACACACAAAGATATGTTGGTGACTAAGGGCGAATACATTTTTAACACCCATGCAAATGCAGTGAGGTTACACAAACTATTCACAAATAATACTGCATTTGTGTGCCTATTCACAAACATTCAGTGCATTTGTTTGAAAACATTTGTACTTTTGTTTGCAGGCAATCACATTCAGTCGAACTAGGTTTAAGACATTGCAAGCTCTTACAGGCACTGTACCCTCCAACATGATGGAACTCCTGGTGCTAGAGTGTAAATTATTTGTAAAAGCTATTTCAAATATATAGAAAAAAAGGCTAGAAAAATAAAATCTTGGAATTTGTTTGAATGATTATTGTAATAAGGAAACCTTACACAAAAGACTCAAAAACAGTTTTCAGCGAAACGTCGGAGGAAGGTAATCCAACTCGACCACGGCCCACAAACCCGGAAAATCTACTTAACATAGTTGTTATTAATTTATTGGAACATTATGAATTACTGCAAGCTGTCACATCCACATGTTAACTGCATAACCAAAGCACTAGGCATCACTGTATGCATTTATTTATATTATACTATAAACAATATGCTAATCTTAGCCTCCACAGTCAAACATGATATAGTATTTGATGGCTTGATGGAAATT
Source organism: Tenodera sinensis (assembly GCA_030765045.1). Taxonomy (NCBI): domain Eukaryota; kingdom Metazoa; phylum Arthropoda; class Insecta; order Mantodea; family Mantidae; genus Tenodera; species Tenodera sinensis. The sequence goes on from CM060961.1 coordinate 84,179,570, forward strand.
AGAAAATTAAGTCAGAACTCTGTACTCTACAGTTGGAATCCTATTATAGTGAAATGGTATGGATGAAACAATAAAAATACAACCAAAATATATACTTTTAGAATTCAGTGCCAAACATGCTGCAACACTCACAGGTGCAGAAACTAACTTTCATATTTATGTCTACTTCACGAAAGCACAGTGTTAAAACATAATACGGAACCACTTCTAATTTAATTAATTTAACCTAAACAACAAATTCACTAGTCCATGTGGGAAACAAAAGAAGACCATGAATACTTATGATACAGTAAGCTTTACACTGATGTGATAAGGCTCTCAAGAGAGATGGTGCTATCACAAGGCCTTCTCTACTTACTTTTCTTCAAACTGTTCTTACAAAACTTTTCTTCTGTCTACTTGTTAATGGAGATAAATTTTCATTACACATGTGTGGTTACAGATATAAGGAGGTTACAGTAGGCTATAGCAATAGTTAGATTTTAAAAAATGGATCATTATGTGATGGCTTACAAATTCAATGCTCTTTAAATGATCACAAGTAAAAACAAACTGCAATTTACTATTTGAAAAGAGAAGTATTTAAAAATTCAAACCAACAGCAAAGAATATTTTGGAAAGGATTAATGTCACAAAAAAGCTGTATTTGACATAAATTATAAGCTTTAATGAGATCTACATTTTTATACATTGGACATGACTGCTTGGGTAAATATCTTCATATTGGAATACTGCCATCACCAACTTGTTTACTCTGCTGTGAACAAATTGAAATGGACAAGGAGCATCTGGCAAATTGTGTAACTTTTTGAAATCATTAAGATATCACTTTTTAATATTGGAGGCTAAAAGGAACACACACACACACACACACACAAAGAAGTGCTGAACGTGATTCCAATGTCAGCAGTGACATGTGAGAGGCTCTGGAAAACCAGTTTCAAAACCACCAACTATTGCAGCAAGTTCAAATTAAGGCAACAACAGCCAGAGTAGGCACTGCAAGAGATCACGCTTGCCTCTGAAGAGCTGGTAAACAAGGCTTTGGTAATTTCCTGGTCGGACACATGTCTCAGGAAGCCGCCTACTCCTTCATCGATGCACTGCACAATGCCGAGATAAATCAGTGTCCAATGGACTGTGACTACAAGACTATCCACGAGGTGCTGAGACCACGCTAAGGATGGAGGCAGCCAAAGTAACAACTGCCCCTGTCTGGAAGATCAGGATCGGAGATGCAGGTCAGCCCAAGGACCTTAGTGATCTTCCAAAGGTTTGTATTGGAGGTGTGGCAACCAGGACACCTACTGAAGGGCTATCCTGCCAAGTCCAAGAACAGGTGGTGCCAGCTGGTGGACGGGATATTAGACCTGGGGAGGGAGCAGCTAGTGGCCAAGGTAACTGCTACCATTGGCTTGGAGAATATAAGTATAGGAACGATGGAGAATAAAGAGCCAATTCAAGGACATCTGCAAAGATCCTCCAGCAGAGTGTGTTGGGAATGCGGCCAGAAGGGACATCTGGTGAGGGCCTGTCTATGACCGAGCCGACGGAAATTTAAACTGAATCTTTATTTATGGATACTCTTTAACTGCTGTGGTTCTCAGAATCCCATTCCATATTGAGGGTGAAAGATTGCTGAATTTTGCTCAGAGGTCTCCATGCGGTGTATGCTGGGGATGTGACCAACCAGTGATGAATTCAGGGGTTGGCCCGGGGGGAAGGGGGGGATGAATTAAAAAGTCCAACCCAAGAAATTAATATCTGTTTGTAAATGTATATATCATTAACATTCTCTTCCCCATTAAGCTTAATATCCCTCCCCCCTAGAGAAAAGTGGCTGTATCCACCACTGTGGCCAACCAGGATGTCATGAAGGACTGTCGCAGTGAAGTTCACAAGCAAACGAGAGACGATAAGAACCGGCAGACCATGGGGCACGTCAGGACTGTCAAGGCCATCCAATAGAATGACAATATGTGCCTTGGACAGAATGAAGAAAGATGCTGGTGGTATCCTCGGATCATCTGGTCCACTACAGTGGTGTTGGTAGCGATGACCACCTCTATGGAGGGATCAGTGTCATGGCAGCTGTGCCTGGAAGGAGGATTAAGCGAGAGGTATGTGACAGCACAGTGTTTGTAATTGTCGCTACGCAACGCACTACAATGGGTGGCTCAATGTATGCATTTCTATAAGAAGTTAAAGTGCAGGATTTGTTTGCAACAAGCACTGAGAAACTTTCATTTCCAGAAAATTCGTTGGCAATTTAAACTATAGAAGCCATTGGCATGGACTGAGAAGTTAGATAATTGTCAGAGTGAGCTGTGAACAGTTGAGCAGTGTTTGTGAAGTTTGTGTGTCGTGTATGATGTAACAGAACAGCTGTGAGTTGCAAAGTCAGTGATTGTGATTCAATTTTAGAAGAAATAAAGTGAAATAAGAAGTAGCTGGCTTGTCATTTGTCAAAATAACATAAATGTGCCAAGACATAACTTAGAAAAATGTGTTTTATTCCTAAATATTTAGAATGCACAAGCTTCCATAAGCTGTAGTCAATGCATGGTTAACTACCATCAATATAGGAGAGAGAGATAGAGAGAGAGAGACTGGGAGAGAGAGAGAGTAGGAGAGCGGGAGAGAGAGACAGAGCGAGAGGGGGGGGGGGGGGGAATGCTTAACACTTAATAAAACCATGCATCACCCAGAATAATTCCACATTCAAAGAGAAATATTTCTGGTAAACAATGGGCAATCCAACGTCCCCTTTTCTGACCAATTTATTTATGTTACATAAAAATATAGCACACATTTTCAAAGGAGGTATGTGTAGACAGAACTGTTACCAGTCAACAGGTATATGGTAGAAATTACCACATCTACAAGAAGCTGCTAAATTCAGTTCAAAGTTACATGAACATACTTCGGTTTTGGAGATAAAAGTAATCAGTAACAGAAAACATGATTACATTTTGTATTCCAAGTTAAAAAATCTGATGTGCTGGACTCACATGACTTTCTCTACTCACATACTAACCATTCTTACAAACTCTTATTCCTATATCTTCTTCGTGCTAGTTGAGATAAACATTTGCAGAAATTATCTTATTGCTTATACTCTTGTACGACAAGGAGAATATGGGAATACAGCAGGCTTTGAGCAATAGTCAAATCTTTTTAAAGCTTTCAAATTCCGTTCTCTTTGCACAGTTAACATATAAAAAATGAACAACAATGTTCCATTTGACAGAAGTATAAGTTCTTCAAAACGCACACATACACTTCATACATTATTAAAATATCTCAAACATATGGCATTTTAATCAAAATTGTTATAGCCATTTTCAAGAAAATCAAAATTTTCCATGTAAAGGGTAGTTTAGGGTGGAGCAATTTTCTTCAAAATCTTTGTGTCACGTCCCTGAAAGACATTAACCTTAAATACCAACTTTGGTTTTTAACCAACTTTTCATTTTTGAGTTATGCTGTGTGTACACACACACACATGCATGTGCACACACAAACACGCATGTGCACACACACACCCACAGGTGCACACCCACACACACACACTCTCTCACTCAGACCTTTTTCTAAAAATGCTTGTTTTGGATTCAGGAGGCCTCAAAACATATTTCCAGTGAAATCTCAACATAAAATTTTTTGGGGGAATACAATACTTCCTCAACTTTACTAAACAAAGTAGAGAAAGTAAAAATACACACACACACACACAACCAACCACATCAAGATGCTTTTGTCCACTATAATTTACCTGTAATGTAAGATTATACATAATTCATTCAAACTTCATAGGCTACTCAGAAAAAAATGCAAAATATGTATTTTTGGTAATTAGACCCCTAAAACTTTAATTATCGTTTTCCACTGAACTGAGTTTTCCCTCTTACAGGTCCAAGCAGTCATAAATCAATCTCCCAACAAAAGCTTTATTCCACTGCGTTCACAAAACCCCATTAAAAACTGTAATCTACAATCTAAAGATCCAGAAACCAGCCACTCCAAATTTGCTATGTTTCAGGGTAACTGAGAAAGGGGTTCTCTTGAGGAAGAAGGAATATGAATAGAAATATCCAAATGTCAACAAGCCAGAAGCAGTAAATGGATTCTTGAGGGATTTGAGCAACATAAAAATCCATAAACTGAAAAGACAGAAAGGGATTAGAACTGCCAGAATGGCATTAAATTCTCATTGTGGCATTGAATTTTTAAGTTCCAGTTCTACCTCTCAAATAGTTGTGTTTTTTGTTCATTAAGTAAGAAGCCATTTGCCCTGAACCAAATATCCGCCTGCCTCAGGGTATCCTAGGCAATTGTTTTTAGATTTATAAAGTCTGTGCCTAGTGATCCTATGCAAGGAGATTTTCAGTAGCATAAAAATGGGAATACTGAAAATTGAATTAAAAATGTGTATAAATTACTTTTTGGCTTCTGAATCATTTAAATTTCAGAGTTTGGGGTGATTAGCCCACAGCTTCCTAGAGCTGATTTTGGGGTTTTCTTCCCTAGAGGGATTGGTTTCACCACACCTTCAAGAGTCCCCTCTACCTAGCATAGTCACACTTGTTAAAGCTAAAAGGATTGAATGGGCTGGGCATGTTGTGTGCATGGATGAAGGCAGGTCAGTTAAAAAGATTTTTGAAGGCAAACTTGAAGGGAGAAGAGACAGGCGTAGACCAAGATTAAGATGGCTGGATTGTGTGGAGGACTTATATAGTATGGGGATTAGAGGATGGAGGAGAAAGGCCGAAAACAAAGAAGAATGTGCTATTATCATTAAGGAGGCACTAGCTAGACCAGGGGTGTCAAACAGCACTCACCAGGCGTGAAAAATGTTCCCCTATTTTCCCTCCCTCCGTGATGATCAAATCGGAAAATGGGAAAAACAAAGCAAAAACCGGTTCTACGAGCGCGTGCTACTGCAGTTAAGGAGGGGTAGACCCCTCTCTTCACACCCTGGGAGTGAGGTTTGACATGCCTGAGCTAGACTGTAAGAGCTGTTCACCAGATGAAGAAGATGAAGATGAAGAAGATTAGTAGATAATAATGCAACCTTACAATCACCACACAGAACCTTAATAAACCACAAAGAATCATCATTACAACAAAACACAAGGAAAGGGAAAGAGGAACCAACTAAACAAACAAAAAGTGGAAGAATTAGAATTAACTAAAATTAACTCAGTACAATAAATGCACTTGGAAGCTGGACAAATAAAAACAAAAATAAAATCTTGCAGTATTTCTCTATTTTTACACACTTCCATTGGATTCATTTTACAAGGGTAATCAATAGATAAGTTTCCCTATATTTTCATCCCCAAAGAACCAATTGTGCACATGAAATGTGAGAGTTGGCAGTTTTGAATGGTATGTGTTGGCAACGCCCACATCGGCTTATGATACATGCTGCAGTATCTAGCCAGTATGCTTACTGGGGTATACTGACAGCAGTTATCCCTACACAGTGTATCTTCTAATGAGACATTTTCTGCCTTTAATTTTTTCACGGCAAAAAAAAAAATCCACTGGCAATATCCATCAGGAATTAACTTGTCTATGGGGGAAGGTGTATACATCCAAATGTTTTAACACTGGCACGCAGGCCCACCTCCGTAGCGTAATGGTTAGCCTGTCTGCCTCACGTTCAAGAGGTCGTGAGTTCGAATCTTGCTTTGGGTAAGTTATCCGGATAAAGTTTTTTTCCGAGGATTTCCCTTATCCTGGGAAGACGAATGTCGGGTAACTTCAGGCTCTATGGACACCTCAGGCTCATTTGAGTATCATTTCGCCATCTGATATGACAACGTTGGAGGAGTTTAGAAAAAAAAAAAAAACCTGGCATGCAGATTTTGTATGAAAGGGTGGAAAGAGTGCACGATAAACAGTGAACATGAGGCCAGCTACAGTAATGTGTAATAATGTCATTTCTGCAATTTACAATATTGCAGAGGCAGATTATCTCATTACCACTGCAAACATCCTAATGAGGGCCTGAAATTGAATGCCAATTCATTGCAAAGATCATTTCAGATTGTCTTTTCTAGCACAAAGACAATATGGGTACAATACTTGCCAAGTGATATCTACAAGCACCAAACAGATTGATTCAATCAGAAATTTTCTGGAAATTACTGGAGAGAGAGAGATCTGCTCTTCAAATGCTTATTACTGGAAATGAGATGTGAGTCCATCATTTGACTCCCAGGACAAAACGTCAAGAGTATATTGTCACAAAACTTCTGGCAAAAGTGGCCCAATAAAGGCAAAGGCCACACATACAGCAGGAACGTTAGAGAAAGTCTTTTGGGCCTGTTAGGGGCTTACTCATTCACTACTTACTTCGCAACACCATAATGAATGTAGAGAGGTACAGCCAGCTCCAATTGTTTTCCGAAACACGTGTTCCTAGCCACGTTGGTAAAGCAGGATGGTTTATCGGCAAGTTATGCCAGGTGGTCTCAAAGGTCGACTTGCCACCTGTCTACAAGGGTGAGGTATTTAATGCGTTTTTAAGTCCAAAGAAAATATTATTCCTATAGTTCTCTTAGACTTGGCTGTAACAAAGTAATCTTGGGGTAAAGAAAACATTATTGTTATGAATCCAGAATGAACTCACAGCGAGGATGGAAACTAAATATTTGATATTAGAGGCATCATATCACTCTATAGTGAAATTCAATTTTAAAAAGTTTAAATAATTTTTAATATACCACGGTTTTACAACAGACTAAAAGGCATAAAATAGTGTCTCCTAGTTCCGTGTACTCTCCTGAAAATTTCTAATTGTGAATTTTTTAATACCCATGAAAATACTTGTAAGATTTAAAACGAAAAACATGGGGTGCAGGCAATAGATAATCAATGCATGGATAGTTCACTTAAATCATTAACAATTTTTATTGTACTGCAAATGATGTAACTGTTCTGTGAATTTTCTCAACAACAGCTACTGCCTACTTCCTACATTCCTATTATGCATTACATTTTTGTTTCCACATTTTCAAACTAACTTAAATATTATTTTCATAACTGAAGAAGCCAGGTGAGTAGAAATTTCATATTTTGACTAAATATTGTGTGATGAGTGTCAGTGGACATATAAAATATACCCAAACTAGGAAGCAAATGTCTTCTGTCTACTTTTATGGTAAATAGACATTGTTATGCTTATCATAAGATTCTTATTTTTTTTAATTACAGAAAAGCTTAAGAACGATATGTATATTCTTGTATATATATTTCAAAATCTAATTAAGTATCGCTGTTGGAACTGAATGTGCCACCGTATGGAAGTTTTATAATCTGTAATTAACATTGATCTGTGTTAAATGTCTTGAAGTTTACATCCAAAATGTATATATGCAAACAGCCCATGGCATATTTACTGTTAAAATGATTATTAATTATTATTTATTTACGTAATTACTTAATTATTATTATTATTATTATTATTATTATTATTATTATTATTATTATTATTATTATTATTATTATTATTATTATTATTATTATTATTATTATTATTATTATTATTATTATTATTATTATTATTATTATTATTATTATTATTATGTTGTTGTTGTTAGCTAATGCTGGATTTGTGACAATGAAGCCATTAATCCTCTTGCTCTCCAATATTTTTCACTGATGGATGGGGTGCTAGAAGTGGCTGGGCATATTTGAAGGTGGTCTCGGTCCATTTCCTCTTGCAGATCACATAGAGGACAGAGTGGTGAAGAATATATCCAATTCTGTTTATTATTATTATGATTATTATTATTCCCTACGGCGTCTTCCCCTTATTCAGAGGTTACCCTCATCGCCCGGCCGCTGCGCCCTCCAGCCGCAGCCAAGGCCACGGAGGAGTGCAGGTTGGGGGTGGCGGGGGTCAGCACAATCTAATTAAGTATCGCTGTTGGAACTGAACGTGCCACCGTATGGAAGTTTTATAATCTGTAATTAACATTGATCTGTGTTAAATGTCTTGAAGTTTACATCCAAAATGTATATATGAAAACAGCCCATGGCATATTTACTGTTAAAATGATTATCAATTATTATTTATTTACGTAATTACTTAATTATTACTATTATTATTATTATTATAATTGTTGTTATTATTAATTATTATTATTATTATTATTATTATTATTATTATTATTATTATTATTATTATTATTATTATTATTATTATTATTATTATTATTATTATTATTATTATGTTGTTGTTGTTGTTGTTGTTAGCTAATGCTGGATTTGTGACAATGAAGCCATTGATCCTCTTGCTCTCCAATATTTTTCACTGATGGATGGGGTGCTAGAAGTGGATGGGCATATTTGAAGGTGATCTCGATCCATTTCCTCTTGCAGATCACATAGAGGACAGAGTGGTGAAGAATATATCCAATTCTGTTTATTATTATTATGATTATGATTATTATTATTCCCTACTGCGTCTTCCCCTTATTCAGAGGTTACCCTCATCGCCCGGCCGCTGCGCCCTTCAGCTGCAGCCAAGGCCACGGAGGAGTGCAGGTTGGGGGTGGCGGGGGTCAGCACGCCGACTCCCCCGACCGTAAGGCGACTACCTTGACCTTTTAGGGACGCTACCTTTCTATCAGGATAGCTCCTCAATTGGCCCCCCAGGGACATAACAAGGCTGAGTGCACCGTGTACCAGACCTCCTGGCAGGGGAAAAATCCCATGCCGGTACCGGGGATCGAACCCGGGTCCTCCGCGCCACAGGCAGGCACGCTACCACTGAGCTATGGAGGCGGTCTTTATTATTATTAGTTATTACTAATTATTATTGTACAAATTACTGGATTAATACATAAGTCTGTGCCATTCTTGACTGGGTTAGCACTGCTGCATTGTGAAGCCTTTGTTTAAGCTTAATTGTTTTTCTTCTTTTCTTCAGTTTGGAGTTTGATTGTTGTGAAAAGGAGCTTGTATATTTTAATAGCACCTTTTGGCTAACCACTACAGAAGGGGAAGCACAGAAAAATAAAAACTTTTGACACATTTTACTCCTCATTCAAGAATCTAGTGCTGCAGAAACGAGAAGAATTTATGGAAAGTACAGAAGCTGATAGGACGACTTGGAAGTTGGTTACTCGTTTGCAAGAGGAAAATTTAATTCACATGACAAACTGTTCCGGGACACCTCTTTTAGATGAAAACCACCTAAATGAGCTGGTCCATAATTACCTTCGCCAAACAATATGAAAATTGGCAGAAATTATGGAATATGATTCATAGCAACATTGTGCAACATTTGTATTCATTAGGCAGGTGTAAAAACTATGTGTTTTATAACCCAATGAGAATCAGCAAATAACAATATGTTTGCTGGCCCATAGCTGTTTGGCTTGTTGTAGGCACTAAGTAACGTTCCTTAGGAATATTGTTACGGGTGATGAGAAATGATACTTGTATGTGAACTTAAAGAAGAGAACGAATAGCTCACCCCATCAAAAAAAGTAACCTGTGTCAAGGACAGTGCACAACCTAAAACAGATCACGTTATGCATTTGCTGGAACCACATTGGTATTCTTCACCATGAATTGATACCAAAAATGAAACAATAAAAGCTGAGTAGCTAAGATGACTCACTATAGACCTGTCATTGTGTACTGCATTGTAACGTAATGTATTATAATTTAGTGTATTATATACTAATAAAATAGTGGCACTGTAAAAACTGCATGTACTTATGGACCAACCCAATATAACATTCATTAACTAAGATATAAAGGTTAGTTTATAATAATATTTTATTAAAAACAGTATCTGTTTCTCCTTCAGAAGATAACATTTACTATCTCTGCATCCCAATAGAGGACACAGCTTATTGCGATACCCTAAAAAGCAATTGTGACATTTGTCCCCCATTATGGCACAGTCTGGTTATATTTGGTGATATTCCATCTGTTAGGTTGCATTAGTACTGCCAACTGTTTGTTGGAAAAGTTATGACCATAGTTGGTGTTCCTGCATCCACTATTTTGTCACAGAAGCTCTTGTTTTTGAGCACATTTCAGAGAATCTAACAAAATTTTAAAACAAGATTCTGTTTAGAATTTGTAATAATTAATTTGTGGATGCCATTCTATTCTTGTGATTGCATGATTCTATCTCAAATTGTTTTAGAGCAATATATGCAGTTACAGTTACTGTTGTGTTTGTATTTGTAATGCAGTAGTGCATTAAATACACATTACGATATTTAGCGCTCCAAAGTGATTTTATGCAAAAGTGTTATTGCAGAACAAGATTTGTCGAAAGTGAGTAGGTTCATCATGTGTTGTGTGGTAACAATATTCAATCATTATTATCGTTTGAAAGCATGTTACTACTTCAACCTTGTGTTATTTGATGTTAGAAATAATGCTTTTATTATGTACGTTGGCAGTACTTCTTTTTGGCATAATTTTGTCTGCAGTTTATTGTAATGTTCACCATATTGAGTTCTTGGGAACTGCCAATGAGTTGTTTCCTCTATAGCTGCATGCTATGAACAAGTATAAGCTTCAGTTACTTTCTTGAAATAAAGTAATAAAATGTTAGCTCAAGCACCCCAAAATACATACATATATATATATATATATATATATATATATATATATATATATATATATCTAAATTTAATAGATATTTGAGATATGTAATAAAGGCATGCATTACCTGATACATGACTAAAACAGTTCATCCCTCGGTGGATGTCACATTGGTGTTCATGACTAGTAGAGTTGGTTGAGTCTCCAACAGGTAAGGTAGCCCTAAAGCAGAACAACATAGTTAAATAAGGAAATAATGAAGCTATTAACAGTGAAGCAACAAGAATCTAAAGTAACAACAAATTAGAAACTAAAAGCTTCACTTATCTTAGTAATATTGCAAGTTCTTTTGCTGCTAACACGTTTCAAGCTATAGCTTTGATAATGAGTTGGAGTCAACTTGAAACGTGTTAGCAGCAAAAGAACTTGCAATATTACTACGATAAGTGAAGCCTTTAGTTTCTAATTTATTCTTACTTTAGAAGAACATGGTTTTAAAATCTATCATAAAATCTATTCCTTTAGGACTATCTGCAATACTGATGTTAGTAAACAAGCTATGTAATCTTATGTAAAATACTTAATTTTTATAAAATCTTTTCTTGTAAAATACTGCTGATATTTCTGGTACTCTTTGGCCAAATAGTTTAAATAGACAGAGCTTTGTTACTGTAAACACCAGGCACCTCCTCTGGGCCTAGAGCAAGAGGAGGCCCTGGATCTCCCTCTGCCTACTATCTACTGCCTATGGTAGGTAGGTGTCTTTTGTAGAATCACCCACTAACCCCAGGTTGCGTAAGCTGTACCTGGCATACCTTTACCAGCATCCTTCCATCCACTAGCTGTAGTTAGTGTATGGTAGGGGAGGCGATGTATATCCCTTTCGGATGACCCGTCACTGGGTGTGGCGGAGGAGGGGCCACACAAAAAGAAAAAAACTGTAAGTGGTAAAGGCCGGGAAAGCAATCAAGATATTCTACTCTCATCTAAAATGCATTACGTGTCTTGCTCATGGCTCCATTATGTTGCAGAAACAATATGGTATAGCATTAATAATTTGATATCCCCACTAAAAAGGTAAGTAGTCTAAAATTTAGGCACATCTAAGTTTTAATGCTCCCAAAGCTGTAAAAAACAGATAAAAACATTTTAAAATTATACTCTGTTCTATTTAAATAGGTGTTTTTAAAATCTCCTGAATGTATAGCTGCTTACAGAGAGATACCAACTGAATTAGCATTACCCCCTCAGCTCATCCTTATTGATGAGGAACTTGGCTGGATGCTGCAATACTTTACTGTGACTACTTCAATGCCATTAAATATGAATTAAATTGATACTTAGCTATATAATTCAGAAATTAATATTTCTACTATTGAATTCTAAAGTAAACGTTTGCTTTAGGTAGTATCTGTTTCACTCTAGATGATGTAGTATGTTTCAGAGATGAACAAGCAGTGTTTGAATCTGAAAATATACAGAAGGTTTTGATTTACATTAAAACCAACTTCTGTAATCTACCCCCTTCAATGAAAAAATTCATGTCAATTGTTGCGGAATTTCAAAGATCCCTCAATTCTGCCCCTGGCAAAGTGGGTGTAGTGGCAAAGAAGAAACTGGAGAGGGTCATAAATGCGAACCCCGATGATGCATTCTTGTGTTCATTGAAAAAGGCTTTTTGTGGCGAACACTCAAAAGAACAATTCGACCTGACACTGTCACAAATGTGTTCCTTTAAGTTTGCACCCACAATGTCTTGCGATGTAGAAAGGTCATTCTGTGCCACAAAAACATATTGAGTGACAAATACAGAACCTCACAGAAAACAATGCAGAAATGTTAGTTGTTAACTATACTAAGAAAAGTGAAGTGATGTAAGGAAATTGGTACAAAAATGATACTGCATATCTTAGTGTATTTTCCTCTGATCGTGCATGTTCCATTGTTTGATAGTGCATGAATGCATGCATATTTTGGGATTTTATAGTGCATGAAAGTCTCGTCTTCAATAATCACCATAACACATTGTAACATAATCATAAACTGTTTAAGCCAAATTTTCTGGAAAACATCTTCCTTTCAGCACTGAAAACACATAGTTTTCATCTGCAGCCCAGGATTATGTCAGTAACCCCATCAAAACTTCTCAGTCTTTTCCTGGAGGATTTGCATTCAGAACATACATTCCTAACTTGTAGTGGGTACAAAATTCACTTTGGCTACCAACCATAGTAAAAGTACAAGTAAATGCAATGGCACCAGTCACAAATAGGCTTGCTTTAATAGCATTTGAGGACTTACAAATAATGCCAAGTACGCTTTGTTTAGATTCCTGGCTCTCCATATTTTCTGCCAACTTTTACTTTCTTTTCCCCACAAAATAAATGAAGTCTTTTTTTGATTCATTTTGAGTTCACTAGGAAACTGAACTGATCTACACGAAAACTGGTACCACACATTTTCAACATAAATGAACATCCTTGCGCGCTTGCAGACAGTGCAACACTCACAGAACAACAAACCAACACTGGCCATTATTTTGCAGCTATAATTTGTAAACAAAATGCGATCACCACATCCTTGAGAGCTTGAGAAGATGAAGGATTATAATAATGTGATACACAATGCTAATTGGGGAAAAGATTCCAAAATATTTTGGTCAAATGAAAATAATGCCATTAGCTTCTCTTATTAGTGAATGTTCTATAGCACAGAAATAATTAGAATTAAAATTGGAACTAGAATTACAAATAATTACTCTAATTTTAAATGTTAAATGCATGAAAGCCTCTCCTTTAGTGATTATAGAAATGAAGTACACATGTTTTGTTTTCTGCCAGCAAGGAAGGATGAAGAAATGAAAATCTTTGAAATTTGGAGTCAAAATCCTTCAGAAATCCTAAGGATGCTTTTGAATGTTTCTGTTCTCATGAACAAACTCAATATTATAAGCATAGTAAAACAGTAGCATACGATTTTTATTTGTGAAGAATATTAAGTCTTGACAGCATGCACAAGAGGCAAGTACTGTTGCTATGGTAGCCACGAAATTTAAAGATGGCTGATAGTTCACTATTACTATTCTTTTTCCTGCTGTACAAATACATTTTTTGGGTGTGAATGACATGTGTATCACTGGCTGTACAGTCTGATTTCACAGCGTGTTTCACTATACTATACTGCTGAGCGTGGCAAGCCTATGATTGGATTCTGTGTTGAGCCAGTCACCTTTAAATTTTGCGACAGCTATAGTTTTGAAGTTCTGAAGAAACATTTAAAATCATCTTAATTGAATGCTAAAAAACACTGGCACCCAAATTCAAAACAAATGAATTGAGATTTGTTACAATTTAATTGTTGTAAAAACTGTAATGCATGTAAACAGTGCAAAATGCTTCTCAGTCCTGACCAACAAAACAGGCAGGAGGTATTGAACAGAGGGAGAGGTTCATGAAGCTCTCTTAAAATTTGTCCCGGTTACAAACACAACAGGTTCAGCTTTAGCAAATGCTATTATCGCCATCCTCTCTGGATTGGCTGAAGTTTTTAAGTATGTTTAAGGATAGGTTATGGCAGTGCAAGTAATATGAGTAGCAGCTTGAAAGGAGTTCAAACGGAGTTAAAGAATATTTACCCAAAGGCTGCTTATATTTGTTGTGTGAGTCTGTGCTTTATTTTGTTTCTTCAAAATGATTGCACACTATGACAAATTTCTCTATGTGGGTGACAACTAAGTCGAAAAATAGTACACTGTGTAGTTTATGATGCCATGGTGCATTCTTTTTGACAATAAAGTCTCTGTATTATAAAAAATGACATAATATACTTTTGCAATGTCCCTCATGTAAAGTGATAAGCTTGCCTCAGACTTTTAGTTCTTAAAAATCTTACATTAGGTACCCAAAATAGGTTCTATCACAAATCAAAATAGGTTCTAAAACTGTAAAAATAGGTGAACAGGAATGACATTATTATATTTCCCATTACAAATTAGCTGAAACATTTGACAATGTCTTTATTGTACATGTCCATAATTAGAGTCACAGTAAACAACTAACACCTTTTCTAAGATTTCCATTGGGAAACTACGTCGCTTGTCAGATAACACCATCTTATAAGCCAAAAATGAGCGTTCCACATCAACTGATTTCTTCTTCTGCTTCTCTTTACCCTCCCTGTATAGAGGCTGGTGCATATTTAAATGTTGCTATTAGATACAAGAGAACAGCATAATCATGTGTTCAGTTGTTCTGCCAGACAAGATGTCAGTAACTGAATGGGGATCTATTAGTACTGGGTTTGTTTGAAGCACTGATTTGAGCTTTTCTGGAACTTTCTCACAAAGATAACCAGGAACCAAATTGCTTTTTTCTGTCACTTTTTCTATCAACCCCAGTTGCATGTACACCAGTTTGACTGAAGACTATAGACCAGAGCATTAATAGTGGGGACCAGAAATATAATGTAATTTGATGAATGGAATATCATGGACAATTGCAGAAGTGCAGAAGTTCTTTAGGTGAAGTAATGCTCACTGTATCCTCTCCCAGTTTCAAAACAATGTTCTTAATGTCCTCCATATTATACATTGTTCACTGTGATTATTGTCAAGGCACAAATGGCATAGAGACTTACACAGCATTTCCATATTATCACCAAATGAAGAAATAGAAACATGTACAATTAGGTAAAAATAGATTCTAACACGAAATCAGGTATTTTCAGGTTGTATAGGACCACCATTTTTGAACATATATTTCCATAATTAACATATTCACAACTTTTATTTTGTATACGTCATTAGGAACAAAATAGGTTTTTACCAAAAATACGAGGTCTGGTGATAAGAAATGAGAATGATTCCAAAATGTTACAACATTGTACATTTAATGTAAAGAAATGGTTTATAGTCAATTACAGGAAATGTTATAGTACTTTTGATAGTGGATAATGGACAATAAACTACTGAACTTCAATAAATCTCTTAAAGATTTGGCTTCCATTTCATGCAAATCTGTCTTTCAAGGATATGTATGATCATATATACCAAGTGAGTCAGCTGCTCATTTTTTGGAATGTAGGCCAGCTATCAAAGGTCATGTGTGCTTTAGTCCAGTTTTGTGCTTACTAAAATGTATTGGTTGACATTCTTAGAGAGATAAATGCGCAAAATTTAGAGGAACAGCAAATTAAGGGGACAGAACGTACTCATTGAAGTACAGCTAAGAAACATATAACTTGTTTACGAAGAGCAAATTCCAGGTTTCCATGCAATTTTACAAACCTTTTAGAATATACACAGCAATGGAATTCAGTAAACGCCTGTGATAAAATGTACCTATCATATGAGAGCATTAGCATCAACTAAAAAGAAAATGGCAGATTCTTGTACTTAGAACCTGGGTAGTTCCAACAAATTACAGACATGTCTCATCCACCATGGACCTGTACAGTGAAAATGCAGATAAAAATAGTGCTTTATTTAAATTTTGGTGTAAACTATGTCTCGTACATCTCAAGTAACATGCAAAGTAACTTTTGCCATTTAAGTAATCATATTAAAACATACAACAAAGGGTTAAAACCATATTAAAAGGTAAAATTATGCACCAAAAGTCATGAAGTGGCAATGGCATAGCACTTGGCATACAGGTTCTGCAGTTCAACTTGGAAGGTGCTTTTAGTCAAAAATCCAAATAGCTGAATAGATTTATAACTGTGTTCTGTGCATTAACCTCAGGGACAGGGTTTCACATCTCAGCATTGTACAATTTCTTTTCTGCTCAACAAAACTTGGAAACCGAATTCACAATAGCCTAATTTTAAAGTCTGTGAGGGTTTAAGACATAATTTAAATTGTTTTTGGTTGTCTGCATTTTGCAGTAGAATAGGTATGACCTCTGCCCCATTGGAATGGCATGATGCTGTGTGTTGTTATGAATACAGACACCCTCAATTCTCCATGCATATGCTGTCGCACAATATTTTGTGCCAGTCTTTCACGATGTCTTCGACAGACAAATATATTGATATGTTTTTGTCCTACAGAGAAGTAAGAGTTACTCTTGTACTAACTATTCCTACAAACACTTATTCCTCTTTTTCTCACTAGTCGAGATAAACATTTGCAGAAATTATTGCTAGTATTCTTATAGGTGTAAGGGGAATGAGAGAAAATCCAGTAGTTGGATAGCTGTCTGTGTGTGTGTTGTAGGTTTAACCTCTTGAGCGCTGGCCATTTAAAATCTCCGCAGGCTGAGAACTGCTACCCCGTATCCAGCGCAGGGCATTTAATTGTTAAATACGCTAAAAGTGCTTCGTACATACACAGCCACATTTTGCGTAAATATTAAGCTATTTTAATGAAACAAAAACTGGTATAAAACTCGTTATATGCAGTACACATGTACATCATCAGCAAAGTAGAGCTGCATTAACAAATCGATGAAATGGCACTATTTTGTTTCACTGTGGTGAAAAGTTAACTTTCCTCTGTCGAAGGCATCTAATATAAGTTCTCTGAAAGAAACAGTAGTTAACCCATTGTATGCGTGGTCTGTGGGTCATCAGAATAAAGCATGTTTCACAACTTTTCCTTATGCGTGTTTCGTAACTTAGTTAGCAGGCTCGGTTTCTTTCTTTGTTGAAATACATACACATACTTTCCTGCTTGTAGCTTAAGTAAGAAGTGGTATAAAAAGGTATTTTTGCACCAACTGGATACAACCATATAAAATTGTTTTGTAATTTGGAGAGCTCTTAACCCACACAAGACAATGACCTAACTAGACTTCCGACTATCAATAGCTCGCAGTCTAATTGAACAGCACCACGTTGAGAGGCCTCTTCATACTGAGGGTAGAAAATCCAGAACCCCTGCACCCCTCAGACTTCAAGGAAAACATTATCCCAAAAGGATACCGCCAACATCAAATAAGTCCTGCCCTTCTCGAAAGTTTCGTGTGCTGCAAGAAGGGAATTTGCAAATGTGGAGATGTGCCCTTGTGTGTTTATCCCTGTTTTGAGGCATATCACTGCAGAAGGAACATATAAAGGTAAACCACTAAAGTATATAGAATTTTTTTAAGAGGTTGAATCAGAAACTGAAACAGGGATGTAAACCATGGATCTTCTGCTTATCGAGTGGCTGCTTTAACCACTAAGCTAGCATGGCCAACTTATCAGTACAACATTAAATTCCCCAGCAGATTCGTACTTAACCAGGAGAAAGTACGAATCAGCTGGGGAATTTAATGTTGTACTGGCAAGTTGACCATGGTAGCTTAGTGGTTAAAGCAGTCACTTGATAAGCTGAAGATCCGTGGTTCAAATCCCGGCTATGGCATTGAATTTTTCAGTTTCTGATTCAACCTCTTAAAAACATTGCCCACACACGGCTTGTGTGTTTAAAAACACGAGCAGTAAGCTTGTTGGCATAAATAAATATATATAATTTACTTCACTGTTTTATTAAGTGAAAATTAAAATAATTTGAGTTAGATAAGGGATAAATAAGGGTTAAATACACAAATGCACAGGACGTGTATACACGTCCATAGCGCTCAAGAAGTTAAGGGTGCTCAACTTTGTGGTCATGAGCACCCTTAAAAAACAGTTCATGGCAATAGCCAGATGTAAATTTCAATAAAAAATAAAATTACTACTAAAGAAAGAAAATATATAAATGTACAAAAGAGTAGCAAAAGAAAAAATTGAAACAAAGCTATAAAGATGTCAAAAGGGTGGTGCAGTTTTTATCGAAGCGTTGTTTCACATTTGAGCGATGAGGCTCTTATTTCTCTCAGGGCGTGGTACGGATGGAATGAAAAATCACACGATGTTTCTTCACCACAATGTATTATTTTATTAACACTTTTTCTCTATTTTACATTTAAATAAATCCTCTTAGCACCATTTTAAATTACTTAAGTCTTTCCACTTTTTCAAAAAGTGGAACAAAAGCTTGATGAAAGTCTGGTAAATGTTCTACAATGTTCACACACTACCAAAATACGTCCTATCACCTTGGACACGTAGACGCTAGTGAAACGAGTCCGGCGTCATCTCACGTGATACTACCTTTCTCGTATACATCCGCGTATGCGTCCATCAAATAGTTCCAGTACTGTTAGGGAAGCGATCTTTAGCTATCCTGATTTCGCTTTTATTATTGAACACATATAATTCTAATATTTATACATATATATTAAAATTAAATATGGAAATATTTATGACGTCTTTAAACAAACTTTGTTGTTCGTAACAATGAACATTAGTAACACGTTTTCATCATTTAACCATCTCATACCAACATCAAAAAACAAATTACACTTTTAACAAATATTCACATAAACAATTTTTTTTTGGAGCCTTCTAATATTCTGTCTGACATGCCCCTTGTTTTGTTTTTCAAGTTGTCACCTATATTTACAATCTTGAAACACAATACAACATTTCTCCCTATTCCTCTGATACAATCACTTTGTACAATACTTTTTTTTTTTCCTTACAGTCTTCTTCGCTGTATGTTTTTGTCTTTTGTTTTGGCATGACACAGCATGTCTTTATAAATTTCACTTATTCAGTTATTATACAACACATATTCAGTTATTATACAACACATGTTCAGATATTATATAACACATATTCAGTTATTATACATTTGACATTGACACAAATATAATTTAAGTGTATCATGGTTTATTGTGTGGCTTTTGACTTATGTTTCTTGTTATGAGGAGAGAAAAACAGGATACAAATCTTGAGCTAATGATTATGATCATATTTATGGCAATATTTTATTCAGTTCTTTACCTTCTTTGTCTTGTAAGCTTATTATGTATAGGCAGGTCGTTGAGTCAATTCTTAAACTCTGATGTTACTAATGGTACCATTTTTTTTTTAATTGGGTTCTTATTCATTATTGTTTAGTTCGACATTTCTTCAAGCTTAGCATTGGCTATATCCATCTTAATTCATGGGCATTGCTTTTCTGACTAAGGTTTTTCTTACTTCACTAATTGTCACCTCTTTATCTCTTATCTCTATAAGAGAAAACTTCTATACTTATAATTATTCTGCAATTGTATTATTTTCCTTCTCAATTCACCCTTGACACCCTTGTGTCAAAAATATTTTCTCTTTGACATCACAACTGATTCCTTTTTATTTTTGTCCCTGACATCCTTATGTCAAAAACACATTGTTTTCCATCGCTATAATTCACTTCTTTAATCACAATCAGTGTCCTCATCTGTCTTTGTTGACAATGCTCTCTGTGGTCAATATAGCCAATGACTATGTTGATTTTCTTTCTTGTTGTATTTTCCAATCTGAACATAATCTTCTATAAGTAACCCATTAAAAATTATTATTTTCCATCATCTCTACTATTCCTGCCTTACATGTTTGTTGGCAAAGACTATTTGGTCCTTTCTTTGTATGGTTTTAATTTATTTTTATGGTATCTTCCTACCAACTTGCCATTTGTATTCTGTAGCTCATACGTATGGTCACCCAGCTGTTTTGTTATGACCAGTGGTCCAGTGTACAGTAGTTCCATCTTTCCAGATCTTTTCTCAGATGCCTTGGATGCTTTGTGGCTTCTTAAGAGCACCTTTTCTCCAATTTGTGGGGACCATTTCCTGATAAATCTTTTTACCTTGTTTCTCCCTTTTTCTGCCTTTTGCTGTAACCTTCTGAATGCCAATTGACATTTTTCCTTCTCTGTCAATTCCCTTTGAGCAGCCATCGTAGTGTCAATGTCAATTGTCAGTTGCTTAGGGTTTGTGTTGTTGGTCATCCACTCGATTGGGGTGAACTTAGTCGTGGTAATTTCCCTGAGTGTTGGTGGTTGTTGTTTCTGTATTCTGTGCAACATCTGCCCTATTTGGCATGTTTCTATCTACTTCCTGCTGTCGTATGTTGCCAGTGTTCCATTGGTTTCTGCCCCTTTGGTGTGAACCCCTATTGCATGGCAGTCTTTGGCTGTTTAAATATTCCCTACAGAATCGTATGTGATTCACTTGATGGGTACGGTCTCCTGGTCTTCCACGATCATATGTATATGTTTGATGTCTCGATTCATCCCTTGGTATCGTGTCGTGGTACCACTGTCTCGTGTTCTCCATCCTTTCGCCATGATTGTGTGGTTGTGGGAAATGGTGTGCCCCTCTCCCTCTGTCATGGGTGCTCCTAGTATTCCTATCTTCTCTCTCATTCTGGTTGTTTGTAGTCGCGCTCCTGTTTAAGATAGGTGAGTTTGGGTGACCGTTTCTATGTCTATGCTCATTAGGCCGACCATTTTGTGTTTTGAAGGCTGTCAGTAATTCTATCATGTCTGCAAAATCTACTGGCCTCGCAACAATTAACCCTGTTCTCACTGTGTCTGAGAAATGTCTTGTTATGCTGGTAATTAACTCTGCTTCCGACAGGTTAGGGTCTAATAGCTTTCCTTTGTTGGCTACTTTCATAAAATAATCGACTAGCGATAACCCTTTGGTTGGATCATATCTACCTGTCGCTAGCTCTATGCTAGTTTGGTTTTGCTTAGCTGGGCCCCAATACCTTGATAGGAATAGATTTCTGAATGAGCTATGCGATTCATGACCAGCTAGTGTTAACCTAAGCCATTCTAATGCCTTGTTTTTTAAGCTTTTCTTGACTATCATCATCCTAAGCTCATTTGGTATCCTTTTCACTTTAAAATAATCTTCCATCTCTTTAACAAAGAGTTTTGGATCGTCGACCTTCTCCTTGTCAAATGTAGGTGGTGTGATTTCATGTAGTATGCTGTTGGTGTAGCATGTGTTGTGTGTTGTGTCATTGTTTGATTGTGAACCTCTTTCTCTGTATGGTGAGTCAACATTTTGTACATTATTCAAATAACTCTCATCTTGTACATTACTTACATCTAAATCATCATTTTGCCTTTGTAGTGCATTCACAACATCATTTACATTAGCCAAACTTTCTTTTCCTTTTTTCATTTCTTCACAAATTGATTTTAAATCATTCTTTATTTCTAAGTGACTGTTTCATATCATTCATAGCATCTTGTTGCGACTGCACCACATCAGCCATAGTCTTAATTTTAGGAATTACAATTTGTTCTAGTTTCATTAATAATTCCTTTCTTTACTACCTCAATCTCTCTCCTTAATTTCTCAGTTATTTCTGCTTTTACATTTGTAATCTTACAGTCTACACTTGCATTACATTCTGTTATTTCATCTCTACATCTACCGTCGGTCTGGGTGGCTCAGTCGATTAGACGCTGGTCTACTGATCCCAAGGTTGCGGGTTCAAACCTGGCCCAGGCCGATGGTTTTTAAGTGTGCTTAAAAACGACAGCTCCATGTCAGTAGATTTACTGGCATGTAAAAGAACTCCTGCGGGACAAAATTCCGGCACACCGGCGACGCTGATGTGATCCTGGCAATTGACAGCGTCGTTAAACAACAAAAAAATGAAAAAAAAATAATTCTACATCTACCAATTTCTTCTTCTAATACAATCTTATTTTCTCTCATTTCCAACTCAATTTTTCCCATCCTATCTCCTATGATTTCTATCCTAGCTTCTAAGGCTTCCTTTGTCTCATTTAAGTTTTTATGTACTAATTTTAAGTTAGTTTCCATTACTTTCATATTTTCTTTACATTACTGTCTTCCTAATTCTATTTTCTGTTCTAAGTTCTGTCTTCCTAATTCCATTTTCTGTTCTAAGTCCTGTCTTCCTAATTCCATTTTCTGTTCTAAGTCCTTTCTCACTTCCTCCATTTTCTGACCTATCTCTTCCTTATTCTGCTCTAGTTTCTGGCCTATACTCTGACCTAAACTTTGTTCTATGTCCTGTCTCACTCCCTCCATTTTCTGACCTATCTCTTCCCTATTCTGTTCCATTTTCTGACTTATTTCTTTTTTATTTTGTTCTAGGTTTTGTTCTATACTCTGACCTAAACTTTGTTCTATGTCCTGCTTTACTCCTTCTATCTTCTGTTCTAATCTTTCAAACATGATCATTAGTAACCTTTGGTCTTTTCCTATTGCTACCTGTTCCTCACTTTCTGGTTCTGTCTGATAGCTAGGCCTATCTGCCCCTTCCCCTACTCCTGTTACTAGATCTCTCTCTTTTTGCAACATTTTAGTTTCTTTATTCAGTTCACTTTGGCTTAAAAGTCCTACTATTTTGCCGCTTTGCAGTAACATAAAAATAAAAACAAACTGGATGAAAAAGTAAAAAAATTTTGGTCCTACTTTTTTCTCGTTGATTTATCCAGTTACGTGCATCTCCTGGGATGTTGGCTTCGCTAGACGATCTCTGGTGTTTTCCCGCATTGATTATCCATTCATCGGTGTTCTGATGTAGTAGATTTCAAACGATGGTCTAATGGCGTCTTCTTTCTTTTTGGCGCGAAGATTTGGCATCACTTGGTATTTCGCTTAAGTTCATTTCCCGTAGATATCCATTCCATCCAAAATTTGTGTTCCATGTTGGGCAAGCCATTAGGTGCCGTTTTTATCAAAGCGTTGTTTCACATTTGAGCGATGAGGCTCTTATTTCTCTCAGGGCGTGGTACAGATGGAATGAAAAATCACACGATGTTTCTTCACCACAATGTATTATTTTATTAACACTTTTTCTCTATTTTACATTTAAATAAATCCTCTTAGCACCGTTTTAAATTATTTAAGTCTTTCCACTTTCTCAAAAAGTGGAACAAAAGCTTGATGAAAGCCTGGTAAACATTCTACAATGTTCACACACTACCAAAATACGTCCTATCACCTTGGACACGTAGACGCTAGTGAAAAGGAGTCCGGCATCATCTCACGTGATACTACCTTTCTCCTATACATCCGCGTATGCGTCCATCAAATAGTTCCCGTATTGTTAGGGAAGCGATCTTTAGCTATCCTGATTTCGCTTTTATTATTGAACACATATAATTCTAATATTTATACATATATATTAAAATTAAATATGGAAATATTTATGACGTCTTTAAACAAACTTAGTTGTTCGTAACAATGAACATTAGTAACAAGTTTTCGTCATTTAACCATCTCATACCAACATCAAAAAACAAATTACACTTTTAACAAATATTCACATAAACGATTTTCTTTTGGGGTCTTCTAATATTCTGTCTCAAGGGTATAAAGAATTAGGTATATAAAGCTTCAAATCCTCAAAAAACATGTTGCACTACGCTAAAAACCTAAGAACTCTTTTGACTGCTATTTTGTTGTCTGCTAAGACCTCTGCAAGTCTGGCAAGCAGCTGCAGAGTCTCGAAGGTGCACTAGAGAGGAACACTCTAGCAGCATGTGACGCACTGACAAAAGGTTGTCGCATAACGGACAAAGAGAAGCAGGGTCCCTTTTAAATAGGTAACCATGCGAAAAATAGCAGTGGCCTATTCGCAACCATGCCAACTTAATCTCCTTTCATTGAGATA
Source organism: Tenodera sinensis (assembly GCA_030765045.1). Lineage (NCBI taxonomy): Eukaryota > Metazoa > Arthropoda > Insecta > Mantodea > Mantidae > Tenodera > Tenodera sinensis. The sequence continues at coordinate 84,203,615 of CM060961.1, forward strand.
TGCCAGAAGAGGTTACCCAGTTTATCAGAAGTGCTTTTACTTCTCTCAGCTTATTACCGAGGAGAGCTTACCACTCTTCGTGCCAGGAAGACAGCACTGCTCTCCGCATTTCACTTCCGAAGTAACACATGAGATGGTAATACTGGGTTGCGTAGCTGCTGTCTTTGCTGCCATATCTGCCATTTCATTCCCGGGCAAACCTACACAACCAGGATTCCATGCACACACCATGTTAATGCCATAAGCGTGTAAAACCTGGAGGGCATCCTGTATATGTTGTACAATAGGATGGAGGTTGAACAGCTCTGAAGTGCACTAAGGTAATCACTCAATATCAGGCAGTCACCTAATTTGCAACAGTGCACATATAAAACGGCTTGTTAAATTGCATACAGCTCCATAGTAAAAATGGAAGTGCTATTAGAATAGCTGCCCTATTTTAGGGTTGTCATAAAGACACATCTGCTAATAGATCTGTAGGAAAAGACAATTTTAAATATGAAAAACAAAGGAAAAAATCATATAGTGTAAAAATATTTGGGGAAAGGGAAACATATGCTGATAAGGTAAACAAAGAACAGAGGGAGGCAATAGCATGGCTAAGAACTGTTGTTTGGAGGTTGAGAGGACTAAGACAGGGTATCCCTCAGAGTCTGTGTCCTATTTGTAGGGGGAAGGAAGATCTGGAGCACATAGTCTTTGAGTGCCCAGGAATGGACATATGGAGGAAAGAATTTCTGGAGCAGAAAAGGGAGAAGGGAGATAGGGTAACAGCATAGAGGATTTTTAGAAAGGAGGTCAGGAACTTAGATCAATTTTTAAGTAGAGTTAAGAAAAAATGGAATTGGTCTGTACAAAGAGAACAGAATTAAAAATTTTGTGTTAGTTATAAAGTGTTAAATAGCAATAGAGAACAAAATGTATGATAAGAAATTTTGTTGGGTGGATATGACAGGCTAAGAGCCTGGGCTGAATGTCTGTCATATTTAAATATGTATTAATTTGATTTAAATAAATAAATAGATAGTGTAATAATGTAAAAAATTATTATAAAATTTGGAAACAGGACAGCTAACCATTTTAGAATTACTTATTTACTTAATATAGTGTAGTACACAAATGATTGTGTACAATATACAAAAAACATGGATAATTTGTAAACTATCATTTGTAAGTATCATCTAAAACAATTGCAATTGAAAACATCAGAACAAAGTGTCAGTAAATTTAGTAATCACTCACGAGCACCATAAGGTAGACCAATCACTTCCCAATTTGAAATTTTGCATTGGTGTATTAAATAAGGAATGCAAGGCTTATAATGTAGTTTTTTCCCCTTATGAAATTCCTCAATTTGGTCAACATTTTTTACTTTCTCTACTACGTATAGTAAAGTATAGGAAGTATTGTATTCCACCCAAAAATTCTATGTTGAGATTTCACTGGAAATATGTTTTGAGGCCCCTTGAATCCAAAAAAGTCCACGAGCTCACGCATCTGTGTGTGTGTGTGTGTGTGTACGTGCATGCATGCATTTATGCATGCGCATGTAGTGTTTAATGCCCGCTTTTACTACATACAGCACTGCAGGCGGTAAGGTATGTCTGTATTAGGATTATTATCAATTAAACTTTTTGTACAGAGCGTTGGAAAATTACGTCAGGTGGATTGTTAGCGAAAAAAGTTTGAAGATCACTGATCTAGATTACCTGTACACAATTATTACACTGCCAGTGAACAGGCAATTGTAGTATATAGGTGTGTACAAGTTATCATTTAAATGCTCTTCTTTTGTATATTGTATACCATATTTTTACTATCTTAAATTATGTTGTTTTATAACAAGTATTTTAGTATTTATAAATTTGACAGTCCAATGCCAACTCTGCCTATGCAAACAATTTACTGTATCAATAAATTATCATCATTGTTTAGTTATTATTATTGTCGTCATCATCGCCATCGTCACTATCATCGTCGTCGTCATCATCATCATCATCCAACTGGACTGCTCTAATTACTATATCACAATCTGCCTGCATTTATTTTGTATGCATGCTACACCAAGGTTGCCATTTTCTGGTCTGCTGAAATGAGGATACTTCTGAAAAGAGAAATTTCTCTTAATCATTCGTTAGTATGCCCCTAGCCCACTAATAAGAAAGAGTATTTGCTGGTTCGAATTCTTATTTTTAATATCACAGGCAATGCTGAAATTTACATAGTTAGAAGTTCTTTTAAACACAGGAAATTACTAGCCTCTTCACTGTCATTGCTCATTTAGCTGGAATATCACATGTATATTGTTCACTTGACGTGATTTTTTAAGAATGCTTTTATTTTGTAGCAAATATTTAAAGAGTTCCTTGCTAATGAAATGCTTAAAATTGAATCTAATTGATGCTAAAGACTTAACTGAACTTCACAGGAAGTCTGTTGCTTTCTTTAGTCCACTGTGACTGACTCAGGGAAAAAAATCGTTCAACATAAGCATTATGCTCAGGGATTGCAAAAAAGAATTGAACAATTTTCACTATTTCTGAATATAATTCCACACTCCTGCAGTTCACAATTTAGTCAATTTCTTTTGTGAAGGCACCTACTTCTCGTAGCTGGCTAAGTTACGAAGATGGTCAAATGCCTTACTATCATCAACATCCACATCTCTGTCATTCAAAATATTGATTGATTTCTGGCTCAGGATGCATTCAATAACATATATAGTAATACTACACAACATATTTATTACCAGCCGAGTACACAAGTTAAGGAATAACAATAGAAAACAAAAGATTAACTTATAATATATATATATATATATATATATATATATATATATATATATAGAGAGAGAGAGAGAGTCTTAGATGCATAAAATGGCATAGACCTCAGTACTCCCCCACGAGTGTTCAATTAGAGTACTTCATGTTCAAACGAACACACCGTCCAGAGCAAGTTACCACAGATGGAGGTGATGTACTCTGGTGTATAGGGTCTGTCACTTTTGGTTGTAGTGCAGAATAATTTGTTGGGTGGTCATTGTTGTGGAGTCGTCAAGTTCAGCAACGAAGGCAGGTTTCAGGCGATCAAGAGAAAGTTGTTCGCATGCCATGGATTTCAATGTCAAAGGTCTTGTGACGATTTATTACTTTGAAGGGGCCATCATATGGAGATTGTAGAGGCCTACAAACTGCATCGTGTCATAGAAATACATGTAAATAATTTTCAAGGTCACGAAAAACAAAAGTCTTTCGGGTACTGTGAGACCTTGATGAAATAGGACAGAGTGCCTGAACCTGTTTCGCAGATCCCTGAAGAAGTCTGATGCCCCGATGGTGTCACTAGTAGTATCTGAGAAGAATTCACCTGGCAATCACACTGTCTGTCCACACACTAACTCTGCAGCAGCTGCACAGATGTCTTCTTTGTATGCAGTGCGTATGCCCAAGAGAACTATAGGCAAATCTTTGGTCCATCGGTCTGAAGCGTGACAATTGATAGTAGTTTTAAGCTGGCGATGAAATCACTCCACTATTCCGTTGGCAGCTGGATGGAAGGCTGTTGTTCGGATATGACATGTCCCTGTGAGCATGGTTAGAGCTTTGAAAAGGTGAGACTCAAACTGACGACCCTGATCAGATGTGAGTCATTGAGGAATGCCGAAACGAGCAATCCACCCACTAAAGAAAGCTCTTGCCACTGTTGCTGCTGAGATATCCGCAATTGGATATGCTTCAGGCCAACGTGAAAAACGGTCGATTGCCGTTAGGCAATATGTGAAGCCATTGGATGGAGGCAGTGGACCAACAATGACAATATGTACATGCTCGAATTGTTGATTAGGTGGAGTGAAGGATATAGAGCGGAGCAGTGACATGCCTTGTAACTTTGTTACGCTACCAGGCTTTGCAGTTACGAACAAATACTCTACAGTCACGATCGATGTCAGGCCAAACAAAGGATTTCTTAACCAGGTGGATCATAGCTTTCACACCAGGCTGCGACAAACTATGAAGAGATGCAATAGCTTGCTGTCGGAAATTCTTCGTCACGAATGGGCGAGCGTGAGGTGTTGAGACATTGCATGTGAGTTGAACTGTAGAATTTGGAATTAGTATTTTCTTCAGAACTAGGCTAGTACCGGATTGAATGAGAGTTTGAATTTCGTCGTCAGTTTCCTGTGAACATGCTAAGGCTTGAAAGTCGATTTCTTCAGCAATCGATGCAATTTGGGACAGTGTATCAGTTGGGATATGGTTTTCGCCTTGGATATGACGAATGTCGGTCGTGGACTGGGCAACGTAATCCAGATCATGTGACTGACGAGGTGGTGCTTTCTCTGGCTTCTGCTTCAAAGCGAACGTCAGAGGTTTGTGATCCGTAAATAGCATTAACTGTCTTCCTTCAAGCATGTGCCTGAACTTCTTAACGGAGGCATAAGCGGCAAGGAGTTCACGATCATAGGCAGACCACTTGTTATGATGGAGAAAGTTTCTGGCTGTAAAATGACCATGGTTGCCAGTTACCGTCTACAAGTTGCTGAACTGAAGCTCCAATTGTTGTCGATGATGCATCTACCATTAGAGAAAGAAGTGCATCTGAGCAGGGATGTGCAAGGAGCGCAGCATTTCAACAGCGTTCATGTTGTGGAAAGCTTGTTCAATTTCTTCATTCCATTGGAGCTCACTGATAGGTTTTGGGTTTCCTTGCAAACAGCTGTTCAATGGTACAGCCTTGCTGGCAGCAAGAGGGATGAAGCGTCGATAAAAATTAACAAGTCCCAAAAATCTACGCAGGTCTCGGATAGATAATGGTGTTGGAAAATTTTAGATTGCTTCAACTCTGTTTGGAAGTGGCCGTATTCCGCTTGAATTCACTGAGTAACCCAAGAATTGCACCTCTTTGGCTGCGAATACACTCTTTGCAGTGTTAATCACCACTCCGTAAATACGGAGTCGACAGAATAGTTGACGCAAGTGGTCCAGATGTTCGGTTTCGTCTCGAGATGTGACCAGGATATCGTCAATGAAGACATAGCAGAAATCAAGACTGCGTATTACTTCATCCATGAAGCGTTGAAAAATTTGAGCAGCATTACAAAGCCCAAATGGCATGCGAGTGAACTCGAATTGTCCTAATGGGGTTGTGACGGCTGACTGCGGAACGTCCTCTTCCGCAATGTGTATCTGATGGAAGGTACAGACAAGAGATTGGAGATTCACGGCGAAGTCTTCAATGTGTGGGACCGGATAACGGTCTGGAACTGTTCGAGCATTTAGTTGACGGTAGTCACCACAAGGTCCCCACTGACTATTTTTCTTAGGAACTTTATGGAGTGGGGATGACCAACAGCTCGTAGATGGTCGACATATTCCATGAGTCATCATAAATTGAAATTCTCGTTTGGCTATTATGAACTTGTCAGTTGGTAACCGCCGTGGTCTCGATCGGATTGGTGGGCCAGGAGTGGTAACTATATGATGTACCGTAGAATGCACCCTCGGCGTGGGTACTTGAAGTTGGGCGTGTTATCTCGAATCGACGGACAAGTGACGTAACGAATATGCCCGTTGCTTTTAAGTTAGTGTTTGATTCAGACGTTTGTGACGTAGTCTGGAAGGATTCCATAGTTAGCCAGAAAATCAGCTCCGATGATAGGGTGAATCACATCAGCTACAATGAAACGCCACGTGAATTCACGACGTAGAGAAAGATCTATTGTATAGCCGTAAGTCTTAATAGCTGTTCCGTTTGCTGCGAAAAGTTGATACTCTTCTGCGCGGTGACGAGGAAGGCGGGCTACAGGAAAGACAGAAATATCGGCTCCTGTGTATATGAGGAAGTCCACTTTAGATGTTTGGTCGGTCATGAAAAGACGGCGGTTCACATGGATGGGATCAGTTGCCGTCGCTACTGACTCCCGGAATGGTTTCCTTGGTTGCATGGCGGACGACATTTCTGAGCCTTAGGTCCAAATTTCCTGTGATACCAACATACTCGTATATCTGTACTAGTCGAATTCGGTCTTGCGGAACGATGGCGATGTGAAGAACGATGCCGGGAAGGCGAACGGCTGGGGTGAGAATTTCGTGTCGCCATTTTGGTCACCAACTTTGTCAGCTCATTGATTGGGAGTTGTAAAGACGCAATATTACGCTCTCAGGCGCTCTTGCTATTATCGAGGAACTCGGTGTTGACGGGTATAGCTCTATCAATCTAACGGCAATTGTGGCCAATGCATCGAGGTTGTCTTCTGAAACGGTTAGAATTTTCTGAACATCAGATGGTAGGACATCCAGATACTTTTTAACGTGTCTTCTGCCATTGTCGTACCGGCTAATGCTTTCAGACGGCGGAGAAATTGGGATGGAGTACGGTCACCAAGTTCTTCAGTTCGAAGCAGCTTTTCAAAGTCTTTTTGCCTTAGATTGTGACGATTAAAATGCTTTTTTAATCGTGCTAATTTTCCCGTTAAACTAGCCACCACAAGACTATATTTTGTATTATCGGCAGTTACTTTGGCGTGAATAACTTGGCTCTCTTTTTTTTTTTTTTTTTTTTTTTTTTTTTAACGTCCTCCAACATTGTGTCATATCGGACGAATGAATGAAATGAAATGGGTGAAATGATGCTCAAATGAGCCCGAGGTCCATGGAGCTTTAAGTTACCCGACATTCGTCTTCTCAGGGTAGGGAAAACCTCGGAAAAAAACCTTACCCGGATAACTTACCCTAAGCGAGATTCGAACTCGCGACCTCTTGAACGTGGGGCAGACACGCTAACCATCACGCTACAGAGGCGGGCACTTGGCTCTCGGGTTGAGCGACCCAAAGCACTGGATTTTCGGCCCAAAAAGGTGGTGGCTTGACCGAAACATGGTTTATCACTGCTTGATCGTCAGTCGCCATGAGATTTTGGTTAGGCACACGAACTACAATCACAATGGAGAGGTAGAGTTAGCGTATATTGTGTACATATCGTGATTAGTTCAATATAAAATATATTGAATGCCTTCTACAGGATCACGTCGGGGTCACCAATTTGTGGCTCAGGATGCACTCAGTAACATAAATAGTAATACTACACAACGTATTACCAGCCAAGTACACAAGTTAAGGATTAACAATAGAAAACAAAAGATATATTTTTTTTCTTTGATGCATAAAATGGCATAGACCTCCGATTCTTCAACATTTTCCCATGACATATCTCAAAATTTAGCCTCTTAAAGCACATCAATTCATTCAGTGGCTGAATCCACATTTTAAGGTCCTCAGGCAACCTTCATATAAATTGTGCACATTGTCATGAAAATGATTGACTTCCTCAACAGGGTCTCCTTCTAAGCAATTAAGCATATCCTTAACTTTCAGTGGAATGAAACTTTTATTCTTACGCTTTTATAAGGTACAGTTAATTGATGTGAGGACATTTACAACATCAATGAGGGAGTTTCTTCTTTTTCAGCTTCCTTTATGTGAGGAAAACCACAGGAGGCTTATTATATGACAAAAAATATGACCTTACAGCTGGATACATTTGGATAAACCTCTGAACAGCTGGGAACAATGTCAGCCAGCAGGTTTTGCTGTGATAAAGTAACTTTTGGTATTCAACTTGATAAAATTCACAGTATTCTCTTAAAGATTCCACTCGAACAGTGTATACCAAAAAGTAATTGTAGATTTTGAAGATAAGAGACTGCAAGTCCAAGTCCAAGAGATCAGTACCATATTGTATACAGTTACTGAGGTGGTGTACTGGGCGATTAATCCCAACTAATGAGGATTTTAGTAGTCTCTTCAGATTAGAGAACACATTCTTTCCCTCCTTCCTATTGATACCACCAAGCATTGTATTGCAGTTATCCCCTCCAAAGGCCACACACTTGTTCGAAAGTCCAAAATTACCTGGTGTCACTAACATATTTAGCTATTGTTTTAGCAGTTTAATTTTCTTTGCTTTCAACATTAAAACTTTGGCACACAAGCCACCATTTTGGTAGTCAAAATAATGCAACAGGATAGAAACTAATTTTACTACTCCATAACTGATGCATCTGCAGAAACCCCTAAAAAGGGAATATTCTCTAATTATCAGTTTCCACTGAATGCAGTACCAACACAGTTCACTATGGCTTCGGTTTTGGTTTTAGCACACAGCACTTTAGCAGCTATTGCAGAATCAGGAAAGACACTCTACAGTAACACAGGAGTACAATTCAATTGTACAAACTATGGTGAGTTACAACATGAAGTACAAGAGCAACTTCAGCAGCACAGACAATGTCATCAACGTATTTGTTTTAACAGGATTATTTATCACTCTATTGCACGAATTTACCCCTCTCACATTCTTCCAGTGCTTGTCTGGCTTCATGTGTATTTCTAGGTCTCTGGCACCATGGTTTGCCATGGACACGAAAGTGCCGGCACAAATCATAAACTCTGCTTCAGAATCTTTCCGTCCACAGTGAAAAGATCGAAATATTTTTTGAAGTTCATCTGTAGAACATGACCTCTATGGGAGACAAAGTATAGCTTGGAAAATAATGAAGCATTTAAAGACAACAGAAAGGGATATAGCGAAACTTTCATGTATCTCACAAGAAGAATGGATAAAATATTATACTGAATTGCTATATGATAAAAATATAGCAAAAATATTAGATGAAGAGTATGAAGAAAGGACAGTAGATATGATAACATTTGAAGAAATGCAGGAGGCCATAAAAAATATGAAAAATAGAAAGTCGCCAGGTATAGATAATATCCCCATAGAAGTATATAAATATGGAGGATTAATATTACAACTCCGCATACTACATCTACTAAACATATGTTGGAGAATAAAGAAGATCCCAAAAGAATGGGAAATAGCTAAAGTTGTACCTATCTTTAAAAAAGGGCAAAGGAATGAATGCAAAAACCATAGAGGTATACACCTTTTAAATACAATATATAAAATATATACTCGAATTATAACTAGGGTGAAAATAATAGCTGAAACACATATTAGTGAAGAGCAACGTGGATTCAGAACAGGTAGAGCATGCATAGATAATGTCTTTACAATAAAACAAATATTAGAAAACCGAAGAGAATTTAATCTTGAAACCCATCTAGTATTTATAGATTTAGAAAAAGTGTTTGACAAAGTTAACCGGTTATTGTTATGGGATATAATATGTAAAAAGGGATACCCACTACACATAGTTAAAATTATTCAACTATACAGAAATACGAAATTGGTAATGGAAATGGAAGGAGAAATAACAAATGAGTTTGAAATAAACAAAGGATTGAAACAAGGATGTAGTGTATCTCCAATTCTTTTTAATATATAGATGAAATTATAATAGAATGGAAAAAAGTAGTGCATGAGGTGATTAGGTTAGCACAAGGAAGAGCAATAAACGCCCTTCTATTTGCTGACGATTTAGTTTTAATCTTTGACAAGGAAGATTGACTGCAGAAAGGAGTATATCAACTAAACCAAATTTGTAAGAAATATGATATGACAATCTCAAAGACAAAAACAAAAGTAATGGCATTCCAGGGTAAATACCCAATAAGGACCAAAATTGTAGCAGAGGAAACTATAATAGAACAAGTATCACACTTTCAATACTTTGGCTGTGATATAACCTATGAAGCAGAAAATCAAGATATAAGGAATAAAATACAAAAATTCCAAGCAGTTTGCGGAACAATTAAGAGAACCCTCAGGAATAAAGCAAGGAAAGAAACCCAAATAAGATTTTACAAAGTGATGGCAATCCCAATATTAAACTACGGAAGTGAGGCATGGATAATAAGGGAAAAGGAGAAGAGTAAAATACAAGCTGCTGAAATGAGATTCTTACGATCAATCAAAGGATGCACAAGAGAAGATCACATTAGGAATGAAATTATTAGAGAAGAATTGGAAGTACAACTGCTACTAGAAGAAATCCAAAGATATAGAAGCAAATGGGTCGAACGCCTTAATCGCATGCCAAGAGAAAGAATACCAAAACACACCTTCAATTATAGACCAAGAGGACGAAGATCAATAGGACGCCCCTTAAAGAGATGGCTCCAGGAAATGTGAGACCGGAACAGGCTTAAGCCTAACCCGTGAAGGAAGAAGAAGACGAAGAAGAAGAAGAAGCAGTTCATCTGTAAACCTGCATTTTCTCTTTGGCATTTTGAACAATGTCTGTAATAAACATAAAATTGTGCCAGAAAAGTATTAAACCAACAATAAACAGCCAAGAGAGTTACATTTGTTACAATTAATAATTTAATAACCGTAACTGGCTCATCTCTGCTATGTGTAAGGTGCATTCAACAAATAAATAACTAAATACATAAAGTGTTTATAAATAACATTCATTCACCTCTTGATTATTTATTTGTTTTTTTATCTGGAGAGCAATCGGTATTTAATGCACGTGTACATGGAAGTGGATGATAAAGAGGAACAAAACCACAAGATGTTCAGAATATAAATAATATTAATAGAGAGGTTAACAAAAGTATAAGATTTAAAACAGTTGTGTCAACATACGAAAGCTAGAGTGAGTGAGTGAGTGAGTGAATGAAGTTTAAGGTCCCGTTGACAGCTAGGTCACTTGGACCCTAAGTCATATTTTAAAAGCTAAAATACTCACAGGGTGATCTGGTTAAAAGGGGAAAGCTAAAACTCAAGATTAAAATATAAGACAGTTAAAGATATTAAAAAGAAATATGAATGTTAAAACATTAAAATGAATGCTAATACAATAAGGGTAAAATATTAGAAACAAACCATTAAAACAAAACAAATTAGAGGTTGCATTGTAAATCCATAAATACAAACTCCAAGGAACAAAACACAAGTTAAACTTCTTCCGCGAAATCAATTTCAGTAACGAACTGCAGCACCGTATCGGCGGAGACCTGGTCGTTGCCTAGAATTGACTGCAGCATAGAACCTAGGCTAACGGATGGCACTCTCTAGTATATTGTGGACACTCAACCAAAACATGTGACACAGTGAGATGGATGCCGCACGTGTGACACACAGGGGCCAAGTCATCATGCAAAAGGTGGCACTGAGTGACCCGTGTATGTCCTATCCTCAACCATGTTAAAACAACCTCTGACCGACGGTCAGTCAAGGTTGTACAGAGTCCTTTATTCTCCAAAATTGAGTGCCAGTTAAAGCCTCCCATGACTGCTGCCAGAGCAAAATCAGATGACAACAGAAGTACTGCTGCACATCTCTTGAAACCTCCGGCAAACGGCAAGTAGCCTTAGCAGCCTCATCCGCTGGTTCATTGCCGAGAATATTCACATGGCCTGGGAACAACGTAAAAATTAACTGGTATCCGCGCGAGAGCAACTGCGAAACGATTCTCTGAATTTTCAAAATTAGTGCTGAAGTGCCGAGAAACTGTTGCAGCAGATCATAAAACGTCCAGGAACGGAACTGGAGGTAAAAAGTATGAAATAAAATATTGCAAACAGCTCGGCGGTAAAAACGGGACTGTTATCTGGAAGACGGTGCTCGTGAGCCTCACCGTTACATACGGAACTACACCTGTAGCACCTGGGAACCATCGGTAATTACCGGAGTGTAATTCCGGTAACGTCCCAGGACCTCGGCGGAAAGCTGACGATACACCGATGGAGGAGTTGCTACTTAAGCACGCGTCGAAAGCTTCAGATCGAACTAGGCACGCTGTAATTGCCTAGGACAGCGGCCAAGAGAATACTGTTCGACAGCAGACATTCGGAGCGCATGCGCATGGAGCAATTCGCGAAACCTAATACCGCTTGGGCCAGAAATAGTGTAATTCCACATACAACGGTGAGCCAGTTCCGGGCGCAATGTAGGATCAAAAAAAAAAAAGGTGACCGGGGTGAACTGCCAAACTGACCACGTAAGAACATAATAAAAAGAGCGCCGAATAGACAGTGGAGGTTTGCCAGAGTCAGCATAGCGACACCCGACGCGACTAGTGCGGATAGCCCCAGTAGCTAGACGGATACCAGTATAGTGAATGGTGTCTAAAAAGCGATGATTAGAGGCGTAGTCTAGTTTGGAACTGACCAATGAACGACACAGCATCAACAAGACAGTGTGGTCGCCTTCCTAAGATACTCCAAATAAAAAACTAGTAGCACTCGAAACGAACGATCGCAGGAAGCATGAAGCTGGCGAATATGGTGCTCCCATGTGAGTTTGCTGTCGAGGTTAAGGTTCAAGCACTTGATGTGCGGAACAAACGGCAGAGGTGTCACGTAAACGAAGATCTGGAGGAGAGTGCACACCACGAAGTCGATGAAAGTGAAAACACTCTGTTTTCGTAGGGGAGAACTGATAGCCGGCGCCAAGGGTCCAGTCAGCGATGGATGTGATGGTCAGCTGCAGTTGACGTTCGATGTGCTCAAGCCTCTAAGAGCGATAATGTATATCGCAAAGTCAACATACAGTGACATCGGGATTCCGTTGCGAACAACACTAGCAATGCCGTTAGTGACAACGGCGAAAAGCGTTACACTGAGAAACGACCCCTGGGGTACACCATTCTGCTTTATCCTCCCTTGGGAGACCGTGTTTCTGATGTGGACACGAAAGCGATGAAGGGCTAAAAAGTTAAAAAGAAAGATTGCTAAATGACCTCGCAAACCGTATTCGTGGAGAGTACGGAGGATACCACAGCGCCATGTGGTGTAGGCCTTCTCCAAATCAAAGACGACCACACACGACATGCTGCCTCAGGTGAAAGGCATTTTGGATGTAAGCATCTATGTGTGTCAGATAGACGACACTGGAGCGATGGCGACGAAAACCGCACTGAACTTTACTCAGAAGATCATTCGTTTCTAGCCACCACTCTGAGTGTTAATCATCTGTTCCAAGATCTTGCAAACGATAATCTTCAGACAAATAGGGCGGTAGATAGAGGAAAATGTCCGGCTTTTTCGGGTCCAGGGATAGGGATAACAATAATCTCTCGCCAGGAAGGCGGGAAAACCTGCTGAAGCCAGATGCGGTTATAGATGCTCAGCAGGAAGGAAACAGCCGCAGGTGGAAGATGAAGCAGCATTTGTCGGTGTATATCATCAGGACTAGGAGAAGAATCATTTGCGAGGGACAAAGAATGTGCCAGCTCCGCTTCGGTAAAAGATGCGTTGTACGGTTCACTATATTCACTGTTAAAATATTAAGAACTATCCACTCCGCAAATTCCTTGATAGCTAAAACTCTCTATCGTAGCTATAGATTTGGCTAGTAGCAGCGAAAGAATCTGCAAGGGCGTCGACGATATCCTACTCGCTGGAGTAACGGGAGTCATGTATGGCAAGACTGGAAATAATCGTCCGGCGACATTTACCGTACATACGCCGAACAACAGTCCAAACCTTTTGCGCCGAACTTCGCAGGGACAGGGAAGATACAGTTTTCCCACGACTTGCATTTAGTGTCGCTAAGTATAAATCGGGCCCTTGCACGAGCACATTTAAAAGCTACAAAGTTCACCTCCGTAGGATGTAACCTAAAACCACGCAGAGCACGTGCTTTAATAGCCTAACGGCATTCCTCGGACCACCAAGGTACAGGGACGAAATGTGGTTTAGATGAACCTCGAGGAATGCTGGAATCCGCTGCGAGAAGGATGGAGCAAGTGAAATACTCCACAATTTTTTCTATGGTGGCAAAGACGTCGTCGATGAGGTGAACGAGGGAACGAAATTTCTCCCTAGTCAGCATTAGAAATAATCCAGTGCGGATGTAGTGTTGGCACAGGATGGTGGCCAGATAACTAAATGTTAATGGGGCAATGATCACTGACAAATAAGTCGGAAAGCACCGACCAATCAAAAAGGGGTAACAATGACGGGCTACAAAAGGAAGCGTCTAGCGCTGAGTGTGTACCGTAGGCAATGACAAGAAGGTACGCAGTCAGTGTTTAATAGGACTAAGCCGGACTTATCGCAAACGTCTGTTTATAAGGTACCCACGAGCATCGTCAGTGTCGGAGCTCCATAGGGCGTGTTCGGCATTGAGAACGCCGAGAAGAGCGGCGGCAGAATTTGTGCCAAAAGAGCGCATAGATCGTTCTGGTGCACGACAATGAGCAGCGGTAAATACATATTACAGATAGACAAATAGGGCCCTGCAGCTGTACATGCACCGTTACAGCTTGTAGCGGCGTGTTAAGCGGGATGCTGGTGGCAGAGATGTTATGTGCCACCAGATTAGCTCGCCGACCAGCGGCAGTCATGTCTAAATGCCGAAAGACCACGAAAGTGGAGAGCGCAATTAGGCTGCAAGTGGGTTTACTGTAAACAGACGATCGAGGAAGAGCGTTGAGAAACTAGATGCTGTATGCAAGGAACACCTGCCCGGAACCCATTAACATTCTACTGGATTATTTGCATGGTAAAAAAGAGATGGGTTAATTTTCATCATCTTCTTCCTCTTCGTCGTCTTCTTCTTCTTCCTCTTCTTGTTCTTCTTGTTATTCTTCTTCTCCAGCTTTATTTAGGCACTTGGGACCAATGAAGCGATTTACGCCATCCTCAGGCAACTCCGGCGATGTCCGGGAGTCGGAAGATCCCCGACGGCTCGCTTAAAGGGAGCGGGACTTCATTGAGGATGTGTGATTAGATGCTGGGTGTTTAGGTCGAGAACGATTTGTGCTAACAGGCAGAACAATGTGGCCACTGCTTGTGGATGACAGGTGAGTGGGTGTCTGCACGGTGGAAGATGTAGTTGCCGGTGCAGTAGTATCACGAGACGTTGGAGAGGTGTTCGCTGGTAAGTCAGTCTGCAGTCTTCAGCGACTAGAACATGTTGAACGGCAACAATTGGACAGGACTGTTGAAGCAAAACTTATGGTGGCCGCAGGTTTCGGCTGCTCAAAGCGGCGACGCGCTTTCAAAAAAGTGAGCCGTTTTTCACGCGCAATTCCTGTATAGCCTTCTCGTCGAGTAACTTGGAACACAGATGCGAGCTTGATGGATGGCACTCCACAGTTCACACAAAGAGGATTCTGTGTACATGCCGTGTCCTCATGGGCTGGTGAACCACAACGCTCACAAATAGCGGGGTAATTACTGGAGGTCCTGGCATGACCGAACCGCCGACAGCTAAAACTGGGCATAGGGTTCGGCGTATACTTACGTTCGGCGGCACGTTCGTAGCCACAAAAGACATACTCGGGCAATTGAGTGCCTTTGAAAGTCAGAAGCATCGTACACAAAGCTAACTGCTTGCCATCCTGCTTTGGAATAAGATGGTAGGCTTGACATATATGCTGATCGGAGAGGCAGGTGACAATCTCCTCGTTCGACAGACCGTCCAGACTGAAGGTGGTGACAATAGTCTACATGAGTTGAGCGATTTGTGTGGAGGTACCCGAATTGGGTAGGATCGCAACAAACTCACTTTTAACAGTTTCTGGGACCGGTCTAGCGTTTTGGTCTCAATTAACACCGTCCGATATGACATTAGGTTGGAGGACGTTAATAAAAAAATAATAATAAACTCAATTAACAGCGTACCGCCTCGTCGGGTTCGGCACCGAGACACATATCTTGTCTACCTCGCGCTTTAAATAAAATGTGCTAACGTCTTTGGCCGTTTTAACATCACAAGCCAAGGTAAAAACCACAAGAGTCAACGTGAAGGGTTTTGCGCGAATACGTGGTGGACTGGACCCCCAGCCGGAACCATCAGCGTCAGCCTGCCATCCGGGGGTCAAAGATAAAGGACACCAAATCTCCAAGGTCTGTGCCACCTTGGAGATCCCTCCATGGCTGATCTCAAAGCGTACTTCAGCGGGAGTACCCCCCGATCTTCACTGCTCGTCCACATAGGTAAACAGTTCACCACACACATCCCGACTTTATGTAATAACCACCTGTGGCTCCCCACTTTAGGCCACGGTGCCTCAACAGAGTCAGCGCAGACTCAGGGGATTGTGGGGCCCTCAGAGAGATACGTGGGTGTAGATGACGGTGTGGAAGGGCTCTACACCTAAGGCTACATATGGGGGCAGTGCGAAGGACTGCCCAACCTTTGCGCCTGAGACCTCCGAAGAGCACACATGTCAGGAGGCTCACTGAAACATATCATGGAGAAAGAAAAGATCCTTGCTGGTGAGACAGGAGTTATAAACCTAATACCTTAAAAACTAATAATCATAATAAGGCTAGAAGAAGGGGGTGATGCAACATAAGCAGCTACAATGTGGCAACAATTGATGGGCATGCACAGGGTGAAATGGTGGTGAGCGGCTAGGGACCCCAGGTGCACCAAACCTGTACTTACCGTAGTAGGCCCCTGGGAGAATGACAGCAAGATTTCTCTGCAGTCTATATGGATGTAAATAGTTATTACATTAAAATTATTAATTTTGATTCAACTCAAACTGCGGATAAATTAGGAATTTTCAAAATTGTTTGCGGATGGCAAGTTTTACTCGCAAAATGAGGGCATGTCTGCAAAAGTGAGGACAGGGCAACCTATACTGCATGCAATAAAACAAGATATCTCTCTACTCAGAACCACTGTACAGGAAGTTACTTTAGATTGTTAACAGAATTAATATTCTCTATTGCAAGCTCCAAATTATCTATAAACAGCTGCTCGACTTTATAACTGCTTTAGGATTATGTAATCTGGTGTTTAATGTGTTGTCCAAATGGACAGTACACACAGCACCTTTATCTTAAGAACAGTGTAGTGCACTCAAACAGTACACATGCAATTATTGGACTTTTACACAAATGGGTACATAACTGGTTGTCATTGAGATATGTGAAAAACCATTATAACAAATTAAAAACTATTGGGTGTAATATAGTAATATAGTTATAAAAAAGTTAGGGAACTAAAAAGATCACTGGGAAGTGCAGTGTTTCATAATATTGTAATATAACACAAAGAAGCACAATATTTTTAATACTGTTGGTTTCTGTAAGGATCAAGGAGAATTTCTAGAATTTTCAGCACAAAAGATAGAAGAAAAAAAATTGAGATTTTGAGATGTTCCTCGTTTTCTTTTCTTTCTTCTTTTTGAAAGAGAAAATACCACCAAATGCCAGAGTATTTCTGGGAGGCAAGTTAATTCCTGGAATCATCATGCAAAAGATTAATGAGTTCCTCCAAACTTAATGTTTTATGATAACCATAACTTTAAGAAACGGTTTTCCAACAAAAATTTGACAACTGATTCATGAAAAATAAGTGGTTCACTAAAACAAATGAAAGTGTGAGTCGAAAGCAAATCCAGATATTGCATGCTTATTACTAAAATATATCTTCCATAAAATGTAACCAATGAAACCTAATATTTGATAGTTACATAAATTATCTAACACTTTAAATGTGCTGGAAATGCTTTTAAGTTAAATTTTGATTATGATGAAATGAAAATTAAAGCACATATTTTATTTGAAATGCAATACCAGATGCAATTGGTATTCACTGAGTACTGCAACCAAAAATCAATTTAATATTACATAATCCTTATTAATTAGTAAGATGTGATTTGTCCAAAAAAAATATTGAGAACAAAAGAAAGAAGCTGGTAACTGCAGCTTCAAATAAGCTCTTTTTAAAAAGGTATCCGCATTTGCAAGTGTGTGCAATTAGATATCCAAGATGCTTCATTAAAATTTAAGCTATTAAACTGCTTGATATGCACTGCAAGATGATGTGCAGCACTTCAGGTGGAGAAAAAATGACTTAAGTAAAATGCATTCCAGTGCTTCACTTTTGCAAAATTTTTAAAGGTGACAGGATTTTGTTTTCAGGTAGTGTCAAGTAGAGTGGACCTGTAGTGCAGCACAGGAAGTAATGTAGCCTACTTACTGTTGTGAATATAAGTCTTCCTGTGCAGACAATTGCTGAACTCGATTTCCCCTAATTAAGAAAAGAAAAAACTAAAACAGTTTCAAAAATATTCTTTTTTTTAATGTAATGAAAGGCTGTAAATTAAATATTTCATAAGAATAAAATAACTAACAGAATAATAGTTATAGAGAAAGCAGTAGCTTGATATGCATCAGCTCTTGATTCTGAAGCAATTACATTTTCTCAATAAGCAACCTTAACAAAACCACAATGCTTTTTTTTTTGCTGAAGGCAAAGTTCCACAGCAGAAGAAATTGACTATAGTATTAATCCTCCCACTTTTTCTTCTAGATTAGGACACATATCAATAAACAAAACAAAAAAGGCAAAGATCAAAGTTAATCAAAATATATGATATTTTAGAAATGCATATTTATGTTCCTGAAGATTATCAACTAGCAGCATGAAATACTGTAAAATTTTGTTGCAATATAATGACTGGATATGTTATTGTTAGCAGTTAATTATAATATTTTGATTTGAACATCTGGTATGATTTATTCAGTTAAAGAACTAAAATAAATTATTTTTTAATCAAATGTCCAACATTAGCTATTTGGTTGAATACATCCTCTAGAATTGTGTATTTTAATTTTATTGCCATATCATCTATAAAATTGAACGATGCTAAGGATTCCACAGTTTTCCTATTGATAGATATTTGTAACCATTAGGACAGTTCAAAAGTTTTAAACCTGACAGGCTGACAAAGAGGTGCTGGCAATATCAAATAAGAATAATTCTCAGGTACAATCCTTTAGTTTGCACAAGCACAATTTCTTACATGTACTCCCATTTGTTTGGTTGCAAATACTGCAAAGTAAATATGTTGGGGTTTCTTCTGAAAATGGAGAAAATAGAATGTCTTAAAGTTATTAAATGCTTTGAGTTAAAAGGTACCAAAACAAAATAAAATTACAATTGGATTTTGCTTTGAAAGATTCAACACCTATCATGAATGAATCAGATGCGAAGATTAAATGCCATCATTCTTCCACTTTTATGATGAACATCCAGGACAACAGTTACCACTCAACTAAAGAAAGATCCATAAGGCCATGCTTAATGGCATCAGACTTATTAGACTATGTCTGAATATTTTGCAGGAGCATTGCAAATGAGAAATTCCACTGGGTGTTGAACTAATAATCACCAAAGTGCATATAAACATCTCCAAGGAGTGGTAAGACATCTTTAGACACTGCTCAACATAGTTCCTGTGATGTTACATCACTGATGATGAAAAATGGATTCATTATATGCCAGAGATACAGTAGCAATCCTAACTATGAGTGCAAGAGGGTAAAAGTGCTCCAAAGAGAGTTGCTTCAGCAAGAACGGTAATAACACATTTTCTGGAAGCTCATGTTGTTCTGTTGGGTCGGCCTGGGTGGCTCAGTTGGTTAGACGCTGGCCTACTGTTCCCAAGGTTGCGGGTTCAAATCCGGCCCAGGCCGATGGTTTTTAAGTATGCTTAAAAACGACAGCTCCATGTCAGTAGATTTACTGGCATGTAAAAGAATTCCTGCGGGACAAAATTCCGGCACACCGGCGACGCTGATGTGATCCTGGCAATTGACAGCGTCGTTAAACAACAAAATAAATTTTTAAATAATTTTTTTGTTCTGTTGGTAGACAGCTTGAAAAGGCACAAAGCCATTAATGAGCAGTGCTATGCACATTTATTTGAGCAGATGAGAGATGCTATGAAGTCAAAATGTCTGCTTTTGTTAAAGAAAAATGGAACTTCTTTACTATCAAAACAGTGTACTGGTGCACATGTGAACTGTGATCACAAAGTTGTGTAACTTGCACTTTAAACTGTTGCCACCAAAGCTATAAAAATGGAGGCGGCAGAGACTGATTTCACTTGTTTCAAAAATAAACAACGAAGAAAAAACTGGCCATAGATTGATGCCTTAGCGGTGGAAGATGTAAAATATACATGTATATTGCAATATCTGTATGTAAATAAAGTGTTTAAGGCATTTTCATAAATAATCTTCCTTATGATACACACGTACTGTGACCGAGATAGAAGGAAAAGAATCATCAAGCTCTCCGTAAAAGGCTAAGCCGTGGTACAGGAGATTTGTACATTTGACAGATGATTATATAAAACCCTGTTACAAATGGCGCTCAACGTGGGGCTCGAATTAGATGGAAGAAAGAAGAGAGAAGAAAATAGTGAAGTTCAACACCTAACAAATAAGACTGTTCTAGTTAAAAAAAAAACAAAAAGAAAAAGCTACATTCTGTATAGCAAAAATTTGATGTTATTGTGAAATAAGAAAGTGGTAGGAAAGATGGTGAATGTTAATGAATCAAGCGATAGTAAAGAGGGAGAAGTGAGACACAAATTAGTGGAGAAAGGTAAAGAAACAGAGGTAGGTAAGGAAAATGAGTTAGGATTGGAAGAAATCATGCAGGAGTTAGCTAATAATGTGGCAGACTTAAGACACGAGATGAAGTTACATAGGGCAGAAATTGAATCAAGTAGAAGAGAGCGTAAGGAAGACTTGTCTTTAGATTTAAGAGCAGAAACTGAATCAAGTAAAGATGATGTAATTAGGTTAGGATAATTAGTGAATGAAATTAAGCTAGGACAAGAAAATATAGTAAAAGAAATACAAACAGAAGTAATTAAAGAGCTTGATGAATATAGAAAGCAAGATGATGAAAAGTTGGAAGAACAGAGAGCAAATATGGCAAAGTTAGGAGATAGAATAATGCATGAGATAGAAGTAAATAGAGGAGAAATAACTATAGTAGCAGAAAGTTCAAAGAAAGCACATGGAGAAACTAAATTAGTACAGGATCTTCCTGGAAAAATAAGTAGCTTAAGCGATGCTGTTAAGGTTATGGGCACTGAAATGCAACTGCAACGAGAAGGGTTTAATAAATTCAGTGATGAAACAAATGTTAAAATAAAAGAAATACAAGAAAGTTTGAAAAGTTTAGTAAATTCAATAGTGATGCAAATAATAAAATAAGAGAAATGCAAGAGAATTTTGAGAAAGAAAAACAGAAACTGACCCAAGTTGTGATTGCATTGCAGGTAGACAAAGTGAATGAAAATTTAAAAGTGATAGACACTGATTTACCTAACAATGGCAGTAATGTAGTTGATCCTCAGGAAAATGATTTTGCAGAGCCCTTACCCACACATAACCAAAATTACACTGGTCACACGAATCATTTGTTTCATGATTTGACCCCACCTTCATTTGATGAGAATTCTGGTGACAACCCATCAATTTTTCTCTGGGAACTAGAAAATTATTTCTGAATAAAAAGAATTCCAGATGATGATTGTCAAACGTTTGAAAAATAATGCCCTGGAATGGTGAGGTTAACCCTAGAATATATACAGCATGTTTAGAAATTTATTTATAAATAGATTTTGGGGTCCTGCATGTCAAAACAGAATCAAAGTTGAGCTAGCAACTGGACGATATGAATCTAAACGTGGAATATCTATGATCGAGTATTTTTTGAAGCTAGCCAACAAAATAAAATTGATAGAACCCCAAATGAGTGAACAAGAAGTCATAAACGTAATGATACCTCATTACCGTCAAAACAGATCAGGAACAATCTGATAGTAACCAAACCGATAGATTTCACAGATATGATCGAGTTATTGGCAAAGTTTGAGACACGTAATACCTACACGGAAACAAATACAAAATCAACGTTACAGCAATGGTCTGTACACAGAGAATGCACAACATTAAAGACAGAGAACGGATCAAGACTGTCATAAAGGCAACAATAAATAACACTCACAGAGAAACAATTTGAGAGGTGAGGCACGTAGGGATTTAATCAGAGTGATGAAGCAGACAGGCATTTCGAAACGAGATCTAATAATAGGAGCCTTATACTAAGACATAGACAAAGTCCAAGGTATGACTGGTACAGATATAATAACAGCACTAACTTCTCTAGAGGACGTGGAAGAAATGATCAAGTCAACCACATAAACTTTTATAGAGATTACAATTGCAGATGGAGTCAGAATTTCGGCAGAAGGAACTTCAACGCACACCATTTTTCATCAAACACGACTCAACATCCTAGGTTCAGTGAGGAAAGTAACGGCCGTGCGAATGACTAGGAAACTGATATTGGTGCCAAGCCTATGACAAGTACCAACCTTGGCAATGAAAATCCAGAAAACTAATTCCGAAATTATTTTGCACTCTGAAAAATCATTTGGTGATGCTGACACAGGGCAAAAGCCATGGAAAATTGAGAAGTGATAATGAAAATAACCAAATAAAGTCTCATAAGGAACTAATCAACCCACCACAAATAACATTTAAAATATAGGACCACAGTTTTAGAGTATTACTGGACACAGGCGCTAGTTCATTTGTGATATCAGAAGAACTTTTCCAAGAATTGTTGACCTCACACCGAGAAGAGTATTTAAATGTCAGCAACATGTACTGTAGCACAGCTATAGGAAAGAAGAAAGACAGAGTGAAGTATCAAGAACTGATAAAAGCATGTGTAGACGACTGGAAATTTGACTTTATCGCATTGGTGATGCAGCATCTAGCAAGAGAATTAATAATTGGTAATGACCTACTTTACAAATGGCAAGCAACCATAGATTATGAACTACACGAACTGAGAGTTAGAGAGGGAGAAAATACATGGCTTGTGTGTTTAAAAACACCAACAATAAGTTTGTTGGCATAAATAAATAAATAAATAAATAAATAAATAAATAAATAAATAAATAAATAAATAAATAAATAAATAAATAAATAAATAAATAAATAAATAAATAAATAAATAATAAAGACCTTTTGTAGAAAACGCGTTATACGAAAATGACAGATTAGATGAAAATACAGAAGAAAACTGCAACGAAAATGAAGGAACAGTAGATAAAACATACAAAAGTAAAGAAAATGAAGACCCTGAAAAAGATGAATGCCAGTTAAACAAATTAGATGTAGATAGTGAAGTGAACGAGACGAGAGAAGAAGAACGTTTTCGAGCATTACTAGATGAAAAAGTAAATAGTATACATAATCTACACCAAACATAGAAGAACCAGTTGAGAACATGCTTGATGAATAACAGAAAAGTTTTCAGTTCAAAGCCCAGATTGCGCAATAAGTACACCCATGTTTTTAAGGTCAAAAATGCTGATCCCTATACACACAATAGTCGGCCCATTATAACACAATTAAAAACCAGGCAAATGAGGTCATAAGGCAAATTTCAAAGGACAACATTATTGAAATATCTGACAAGTCTAACCTCCATCCGTTGTGCTGGGTTCCCTATGAATGACTATCGAAACAAGGTTTTCACTACAGCCTTGAGAGACAATAATATCAAAATCTATAATTTGTCTGCCTACTACCCTCAAGGCAACCCGTGTGAAAGGGTTATGCTCAATTTAGGAATATATTTTCGAATCCTATGTCATGCTAATCACCAGGTCTGGTACAAACATTGCTCAAACCATATAAAAAAACTGATGTATGAAACGATACATAATACTCTTGTAAGGGACTGAAGAAGTTAACATTGTTATAATTATGATTTAGTTTAAGCATATGTGTATATCTATGTTGTTGTTGTAAATAATATTTTATGAAATAACAGGCATTCAACAGAATGTATGAAATATGTTGTCTGTTGTTAATATTGTTTTTCCGTTACATACCCTCTGATGAGAGGCATTTGGAGCAATATTTCTTGCATAGGCCCTCTGCAATTATTCTAACTGAAGAAAACAAAAGAGGCAGCAGACTTCACTTGTCTAAAAAATAAACGAAGAAAAAAATGGGCATGGATTGATGCCTTAGCAGTGGAAGATGTAAAATATACATGGATATTGCAATATCTGTACATAAATAAAATGTTCAAGGCATTTTTGTAAATAATCTTCCTTATAATACATCCATATTGTGCTCGAGATAGAAGAAAAAGAATCATCAAGGCAAGACTACAGTGAGTAAAAATCTGATGGGTTGCACTCACTCTCTACTCTTGTGCTAACTATTCTTACAAACTCTTATTCCTCCATTTTCTTAATGTTAGTTGAGATAAACTTTTGCAGAAATTATCTTATTGCTTATTTTCTTGCAAGTGCAAGAGGAATGTGGTAATGCAGTAGACTTTGAGTGACAGTAAAACTTTTAAAGCTTTGAAATTTCATTCTAGTAGCATGGCTAAGACATAAAAAAATGAAAAATGATCTTCCATTTGTAGGAAGTGTAAGTTTTGCAGAACTCAAATAAATAACAAGGAATATCTCTCAAATGGTTCACTCCACAAAAAAATTCATTTGGACATAAATTGCGTGTTTTAATGAGATCTTCGTTTTTTTGTATACTAAAAGTCATCAAGAGTAAACAGGACTACGTGTACCGTAGCCAGAAAATTCAAAATATACATTTCACATGCCATAAAAAATATCTTAAACATATGCCATTTTAATCAAAATTATTGGAGCCATTTATGAGAAAATCAAATTCCTTAGTATCCTCGAAAAACGGCAGTTGCAAACTTCAGGTTGATTACAGGACATAATTGTCTCGCAAAACATGTAAACAGAATTGGGATATATTCTTCACCACTCTGTCCTCTATGTGACCTGCAAGAGGAAATGGACCAAGACCACCTTCAAATATGCCCGGCCACTTCTAGCACCCTGTCCCATCCATCAGTGAAAAATATTGGAGAGCAATGACTTTATTGTCAGAAATCCAACAAATTTTTGAAAAATTTTACACACTGACATTTTTCTAAAAATATTTTTTTTAGACTCAGGGGGCCTCAAAAATTATTTCCCATGAAATCTTGACATAAAATTTTTGGGTGGAATACAATACTTCCCCTACTTACTAATACACACACACGCGAATGGACAGTTTTTGGCGTCATTTCACACGACACCGCCTTTTTCATATACATCCGCGTATGTATCCAAATAGTTCTTTCTCGTTAGGGAAGCGATCCCTAACCATCCTCCCCTACTTTTATTATGGAACACATATAATTCTAATATTTATACATATATATTAAAATCAAATATGGAAAGATTTATGACGTCTTTGGGCAAACTTAGTTGTTCGTAACAATGAACCTTATTAACATGTTTTCGTCATTTAACTATCTCATACCAACATCAAAAAACTAATTACACTTTTAACAAACATTCACATGAACGATTTTCTTTTATAGCTTATGATGTTTTAATACCAGTTTACGAATTTTTTGATATGTCTTAAGGGAGTGTTCATTTATTATTATATTATACTATGAAGTATGATATTGGAGAATGAGGAGGTAAGCACCAATGCGATAATGTACCTATAGCTCTCAATTTATTATAGATTTTTACTTTCTCTACTACGTATAGTAAGTAAGAGTATTGTATTCTACCCAAAAATTTGATTTCACAGGAAATATGTTTTGAGGTGTGTGTGTGTATGTGCGCGCATCTGCATATGTGTGTGTGTGTGGGGGGGGGGCAATATAACTCAACAATGAAAAGTCGGTTAAAAACCAAAGTTGGTATTTAAGTTTAACATCTTTTAAGGATCCGACATGAAGATTTTTAGGAAAATTTCTTCACCCTAAACTACCCTTTACACTGAAAATGTTTTCTCGAAAATGCCTCTAACAATTTTGATTAAAATGTCATATGTTTAAAATATTTTATGCCACCAAATGTATATGTTGAATTTTCTGTTGATTGTCTATGTAGTCCTGTTTACTCTGGACGACTTTTACATAACTGGTAAACCGTAAGAGATAGACCAAATCTTACTATACAAAAAATATAGATCTTGAAAAACCACACAATTTATTAATCAAGGATTTGGGTGATCAGCCGTGCCAAGTTTATGAAGGTTGAACTTCGGCCATTCTATACACCATGGCCTTCATCAGGGTCTGAATGAAATGGCATGGCATGGAACGGCACAACATTCTGTTGGCAGGCTGAGAGCAGCCTGAGGCGTGTCATTTGTGTACCTGCCCTTTTAGGGCTTAACCACTTTCATGACGGGATGTGGGGTTTTGCATGGTGGCCGCTGAGAATGACACTGAGGGTAGATGGCAGGTAGCAATTTATGCTCTTGAGCAGCTGCCAATCAGAGTGCAACTTTTGTTGGGCACCACTGTTGAGTGTAACCAAATATGGATGAATGTAAAATTTGGAATTTAGAATCCAAGCATCTCTTGGAAGGATTGTATGGGAGCTCAGCTTTCGCTGTTGGTGGATTAGCTCTGCTGTTAGCGGGTGTGCTCACAAGCCATGTGGGGAACCTGGTGACACACAAGTCCAGCTTAGCACTGCCCGATGTCGATGGCCTCTTATGAAAGTGATGCACATTGTCACCACCAGTGGACTGTCAGCACTAATGCTGCTGGAATGCTGGATGGGGCGGATTACCGTCCTGCCTTGGCTGCCGGGCTACCTGCCCTTGGACAGGTGCTTCCGGTTGAGAACAGCTGCCCTGCACCCTGCCGATGTCCTATGCTGCTACTTCTGTGGTGGTGCCAGCTTCACCTCACTCTGCACCAGCCACGACCTGACACGCTGCTCTGTGTATTGTGCCATGCTCAATAGCACTGGTCATTTCACATGCCAAGTGGCATACCCTAGGAATACTCGCCGTCAGCCAGCTGCAGGGCATCAGCGGCCCTCACAATTAGTCTCCACCTCCCAGACCAGTGACGCCAAGCATCAGCCGCAAACGAACATCAAGCACCAAACCGCCAACCAAGAAGACGTCACAGGCAGCAGCCTACAAACCTCCCTACTACAAAACACTGTGATTTTGCAGAAATTTCAGGAAACTGTGCAGAGCCTCACTGACTAGTTTACAGTGTCGGAGGCAGCCCTGACTCGTGCTCTCGAGGATGTCCAGGACACCAAGCATAACCTAAAAAGTACGCTACCCACCTCAGTTCTAAGACAATAGCCTCTGTGATCACTTCAACAAACAGCTAGAGATAGCGGTCACCTACATAAATAAGTCACGCACTTATAAGGTCCATAAGTCCCAAGAGCAGATTTTACAAGCACATATCACAGTACTTGAAGACGGACTCAGCAACATATAAGACATACGCATATTCCCCAGACCTCCCCCTTCTTCCAGTTACATACACGTTCTGCTCAAATCGCAGGT
Source organism: Tenodera sinensis (assembly GCA_030765045.1). Taxonomy (NCBI): domain Eukaryota; kingdom Metazoa; phylum Arthropoda; class Insecta; order Mantodea; family Mantidae; genus Tenodera; species Tenodera sinensis. The sequence continues at coordinate 84,230,683 of CM060961.1, forward strand.
CAGTATCAGGACATCGGCAATGACACCTAACTTGTCCAAACCTTATCCTTTACTCCCCACACAGCTCTCCGCACGGTGGAGCTGAGAAAAAAACAATATGCACCCACAATCATCCGCTTTACTTAGATGCTTGGACACCACTTTATTATTACTATTATTATTGTTATTGTTAATATTATTGTTATTGTTATTATTATTATTATTATTATTATTATTATTATTATTATTATTATTATTATTATTATTATTATTATTATTATTATTATTATTATTATTATTATTATTATTATTATTATTATTATTATTATTATTATTATTATTATTATTATTATTATTATTATTATTATTATTATTATTATTATTATTATTATTATTATTATAGAATATATACATTATTAGAATAAAAAATCGGATGTGTCACTCACATGACTTTTTCTACTCTTGTACTAACCATTCTTACAAACTCCTGTTCCTATATCTTCTTTGTGTTACTTGAGATGAACATTTACAGAAATTAACTTATAACTTATATTAGAATATTAGAATACAGTGGGCTTTGAGCGATAGCCAAACTTAAGCTTTGAGATCCCATTATCTTTGCACGCTTTACATAAAAAAAATGAACAATGTTCCATTTCACAAAAGTTTTAAGTTTTGCAAAACTGACACAAATAACAAGCAATATCTCTGAAATGGTTCACTCTACAAACAAATTTATTCAGACATAAATTGTGTGTTTTGGCAAGATCTAAATTTTTTGTACAGTAAGATTTTGTCTATCCCTTAAGGTTTACAAGTAACTCAAAAGCCATGCAGAGTAAACAGGACTACATAGGTTATAGCCAGAAAATTCAAAATATACATTTCATTTGTCAAACAAATATCTTAAACATATAGCATTTTAAACAAAATCATGAGCCATTTTCAAGAAAATAAAATTTTCGAAAAATTTTCCATGTAAAGGGTAGTCTAGGGTTGGGCTATTTTCTTCGAAATCTTCATGTCCCATCCTTGAAAGACATTAAACTCAAATACCAACTTTGGTTTTTAACCGACTATTCCTTTTTCAGTTATGGTGTCCACAGATTGACAAACACACGGACCTTGTTCTAAAAATGCTTTTTTTTTTTTATTCAGGGGCCTCAAAACATATTTCTGGTGGAATCTCGGCATCTAATTTTTGGGTAGAATACCAGAGAAAGTAAAAATATGAGACGCGCGGCAAGTGCTGTTGCTGTTTGCAACAAGAGCGTGCCCGTGCCAAAACCCGTTCGGAAAAATGGCCAAATGGCGTAACCACAATGAAGGACAATACAGCGGTGGCTGCCGCAACATCAATGACTACAGTTGTTGCCTTCCGTGCAGCAAATGACAGAGAAAGCAGCGGACACCAAGGTTGCTGACATGGACATGGCGACTAATCCTACGGAAGAACAGTATTACCAACCGCTCCAAAAGGAGGTAGGGGAGTTAGAAGCTAAAATAAATTATCAAGGTCTGCTTCCGCAAGTCAACCCATGAACCCAGGACTTCCGGAAATTTGTGGTAAACTTAACCTTTTCTTACAGCGAACACCAATTACAGAAGCGGCAGCTGATCGAATTGGAAGAAACCTCACAGCACAGTGGGCATCGTAAACGACGTCTTCGAACTGGCAGGGGGCAGGATAGTGACTCTCATGCTGAGAAGCCGCACCTAAAGTCCGAGAATAAGAAAACACGGTAGGAATCTGCTTTTTTATCTTGTTCCTGGGGTGGAATTGTGTCCGCTACCACCGAAGCAACCGGAAAGTTGTGGATGCATGATCATCAGATGAAGTGTAGGGTAGGTCAAGTGCCATGACCAATGCCCTGACACCGACCTCTGACTTGAAGTGGACATATACGTAGCTGTGGAAGACAGCTGACGTCTGAGGAGATCGTGATATCATGGTGTAGCTCTTGGGATTGGGGTGTTGGTAATCCTTGGATTGGAGAGTTGAGGTAAGGGGTGTCTATGTATAGTGGAATGAGGTGGTGGCTTGGAAGGTGAGCGTGATCTACTGGTAGCAGGTGTGAAAGGGGAGGTTGCACCAGGTCGGGTGTGTGGATCCAGGCTGTTGATGTTTGCTATGATGCTGTTAGTGTGTCCACGAAGCACCTCATCGATTTACTTGTGCACGGTAGAGATCTTGGAGTTGTTGATGTAGTTGACTATCTTCTCTAGCTTGGTCTTGAAGCATTCCTTTGTGTGGTTATTTCTACCTGCTCAGTAGTCTGCTGGACTTTGTGTAGGCGGGCGGTCTCTTCGGCAGTGGCGAAGGGCCTCCTCCAACCTTGCTATCCGCACAGCAAGGTCTTATAGAATTCTATGGATGTCCCGTAAAGCTGTGATGTTCTGATGTGTATTGTGTTGAAGTGGGTGTGTGGCTGGTTTGGTCAACGTAGGCTGGGAGCTCTGAGATCGGCGCGGCTGTTCGTCGTTGTGTGGGCGTTTCAGGCTCTTAGGACACCAAATTGTTCAGTGTAGTGGACATGCAGTCGCAAGTTGCACAGTGTGTCAGGTTGTGATTGATGTAGTTGATGGTCAGTGTGCCGGCGCCACAGTAGTAACACGGGCGGCGCCAGTGCAGGTGGCTACGCCGGCATGGCATGGGACGGGCGCCCCGGCTTTGCTCTACCTTGAGTACCTGCCCCAGAACAGGTCGCCCGTCGGCCAGAGCAGCGCGGTAATGCGCCTCGTCTAGCATTACCAGTCTGACAAGCGGCGACGGTCCCCTAGCTGAGATTTTTTGCTCCACACGGGTTGTGGACGGTCACAGCTGTTGTGCAGCGCTGACCAACAGTGACTACGGGATTAGTCAATGGACTCCCCGGACTACTGCCCTAAAGCGCTGAAGTGTGTGACTGTGTTGTTCTGGTTGTGTAGGTTGTTTTTGCGGCTGACGAGAAGTATGTGTGGGTTCTATGGTGGCGGTGAGACGGCTGGTGTTGGCTGTGACGCCGGTGATGGTGGTGTCAGGTTGTTAGATGCTGGGGATTTCTCTGGTGTCCTCTCTTGTTCCACAACGCTTACTGTTGGGGAGGTAATTGCCGCGCGGTTAGCGTCCAGGGATTTCTCTCTGGGAGGCTTGGCGGCTGCGGCTGCTATTCTCTCCCTGTTCTTCCCCATGTAGACTCAGTGATGGTTGCGAAGGGACTGACTAGTCTGGTAACACCTACAACACGTCAAATATGTTCCAGATGCTGACACCCACGGACCAATGGGAGACAACCACAGTTCACCCAATGGAGGACGACGAGGAAGCCGCTACTAACTAATGCAGCACCCCAGACAACGCAAGCCAAAAGTGACACCAAAAGCAGCACCAAAGTCTGTAAAGGAACAGGCAGCAAATCACAATCCAACACCCTCAATCTCCTCAGCAGCTCCCACATTGGCACCTCTCAACACACAGGAACAGAAGCCCTTCAGCAAGATGCCCACACTGCTGCCACTTATCAGGGCCTTCAAGCTGTATTATACCTGCAGCTGCATGAAGCAGTTTCTGCAGCGGAAGACGGGCGCCGAGCCCAACATGCAGCGATTGGCTACGGCGAGCATCCCCTATTACAGCTTCGCGTCGCGCAGCGCAGTGACCAATCGCTGCACTTTATGGTTAAAAGACTGGCAGCCGACCTTGACACCGAGTTCCTCAAGAAGTATTTTGAGGAAAAATGATACACCGAGTTGCAAATTACACAGCTAAAACCACGAGTGCGGTCTCTACCAACTTTTCAAGTGACACCAGCACACAAACCAAAAACACCGATAAGTCATTAGGGAGCGGGTACCTGCCACCTGATGGTCATCGTGGAGATCCTCAAAACAAACAAGTGTTTCAACTGCCAACAACTAGGTGACACATACAAGTTTTGTAATTGACCTCCCAGTATGTATTTTGCAGCGGCTTGCACCGCCTAGCAGAATGCCCGAAAAAGGCCAACGACGACACATACCCCTTAGCATTAATTGCGGGGAGACCCATCCTGTCAGCTATAGGGGTTGTGCACGAACGCCACCGCCGGCAACTTAGCTGCACTAGCCAGGACAACCCAAAGTGATCCACCAGGACCAAAGGTCAACACAAATCCGGCCCTGGTGCAAACTGGACTGTCCTATGCTGAGGCAGCCCGAGAAGAAAGTGCGCCCTTTTTCTCAAGAGACCTCACAAAATTCCCGATTTAGCGGAGCATGTTATTGCAGGAGCTTTCAACGCCCGGCTCCCTTTGTGGCAGTGAAGCCGGGCAAACGCGGATCGGAATGCAGAACAAAATAACAAAACACACTGGTAAATAACTCAACCTCACGATGGTGCTTCAGCTCAATACTGCATTTTCAGGGCAGAGAAAACAAGCCATCCGCATGAACTTGTGTACATCAGCTGCTGTTATCGTGTTTCCATATGTGAAGTGGAAAAACACCGTGCAAATGGTGCTTATGTGTTTGGGTCTCTGTGTGAGTACACACACACACATACATATATGATGAAATAATAAGGTTCTTCTGAGTGAAACATAAAGCACACAAAGTGGAAATTAAAACATTCAATATCCTTTCATCAGGAGATTAAAAAATTCAAAATACACTTGACAGTCACCTTTGCTTGTTGGTAATTGTCTTTATTAGTACTCCACATTTCTAGTGCACTTAATTTACTGCTTCTCTAGTGAGGTGTTCCAGTTCTGCCAAAATAAATATTTTATTCCCTCATGTCATAGCCCTTTACTTTTGCCCAGATTAATTGTATGGAGTTACAGTGGCAGTAATATGCAGGCAATCTGATGATTTGATCACTATTTTTAAAGTTCCCATATTTCCCTGCACAATTTTTAACAGCCCATTCCACCCCTATCAGCTGTCCATCATATAAATTTAAAATAATATTTATTACTGCACTGACATTCAAAAGGATAATACAATATGTTGGACATTAAGTGTATATAAAAAGAAAACGTGTAAAATAATATGTTCTTATTTTACTATGCTTAACAAGCTATTCATTAAATGTCTTAGCTATAGATGTTTCACTTACACGGCTCTTATATAGAACAAAAGAATACCAAAAGACTGTTATACTTAGCGACTCATCAGCAGGTATACAATCAATAGTAACACATGATTGCATTTCCTTTAATAAGCAAACACAAGAAATACAGATCAAAATTAGAATATTAACAAGACTCAAAAAATATGTACACTGCAGTGGCTCCCTGTTCATCGTGAATTTACAGGAAATGAGAAGGCAGACCAATTTGCAAAATGAGGTACAAAAATACTGCAGTTCACACAGTATGAATTCCCACCTCCATCAGCAAAAATCATGGTCAATAGACAGATTAAAGAAGAAATAACGGAACACAACAAAATTGCTAGTAGCAACAAGACATGGGATATCCTGAATATTAAAGATACAATTCGTGATTCACCCAGACAAGAATCAGAGGTAGTATTCCACACAGTAACAGGACATGATTGCTTGGCAGCACATTTGCACAAAATATTGATATATCCATCACCAAAGTGTGTCCTGTGCAATGATGAAAACACCATAATAACAGCAAACATCTTCATGTGTGCTCAGTCCTAGCTGGATTAAACTTAACATTATCACAACTACACTGGGAAGCAAGAAGCAGAAGAGTTTACCTAAGTTCCTGGGCGTTAAACTACTACTGCTACTATTACTACTTAAATTTCTTAAAATTCATTCAGATGGGAGTACAAAAAGGAGCAATTAGTTTATTACTTTGAATCATTAAAAGCAGTTTTCCAAAGAAGCTGATTTAAAAAATGGTAGTTTGCATTGTAAGTATTAAAGGGTATTGGAATTTTTCTTTTAAGGTTTAACAAGATCTACTTTCTGGCAACTTATCACTTGCAACACATTTACTAATATGGTCAAATACTACTAAGACTCACTCCCGATAAACAACACTTCCAAGCCATACTGCTCAATATTTTATTGGCAAGACTTTAGTGCCAGTCACAACAGTTAACTATGAGAAGCCCAATGAGAAGCTGTAAAGTCTTTGGGTAGATGATACATACTATACAGGAATGAATTCTGCTACCAATTAACAGCCCTCAAATCTCCTTTTTTAAACAGCTCTATTGCAAACCACAAACACTCAGGTTCAATTATTTTTTCCATCAGGATTTTCTGCCTCCATTTCCACTTTCTGAGAAAACTTAAGTTTACCTTTGGCCCATCCCTTGAGACTTGCAAATTGTGTTTTGGAAAACATTGTAGTTCATGATTAAACTTCTACAACAGGTCTTGGACAGTGGCACAACTCTGAAAAGCATTGTTTGAATGTTTAGCAATAACTTTTTGAGTTTGATATAAAAAATAGACGAAAAAGAAAATGAAGAAAATCTGAGGACGAGATACATGCATCGTCCTTGTGCACAGCCCCTCCTTTTATATTTACTATCAACAACTTTTAATACCCATAGAATTTCCGGTTTAGCTATTTCATCATCCTTAAAATATGAGGTACTAGAGTATACAGACTTTCTAGTTCCTATCTTTACCCACTTTACATCTTTACTTTCTATATTTTCTTTGCTATGTCTGTTGAACTAGTACTGGGTTTGGAAGGCAGCGTTAACAGGAGATTCATGTCCAATGTCTATAATTTTTGTCTCTCTTGAACTAGAGCTAGGTTTGACTAAAAAAAAAAACTGATGTGTTGCACTCATGTGATTTAATCTACTCCTGTACTAACTATTCTTACAAGCTCTCATTCCTGTACCTTCATGCTAGTTGAGATAAACATTTTTAGAAATTATCTTATCAGTAATTTTCTGGTAGGTGCAAGGGGAACATGTGAATATGGTAGGCTTTGAGCAATAGTCAAATCTTTTAAAGCTCATCACTATTTGAAGGTCCTGAAATTCTGTTCTCTTTATATGGCCAAGAGATAAACAAGTGAATAATGACCTTCCATTTGATAAAAGTATAAGTATGTCAAAGCGCACACAAATAACAAGGAACATCTTGGAAATGGTTCACTGCAAAAAAAATCCATTTGTGCATAAATTGTGTATTTTAACTGGATCTACATTTTTTGTATAGTAAGATTTGGTCCCTCTCTTGTGGTTTACTAGTTATGCAAAAGTCATCAGGAGTAAAACAACTACATGGGCTAGAGTGAGAACATTCAAAATATGTATTTCATTTGCCATAAAAATATCTTAAACATATGACATTTTAATCAAAATCATCAGAGCCATTTTAAAGAAAATAAAAATGTTCAAAAAAATTTCCATGTAAAGGTAGTTCAGGGCAGAGGAATTTTCTTCAAAATCTTTCTGTCGCATCCTTGAAAGACAGTAAACTTAAATACCAACTTTGATTTTTAAGTGACCTTTTGCTTTTGAATTATGTTGTCCACAGATAGAACAGACAGACTGACATTTGCAGAATGGCTTCATTGCCAGATGCAAGGCACTAGAAAACAACATTTGCAGAAATGATGCAAGGGGAATTTGGGAACACAGTAGGCTTTGTGCGACAGTAAAAATATTTTAAAGTATATGAATGCTTTGCAAGGGTAAGATATAAAAAAATGAATAACAATCTTTCATTTGAGGAAAGTACGAGTATTGCAAAACTCACACAAATAAGAAGGAATATTACTGAAATGGTTCACTCACAAAAAAATTCATTTGGATATAAATTGTGTGTTTTAACGAGATCTACTTTTTTATATAGCAGGATACCGTCTATCTCTTATGGTTTACCAGTTATGCAAAAGTCACCAAGAGTAAACAGGACTATGTGGGCATCTTTTAACATATAACTTTACAGCTATAAATAACTACTGGTCACATTAAGTTCGGTAAATACTTCCATAGATTAAAATTAACAAATTATCCAACTTGCATGTGTAGAAAGGAAACTGTGGACTACATTCTATGGGAGTATAAGATATTAAAAAGAGAAAGAAACTATTTTAAAAAATAGTGACACAGAAAGGTGAGAAGTGGCTTATTAATAATCAAGAATTAGTGGAAAAACATAAAATTATTTTAAAAATATGTAAATAATACAGACTATGAGCTGCTGAAAATAACTGTCATCACTTATTTGTATGAAAGCAACAACGGTTATACAGTAATTTGGATAATTATAATTATGTAGAACATATGCATGTCGTATTGCATTTTCTGTAATGGAACAAGCTGAAACTAAAATGTTATTTAAGTACACGCATGCAAATGTGGATCTTTTTTAAAAATCTGATGTGTTGCACTCACATAACTATCTGTACTCCTGTACTAATCATTTGTACAAACTCCTATTCCTCTATGTTGTTCATGTTAGTTAAGATAAACATTTGCAGAAATTATCTCTTGGCTTCTTTCCTTATAGATGGAAGGGGAATATGGGAATATAGTAGGCTTTGAGTGACAGTAATATCTTTTAAAGCTGGTCGCTATATGAATACTTTGAAATTCTGTTTCTTTGCACGGCTAAGGTATAAAAAAATTAATACTGATCTTCCATTTGAGTAAAGTTTAAGTATTCCAAAACTCACACAAATAACTAGGAATTACTCCGAAATGGTTCACTCCACATAAAATTAATTTGGACATAGTTGTGTGTTTTAACGATATCTATATTTTTTGAACAGTAAGATTTTATCTATGTCTTACGGTTTACCAGTTATGCAAGTATCAGGAGTAAGCAGGACTATGTGGACTTTAGACAGAAAATTCAAAACACACATTTCTTTTGTCATAAAAATATCTTAAACATAGGGAATTTGAATCAAAATCGTTAGCCATTTTTGAGAAAATCAAAATGTTCAAAAAATTTTGCATATTTAGGGTGGAGGATTATTTTTTAAAATCTTAACTTTTGTTTTTGAGTTATTCAGCTTACAGATACAAACATGTGCACATGCACATACACAAACCTTTTTCAAAAAATTCATTTTTTTTAATTCAGGAGGCCTCAAAACATATAGTTGTGAAATCTCGACAAAGCTTTTGGGTGGAATACAATACTCTCCTACTTACTGCACATAGTTGAGAAAGTTAAAAAGTCCATAACTGCTCTCTTGATTTAATATTCTAATGCTATATGTTTTGCATGCAGCATGTGAATGTAATGCCTGGTACTCCATACTGCTGGATTTAAGCTTTAACTTCTTTACACATACTTTACAGTACATCGCCATGCCATTCTACAAACTCTAGATTAAATAATGAATTCAGCCACTGATAGCTCCAGCCCCTCCTAAAAGTATGCAAAGAGGCAGCAGATCATAACTAAGTCTGACAAGCAGTAAATCAATCCAAAACTGCAGTCTAGAAAGGTGAAAAACCCGTAATATGTGTAAAAGAATATATAAATGTTTAAGTTGAAACTCATAATTTCAAGGGTTGGGAGGAGTAGTTTAATAGAGCAAAACATGTTGTAAATCCTCCCTACTATGTAGTGTTTTATTGGTACGAATTGAGGAGCGTTTTTTCAAAACTCAATAGATGCAAAATTTTACGAAATTGAGTTATATATAGTATCGGCATAACTTTCACATCCTACATCGTTCTGTGAAATCAGATTTTGCAAAATTCAATTTGTGTCCTGTGTAGAGGGTAGGGAATATTACCAGTTTTTTCAAAATTCGATAGATGCACTTGCTCAGTTAAAGCAAAGGTCGATAGGTGCAATTTTATGATTTAATGATCTAGAGTGTAGCAATCTGAATTCTATGAAACACATGTTGGCATTGAGTGCTATCTCACTGTTGCGATTCTTGGAATTCTCAATCATTTCTGCAAGCTTTTTACACTGGTGCATCGTTGGCAATAACTGCAAACTCAGGTTGTGCACTTGGATTTCAAATTCATTCCTGCAAGCTTTTTTTTGTTCCATTTATATCCCTCCCTGCAGAGGTCATATTGGCGGCCTTCACTATTGGCATTGGTGTTACTCGTTTAACAGTGGGTTTTTCGGTCTTTGAGAGTTTTTATACGTTCTTAGTTGAGACACTGTACTGTACTATGTACAATGGACAGAAGCTCAGATTGTGAAACTGTACCTGTCGTAGAATGCTCTGGAGGTAGGAATTGCAAAAACAAGGAATGGAAATCAAAATTCAAGTCAAGGAAAGCTCATACTCCAGCAATTACATGTTCACATGGTCTCGAGTGCACTCTACGAAATCATAAAAGTAAAGGACATAAGCGCTGTGATGCAGCTGATTTGACTTATAATGATATAAGTGGATTTCACAATCACCTTCCCATGGTCATCAAAATAGATTAAGATAAATTCCTTATGAAATATATGAGTATTGCATCTCCTAATCACAGAGTGGTGAAGAAAGAAGCTGCAAATAGAAAGCAGACTGTTAGCATTAAATACAGTGTGAGAAATAATGATGGCCAAGTATTGTCAGCATGCACTGCAAGCTTCCAAGGAATCACAGGGGTGTCAAAAGATAGATTATCTCTCCTGGCTAGAAAATTTCACTTATCTGAGATTGCGCCAAAGGAAAACAGAAGAGGTGACAGAACAGGAATATTACAGAAGGGCATTACTGCTACTATAAAGCAAAACATTAAGAAGTACAGATGTAGAGAAAGTCACTATGGAAGACCAACATCAAGGAGAGGATATTTACCTCCAGAACTTAATATCAGAAAAATGTGGATCAGCTTTTGCAATGAAAGAAGATTAAGAAATCTACCACTCTGGTCATTGTCAAAATATAAAAACATATTTTACAACTTCTTCAATCTTTCATTCCGTACACCACACACTGACACATGCTCAACCTGCAAAATGGGAAAACGAACTAAGAACCATATACAGACTGCACAAGCACTAATAAAGGTGAAAGCTTACTTATTCTCATTGTTTGAATATATACATTATGTATTATAAAAAGTGAAAATAAATAAACAATAATAAATACATAAATAAAAAGCAACAAAAACAATAAACTACAAAAATAACAAAACTTCATATGTAAATTTCTCTCTCACGCAGAAAAGTTAATCAGCATCTATCGGTTTTTTGAAAAAAAACTGCATTTTCAAACCCCAAATTTGCACTAGTTAAACTATGCTATTTGTTTCTTTTCACATTCAATGAGACAGTATCAGGAAGGAGAATTGAATGATTAATATAGTTGCTGTGCTAACCAATTAGTATTGCCAATAAATAGAAAAAACAGTTTTTCTCAGAAACGCATTTTGTGCATCTATCGAGTTTTGAAAAAAACACTCCTCAATTATAAGACATCTAAGAACTTTGAGCCAATTTCCCTGACAAATGCCAATTTTTTAAATACTCCCCTGACTTTCCCTAACCTTCCAGGTTCCTGGAAATCCTGATGTTCTTTAGTGAGTTCATCCAAAATATATTTGTTTCATTTATGAATAACAGAAGTTTTTCTAACTTCTTAACTTAAACGTTTTTTCTTGTAATGTCACATGCTAGATTATGGTGAGTAGCCACACTATCATTTGTATTTTAGTGTTACTGTTTGTGTGCACTTACATATTGCAGCCATGTGATATGGGGCTTTGTTCATAACAATAACATGGGATGTCAAGGTGTAACTGATCCTTATACCATTTGTAGAAATGGCTGTGGTTAGTATCTTCATGGTAATCCCCAGATCTCTAATTGAAGAGCAATAGGCAGCCATGTTCCACCATGGGGAATAATGAAGTTCTGCAGCTGACTCCATGATCCTTTTAATTTTGTTCTAGTTATTTAATAGAGCATGGCTGGCATTTAACCTCATTTCATCCAACCTATTTCCTCCAAATTCTTATTTTATATTTATCTTAAAAAATAATGCTCTTAAGTTACAATATTGGTGTTTCAGATTTTATTTTTCTTTTGTCTTGAACTCAAATCTAGAGATCATGGACTTTCTTCAAACAGCTAAAGGCTTCCTTGTGATATCTTTGCTGAGATCATGGAGGACTTTCTTCAAACAACTAAGACTGCCCTATAATAGCTCTGCTTCTTTAAATGAAGAAATATGTTTGTCTGTGATAGGATACTCATTTCAGGTGTTGTAGCCATACCTTTGCCTCCTTATTGCATTTGATTCAAACTTGTTCAATTGAGTTTCTCTGGAGTTAAAAGCAGTACTTATTAACATATTAGGTATCAACACGTGGAGCAACAGAATGCAAAAACAAGCTGGATTTCAGGACATCACTAGGGTGATAACCAAGGAAGACATTTCGTCCTAGCATGGATGGCTTTTAGGCGATTGCTGCTTACCTCTATTGACAACATCACAGAGGCATGGTACAAAGATAAGTGCACTGTGAAAGGAAAGGGAAACTGTGCTACAGTCATAAAATGAACATACACTTCGTTTGTTTAGGATGCAGATTCCTGGCTATTCAAAAGTGTGCAAAATAAACAGAATGCAGTTTGGTTTCAATAAGATACACAATAGTGTATATTTTTAACATGTGCTTATAACATTGTGTGATATTGAGCAAACTTTTTCACAGTACAAGCATATTTTTGGTAAAAATCTAAGGAATTTCACATTTTCACACCTAAAAATTCACAATGCTATATATTGTACTTGAACATAGTTTGTATAGAATCATAGATCTAAACTGCAAATAGGTACCTGTAGGTAATTTGAATAACTTGCAATTTTTGTATGTGGTGTTCTAAATTTGTGTATTTAATATTGCAAACATGTAAATAATTAAGGCATATGCTACAAGCATACATACATATTATATTGTAGTAGTAACCTATAGAAACATTGCATGTTTGTTCTGTTGATCTACAGCAGCAAACTGATGTGTGCTGTTGATGGACCATGTCATATACTGGTAAACACAAACACTCCAGAAACCAATATAAGTCAACCTCAAAGCAAAATGGCACAGTGTTGTCCCTGGCAATAATTGACCTGGGAATTTCACAAGTCACTAATGTAAGCAAATAAGCTAAAGTGTGACTTCAAATGCTCTTGTTTATAAATATGATGTTTATTCGATCCACAGAAATTAATTGTTTTTCCTCGCTAGCCGTGTGTACGACAAGGTTGAAAAGGGTAGAATAAGACTGAAAAATTCAATGTCATAGGTGGGATTTGAATCACAGAATTTTCAGTCTCCGTCCGGTTGCTCTACATGACTGACCTATTTGGTTAAACTATGAAGCCTGGGACTTAAATATTTACGACATGGTAAGTTATTATTACAGTATGTTATCTCATATGAATTTGAGATCTTGTGGTTTACTGGGGAAAAAATGTGAGTTGGCACTTTGCCACGATAGTTCAGTAGTTAGAGCAACCAGAGACCAGAAGATCGTGGTACAAATCCTGGCTATGGCATTAAATTTTTCAGTCTCATTCTGCTCTTTCCAATGATGTTTACTGTTTAACACCTATTGCACATGGTATATTTTGACAATAATCATTAATATGGATCACATCTAAAGTAACTAACTCTGGCACTTCATTTGCCATCAGCTTCATGATAAAAAAATCTCCAGAAAGTTGTTCAAATTTAAGTATGATTTGCAATTTTATTCATTTTCAAATATCTTAATTGTGTTTAATGAATTTGCTTGAGTTGGCCTAAGCTCCAATGCTATTACAATATCCAAGATGTTCTTTGTTAAATTTCTTTCTAGACAAAGCTATGGTTTCTCCAGAATAAAAAGTAAATAAGAAAATATTACAGCCTCTCAAGATGGTTTTTTATATAACACAAAAGCATGCATAAAAATGCAAACCAAAATGCAATTACACAAGAACCTCATTTATTTGGCTATCTGGTTTTATCTGGATTGCGTTTTTGCTTATGTTGCATTCTACGCTCTCATGCATAGCACAAATCTGAAACAGAGCATCTTACTCACAATCTCAGAAAATTAAAAGTAAGTACAGTATTAACTTTATGTATCAAAAGAGATCCTTCTTTAAGTTAGTAGATTCATTTAACTGTTTCTCTTGAATTAGCTGGGTTTTCATTCTTGCAAATTACCTCCAGTCCCATCTAATCCACATAAATGAGTTTCTTGTGGATACATGACCATAAAATGACTCTGTGAATAGGAAAACGCTTTTAAGATTGGTATTCTGGTTGAAACAGCTCACAAACTAGAGAAATTTAAAGAAGTTGGTATGAAAGCATGTCAAATCCAAGACAAAAATTTACTTGCAGCCATAAATAAAATTTGTATTTGACCGGTTTTAAAACAGTAAAATAAGCAGCCCTAATATCTAGATTTAACATTATTGTTTATACATTGTCACTTGCACTTGCTGATTTCTTTGTGCCCCTTTACAAGGAAGAGATTGGAAGCATTCTTCCAGTTGTAAAAATTGTAAGAATATGAATGAACTGTTGATGATCTTGTAATTTGGTTACTCTCTGGAGAGTTGTAAGGTTGGTTCACTGTAACTGGAAACCAGAATGTGAATAACATTCTAAAAATATATTGGAGGGTGAGCATTCACCATAAATGGCAAGGCTTTCCAGGACCCAGAAATAAGAAAAAGGCTTGAACAAATTTTACCTTGTTTGTTATAATTCTTTGGGATGCCAAATTATATAGTGCATATTAGACTCTTTGCTGTAAAAATTATTTTAGATGGCTGTAACATGTTACAGCTGACAGACCTCTCTCTAATCACAAACTGGAAAATGAAACAGAAAGAAATTTTGGCAAATGTGTCCTATCCCCATCTGATTCGTGACCATGGGTTCTTCTACTCAAAGCGTCACTTTAAGGTTATTTAAATATGAATAAAAACTGATCATTGCCTCTAAAAGCAACAGCAAAGCTGCAAAGAACAGCAAATACTAAAAGATATTAACAGAGAATAAAAAATAGAAAATAACTTTAATGCATAATATTCATAAAGGAATCACATTTGGTAATGACACTGTCACTAGAGAAATCAGATATAAAAACTGATCAATGTTCAAAAAATGCTTATTCTATCAAATTTTAACATTGGCTAATCTTTGACTGATTAGAAGAAGGTGAAGAAATATTATTGGTCAGTTGAAACCAATGACCTCCTAATGCATAGCTGTACTCGTTTCCAGTGTATGGAGAACAAAAATGTTGTGTACTGTTTTACTTCTGATTCTTATCGTTTCTGTGAACCGACTAATATTTTTTGTAGAAAGGGGCATCACCTTATTGGAAATGTTTATTCAACAGTGGGTTCTAAATATTAGCTGTTAACATAATGGCTGGTTGAGGTCACTCTCTAGTGCATCTTTGTCATGGCTACTGCCACCATGCCTGCCTCGGTAGCATGATGGTTAGCATGTCTGCCCCACGTTCAAGAGGTTGTGAGTTTGAATCTTGCTTAGGGTAAGTTATCCAGGTAAGGTTTTTTTTTTTAGGTTTTCCCTTATCCTGAGAAGATGAATGTCGGGTAACTTAAAGCTCTATGAACCTTGGGCTCATTTGAGCATCATTTCACCCATTTCATTCATTCGCTGTCCAATATAACATTATGTTGGAGGACATTAATTTAAAAAAAAAAAAAAAAAAACTGCCACAATCCATTGCTTTTTCTTGTTTTTCCTTGCAACTCTAATCTCTGTCAACTATGTCCTACCCAAGTCCAGATTGGGCTTGGTAACTTTCTCAAATAAATAAGTTTTGCATGAAAGATTATGAAATAGAGCTCCTGATTGAAATTACAACTATGGAAAAAATTTTGTTCAATTAGCATTTTAATAAAATCATCTTATATAATACTAACAAAGATGTATCCTGTTGGCTCCATAGCACAGTCAGTAGAGCATCTGCCTGCTGTGTAAGGGATTCGAGTCCTGGCTGGGGAGTGGGAATTTTCCTCTAGGTAAAATAATTTCCTGTCCTCCCCAGAGCCTGGAAGTATGAATGAGAATGTGCATGTGTGTGTGATCTAATGTACAAAATGTACAAAAAACCCAGGAACCCAAAACCAACCATGACCATTGATGCTAAAGGAGGGTGTAAATGGAAAATCCCTACCAAATAAAAAGAAAAAATATGTACCTGTTAATAGCATGAGCATTTTTAGGAATAAGCGTATTCTTTTCATATAAAAGAAGCTTTGCAATCCAAACTACACAAATGTTGTGTTTCTTAGTAATGTACATTAAATGCAGTAAAACATGACATATAATGTTTTCTCTGTTTTCTACTCTGATAGAAAGCATTGAGCATAACAAAACTGTTTTTCTGTTTGCCAGGTACAAACAATTATAGCAAGCATTTGTATCTGAGTACCAGCTTAAAAATGCTTTCTCAAAGAGCTGAAGTCTTAACTTGTTTTCCTAATACACTAAAGGCGTATACTTTGGTGGTAGATTCGTTTTATGATCTTCCACAAGAGAAAGCTTTGTTTAGGTGCTACTAATGGTTAGATGTTCAATAGCCTACATTACTGCACTTGTTGAGAAGCATTGATTAATTGCAGATGCAAAATTATGCTTATACATGTTAACTACACACAAAATTAAACTACATGCACAACCTTTGTTGGTGTTAGGGAATGTAATTCATAAAAAATGCAAAAATAATACAGTTACAGTACCTTAGTATAAGTTCTTCATCAATGTACTGCAAAAGACTCCTGTTGATAAGAAAAAGGAACTTCTAAGCACAGAAATTTAAATTTGGAAAGGTATTTCAATAAAACATATAAAAATATCAAAACAACTGAATGGAAACTCTAGATTTCAAATCAGTAATATTCTTACAAAAAAGATTCATGGTATAATTATCCATTAACTTTACTAAGGCCTTCAAACTGAAATCAAGCAATTAACCCTTTCACTGCTGAGATATTTCCTACTTGATGACCCCTCCTTGTTAAGACATTTTTAAAATTTAAAATGCTTTCTATTCATACAGTAACATGCAAAAAGAGTATGAATATCATTAAACACTCACCTAGGAGGCTGTAGATTGATGTAGATAATCCACTTTCTCAAAAATATGTTAATTTCAAAAGCTTAATTTTGGCAACACGCAACGCACAGATGTTAGGGTTGTACACAGGGACCATTCATTTAGACATAGGTAATTATTGTAATAGGTAATATTATCAATCACTAATAACTTTAAGATAGAAGTATCACAGTGAAAATGAAAGTAACTATAATAGAGCTATCCAAAGTTCATATTACTAAATTTATTTCAAATCTGAATATGTGCCAATCACTAATAACTCTAAGCACTAATACTGCTAAAAATAGCAATATTACAGTGAAAATAAAGTATTTATAATCTGGGTTCTCCGAAGTTCACAGTACTAAAGTTGTTTTGAATGTGAATATTTGTCTTATACCTATTGAATAAGAAAAAGTTGAAAGTATTTTTTAGAACTTGGCCTGTGTATGGTAAATTTCAAAACCGGGATTAAGGCATAACGCAACATTGCATTTTGCACACTTAAATTTTGTATCTTTCCTTTTGAGGTCTTTTTGTGGTATTTCAACACACATGGCATGGCTTACCTTTGTTTGGTGTAGGTGGTACAGGATTTGGAAAGTGTCTTTCTGTCAGTCTATGTAGTTTGTCACCAGATACTGATTATCTAGATTTGTTTGTCTTACTCAGGGGTCTCCGTCTAGGGGATATGTGAATGGCAACCACAAGGTACCCAAGCTGAGCAGAACATTACTTCCACTTACTGGTGTTTTGCTCCTCACTGTAACTTTTCTATCTGACCTTACCTTGGTCATCTCATGTTCTCTTCCGACCCCGATGCTATTAGGGTTCCTGAGGGCTAGGGAGTCTTTATTTTTCCAACCTCTCCATTTCTCTGATTTCTCTATAAAACCTTAACCCCTAACATGCTGACCTGTCATGGCATGTAATACGTCCTCTGATTGGTAATCAGAGGATATGGTTGGTGAATTTATTTTGATAATTCTCCTGGTCAGGTCGGTGAGACCCGTAAACCAACGACAGGTGTGGTCCTCCAGACATTCTGGGGGTTGTGAGAGAGCGATGTGACCGCCAAAACATAAAAATATGGTGCTCTCTAAAAAGCGGTTACATTTACTGCTATTGCTCTCTTCAATATTAATGCATTGTCTGGCAAAACATTTAAACAGAATTGGGATATATTCTTCACCACTCTGTCCTCTATGTGATCTGCAAGAGGAAATGGATCGAGACCATTTTCAAATATGCCCGGCAACTTCTAGTGCCCCATTCATCAGTGAAAAATATTGGAGAGCAAGAGGATTAATGACTTCATTGTCAGAAATCCAGCATTAGCTAACAACAACAACAGATTTGTTTGTTGTTCTTGGTGTGTTGAACTTCTGAAATAGTTCACTGATCAGAGAACGTTAAGAATCGGCCAAAGTAAAATTTTGTCCAGTTTCCACATTGTATAAGGCACGAGAATTTAAAAGGGTGATGTCTAAAAGATGGGGAAAAAAATAAAAACTTTTTGTACCGATTTCAATGACTTGCGGACACATTCAACAGAACTAATTATCCTATCAGTCCTGTCCACTGCACCCATGTTCTTATTATAGTCAACGACACATTCAGGTTTGGCTATCAGTGTCTTTGTCTTTCTGTCAGTCTTCCCTGTCTGTCTCATTACGTCACTATGTAAAGTGGTTAACATACACACTTCTCATCTGTACATCCAAAGTTAGTGCTATACTTTAAACTGCAATGTAAACAAAGTGCAATATTGTACTACAGACTACATAAACTGAAACCTATCAACGCTAAGTTGTGCCATATGTCTGCCTATTGTAGGGTCCCACGGAGGAGTACAATACACCGCCATTGAAAATTTTACTGCCTCGCTGCACACAACCAAGCTAAGCACTATCACATACACCAGAAGTCTACTCAGCTTCTGCACGTACCCCGAGATGGAGGTCTTCATTGCCAGATGACCATTTAAGACTCAAAATGCACTGGTAGATGGTTGGAGACCAAGCTATGATACATTAAAGTTTCGTGAAATGGGTGCATTTTTTTGTAAGTACAAAGTCGAAAACCTCAGGGTGAAAATGGCCTGAACGGTGCCAAAAGGTGGGGTCAAGAGGGGCATGTATCTTCACATTGTCATTATCTACAATAAATTCTACTAGAAGATTTGCGGCCGCGTTTGCTCAGCGTGACTGCCACCAAGGGTGTCATTGTTACTTTAGCAATGAGCTGCATAATTTGGAAAGAAAAAAATAATTTAAAAACAATACTGTGGCATTTCTATCCAAATTCACTGAAATACCCAAATTATGATTATCAAAACCATAATTTTGTGGAACAAAATTGCCCCTCAGCCATTGAAACATAAAACTGGCAACCCAAGTTCTCTCTGTGTGTGGCGTGTCTTGTGGTGGTGGGTCACTTTTCTCACTGTCACTTATTTCCCCAGCATCACTATCAACACATTCATTT
This sequence comes from Tenodera sinensis, assembly GCA_030765045.1. Classification (NCBI taxonomy): domain Eukaryota; kingdom Metazoa; phylum Arthropoda; class Insecta; order Mantodea; family Mantidae; genus Tenodera; species Tenodera sinensis. The sequence goes on from CM060961.1 coordinate 84,250,106, forward strand.
CCACTTTCACTGTCCTGATTATTGTAATCAATATCTGACATATCAGATGGCAAAGCATAAAATTTGGCCAGTAATTCATTGTTGCATAAAACGCACATGCCTGCTAGGCCTAGCTATGTTTTATACACCCACGAATTCCAAAAATCACGTGACCCCACGCCAGCGTGCCACGTTCTTTGGAGTAAAATACCTTTGTATTTTAACATGCAGATGCCGCTATAATGAAGAGAGCTCTTTAAAACTGCTTCTTCATAATCCCAGCAGATGGCAGCACATGTTCATCTAAAAGTGCATACAGAAATTCCCTTCAGTGTCTAATAAGGCTTGATTCTGGTGAGTAGCTCCCGCTGTTAGTATTCTGGCTAACACAGAAGTTCAAATGTTGCGCCATCTATGCAACAGCCAATGCAGTGAAAGGGTTAAAGGACTTTCTTATTAGTCTAACACTTACTCTTATGCACCAACAAGGGAACCTATTGTGACATAAGGATAAGGAGCAATGTGGATTAGCATTGACTATTTGTTATCCAACTATTTCTAGTCATAAACATAGATAACATTTAGCTATGACAATGACTAGTGAAAAGTAAAGAACAGTTAAATGATTATAATAAATTCTACTTGTTTACTTAGGAGAAAGTGTATAATAATCATAGGATGAAAAAGACCTGAGTGCACTTGTTCATACCATATCAGTATAATGCATAAAAGTTAACAGTATGCAGGTTGTTCCAAAAATTCTCTCTGTTATGCATAAATAAGAAAATAATGCACTTGATAGTGTAATACATAATGAAAAATAATGGCATAAGAAAATTATCTAATGTAGTTCAAGGACCTTCAGTAAGTTAAATAGTATAAAAAATTCAACATTTTCTGATTAAAACATGAAATAAGTTAATATTTTGAGTAACTTGGAGTTGAAACTAACACTTTGAGCTTCATTAATTTTTACTTATATAGTACATATGTTTCGTACATATTGCCTGCATCATCAATTATGTTCAATTGCCGGAATGATTTTAAGTGTTCACAGTGGACTCTTGAGACTCTCCTACTGGACTTCTGATGAAACCTATGCAGTGGAGGAATTTCAAAATTCATTAGCATTGTCTCATATTTTTTCAAGAATATCTTCTCTCAAGCTTCAGGTTCTATTGGTTTTTGCACTGCTTTCAAAAGGTGGGTGCTGTTTCTGACATGGTTCAGCGGTGTATATTGTGGACTGTCAAAGCTATCGAGGCCCATATCTAAGGTAAACTAGAAATTAATAAGCAACATTAATAATAACTGCAAAAGTAGCCAGTTTTCATCATGAAGAATTAGTGCATTGGATGGAATGTCTCGTTCTCTACCACTGAACAGAGTTGAGAATAGGGCTTCAGATGCTTGCTGTCGCAGCCTTCACTATGATATGGGAAAAGAGGGGTGAGGTTGAAAAATGCAGGAATAAGCACACCAAGGCTTTGGAATCCTGTGTCGCTATACTCACACAAGCATCTTTGAAATGTGCCGTGTGAACACAACTGACTCCACGGCAATAGCACATGGAGTTAAAAGCAAGATAGAGTGCAATTCTTGCAGTCCTCAAAAGCTGTATTAGTATTATTTCATAGTCTACAGTGTACCAAGACAGTTGCTAGTACTAATTCTTTGAAATGGATGAAAAATTGTAATAAAACAATTAGTAAAACGAACATACTCAAAATTGAAATATGAGGATAAGTTAATTATACTAAAACAGGGAATGCCTATTGCAGCTCTTCCACACTTGCAATGCGTGCAGAAGGAAAAATAAGAATCCTTACAAAAGATGTTTTAATATAAACAATTATGAGAAGTATGTGTGGTTGACTGGTTTCATGCAAATTAAATAAACTTTATTGCTGGCCATGCTTGTCGTTTGAAACTGAGAAACTGCCCAGAAATTTGGGTTTACAATTTTAGCGTATCTAATCACTGCTTTGGATAAACATAAGGGATCAACAATTAGAAACATAGGATTTGAAGCAATGTAGTGAGAAACTATGAGTGTTGCTAATGAAGAGGACAAAAAAGGCCTGGGAAGAGAAATTGTTGTGAAGATGAAACCCATTCTTTGTATTTAAGGATTTTCTGTGAAGCCTGGACCCATTAATAACACAAACTAAATTAAGAGTTGAATCACAGAAACAGCTGAATATCTGGGCTTAATGGGTTGTAAACATTTTGTGAGTTATGATAAAAGTTTTCCAACAAATATATCATGTGAACTGAGAAAACCACATATTTCCTATTTCAGATACTGTCTTTAAAAGATAAAATGAAAATCTTATATTTACCCCTCAAAAAAATTTTTTTAATGTTCCATTTATATCCCACCTTTAACTACAATGGTCATATCAACAACCTTTCTCATGGAGCGTTTTGCCTGTTGACAATGGTTTTACTTGTTTAACAGTGGCTTAACTGAAGTTTTCTTTTTTCTTTTTTCGCACGCATGCACGTACGCGCACACACAATCCCACCCCCAGTGCAGAAAGGACCTTTTTAGCCTTGAAACAAATAAAATCTTTAAGAGGTAGAACTGGAACTTAAAAATTCAATGCCACAACTGGGATTTGAACCACAGACCTTCCGCTTGCCGGGCGGACGCTCTACCACTGAGCTATTGTGACAAACTGCCAGAATGGCATTAAATTCTCAAGTTAGTTCGTATAAATAAATAATAAATAAAATCTTATTTAAGGGCAACACAAGGACAAATTGGTCTGAGCAACTTGGCTCTTCTATTGGTGGAAAAAGATATATTTGTTTTATTGAAAAGACACCAAATGTCTGCTCTATCTGAAGTTTGTATGCCTGAGGCGTTCCTTGAGACCAGTTTCAATGTTCCTTCTTAGGTTTTCCTATGTTTACCATTAGAACTTGTCTCAAGGAACAACTCAGGCACACAAAGTACAAACACACACAAAAATCAGCAGTAGAATACCATTTTTGGAACTCCAGTCATAAATTAAAACTAGTGTCTACCTTTTGAAACCAGTGCATAAACCAATAGAATTTTAAATTTGGAAGAAGATATTCTTGAAAATATGACTTATCGCTAATGAATTTTGAAATTTCCGTGGAAGACAATCCACTCCATAGGTTCATCAGAAGCCCAGAAGAGAGCCTCAAGACTCCAGAGGGAACACTTCAAATCATTCCAGCAGTTGAACATTGCAGATGATGCAGACCAGTGCTGTCCAACTTTCTTATGTGCCCGGACACATTTAATTCATAACTAAGGAAGCGTGGGCGCCATCACAACCACTGTGAGAGCAATTACTCCTCTTTTGAGAGGAAAAATGTAAGCACTGGTTAGGGAAGTAATGAATACAGCTTTATATATACAAAAGCATACTTCATGGGTAAGTACTGGGAAGATACTTGGAAGGAAATAGTTTTGACTTGAAATTTCAATTAATATTAGAAAGCGTTGGAGTAAAATTTTGCTTGAATAATGGTAATTTGAGTTAAAACTTAGAAACAAATAATAAATAACTATGCCATGAGCAACCACAGTATTAAAAACAATAGTGTTCTAACAGTAAGAATGTTTGTTGCTTTTTATTATTTTCAGAATTGATACACTTGAAATTAAAAAAACACATCAAAATAATTAAGCCATAAGTTAATCAAAAACATAAGATGAAAATGAACCTTGTGTAAAAATCACAGTTCATGCAGTGTTTATAGATGCAATGTATCTAATGTTAAGTTGCATACATGTAAATATCACATCCAATTCAAGCCAAGTATTGTTTCTCAAAAAATAACAGACTGGAAGGAATGCACATTCTTATTGCATTCTCAAACAGTTTATGCACAATAACTACATTACAAAACAACCTATCACTATCCACATACACATTTAGTGTATTAAACCTCCTACCAGTACACCTATGTGAGCTACAGATGAATATGAAATTAAAGCCTTTATATCAACCTCTATTACAGGAAGAAGAATTTGTAGCACAGATTACCCTTTGGTTTTTATATAAACTGCTTTTAATTTATACTAAATGTCTCTACTCACCTCATATACTTTATTCTGATAGTATTGCAAGATACGTTTTGAGTATTTCAGAAAACATCATTTAAAAGCCCTCAGGTAAAATTAAATTCAATCATTACATTTATTAAACCTTCACACATTTGATTATAAATGAACTGCAAATAATCCATACCCAACAGTAAATAATAAATTTAAAAATTTGCTTGTCTCTAATATTTAAATATCCTTCATTCAGTAGGGAATCTAAATATACTACAGTTTGTAATATCCAAAGTGTGTGAATCAGTGGAATGGGGATGCTGCAATATATTTTGCTGAATTATGCTATTAAAACAAAAAACAAAAAAATGTAGACAAGTGTAACTCCTGCTAAAGAATGAACAATGTTAACACACAAAAGCATCACATCTGTGCAGCAATAACTGTTCATCAGAACTTCAATGTTGAACTTATTTATATGCGCAATTCTTAGGCAAGGCAAAACGAGCAAATTTTAGTTTGAATAACGACAAACTTCTAACTTCAGCTTGGTTTTCTTTTAAAGAGATACACAAAAGATTAGATTATGAACCTGCAGATATTCATGCTTGCACCACGTTACTACAGTGCATTCATAGCTTGGCCATACTGTACTGTGGTGGCACCAGACCAGGCAAGGACCGGCGTGCTCTCTGCCAGAGTTATGCCTAAAGAACCAGCAAGTAATAGGTATGGAACACTATGTACTAACTTAAATTAGGTTTACCCGCACCACAACAGATGTTGAAATTATAAAATATGATTTGAAGCTTTCCTGGCGACGAACATACTCAAGTTATTCTCGGGCTTTGAGCCAGGTGTAGTGATGAAGAGCCATCGATGTTTCGAGAGTATACATCTCTCCCATCATCAGGACGATGAATGACTAGCAAGAGTGAAGGGGCCAGTATATGTAATGTCTGCTAGTATGCACCAAGTAGAAAACACCCAGTCTAATGTGGAGGTGGTTCAATGCTCCGTTGGAATCTGTATTTCTGAGCTGGTCGATTTCCAACTTTAAGGCTGGTTCCCAGGAGGGACTAAACTGCAATCCAGCATCCCGGTTCAGTGTGCTCTTCTCAGAGGAGATGGACAGAGCCTACTTAATCCTATGTTCCCAGAAACCGCTACATTTTGCCACAATGGTCGTTTCTTTGAAGTTAGCTCTGTGGTCTTTTTCAAAGCAGTGCTCCGCCAGCCCTGACTTGTCAGGCTGCATTAAGTGCATGGACCATTCGTGCTCCTTGACTCTGGTGGAAATGGTCCTGCCGGTTTGCCCTATGTACGGCGTCCCACATTCACAGGGGATACGGTATACTCCTGGCACATTAATATCCAGTTTGTCCTTTACCAGTCTCACTAGATATTTGATCTTCAAAGGCGGTTTGTGGATGGTTCTGATGTTGTGATATTGAAATTGATGACCTTCAACACGAACACGTTCTCTATACCTCAGAAAGCAATTTACTCGCAAAAGTTCATGTTGACTGATTGTATTTTTCTCGTGATACTATCCTTCAATTCTTTTAACATGTGTGGATTTGATGCGTATACTTTATTCTTTAACGTCCCCATAAATAAAAGTCACTGAGACGTTCAGCATAAGAGATTTAAATGTTCAAGACATCAGCTTCTGTGGCAACGAAAGTTCTGAAACTTAAGCTGTACAAGGTAACTGTACTTCATACTTTATACACACAAGATCCTGTAAGTTGGGTTAATTATTGCTATTGGTTTTCACAGTCCATTCATAATGACTTGGACCCACTTTTAACGTTCTCCACCGATGAAGTGTGGTTTAATCTTCAAGGTTACATTTCTACTCAGAACAATTGATATTGGGCTACAGAAAATCCCCATATTATTCACGAAATTCTTCATCATGCTGCAAAGGTTGAGATTTGGTGTGCAGTGAGTGTGCAAAGAACTATTGGTCCCATGTTTTACGACACAACTGTTGATTCACATGTTTATGGAAATTCTACTTTAAATAATTTTTTTTTCCGAAACTAACAAGAAATAAAAGATAGTGTGCTTGGTTTCAGCAGGATTCAGCTACATTGCATACTGCTGTGAATTCAATGCCTACCCGATCAAAGGTCAGGAACAGGGTATGAGTTGCCTTTATTTCACAAACTTCCTTGCACTGAACCTGGTAAACGTTAATAGTGCCTTCCTCCATTAGGTTTTCTTGAATCTCCTCATTGGTTAAACTGCCAAAAGCACGGGTGTTTATGACACTGCACAAGGAGTTCAACATCCTATGCATCTCAACACATAATAACTTGCTAACATATTGGCATTCATTAGTTTAGCTGTCTGGTGGCTGGATGTGTTTCAACCAGCAGTGTGCCATTACGAGATATAGTACATTGCTTTACTTAGACAGCAATCTTACCCAGAATCTACTGAATTGTAAATAGGCTTACCAACATAAACTTCTTACCTTCCTCAGTTCTAGCTATTACTAAGTAGCAAGGACCACTCGACTGCTACTTCTGTTTTATTGGTTGTTTTAGAATGCATCATGGCAATGATATCCCCCACCATTGCAAAAATGTCTCTAATAGCATGCTCACTTCCTGGATGACACACCGGCTTAGCTGAGAGTCCCGGCCTGGACCTTGCTCACTCTAGGGTCATATCTCCTAGTATATAGACAGAGGGACCTAATCGCCTTCAGGAGTGCATCAGCTTATGCAATGGCCCCTCCCCGGGCCTAACCTGTATCAGCAGATACAAACACAGATCCTATATGATAACCAGGGGCTGGGAATTACATGGTATCACCCCATCCACCAACAACCTGCATGAAAAGTATCCATCAGACTGTGCTCAAGGAGGCATCAGGTGGGAGGTGAAACACAAAAGTGGACCAAAGTTGATTGGAGATTTAGCATACGTCTTATCACCCCTTAGAGGAACCCAAATGAGAGCATGGCTCAGGACCCTGGTGTGCGTCAAACCTGTGCCTACCAAAGTAGGCCCCTGGGGTACTAAACATCATGTAGTTATATGGAGCAATGCAACACTGAGATCTGAGCTTGCCATATGATTCATACGCCAAAAAAGCATGTGCGAGCCCTGGTCATCAAATGACGCAAATGGGTTAAAATATGCTATGCTATGATATATAGTATACCATAAGCTTTATATAACATTTAATAGTCAACTCAAGTCTATTTTAATTAAGGAAACTGAAGCTATTAACAGTGAAGCAACAAGATTCTAAAGTAAGAACAAAATTAGAAACTAAAAATTTCACTTATCTTAGTAATATTACAAGTTCTTTGGTGAGAATGAGTTGGAGTCAACTCAAAACATTGTCAGCTTTGCACCAAAGAACTTGCAATATTACTAAGATAAGTGAAGTTTTTAGTTTCTAATTTTGTTCTTACTTTAGAATCAGTCTATTTTGTTTGATGGTCCCTCCACCCTTATCATTCTTTAATTTCTTTCAATTGAAGCTTTCAAGTATTTAAATCATAGATTTTTAGCAATCAGCTGTGCAGGTATCTCCCCAATAAACCAGCCCTTTCAGGTCTTAATAGCCCACCAATAATGGGAGCTTCCTTGGTAACCATTTTAATTCTTGAAAACAGCCTTAATGGAAATCATGTATAAAGAGAACAATGTCAAGTATTTTATACATCAATATTTTTTCTTAAACCCTTTATTTCTTTTGAATTTGTTGATTAGGTTATATCTATGACACAATACATTTGTTTCCCTCAAATAAACCCAACACAAACTGCATTGTATTAAAATTTATCTCACTACATTATTGGGTTTTGTTTTATTTCCAATGCAATATGCACTAGTATTCCTCTCTACCTGACAGCATTTTATTGTGTATTATGTAACATACCCTTTACATTTTTGTGTCCTATTATTTTTTCTTTCTTTCTTCATTTGAACTCAACTAATACTTGTTGAGACTTGAAAAATACATAATAATGCTGCATCAAATGCCTTCAAGGTGTTCAGTGTAAATACTTTTTATGTAAATTAATAATATTAAGGATGCTGCATAATATTTTTATTAAATACTGTCAGCACACAGAGTTTTGTTAGTAATATGTTAATCCACTCCTAGACATACAGGAAAGTAAAACAAACAAAAACAGAAAAGAACAAAATATAGAAAGAAAAGTAAAAACAACCCCGACTTCCTGGTTATTCTACTGCATGATTAATACATAAGTGTTATTTTAACTAGCTGATGTGGAAATTCTTCCTGCCTACCTGAGAGACATTTTAAAGATGGCAGTCCCTGTAAGACGAGGTTTGTGATGATGTAACAAACGTCTCTGATTTCCCTTCTCACACTTTAAGCAGTTATCACAATGCTGCAGACCGGGGTCTCTGAAGGTAACAATATTTCAACAATATCTAAAACCCTATCTGAGTTCTTAGCATTACCATTAAGAGCTGAGCTTACTGAATGAGGAAAAGAAAAGAGAAAAGACTTAAATGATTTGAGGCTTTCCCGGCACTGGTTATAGATGATAGTTTCTCAGGCTAGCAGCCAGGTCAAATTTGGGTAACTGCCCAAGTTTTCAGCAATCAACTCTGCCGTCATCCTCAGGGGAACTGGGGCTAGTTTCCAGTTTTCTTTATTAAACTATTTGCCTGGTGCCGGTACATGTGACTCAGCTTACAGGCTACAATGTGCATTAATTACAATTAGCTATTGTACAGTTGTTTGTCTTTGGGGATAAAGGAAAGCACCATTAGGTCACCGAGAACAGTTTCCATTGTTTTTAATTATTTTGAGTGTCCTCTTTTGTTATACCTAGTCTAGCCATAAATACTGTTATAACTTAAAAAATGAAAAGTGCAAATACCATAAGATATATTTTATTTTGCTTCAGCATGCTGTACTTACAGACATTCATTACACATAGCACATATCACTTTTCGAAACGACCACCTTTTGCACTGATACAGGCTCTGAGTCTTTTTGGCCACTTGTCTATGGCAAAACAGGCAACATCCAGGGGGCAATCTGCCACTGCTGACAACAAGAAACACCAAACTTTCAATAGTGGGATCCTCCTCTTCCAGACGATGCCCTCAAGCAGTGACCACAATCAGTAGTCCAAAGGGTTCAGGCCTGGGCTGGCACTGGGCCAATCTTCAGGCAAAATGAAATCAGGCACACGACGCTGAAGCCACTTTTGAGTTGACCTAGCTTTGTGGGCTGCAGCAGGATCCTGCTGGAAAGTCCATGATTGGCTTCGAAACGATGTGCCACTAAAGATCTTGACAATAGGCTCCAGAACAATGCTTTCGTACACTCTGGCACTGGTTCTAACGCCCTTTTCATAGAAATACAGCTGAGTTGTACCAGAATAACACACTTCCCACCACACCGTCACTGAGAAGAGATAATGGGCCCTCTGAACTTTAGGAATCTTTAAGAGGTAGAACTGGAACTTAAAAATTCAATGCCACAACTGGGATTTGAACCACAGACCTTCCGCTTGCCGGGCGGACGCTCTACCACTGAGCTATTGTGACAAACTGCCAGAATGGCATTAAATTCTCAAGTTAGTTCGTATTTTTCCTGGTAAACCACAAAGGCAGTCTCACATCAGAGACAATTACCCCAATGGTGACTTACTATTGCAAGTACTTTATATCCCAGGATTAAATAACCTTCATATGGTAATTATTATTTATTTATGCCAACAAACTTACTGTTGGTGTTTTTAAACACACAAGCCGTGTGTGGGCAAAGTTTAAGAGGTAGAACTGGAACTTAAAAATTCAATGCCACAACTGGGATTTGAACCACAGACCTTCCGCTTGCCGGGCGGACGCTCTACCACTGAGCTATTGTGACAAACTGCCAGAATGGCATCAAATTCTCAAGTTAGTTCGTATTTTTCCTGGTAAACCACAAAGGCAGTCTCACATCAGAGACAATTACCCCAATGGTGACTTACTATTGCAAGTACTTTATATCCCAGGATTAAATAACCTTCATATGGTAATTATTATTTATTTATGCCAACAAACTTACTGTTGGTGTTTTTAAACACACAAGCCGTGTGTGGGCAAAGTTTAAGAGGTAGAACTGGAACTTAAAAATTCAATGCCTCTTAAACTTTGCCCACACACGGCTTGTGTGTTTAAAAACACCAACAGTAAGTTTGTTGGCATAAATAAATAATAATTACCATATGAAGGTTATTTAATCCTGGGATATAAAGTACTTGCAACAGTAAGTCACCATTGGGGTAATTGTCTCTGATGTGAGACTGCCTTTGTGGTTTACCAGGAAAAATACGAACTAACTTGAGAATTTAATGCAATTCTGGCAGTTTGTCACAATAGCTCAGTGGTAGAGCGTCCGCCCGGCAAGCGGAAGGTCTGTGGTTCAAATCCCAGTTGTGGCATTGAATTTTTAAGTTCCAGTTCTACCTCTTAAACTTTGCCCACACACGGCTTGTGTGTTTAAAAACACCAACAGTAAGTTTGTTGGCATAAATAAATAATAATTTAGGAATCTTATTACTGGCTTTCCAAGATGATGCATAAATCCTGTTGTTTTGCACACTGAAGGAGTCTTCAATAGTGAATACTTTTTCATCAGTGAAGAGGATGTTTCGATGACCATTTTGTGCGTAACGCTGCAGGTGATGTTGACATTTAAGCACTCTCAGCTTCTTTAGGTGTGTCTCAAGTTAATGTCCTTTACATCGGCAATAAGTCCTTAGCCCAAGGTCTTCTGACAGAAGCCTGGACATTGATCTTTTTGAAATGTTCATTTCACAGGACAAGATTGTCTGCTTCTGCACCAGATTTCTCTGAACCCAAGCCACCACTGCTTTTATTGCTTTTAGAGACTGACAATGCATGGGCGACCCTCCCTCAGATGATCCTTCACACTCCTGGTTGTAGTGAATTGTTCAATGGTCCAGTACACAAACATATGACTGATTTTCAGCTTTTGTAACATCTTGAAAATGTCAATTGTAGATTTTCCAAATTTTTGCAACGTTATGATGGTACCACGATTTTCGTAATCACTCCATTCAATGTAAAAACCTGGAGCTAAATGCTTCCTCTTTCAAAGACAATGCTAACAATGGCTCAGGGTTAATGTGTGCACACTGGCAGTTGCTGGCATGCAAAATCAGTTGTACAGGGTCTGTCAAAAGTTTGTACTCGTAACAGTATTTATGGTTAGACTAGGTATATATATATTATATTATTGGAGAACAAGAGGATTAATGACTTCATGGTCAGAAATCTAGCATTAGCTAACAACAACATATATATCACTTATCTTAGTAATATTGCAACTTTAATTTGCCGACTAGTTTCAAGTTGCATCCAGCTCATTTTCGAAGCTATCCAAACAAGGTACCATAGCTACCATTGATTTGATTTTATATATATATATATACAGGGTTATTCAAAATGATTATCGGCGTTTCATGATTTTTCGTTTAGAATACGTGGAAAACATACCATTTTTATTGTTGCAGTAATGGTTAGACAAAATCTCAAAGTTTTGTTCTGTATTAACCGTAGTGACATTGTTACCACCAGATGGCAATAACAGCAGTGTTTAACAAAATGGTAATTAGCGGTAAGCTTTTTATGCTCTTGAATATCATCAACATGCCATAGTCCACAATTTTTGGACAAAATATGGGAAGGAGCCTCCCTCTGACAGCTCTATTCGCAGATGATACCAACAGTTTGTGGATACAGGTTGTTTGTGCAAAGGGAAAAGCAGTGGGAACTGAAGCAGCGCATCTGAGCCACCTTTGAAACCATCACCATTGCCATGTTGACTCATGTCTGGGAAGAGATGGAGTATCAAATAGATGTGTGTAGAGTGACAAAAGGCGCACATATCAAGCATTTGTAATGTATGTAAAAAAACTTTATGAGTTACAGTACACAGTAAAACAAGATTCATATTCCTACATCAATTGTACTGTGAATTATCAATTTTTGTAACCCCAACAATCATTCTGAATAACCCTGTGTGTGTGTGTGTGTGTGTGTGTGTGTGTGTGTGTGTGTGTGTGTGTGTGTGTGTGTGTGTGTGTATACACACAATATATATATATACACACACACACACACCCATACATACGCAGTCACAGCTGGACATATACTGTAAGCCCCAAACACATACATACGTGTGCACATGCACTGCACTATATATTACACTATGTACAGTTTCCAATGTTATCCTGTGCGATAGGTTGCAGCTCCTGTGGTTTCCAGGGCAGAGGCCTCCGCAATAGTGATGGTGTGACCTAGAGTCATGCCACATCTAAAACATTTTAATTCCATTGTGTTTCCTATACTTCAGCTCAATTTGCCGATGTTGGCTATCACGTCAGTTTGGTGATTCCTAATACATGTCCATGTGGTGGAAGTTCTTTTTGTTACTGCCTCTGCGATGGATGGGAGCTGAGTTTTTAGGTATAGGGTTTGGTTGGTGGTGCAAAGGGGAGCAGAGAGGATTTTTTGGAGGGAGAGGTTTTGGAGGATTTCAAGTTGTTTAAGGGCAGTTTTGGAGGCGTTGGGTCAGGCCACTGAAGCTAAACTACTGATGTTGCAATATTTATACCCAGTCAGCAACGGATAGGATGCACCTGCTTTCTTCCCATTGTTGAGCTCCAGCCAACAGAGACATATGCTGAATGAACGGCATCCATGCTTTATTGATTTGAAGGCCCTCATACCTGTTAAAGTTGTTTTTATCAGCTTTAATATATAGAGCTTCTTTAATCAACCTGTCATACTACTTACAGGACATTTCCAGCATTTTGTAGAGGCTATGTTAATTTTGTGATCTGTATTGCATGTGTGCTCAGCCACTGCTAATTTTTCTGGATATCCTAGTGTAATACAATGTTGATGCTCTTTGACGTGATCTTCTACAGTTCTACCTGTCTGTCCCATACAAACCTTGCAGCAACTGCATGGGGTTTCATAAATGCCTGATGCACGTAGACCTATAGTTGTCATCACCTGGCGCAGAAGCAGACAGTCCTCTCAACACTCATACATCGAGCGATTTCTGATCTCGAAAATCTAACACAAGAAATACAACACCTCCATTCAGTATTCAGGCCCAGGAAATAAACAGAACTTTTAACAAAATGCACTCTAAACGCAACTGTGAACCCAACATCAAAAAGGAACATGCAGGCTTGGTAGTCATTCTTTACTGTGGTGCCTTGTCAGGAAAAATTAGATTACTCACAAAGTATGAATTAAAAACTATGTTCAAGCCTTTGGCCAAAATAAAAGTTTTTAGGTTCTGCTAAAGATTCTTTGGTTCCACGTGCACAAGGCATTTATGAAATCCCATGCAGTTGCACCAAAGTTTATGTAGGACAGACTGGCAGAACTGTAGAAGATCACATCAAAGAACATCAATGTTGTATTAGACTAGGTTACTCAGAAAAATTAGCAGTGGCTGAGCACACATGTAATACAGATAACAAAATCAACTTTAACTCTACAAAAATGCTAGAAAAGTCCTCGAAGTACTATGACAGGCTGATTAAAGAAGCTCTATACATTAAAGTTAATAAAAACAACTTTAACAGGGATGAAGGCCTTCAAATCAGCTAAGCAGGAACACCAGTCATTCAGCATGTTTCTCCACCACAGCGCAAAGAAGTATCAGCAGTCATCTGATTGGTTCCACACTTGTGTTTCCATTGGCCAGAGCTCGACCAATGGGAAAACAGTAGGTGGATCTTATCTGCCACTGACAAGGTATAAATATTGCAACATAAATAATCTAGTTATTATTTATTTATGCCAACAAACTTACTGTTGGTGTTTTTAAACACACAAGCCGTGTGTGGGCAAAGTTTAAGAGGTAGTTTCTAGTTTCAGTTCCCCTGAGGATAGTGACACAGTCACTGAAAGCTTGGGCAGTTACCCACATTTGACCTGTCTGTTAGCCTGAGAAACTATCACGACAAAAGATGCATAACATTTCCAATTTTTAAAATGTGAATTTCACCAGGATGATATCTCACTCTTGCAAATTAGGAATTTGTCTGCAGACAGTGAAAGGAACTTCACCATAAGTATTTGTTCAAAATATCTAATCTTAAAGAAAGCATTCACTCATCATGCACTGAAAGGAATGATTTCGAGTTATTTTAAGACATTTCATTATATTCCTTAATATTCAAAACTTATTTTCAGAAATTAAAAAATAATTTCAGTTCAACCAAAGAACTCAAAATATCTCTCTATGACTAGGTACTTGTAATTTTTGTTCCCAAGAAGCCCCAACTCGAAGAATAATGTATAACACAAAATTCTTTCATGTGCAATAATAAGTTTTATCAACAAACATCAGGTTTGGCCATGGGCATCCTCTTATCAGTGATATTGGCAGACTTATTTATGAGCAATTTAGAGATACACATCACAAAGACATTTCCATACATGTTTATAATTTGGTTAAGATACATAGATGACATTTTTACCACTGTTCCAAAAAAATTAGCTCAACATGCATTAAAATTATTGTACATACAAGACCACTGCATAAAATTTACCATTGAAATAGAACAAGATGGATGGCTACTGTTCCTTGACCTAAAACTTATAAGAAACATGGACAGACTGGAATTTGGCATATACAGGAAACGAACACACGTAGACAACTACAACAAAAACAATAATTTAAACCCAAAAGTACCTCAGCATGCAATCTCTCAAAGCTTAAATCACAGATTGATCAATATCTCACTAACAAATAGAGAGTACAATGAAGAACTTGAGCATATTAAACTTGTTGCAAATTTGAATGGATTTAAAACCAATTTCGTAACTAGATTATTAAAAAAATATAGAAGATTAAAAACTATCAAGGTTGTCAGCAAATTAAACATTAGCGATACCCAAGAAACATACTGTAAATTTACATATAACCCAAAATTGTTGAACAAAATCAAGAACATTTTTAAGGAGTATAATATAAAACTGGCTCCACAAAACAAATATAGTGTTGCAAATTTACTCAAACACCCTCTAAAAATACAACTCCAATTATTAAATTATCAGGAATCTACCGTGTCAACAGTGAAGACTCCCATAAGATATATATCGGCAAAACAAAAATAAATTTGGAAACCACAATAAAAGAACACATCAGAAACATCAAATACAAAGAAACAGATAAATCAGTTACAGCTCACCACTTTTGTTCTTGCAATCATAATATCAACCTAAATATCCAACTTTTAAAGCCAGCAAAAAATTATTGGGAGCTAAAAGTGTGGAAAAATATTTACATCATTAAGGATCGAGATCAGCTGATGAATTTGGACATACCGATCATAGACGACATCTTACCACTACCCAATATGAAGAACAGCATACCAGGCAACAAGAGAAGAGGGAGGCAGTTACCTGATGTTCAATCAGTCGATCAACAGCTGAATGATGGAGAACCCTCTCCAAAACTGTGATAAACACAATTACAAGTAAGTTGGAGCAGAACGTGTTTAGAAATGTGGGGTTATTTTTAGATATTATCATTTCTTTACTTTTATAAATAGCTACCAATTAACTATTTGTAACATTTGATGTCAGACACCCCACGCTTTTTTAGAATAAAATGTATTATTTTGTTAATATAAATTAGTTTTTATTTTAAACTTATTGCAAACTTCTAAAATATAATGAACTACTTGACTGCATAGAACAAATTCTTCATACTTAAAAATTTTCTTCTACCTTTTAGTTCAGTTTGTTGTAAAATATTGTTTTTGTTAGGTTTTTAAAACTATAATTTATTTTTAACTTTTTAGTCTTAAATTTTTCTAATCAATTTTTTTTCAAAAATTTTAGTTTGAAATCTTTTCAAAATTTCTGAGTTCGAAAAAATTTTCAAATCACTCTTTTGGCACAGTATTAGATTTCAATTACTGTTTTAACTACTCTATCAGCTGTTGTGGACTTCTCGCCCCTGGGTAAACTTCAATCCGCAATCCTTCCCCTGAAATCTCATGTCCCTCTCAGGACCTCTCTCCAGGCATCACAGTCTTTCAATATTTTCAAGAGATTTAATTCCTCTGTCTAGTGTAAACTGTGTCGATTACTAAACTAGCAGCTGTTGTGGGTGTCTTGGCCCTGTGTGAACGCCGGTCCGGGATATTTCCCCCGAGTCTTGTGTTCCTTTCAGGCCCTCTCTCTGGGCATCTACACCATCCAATATACAAATATCTATTTATTTAATTAAAGCAATTTTCAGGCTGCATGTAGACATGTTCCCTAGTGATATCTAAGATGTCATAACTGTACCATTTTCTATAAATTTAGCTTTAGATCCTCACAATCCTGGTCAGGACATTGGCACAAAGTGCTGATGATATATTCTCATTGGTCCTTAACACCTGTGCAAATTTTCAAATCAATCAGACAACTCTAAGTTGGTGAAAATTACATTGAAAGATTCTGTTACATTGATAAATGCATCTAAGTAATTTTTTTATCCTGATAATCCTGATCAGAACATTAGAACAAAGTCATGATATTATTATATTGCCATTGGTCCTCGACACGTGTGCAAACTTTCAAGTCAATCAGACAACTCTAAGTTGGTGAAAATTACGTCAAAAGATTTCTTTGCATTCATAAATTAGCTTAGTCATTCTTTATCCTCATGATCCTGGTCAGGACAAAGTCATGATATTGTTATATTCTCATCGGTCCTTGACATGTTTAAAAATTTTCAAGTCAGTCAGACATCTCAAGTTGGTGAAAATTACATTACATTGTTAAATTTAGTCAAGTCAGCTTTCCATCCTGATGATCCTGGACGGGGCATTAGGACAAAATCATGATGTTACATTGTCATCCATCCTTGACATGAGTCCTGGGCTCTAATGACCTAGCTGTCGACGGGCCCTTAAACCCTAATCACTCACTCATCCTTGACATGAGTCCAAATTTTCTAGTCAATCAGACGTCTCAAGCAGGTGAAAATTGTGTTACACTGTTAGATTTAGTCAAGCCACTTTTTCATCCTCATAATCCTGGTCACGACATTAGAACAAAGTTATGATGTTATTGTATTGTCATGGGTCCTTGACATGTGTGCCAATTTTCAGTCAATCAGATGAAAGAAAATTGGTAAAAATTACGTCAAAAAATTCTGTTACATTGATAAATTTAGTTAATTAATTTTGTTTTATCCTGATTATCCTAGTCAAGACCTTAGACAAAGTTGTGATGATATTGTATTGTCATCTGTCCTTGACATGTGTGCAAATTTTCAAGTCAATCAGATCATAAGTTGGTGAAAATTACATCAAAAGATTTCATTGCAATGATAAATTTAGCTAATTAACTTTTTTATCCTGATATTCTGGTCAGGATCTTTGGATAAAGTTATAATATTATTCTATTGTCATCGGTGCTTGACATGTGTGCAAAATTTTAAGTCGATCAGACGACTCTAAGTGGGTGAAAATTACGTCAGAAAATTCTGCTCGATACATACATACAGGAGAAGCTAAGCCTGTAATTTATGATATGTAACTATGTAATATGCCTAACATCATGGTGATACTTAATATCCTATAGCTTGTACCTGTATTTTTGGTTTGCATCTTCCCTTAATGCTTTTACTGCATTGTGTTTTCTTACAACATACAAAAGGTGAGAGGTAGAACTGGAACTTAAAAATTCAATGCCACAGATGGGATTTGAACCACAAATCCTCCGCTTACCAGGCGGGTGCTCTAACCAGTAAGCTACTGTGACAACCTGCCAGAATGACAATGAATTCTCAAACCAGTTCATATTTTTCCCGGTAAACCACAAAGGCAGTCTCACATCAGAGACAATTACCCCAATGGTGACTTACTATTGCAAGTACTTTATGTCCGGGATTAAATAACCTTGAGATGGTAATTGTTATTTATTTATGCCAACAAATTTACTGTTGGTGTTTTTAAACCCACAAGCCGTATGTGGGCAATGTTTCAGAGGTAGAACTGGAACTTAAAAATTCTGGCAGGTTGTCACAGTAGCACAATGGTTAGAGCACCCACCTGGTAAGCAGAGGATCTGTGGTTCAAATCCCAGCTGTGGCATTTATTGGCATAAATAAATAATAAATACAAAAGTGTTTTCATAAGCAGAAAAATATGGGCAGGTACTTCCTTGTATATTAAAAAAAAATTAAAAAAAGAAAGGAAAATCTATGGACCACAAATCAATGGTATTCCAAGCACAGCTGTGCTTCAGAGATTTTCAAAGAAGCCTGAATGCCTTTTAGCTGTGTGCCCAACTTAGGTGCTAGGTTTCTTCCCAATCCATAGATGAAGAATCCTGAAGCTGCAGTATTGTAAAGTTTACTTTAACAGCCCCTTGCATCTTTCCCTTCACACTCAAAATATTTTGTGTTACTGATGCTGTAATGTGTATAATATCAAGTTTAAACAACATTACACATTAACCCTTTCAGTACCAAATTATTTTGCTACTTATGCCGTTCTTCCTCTAATTTGAAACCGATTTAGATTAGGTGGTCTGGAACCCCTTCAGCCTGCTGGCTTGAACAGCCATGATCGTTAAGGCAACACGTAGTGCACTGGCCATGCACTCAAAGCCTGAGGTCGTGAGTTTGAGTCTCGGCAACTGCAGTCAAATGTGCCTGTGGTAAAGGACGGGGAGGGCCCACGTAAAATAATCAGTGTGATGGCACGCGTGGATGATGACGGGGTATCATTTAATTAAGGAAAATTGAAGCTATTAACAGTGAAGCAACAAGATTCTAAAGTAAGAACAAATTAGAAACTAAAAACTTCACTTATCTTAGTAATTTTGCATATATACCATCATTTGACTGGGGTAGCATGGATTTTGCTTCTTTTCTTATAAAAAAAAGACTACAATGTAAATTGTAAAAAAAAATCATTTTCTACAATTCAGAACATCTCAAATACATATGTTTAATTGGTGACGAAAAATATAACAAGAATATAGCAGAAAAAACCGTTAAAAGTATTACAAAAAGGCAAAAAAGCCTATGTTTCTTATAATACACACCGGGACTGAAAGGGTTAAAATGTCATAAATAATCAGTACTGTATATTGTGGATTTTTCATTAACAAATATCAGCTATAACATGTAGTTACCGCAAGAGTACCACTACTTTAACATCAGAAAAAAAAATTATTAGTATTATACATAGCTTGGTGGTATACATGACAAACACATTACGATACTGCTAATGGTATATACCAAGCATTGTCCGTAGTTGTTATCAAGACCACAAAAAATTAAATTAAAAAAAAAAAAAAACAAGAGTAGAATTCACTATGATGGGCATTAACACTAAAACAACAGTTCATGTACTAAACTTGTAATGAAAAATGCTTGAGAATCAAAATAAAACAAATGCATGCAAAACGATTCAATTATTATGAAGTATTTTTGATTTCACATAATAAATATTTATTAATAAACTAAAATGATGCAAATTTGAATATTACAAATCACAAGACATTAATTGATAGATGGGTGCTAATCTTGAATATGTATTTAAAATAAGAAGGTAATATACATAATTATAACATGCACAATGGTAAATTAAATAAAAACTACTACTGAAGTTTGGGCATCTTACTCACTATTTGCTTTCTGGTATCAACATATATTTCTCACCATAATAAAAAATAATACTGAGCAATAGTACATGGACTACAACAAGAAGACTTGTAGCTATGGAACTGCCTACTTAAAATTATAGCGATAGATGCATTTCTCTTAGAAGAGAATTGTTTAGAATTAACATTAGAAGAGACAACGAATTACATGAAAATTAACTGTCTAAGCAGAGCTTGCTTTCTTCTATACTATATGCTACCTTTAGGGCTAATTTATAATTATAAATTCTGAAATCAACAAATTAAAATCTGCTTGTATTTTAATCTAAACTAAAAATATTACATGCATGTAACTTGAAGCCTATTAAGCTTATATTTCAAAGCATGTAAAAAGCCAGTATGAAGCATAATAATCTGTTAATACTGTGCATTAAACATCAATAAGTCTAAAGAGTACCTTACATGTTAACAACAGGATAACAATGGACAATATTAACATTTAGCAACAAGGTGCATATGTCAAAGAAATATGTGAAAGAAACTTATTTACCTAAATAGTGACGAATTGAATACATAATAAGCATAATTAAAACAGCCTGCTATATCAATTTGTATACTTCTGTGTTGCTTTTTCCCCATCATTTCTTTTTTATCCATTAAACCAAAGTGCTTTTACTAAATAAATTTAAAATAATATTTAACTTATATTTTTTTTTACGAGGGGCATCTCAAAAGTAAGTTGCACTATTTTTTTAAATCTGCACAGTAGGTGGGAAAAGTTTGAAAGTCCCAGGGAATATAGGTATGGGTGTAGTAGTAGCAGTGTAAAATTCCTAGGCACCTACATTTATTGCTTGGACATTAAAACGGCAGTAACACTGGAGACTCCACTCACCCCTACCGCCCATTGCAAAGTTTGCACTGTAATCCATTTTTTGACAGAAAAAAATAAATGTGCGACTGAAATTCAATGCGAGTTGTGCTGTGTTTATGGAAAAGACGTTATATCAAGACAAATGGTTTCTCGTTGGCACCATTCATTGAAGGCAGAACATTACACAATAAGCAGCAAAGCGGCCGACCTTCCACTTCCTGTGCTCCAGATATTGTTGATGAGGTTCAAGCCGTCATGAACACCGATCAGCGCCTTACACTTGATGTAGTTTTGTCTGAGCTTCCTCCTTATATTGAAATAATCTGTACATCACTTCACGGGATTATTTCTGAGGATCTGTGTCTATCGAAAGTGTGTGCAAGATGGGTTCCTCACGTACTTTCACAACAACACAAGGAGCAGAGAGTTGACAGGGCATTGCAACTTTTTGAGGATGAGGGAGATGGTTTATTCAACAGAATAGTGACTGGGGACAAAGCATGAATCCATCACTGGACACCTGACTCCAAAAGACAGAGTATGGTGTGGAACCAAAAGGATGAGGCAACACCAAAAAAGACAAAAGTTGTTCCATTGGCTGGCAAGGTCATAGCAACGATATTCTTGGATTCGAAGAGAGTACTGTTAATTGATTACCTGCCCGTAGGACCATGATGACAGCTGCTCACAATTCTGAGGTACTGAGAAAACTCAGAAGAGCCATACAAAACAAAAGGAGGGGAAAGTCGATCAAAACAGTTTTTCTGTTCCACGATAATGCTCGCCTGCATGTTGCTCGTGAAACTCAAGCCCTGTTTGAGCAGTTTCAATAGGATGTTTTCAGTCTTCCACCTAGTTCACCTGACCTTGCACTGAGTGATTACCATCTTTTTCCAGAGCTGCAGCAATATATTGGGGGAAGGCACTTCGTAAATGGGGAGGAACTGAAACAAGAAGTGGAAAGATGGCTATCCAGTTTGGCGGGAGAGTGGTTTGACATTGGGTTAAAAAAAACTGTTATGACAGTATCAAAAATGTATTAAGGGTCAAGGAAATTATGTGGAAAAATAGGTACTGAATGTAACTTTCAAAATATAGCCTTTTAAAAATAATTAAACGTTTTGTTATTTTTTTAAAAAATAGTGCAACTTACTTTTGAGATGCCCCTCGTACATGCCATACATAATCAATACTCTCATTTGGATTTAGGTTTATGCATACATACATCTAACTAGGCTATGTAATTTTAAAGATAAACATACCACTGCATACACCACTTATTTTAATTTGCATGCTCTATTATGTAACAGAACAAGTTTACTACAGTGAAAGTTCAAGAAAATGTTACTTTACTCATGTGAAAAGTGATCCTTTGAGATTATTCCACTGAAAGTTTAAATATAGTATTACAATTCCAAAGACTGAAGATGTTATTATAAGCACTTTATCCTTAGCTATATGACTATGTGTAGAAATTTCTCTCACATGCGAGCACATATGCGCGTGCACACACACGCACACACATACACACACAGACACACACACACACAATGTTGTTGCAAAGGAAAATAATTAATTTAACCAACTCTGTGAAATGCATAAGAAATCTGATAAATTTACCTTTGATCTAAAATGAGTTGCTGGCATACAATGATTCTCCGCAGCTAATATTATGTTCTGAAAGAGTAAGCCTAATTCCATCTGCAGCTGTTTGGAATTAGACAATCCATATTTTCAATTTTCAGGATGCAAAGCTAGTCATTAAGAAGTGCTATATGTCAACATGTCATACTCAACCTAAATTGGACTTAGTTGGTTTTTCACGCTCTTGCAGAATTTATCTAAGCAGAAGCTATTTGGCAATATCAGTAACTTCCACATCAATAAGATATCAGTCTATTGTTAGAACGTCTGCATAAATTGAAATATCTCTAAATAAAAATAAATCATGGAATAAATTTAATATTAGCCAAGTAATATCACCCAACATTAGCTTCAGCTAAATGTATGCTGGATGGCCCTTTGGAACCTGACAATTTTTAGCTTACAAGGTGATAAATATGGCATAGATGAGTAAATGAGTTATTATGTGCAGGCATAATGTTTGCCATTATTGTAAAACTAGTGCTATGGATCATTGGGAACAATTCCACATAGATTCAACATTCAATCCTTAAAAGGAGTAAACCAATACAATTTAAATAGTGTGTTAAATTTCCCTATCAACACCTTATCTCTCAACACCAATTTCTGGTAATTTTAAATTCTAAATAATTGCCCTCATAAGTAGTATCACTGATGTCGGCAGTGTCCAGCATTTTCTAAGACTCTCAAAAATTGGTTCAGGAAACCTAACATTGGCCACAGCCTGTCGTCAGCTCAAGTCAAGGTTGCAAGAGCCAAGGGAGATGCTGCAGTAGTTGGCCCTAGCAATTAAGAGCAACTAGTGAACAAAGCTATGGTGAACCTTCCAATAAGTTAGGTCTTCCAGGAAGCTGCTTACTTGTTTGTCAATGGGGTGATGACACCAATATACAATAGTATGTGATAATCAGCAATTTCAACACAATTCAGGGGATGCTGACAACCGCATTGAAGATGGAAGTGGTCAAGGTGACAACTGCCCCTACAACGAAAACCAGAGGTATCCGATATGACAGAGACAGAGGATTAGCCCAAGGATGTAGATGAAGACCCTCAAGTGGTCTGTGTTGGGGTGGGGGGCAGTAGCCAGGACAACTGGTGAAAGACTGCAAACAGACCGAAGCACAAATGGTGTCAGTACCAGCATGGCCAGGAGCACAAAGACCTCATCGCCAACTGCTGGAGTGACACTGCATGCCTTGTACAAAAGGATGGTTGGTAGCCTCAATGGGGGCCGACAGATACAAGGGAAACAGTGTCAGATACTGGTGGATGAAGGTGCAGCCATAACCATGATTAGACCTGACATGGTAACAGCACTGAGATTCATCGGCCCTTCCAGTCAGTGATAGTGTCGGGTGATAACTTGCTGTAGAATAGGCCCTGCTGGAGGTGACACTAGTAAGGAGCATTGTAAGGCTGTGGGTGTATGGCATGAAGGTAGCTGAGGTTGCGATAGTGGGACTGGATGACCTCAGGAGCCATGATGTGATGAGCGATAGTGTTAGTGGGTCCTGCAATTCAGCCTAGGCAAGATGATATTCCAGAGCCCCAATGAACAACCATGAATCTTAAGAGGTAGAACCGGAACTTAAAAATTCAATGCCACAACTGGGATTTGAACCACAGACCTTCCGCTTGCCGGGCGGACGCTCTACCACTGAGCTATTGTGACAAACTGCCAGAATGGCATTAAATTCTCAAGCCAGTTCGTATTTTTCCTGGTAAACCACAAAGGCAGCCTCACATCAGAGACAATTACCCCAATGGTGACTTACTATTGCAAGTACTTTATATCCCAGGATTAAATAACCTTCACATGGTAATTATTATTTATTTATGCCAACAAACTTACTGTTGGTGTTTTTAAACACACAAGCCGTGTGTTTAAAAACACCAACAGTAAGTTTGTTGGCATAAATAAATAATAATAACCATGAATCTGCACGGTGATCCTTATGGAAGATGAGATTGTGCCCACAAGAAGTGAGATGGTCTTAAAAGAGCACCTGGAAGGACAGCAATCAAGCAACCTGATACTGGAACAGAAGAAACCTTTGACTGGTTTATGCAGTCGCCTTGCCAGGAGGAAGCACCTGTGGGGCTACTGAATCCATCAGATACAGGTCGGAACAGAGCTGGGGAAATCTGAGTCACCTATGAGTGTAGCAGTATTGAAGGAGCTGGAACATTTCCATAGCATCTGTACAGTCATCCATTCTACCTGAGGATTGACCATTCCGCCTTCAACTGGCTGTTGGGCTTAAGGAACTTAAAGGGCCAGACAGTCTGTTGGGTGCAGAGGCTCCAGGAGTATAACTTCACATCTGAACATCGACCTAAAAGGAGCCACTCCAATGCGGATGCCATGTATCAAGAAAGTCCTGCCTGGAGGGTCACTGCACTAAATTGACAGAGGAGTGTGTTGCTGTTGTCCATCTGGTTTGGGCAGTGCCTGCAGATCAATCAAATAGCATAAATCTGAGGAGGGGGCACCTAGTGGACGTTTACTTGAAACTGCTCGTCAGAGAAGAGAAAACAGAAACTAGACCGAGCTAGGACATCACACACAGGAAAAATGGGTGTAAGTCCTGCTGGACCCAATGTGACTCATTCACCATGGACAGTGTCTTGTTCAGAACTTGTGAGTCACCTGATGGGAAGAACCAGAGAAAGCAGCTGATCCTTCTAAGAATAAAGTTGTGGAAGTCTTGGAGGAAGTACATACAGGTTCCCTGGGAGGGCATCTTTAATCCAACAGAACAAGAGACAAGCTCTGACAAAGGGACTACTGATTGAGGCTACAGTCAGGTGTTGCCAATGTAATGCGCATGGGCACGTCGTGGCTCACAGAACAGGAGCTGGTGGCACAGACTGTGGAGGTACCTTTCAAACGCATTGCCATCAGAACAGCTAGACCATTCCCTCTGTCTGACAGGGGTAATAAGTGTCTGCTGGTGATCATGGATTACTTCATCAAGTAACAGGAAATGTACACCATTCCTCAAGTCAATCGTGGACAATCTTGTGAAAGAATTGTTCTTCCTCTTTGGAGTACCATTGGAACTACCACAATCAGGGCATCATCTTCGAGTCAGACCTGATGAATTATGCACTGCTGCAACTGAGTGCATAGCATGTGCATGATGCCTCTCCACTTGCAGCCAGACGACATGGTCAAGCAGTACATGAAGACTCTCAAAGAAATCTGAGAAAGGTTGCGGCTAACCACCAGTGGACCTGGTATATCAGGTTGCAGCATTTCTTGCTATTCTACCACTTGCCAACCCACACATCAAACAGGATGATAGTAGACTGCTTGGTCTTCTGCAGGGACTTGCACCTTTAGTGCAACCTGATGGCCTGTCAGCACATCCACGTGGCAAACAACCAGATGAAGACCCGGTACAACCAGCAAGGTTTTCAGAAGGGTGAACTGGTATGGCTGTATTGTCCTACTCGGACTAAGAGATATTGTCCCACGCGTCAACAACCATGGCAAGAACTGTACTGTGTGGTGCAACCATGGCAAGGTGGTAAAGAGGATACACGATGTAGTCTAAGGCATCCTAGACTGCCCTGAGGGAAACTACTGGCAGTTCAAGGATTGTTTGGCTCACTATAACGGTACTGCTAGAAAGAGGAAGTAGTGTCACCAACAGCACCAGGCTGCCAGATGCCAGGCTAGGAGGTCAGCGCAAGGTTACCTGGACCATGGGCAGCTTCCACAGAACAATGACACACACAGAACAAAAGCCTTATATGTTACTTTCCAGCCTACACAAATTTGCTTGGACTATTTCTAGTAATTTCCTTTCCCAGAATGTTTGCTTTGTGTTCATTTCCTACATAATAAGGAGCTGGCTAGAGACAGTGAGAGTTCAATTGACTGTAGTGGGCAGTGTCGATGTCGAGTGCAATTCCATTCTGAGTTGTGACTCAACAGTTCAGTTGTAATTTTTTTTGACAGATCAGTTTTGTTTTGTTCTCAGCATATGCAATAGTGCCACAAGTGTAACCTTTGCACTATGTTGAGTGTCTAGGTGATAAATAAAATGTGTTTAGCAGCAATTGATGCCAATTGTTACAGTAAACCTAGAAGTGCTATCAATAGATAACCATAATCTTCTGGAAGCTTCCCTCCCATCCCTCCCACACAGTCAGAAAATTCTAGGTTGGTTGAAATTTCCAACAGCTATGTAAATGAGTGTTCTCACAAGTCAGAAAGTGAGTGACTAAGAAATGAGTGAGTTATGACAGCAGGGTTAACAGTGAGTTAACAATTGCACTTCTAGTGCAACAAAAAGTGCTGTTCTCCAAAGGAGTTTATGATGATTGCTGTGACTTGCAGTGAGTTTTGATGCTGCACGACAGATTGCAGAAGTCTTATGTTCGACTTCCCAACAGGTGGATTATCCAGAAGAAGGAGCTATGTGTGCATATTTCATTATGTCACTAGATCACAAAGGAAGTGAAGTGACACTGAAAACCATTACGGGATAGCAAAAGTTAAATTAGATCACATTAGTGGAGTTACAGTTAAATACTGGACAAAGTCACAATATAAATGATTAAGAAAACCAAACAGCATATTTGTACTTACTTTTCATGAGTATGGCCAGTGTCCTCAAAAACACTTTCCTTAGTCCAGTCCTGAATTACATTACTATCACAGCTATGAACAGTCTGAAACAACAGAAAAGAAAAATATACACTTTAACACATATTTTATAATTAAAACCACTCGAAAACATGACATTCAAGGAAATATGATCAATTAATTTCTGATATATACTAAAACTCCATATAATACCACCTCTGTGATGTTAGGATGTCTAGATGTAACACATTAAATCTTTGTTGGAGTTGTGTGTATAAAAAATATTTGTTTAATTTAACCATCTATAAAAATTTTAAGCCTTGACCATCAACCAGGTTTCACAAATGTTAAAGCCCACCAGGTGTTATCTGCTAGGGAACAATGAACTTGAGTGCAGTAATTCAAAGTTTTCTTTTGTCCTACTGAATCATAATTTTTTTTCCATTCTGCCAATCCTTTAAAATGCCTATTAATAAATTTGTTTTGCTATTAAATGAATGACAGTGATTTATGGGTCAAAACCTATATGCATATGACATTTCTTTGGCAATTGTATGTTTTAATTTGTATTTTGAGAGTTTCAAAAACATGTAACTATCAGAGCAAATTTAATGATAACAGGGGAAAAGATTAAATTTAGACAAATCTCAATGATCTTATCTAACCCCAATGCATACTGTGAGTTCTATTTGCTATCTCTAAATGCCTAGGTTCTACTTTTAAGAAAAATACCAATCATATCTCTTCTGTAGTTCACCTATGCAATTATTATGTGATGCACAATGATACTACATGGAACCGCACCAAACCTAGGCCATCGACACAGAAAGGCTGCATCAGTGAATTTCAGTTGAAGACACATGTTGAAAGAAGACAGTCACCATTTAAAGCTATACAATTGGAGTTTTCACAAGATACAATTTCTTTCAAACCTTCATCTATAAACTGCCCTTTGTTTTATTACACAGATAAATTCACTATCCTCTTACAACTCGTTCCCTCTTAAACTATTACTCCTAGCAGGCATACATCTACATCTAGTGTTACAACCACAACTATTAAAAATTCAGTTCAAGATACCCATGCTTGATTCTCTTCATTTCATATTCCAATACTCAAAGAAAATCAGGAATACAAAACACCATGTGCAATCTGTAGATTATTTCCCCTCTTGGCATACCAGCCACATTATTACAGCCATTTTAGAATTATCTCACCTTCACTCTGTTCATAATATTTTTACTGTGAATACATTCACTTCACCAGATATTCTACTTCTTAAGTACTTTCTCTTCTAGTTTGATTAATAAATTAAAAACCATTAACTTCAATTTGACATTCTTCATTCAACCATACTTCCAACATTACCAAGATGTGAATTTCCTTCACGATCTACTAATCATGCCTGTTTGTAAACCTTCACAATTCCAAAACTCAAAATGTATATTCCTTCTTCCTCCCCTTTATCAACAACAGAGCATGCCCTACATCTAAAATCTTGAATTTTCCTCTGACTGCCAAGGATAATATTCCCAAAATCTCTATTCTAGCCTAAATCTTCACTGATCGAAAGGTTCTTCTTAGACAGGATGCCTCTCCCACTCTCAATTTTAATTTAACAACACAGGGGTATAAAAATAATCATGAATTACAATTCAATGGAACGGCTCACCTGTTCAGCACTTTATCTCCAGCCCCTGTCAGTATTGTGCATGCTGTGTTCAAAGTTTTTTCACGCCAACAAGGCCACTCAAGGCCATTCCTTCTGCATACCACACTTATATTGGTCTCTCCCACTCCTATGCCTTTTTCCCTCTTCCAATGCAACGATTCTCCCTCATGTAGTTGGTGTGATAACAGCATGCGTGCATTGAGCTTAATTTGTTGTGTTTATGTGTTTATTCATACATAAAGATATCAAATTTGAGTGAACAGAGCCAAAAAAGGAGCTGAGGTACAATTTATTAGACCTGAACCAGTCCTGGGACATTTGAAAGGCCCCGTCAATGTTGATCCAACTTGTACCTGAGTGATGGATCAGTAGTTCATCTGTTCCCTAATGTAGAGCTTTAGCCCACCATAGAGCATAGATGGGGAGAAATGACTAGATGAGTCACTTCCTCTATGTCACTGTTTTAACCCCCTCCACTGCCTCACAGCGGTTAGCTACCAGGCCACGTCTTCCGCTATTGTCTGTCTACCTCACAGAACCAGCCAGCCCTTGAAATGTTGACAGGAAGTGGAGAGGGTAAACACTCAACTGCATCCCTGTCACCCCTCTTCTCCATAGCCCTTTAGAAACCATTTTCCGAAACTGGATGAGCCATCTTCTATTTCAGTCAGTAGTATTTAGCATTTCATTTTGAATAGTGAAATGTTTGACTGAAAGATAACAGAGCAGGGTTGTGCAATAGATCTTTAAATAGGTTGCAAGTGCCCCATTAAAATTCTATTTAATTCCATTCAAAACAACAAAAATACTGTCATAATTTAGGATTTACAATGACAAATCATCATATGTGCACAGCAATCACACATTCTGAAAATACTGATATCTTGCCCAACATGCGTGACATTGTGCTGCAACAGCAACAATGCAGTATAAACAAATCATGCATAATAGCATTAACATAGCATATAAATGAGTAAGTTAATTAACATATTTTGTAAGTGAGAAAAAAATATGACATTAATGAGAAAGCATATAATCAAAAACATGTAAATTGAGCTAAATATAATGGACAAAGTTCAGTATATAAACAATTTAACATGTTAATTATTAAGAGGTAGAACTGGAACTTAAAAATTCAATGCCACAACTGGGATTTGAACCACAGACCTTCCGCTTGCCAGGCGGATGCTCTAACCACTGAGCTATTGTGACAAACTGCCAGAATGGCATTAAATTCTCAAGCCAGTTCGTATTTCTCCTGGTAAACCACTTACTATTGTAAGTACTTTATATCCCAGGATTAAATAACCTTCACATGGTAATTATTATTTATTTATGCCAACAAACTTACTGTTGGTATTTTTAAACACACAAGCCGTGTGTGGGCAAAGTTTGAAAGATAGAACTGGAACTTTAAAATTCAATGCCACACTGTGGTTCAAATCCCAGTTGTGGCATTGAATTTTTAAGTTCCAGTTCTACCTTTCAAATTTAACATGTATTTCTAAAAACCATAAAAGTGAATAATGCCTAAGCCACATTCAACTGTATTTGCTCCAAAGGCTGCTAGTAACACACCAGGCAGTAAGTGTTCTAACATTTGGAATTTTAAGATACCAACTTTAAAAAATAATAACTTACCTCTATATTATTCATGATATCCATAATATCCCACGCTCTAGAAACGTCAGTATAATGAGGTGTCATAGGTTGGACAGCATCGCCCCCTCTTTGGAGTGTGTCATCACTATTTGTTCCTTCTCCTATAAAGATTTGCATTTACTATTAATTATACAGATTTCAGGACAGAAGAAAATAGCTGTACTGTCAATGTAAGCTGCAATACCCTGGCCGCTGTTAGTTTATACTTAAAGCTAGAAGATAAATTGATGCAATTGCAGAATTAACCTATGAAAAGCACTGTCTGTAAACTTCCTGAGCCACTTGCGGGTGGGTGGGTGGCTCGGTTGGTAGTTGGAACGGTCGGTAGGTAGGCAGGGGTCAGTCGGTCGGTAGGGTCGGTCGGTCAGGTAGGTCAGGTCAGTCGGTCAGTCAGGTAGGTAAGGTAGGTAAGGTGGGTAAGGTGGGTAAGGTAGGTAAGGTGGGTAAGGTAGGTAAGGTAGGTAGGTAGGTAGGTAAGGTAGGTAAGGTAGGTAAGGTAGGTAAGGTGGGTAAGGTGGGTAAGGTGGGTAAGGTGGGTAAGGTAGGTAAGGTAGGTAAGGTAGGTAAGGTAGGTAAGGTAGGTAGGTAAGGTAGGTAAGGTAGGTAAGGTAGGTAGGTCGGTCGGTCGGTCGGTCGGTCGGTCGGTCGGTCGGTCGGTCGGTCAGGTGGGTAAGGTCAGTAGATAGGGTCGGTTGGTCAAGTAGGTAAGGTCAGTCGGTAGGGTTGGTCGGTCAGGTCGGTAGGTTCGGTCTGTCGGTAGGGTCAGTCGGTTCGGTAGGTTCGGTCTGTCGGTAGGGTTGGTCGATCGGGGTGATCGGCAGGGTCGGTAGAGTCGTCAGCGCAGCTTATTGAGATACCCCAAAAAACAACCTTGACATTTTTCCACCATTATAGTGCAGTCTGGTTATATCTGGTATTTATCCCATTCGTTGGGTTGCATTAGTGCCGCCAATTGTTTGTAACATATAACCATGGCAAAGCTATGGCCATAGTTGGTGTTATTGCGTCTGTTATGTTGCCAGTTTTGAACGTGTTGCCGAGAGGCCAACCGATAGATTTTAAAACAAGATTCCGTTTAGACGCCGAATTAATTAATTAATCAATCAGTGGACGTAATGCTCGTTTTTGCGTGATTTTGTTTTGAATTGCTGTAGAACAGTGTATGCAATTATAGTTAATGTTGTTATTTTTGTGTTCGCCACACAGTAGTACATCTCGTATAGGTATATTACGATATTTAGCGTTCGGAAGTAATTTTATCCAAAAGTGTTATTGCTGAACAAGATTTGCCGAAGGCGAGTACGTTCATCACGTGTTATGTGGTAACGATGTTCAAGCATTATTATCGTTTGAAAGCATGCTACTTTTAACACTGTGATATTTGAGGTTAGAAGTGGCTTTATTATATACGTCAGAAGGACTGCTTTTTGTGATACTTCCGTCAGCTGTTTAGTGTAATGTCGCCCATTTTGAACTTCTGGGGACTGCCGATAAACTGCGATGACTATAGGGTCGGTCGGTCGGTAGAGCAGGTTGGTCGGTAGAGTAGGTCGGTCGGGTCGGTGAGTCGGTAGGGTCGATCGGGTCGGTGAGTCGGTCCACGAGTCTCATTTAAGGTGAAAGTTATTGGGTACCCAGTTGTTCCCTTCTGTTGACACAAGACTGATCCCATACAGAGGAACTTCTCCATAGTAGCTAGGATTGTTGTATTACTTGGTGCCATCTTGTTAAGTTGCTCCTTGCAATGTTCCCTAATATAGTGCAGGCTTGGTCCAGTCTAATGCCCACATGTGTGAAATAATGCATGACAATCAGATCATTCTCCTCTGTTGTGAGAACCATAATAACATTGTCACACAAGTCCCAACACTGAATACACAATATGTCAAACTGTTCCACTGAATAAATTTACTCTTGGTTGCTATTGAAACTTAGACAGCAAAACAAGCAACAATTTCAACTGCCTTTGTCTTGCCATATACGTACTTCATATTTTGAACGGCATGTTTGCATAAAATTCAGGTAGGGAACACAATTGTGAATCACTCTGAATTTATCAATAATCATCACCTAAGCAGAAGTTTTTCAAATAGAAAGTACTGTGTGTTCCTTGACCAGCCGGACCATTCCGAGGCAGCAGTGGACTGGCACGCTCTCCGCCAGAGTTACGCGTAAAGGACCAGCAAGTCACAGGTATGGAACACTAACCACTGTGCTAACTTGCATTAGACTTACCTGCATCACATTAGATGCTGAAATTGATGACCTTCAATGTGAACACATTCCCTATATCTCCAAAACCAATTTTGGTTTAATCGCAAAAGTTCATGTTGACTGATTGCCTGGATTTCTCTCATGATTTTGTTCTTGAATTCTTTTAACATATAAGGTTTTAATGCATGCACCTTATTCTTTAACATTCCCCATAAATAAGAATCACTCAGACATTTAGCACAAGAGATTGACTTTTCCAAGATGTCATCTTTCGCGGCAACAAAACTTTTGAAACTTAAAAGTTTGTGCTTTACAAACACAAGATTCTGTAAGTAGGGATTATTGCAATTGGTTTTAGCAGTGTGTTCATAATGGCGACGTGGACTCACCTTTTAACGTTGTTCACTGATGAAGTGTGGTTTTATCTTCAATTCAAGGTCAGTTTCTACTCAGAACAATTAATACTGGACTACCGAAAAGCATCATATTATTCACGAAGTTCCTCACCATGCGTAGAATTATTAGTCTCATATTTACGACACAACGGTTGATGCACACGTTTATGTAAATTCTATTTTAAATATTTTTTTCCTGCAACTAACAACAAATGAAAGATTGTGTGGCTGGTTTCACAGGATTGAGCTATAGCAAACACTGCTGGTAATTCCATGCATGAATTGTGATGTGGGTATGGTGACAGAATAATTAGTCGAGGATTCTGGCTCCCTCGTTCCCCTGATCTATCTCCATGCGATTTTTATTTATAGAGAAGTTTAAGAATAAAGCGTACACATTAAACCTGCACAAGTTACAAGAACTGAAGGACAAAATCATGAGAGAAATAAAGGCAATCAGTCAACATGAACTTTTGCAAGTACAGTAAACTCTCGGTTTGAAGGACAATTATATGGACTTCAGATTTAACAGACTAAATTTGGCGTTGGTCATAATATAACTTTAAATGAAATTTAGAAGATCTGCGATGATTAAATTGTGGCATTCCACTGTCTCTCTGATCGAGAAGGCTAGTTCACGCATCTTCGGCTACATTCGTGAAAGTTCGTGTACGCATCATGAGCTCAAGAGCTCACATGACTCTTAGCTTCAGTCTAATGATGAATCTTTGAAGTGTATACCTAAATTATCCATGATAAGAGACCACATGGATGATGTATTTCTTACGTGTAAAGATCTTCAGACCCAGAAGTGCTAACCTATTATGAACATTTCAGACAGTTTCGCTCCTTAATCATAAAGAAACAATATTCAAGTGGGAAGCAAATGGGTATTTACACTTTTTTCAAATCCACAACTTCACAGGGAACAACTTCTAACAAGAGTAAATCACGTGAAGTAAATGGTATGTACCAATGAAACAGTTTCAATTATTTTTATTCATTTTGCGATTTAACAGACTTTCAATTTTTCGGACAACTCCTGGACCCGTTAGGTCCGCTAAGCCGAGAGTTTACTGTAAACCAGAATTGTTTTCAGAGATATAGGGAACGTGTTTATGTTGAAGGTCATCAATTTCAACATCTGATGGGATGCACGTAAGTCTAATACAAGTTAGTACAGTAGTTAGTGTTCTGAGCCTGTGACTTGCCAGTCCTTTACGCCTAACTTAACCGGGGAGCATGCCGGTCCTCGCCCGGTCCTTTGCCGTCGCGGGGCAGTCCGGCTGGTCAAGGAATGCATGGTATAACCACCTTACTGCTTCTTGAATATCACTTCTAAAATGAATTGCAGTCTACATTTAATTATTAGCTTAAAAAGAGGAAAAAACAGAAAAAGATGTTACAAAGAAGTACAAGGGATGAGGAAACATTTAGATCTAAATATATTCATGCATAAATCACAGTGAATCAATAAATCACATGTAGTTTAACGAAAATGTTAATATTTTTTTTTCCTTTCTATTCTACATATGATTTGACACTTACTGTTGTGATTAAGAGCTACTTCATTTAATGGTCTTGGTTTAGCTCTTGCTGCTGTGTGTTTTGAAGCTATCCTCTGAGGAACATTAGGCACTGCCTGCACAAACAAAATGGTCAAGTGAGTAAGAATAAGAAATATGCTTTCTTACCATATGAATGTATGTAATTTACAAAAAACAAAATTGTCTTTAAGTAAGAAAGAATTTGAAATACGCTTGCTTACTAAATGAATGTATGTAATTTAGGAACTTACATCTTTTTCAGTAAAACAATTATATTGATATGAGAAATTCTTATAACGGAATTTTGAAGTAAATGGAAATTTATGATTATTTCCTGTAAACTGAAGACCAACCAGAATTTAACAAAACATATAAGCTGTTTATAACTTAATTGACTGATTCAGAAAGAATGAAATGCATTAATCCTCCTTTTTGCATATCATGTATCTACAAATAAATATGCTTACAACACAACACACAAATAGTAACATTTTTGTAACTTCATATGGAAAAAGACATAACTGAACAAATCAGCCCAAAGCTTCTAAACTGGAGCAGTAAACAGAACCTTGCTTAGCATGGCCCCCTTTAATGCAGGGTTTCTGTTAAGCTCAAATGAGTTTAGACTCCTTCATTCTGTTTTATTTACAAACGTGGTAACCTTCTACTGTGAACACTTCTCTGATGACAGTTTTCCTTCGAAATTTGATTTTTAAGCAAGTTTAAATAGGGAGAATTTGTAGTACGCATCAGATGGATCAACTGTCCATAGGTTTCTGTAACTGTACAACTCAAAGATATTCCTCCCTAAAAACATCCTTTTTTGCCAGAAAGTAACTTCTGTAGCTATGGTTCTTGTAATATGTTTACTCATTCATACAACTGAACAGCATTAAGTTTTCATTTTGGACAAACGCAAAGAAGCTGATAAATAGTTTGGTGTACAACTGAAGGCAGAATAATATAGAAATACAGAGTTTGAAGACACTTCATTCTGGTCAAGTGGAGGTGGAGTCATATTTTTATGAGAAGCGCTTGCTTTTTAAATTTAATTCCATTTTAATTCTCTATTACCTGAGTAGAGAAAATGGGAATTAATATGAATGTTTATAACATAATTATTTAAGTGCCATACTCACTTAATGTTGGTTGTTGTAAAGCACACAGAAAAGAGTATCATGCATATTACCGTATTTTATCGCATAAGGCTCCTCCTCGCATATTTCCCTCCTCTATGATTTTTCATCACTAAAAATTATTTACCTATTAAACATCGCACAATTCACTCTCCTGGTTCATTCTTATTGGAACGGCCTTCAAATGACCTGATAATGGACAACAATTGACAAAGCGGTGCTTGTCACAAACAACAACGGACGCAGTGCTTGCCACAAAAATACTCGTATTGCCATTGTTTCAACGTATCGTAAAATTGAAATGCGAAGTTGCAGACGTGTTTCTAAGTCAGTTTGTTACAAGTCGTCATATTGTTAAGAGTTTAAAAAAAAAGAAAGAAACTGGTATTTCTTGGTTCTGACGACATATTGTGAAATAGTGAAAATGAAGATGTGATGATAGTGACGAAAGTGAGACAGCAGTATAGTCAGAGAAAAGAAACAATGAAAGAATGTATTGTAGGCCCAATGAAACCGTGCTATGTATCCAGTTCATTCACATAATACTGTATACTTATATAACTTTTACATAAGACTACATGGTTTCCCTTCCTTTCTGAATTCCTAGAAGCACTGCTCACATAATTCCCTCCCCAGTGTTTTCAAGCAAATTTTTCGAGAAAAAAAAAAGGGGGGGGGGTAATTACGCGATAAAATACGGAACTTAAAACAAAATTGTTTCCAACACATTAAAAACTTTAGCAGTATAAATCATTTGTGGTTTTCACATAAGTTATAAAAAAATTATCCAATCCCAAACCCTGAGCAAGATAGAATAATGGGGATTGTTGTTGGCTAATGCTGGATTTCTGATAATGAAACCATTAATCCTCTTGGTCTCCAGTGTTTTTCACTCAATGATGCCAAATTGATGATAGCTGGACAGTACTGAAGATGAACTTGATCCATTTCATCTTGTGGATCACATAAGGGGCAAACCGGTAATGAATAGATTCCAATCCTATGTAGATGCTTTGCTAGACAGTCATGGATTATGAATAGTCTGAAGATTACAAACTGCATTTTTTCTTAGATATCCAAGGATGTTTTGATTTGTGATAGATTCCTGTCTTTTATCTTTTGAAATTTTACAGTGATAATGTGTAACCATTTTCATTTTTTTTTTTTTTTTTTTTTTTTTGGAATTGTTGGTTTATAATTCTTTTTAATGTGTGGAATGGTAGTTGTGTAACAGGCTTTTGTACACTACTGCATTCCTTTGTAACGGTACTTTTCAGTTTTACCAAATTTAAAACATTTCTTCAACAAGCAGCAGATCTAGCCCAAACATTGCAGTGACATATGCAACAGGACTTAATATATTCCAAATATAAATGGCGCTTACACCTTGCGACGGCTTAGCATCAGTTGGAAGCTTGACAACTCTTATTCTTTATTTTGGGCATGACACAGATCGATTTAATTTTCAGTGGAATACATTGTAAATGATAACCAAAATCCCGAGCAATGACCAAGCACAACAAACAACCGTCCAAGGCCTACATCACTGTCTAAACTTATAACAAGCACTTTACTTTAAATTATCAGCACTTAGAACAGTTTTAGTAATGTATTATATTTTAATCTTGATCTGTTTTACTTTACAGTATATATATATTATACCATAAATTGTTGCACTTTAAATCAATATCCATTTTATGTCCATGTTGTTTATAAAACAATTGAAATCAGTCTCTGCTGCCTGTTTTACTGGTTATAATGACTTTAGAAAGCTTACGGAAGAAGCTGCTTCAACTGCCTGCATTGTCATCTAAGTATTATATAATATTATTGGTATTATTATTAATTTTATATACTTGGATGACAATGATATCCCCACATTTTGTGTATTACAACACAGTATTGACAAATATTTCAATAAGTACACAAAAAGTTATAATTTACATTACACGTTAGAATTTATTATGTAAATAATTTTAAAATATTTTTACATTATCTTTTAAATTTTTACATTTCCCACAAATGAAAATATATATTATATTGCACAAGAATATTAAGTAGCACTTCTGTCGTGAGGTGGTAATACTTTCTGGTTAATTTTAGCCATTACAATCTCTCTAGTTAGTACCCTTGCATTCTATATAATAATTTTACATTTACATTATTTGAGGTAGTGCAACTGCATTACAAATATCATAGCTTAAACAAAACATATCATTCCATGAGCTAGAGAGCCTAAAATCGTGTAATAATTCATTTTCATTATAAACGTTAATTCTTCTTATAACATTCATTTTGCATATTAATACACTTTCAATAAATATATCTTATAATTTAATTATATTTAATTGAAGCTTCTACGAGGGTGGTCTGAAAAGTTTGACCTAATAAGATACAAGACATTTTTTCAGAATTTTTATTTTTTTTTTATTTTTCAACATAGTCTCCTTGTAACTCTACACTTCTCCCAGCGATGCTCCCATCTCTGTAACCTGTCCAAATAGTGCTCAGCATTTTTCTCTGCAAAATAATTGTTCATGAAGGTGATTACCTCTTCATTTGACGAAAATCTCTGTCCTCCGAGCGCAATTTTCAGATGAGGGAGCAAACAGAAGTCGCTTGGGGCTAGATCTGGTGAGTAAGGTTAATGGTCAAGCAGTTCAAACCATAATTCGTGGATTTTCACCATTCCAACTGCTGTTTCACCTGTCTTGGTGGAACAGGATTTTCTTTTTCTGCAAAATGTGGCCATTTTTCCGTAAGTTCTGCCTTCAGTTTGTCAAGTAATGATGTGTAGTATGCTCCTGTAATGTTTTTTTTTTTTTTTTTTTTTTTTTTTTTTTAAGATAATCGATTAAAATAACTCCATGACTATCCCAAAAAACAGTTGCCATCACTTTCCCAGCCGAAAAAACAGCTTTTGCTTTTTTTGGAGCCGGTTCCCCCTTTGCAGTCCACTGTTTGGACTGTACTTTTGTTTCGGGTGTAGTGTATCCAAGTTTCATCTACAGTAATTAATCGGTGCCAAAACTCAGATTTATTGCGCCTAAACTGTGCCAGAAGACTGTTGGAAATGTTCATTCAAACACGTTTTTGGTCTAACGTGAGCAAACGTTGCACCCAACATGCGGACAGCTTTCTCATGTCTAAATGTTGATTTAATATGTGACAAACACATTCTTTTGACATGTTCATAGCTTCTGCTATCTCTCTCACTTTAATTCAACGGTCGTCTAGCATAATTTGGTGAACTTTGGCAATGTTTTCATCGGTAGTTGCAGTTTTTGGACATCCCAAACGTTCATCGTCTCCCAAGCTCTTATAGCCATGTTTAAATTCAGCTGCCCAAAATTTCATTTTGGTAAATGATGGTGCAGAATCCCCATACATAGAATCCAACTCATCTTTAATTTGCGTAGGCATATTGCCTTTCAAAAACAAATATTAAATGACAGCTCGATACTTGATTATGTCCATTTTCATAGAAACACACATCAACTCACTCAAACGACTGTTACATAACAACTGAGAGTTCAAAATGGCTGAAACTTTAAAGAGTAACTGTTAACAGATGAACAACAAAATTCACTAGCTTTTATTTACGAGTACTGCCATCTTCATGTTGAGGTCAGAAACTTTTCAGACCACCCTTGTATTTATTTTCATATCAATGATTCCCTAATACAATAATAATTTTTCTTTATCATGTTCCCTAATTATTAGTAAATATTTTTGAAATCTA
Source organism: Tenodera sinensis (assembly GCA_030765045.1). Taxonomy (NCBI): domain Eukaryota; kingdom Metazoa; phylum Arthropoda; class Insecta; order Mantodea; family Mantidae; genus Tenodera; species Tenodera sinensis. The sequence goes on from CM060961.1 coordinate 84,289,276, forward strand.
GCATACTGCTTAACAATAAGTATGTCACTATCAATTATTAAATTTGGAACAAGCCTGGGTATTACTAATCGCTTATGTCACTTTCCAGTACTTTCACATGATTTCTAGCATAACATATTTTCTATATTTAGTTTGAAATGAACTCTCAGATATCAAAACGTGTGCATAAAATTGTTATTTTTGTTTGAGAAATGGCCTACATGGTTGCTATTAATTAGATACTTTGCTCATTACTAGACCAACCTGGAGAAGATGGCAATGTTTACATCACCCTATTAGAAGCTTTCTCCCACTGTTCCTTTCCAGGTTAAAGTGCCAGCTAACCCAAATCATTAGTTACTGTAAAACTTTATAAAATCACCAAGGAAATGCACACCACAAAACATATTTCTTTAAATATCTTTCACCAACTATTCTTTTTCCAATGTGATACTGTTTTGTCAACATTGACCCTCTGGTACCTACTTTATTGGAATTTGCAGCGATGTCTACAGCTTATCTAGCTACATCGACCTTTGTGATGCTGAGTGTTTTGAGTATGGTGATATCCTTCATTCAACCCTCTGTCAAGGTTCGTATTGTTGATAAATATGTATCTCCTGGCACATTTATGGGAACGTTTACTTTTTTATCTGGTCCAAACTAGTACTCCCAAAATTTGTTCCTAACATTACTGTTTTGTATTCAAGATGCTCTCGGGCTTCGAGCCAGGTGTAGTGATGAAGAGACATCGACATTTTGGGAGTGTACATCTCTCCCATCATCCTGATGATGCCCTGGCTTCGAGCCAGGTATAGTGATGAAGAGACATCGACGTTTCGGGAGTGTACATCTCTCCCATCATCCTGGTGATGGGAGAGATGTACACTCCCGAAACATCAATGTCTCTTCATCACTACACCTGGCTCGAAGCCCGAGAGCATCTTGAATATGTTCGTCGCCAGGAAAGCTTCAAATCATATATTACTGTTTTGGTTTAAGTGTTGGCCAAAATTTTTGTGACTAATTGTCTACTTTGCCTCTTCCCCTCGAAAATCATGGTTTTCAGAGATGTGGTTGCAACTACCCTGAGTTTCTCTAACCTTAGCACCACCTCCAGGGGCAGTGAATGGCTGGTCTTAGTTTGCCATCAATGTTGCTAGTGAGTTTTCATTTAGATTAACACTATTTTCTGATGAATAATTGAGACAATTTTGGATTTCCCTATCACTAAACTCAGCTTGTTCTTTTCATTCCACTCAAACTCAAGACTTTGTCTACCAGTTGTATTTATGGGGGAAAGATTGTCTCGACCTGATCGTGAATAACTACTGCCCCTTCGTGTATATCTACAGTAAAATCACAAGTACACTTTTTATTTCAGCGTACCCCACAAGTATAAGTCTCTTGGTTCTGAAGAACAAGGGTTAACAGATCGGTACTGATCACTCTGTGTGCAACCAAGTACAAGATTGTAAGGACGGAATCTTCTGCTCTATGAGCAGGGGCTAAATCCTGTTGAAACCATCCATATAATTTTTCTTCTTCCATTAAGTGATGGAAGAACAGTATCAAAATGTCAACTTGGTACCTCTCTGTATTTACCTCACCTCGAAAAAATAGGCCCAATTATTCATCTTGCACTGATAGCACACCAAGCACCAATCTTCCTATCATAATGAGGGACTTCATAAACACCCTTTGAATTTTCTGAACACCAATAGCAAGAGTTATGACTGTTCATACAACCATTAAGATGAAAGCAAGCCTAATCTATAAAGAACACAAGCTGTGAGTCGAATAAACCATAATTTAATGATGCAAGATACTACTTACAATATCTCACTCTTGTGGCTGGATCAGCATACTTTAAATAATGGGTCAGTGTAAAACTTTACAGTTTAAGATGTAACAGCTTCACTCCTCTGTGTGCAAGAGAAACTGAAATGTCTACTTGTTGTACTAATTTTTGGGTGATTTATTTGGTGGGCATTGAAAATTTGCACCAATGTCATGTAGCTTTTGCCCTGTTATAACTGTTCATGTGTGCATTTTGAGCACTGAGCAAGTAGTTTCAAATTTATATATAATTACATGAACTTGTGCTCACGAAAATGGCAAGTGAGTGAGTGAGCAAGTGAGTATGGTTTAAGGGCCCGTCGACAGCTAGGTCATTTGGGCCACAAAGATGTCACTTCATCAAGGAACTACTGAAGAAATGACTGTGTACCCATCCAGCTGACTCGTACTTAAAATAACTTTTACATATGAAAATAAGGTGTTGCAATGACAACTGTCCAACCAAGCTTGTGAGGTGGAACTATAGGGAGCACGAAATAAGAAGGCACATGAGTAGCTCCAATCCCTACTCAGCTATGGGGCACTGTTGCCGGCTCATATCGCTATGCGAAAGAAAGAGAGGGGAGATATGCACGTGAGCGTTACCGGTAGACAGCAGCGAGGACTGTGAAGGATTGTAAGGTGCACATTAAAAACCTGTCATAACAATTTCAATCTCTTTAAAATGAGACAATAGGCTCTAATCGTGTAATTTGCTTCAAATATAAATTCCTCATCTAAGCAGATAATTTTCATTTGCAATCTGATGTTTCAACGGAGTTCACATCTTTTAATAAATAGGTGATAAAACATTACAATGTTGAGTGTTTAAATTTTTTATTATATCCGATTCTCTAGGAACGTTTTCGTGTAAATATTTTTGTTATCAGAGTGAAAATAAGAGAGTTACGTGACGATTTAAATAAATCTAAACGGATGTCGTAGTTGCGCAATTTGAGGCATTTTCTGATAGGTATTTCTCACATTTTTCTAAGTGTCTATACAGAGTTTCTGCACATATGTTAATCAGTTTCTATATTAGGTATTCTAAGTAAAAATCTATATAATTAAGTAACAAATGCCTAAGCACAATTTCGAGCCACATTTTACGAGTAATATTCCAATGTGGCCTTTCGGTTGTGTATTTTAGACATTTCAGCACTTACAATGCTCCTTACGATGCAATTTGTAAGTTAACAGAGCGAAGCTCCGGAAATAGTTTCCCCAATATCTGCCAAGCAGAATTTGCAATGCGGTGATTAATATAAGGCAAGTATGTTAGGCTAACATCTCATCAAAGTTTATATTATATTACATATAGCAAAAGCGGAAACTCGCCATTGAACAAAATATTTTTTTAAACCAGCTGTATGAAGACACACCAATATGCAGTGTTGATTAAAACTTGTGAACATTGTCGCAAAGAGAATTTGCCATAAAATAGCTTACATTTTTGGTTTAAAACACGTAATCCAGGAATGACTTAACATACCGTATTTTATCGCTTAAGCCCCCCCCCCCCCCCTCGCATATTTCCCTCCCCTATGATTTTTCATCACTAAAAAATAATTACGTATTAAACATCACATAATTCCCTCTCCTGGTTCGTTCTTATTGGAAGGGCCTTCAAATGACTTGATTATGGACAACAATCAACACAGCGCTTGCCACAAAAATACTCGTATAGCCATTGTCATAACATCATATTGCTAAAAAGAGTTTAAAAAAACTGGTATTTGTTGTGCCATTAATGGTTCTGACGACATGTTGTGGAATAGTGAAAATGAAGATGTGTTATCTGAGCCAGATATAAATAAAAAAGTGATGATAGTGATGGAAATGAGACCGCAGAATAGTCAGAGAAAAGAAACAATGAAACAATATATTGTAGGCCCAATGAAACCATGGTATGTATCCAGTTCATTCACAAATTACTGTATACCTATATAACTCACATAATACTACATGGTTTCCCTTCCTTTCTGAAATCCTAGAAGCACCACTCGCATAATTCCCTCCCCAGTGTTTTCAAGCAAATTATTCGAGAAAAAAAATATTGGGGGGGGGGGGGGGGGGGAGGAATTACGCGATAAAATACGATATATGCACCAAGCTTTGAAGCCCACTTCTTTATACAGACTCAGCAGTACACCTTTCTGAAAGTCGTCCAGATTCGAAATCCGTTTTTCTGTCTTATGGTGTTTTCCGTGGGATTTAAACAAGGGCCGCCCTGATTCAGAAGAGGTTATTTTACCTTGTTGCACCATACACGACAATGAATGTTCACTTACATTGCATGCTTTAGCTGTTAGCGCCCGGCTCTGTTTAAATACAATGTTCACACGCACTTCTGCTGAGGACAATTATTTTAAAAAAGTGTAAACACTGAAAATAATAGCCCGCGCATCTGAATGCAATACTTTTCCTTTCGATTTACTTGTCTGTAAGCCGCTTGTACCAGATTTTGTTAATGCCATATTTCTTAGCAATAAAACGAGTTACAGTAATTATAAGACACAGGTAACACTGTGACACTATGTCAGACATGGAACACGCATAAGAATAAACTAAATTCCTTTTCCTTTCCTGCAGACATCTCACTCCTTGAGAAGAAAGATAGTTGAGACAATAAATAAACAATCATGATGCAAAGCAAGTGTTGTTTGCTATTGCTGAGCGCAGCGTTTCTCACTCATATCTTGGGCTGAAGGCCACCTAAAATATTGCTTCTTGGACAGTCAGCTTCAACATTTCTAGCTCTTTGCAATGGAATTCTTTGTAATAATGAGCCATTGCTGGATTTGATGAGCGTGAAGAGAAAAGTGAAAAGCAAATATTGCACTAGACATCGTGTTACCGAACTGGGCAACGTCGCCTCTCTAGGATTAGCTACTTGCTCTCACACACCTTCTTCTAGCTCCGCCTCATGTGCCTTCTTATTCCGTACGGCCTATAGCAGATACTGCTTGCAAGGTCAAGAACTATAAAGACATCTCCTAAATTGCAGCTTACACAATGGTGAGTAAACACACTGCTTGGGCAGTCTTAGTTTGTATCAGAGACCCGATATACTTGTATGGAACAAATGCTAAGACTAGACTCCCTGAAAACCGAGTTGCCATCTTATGGAACATATGATGTCTTAAATACCATAGTCATACAATACGCCAACCAGCTTATTACCCTTGTGGTAGCTTTTTCTTCTTCATTGATGTCACTGCACATAGTAACTTAATAACTATAATGAATTGGAACAAATATTGAAATAAACTGTCACACTTTCACTAAACACCCAACTTCATTCCCCAAGCATACATCATTTTATTTCAAATGCACCACTTTTTGAAGTGCGTTTTCAACTTTCCTGGCTTTTACACTGAATGCCTCCTTGAAATTATGACACCATGCCTTTTTCACACTTTCCTCTGCATGAACTGTACTAATTGCTACAACTGGAAAGCATGATCACTTTGAGTATGAGGGCAGCAAAGTTTGTTTTAATTATACTTACATCTATTGTACTTATACTTTCTCTTTCAATTAATGGTACCCATTTTAGGACAATATATTTCCTGCACTTACCCCTTCTTCATCTGCTTCCAAATCAGTGAACATATGTGATGGATTGCTGACCTTCTGAAGTAACTCCAGCGCCAGTCTCTTGTTCATTTCCCCTTGAAAAAATGGATGCTAAAACACAAATTAATTATCTGTGAATAAAGCAATCCCTTAAATTCAGTGCATCATAATATGTGCTCTTAATAACGTTAAATACCTACCAAAAGCAGTTTCTCTGCAGTAGGTCTTTTCTTTGGATTTTTTGTTAGTGCTACTTTAACAAAATTATGGAACGTTGGACTCCTGGAAACAAGATATATCAAAATTATTACTTAAGTTTCTATCAACATACTTCTTCTGAGCATGATTTCCCAAAATAGGTGTATCTCTAGACAAATATAATTAATATACAGCAACAGTTCATAAAAGGTAAATAAACAATTAAAATATATAGCAGTTATTAACTCAAGATAAAGGTGCAAGATACATGTAGATTTAAGAACATAATAAAACCTTACAAGTTGATTAATATTATCGTTTCATTTTTAGGTATGCTCATTCTCATAATTTTTATTGTACTGCATTGGACATATTTAGTAGCAAGAGCTGTCCAACTATTGTATGTTTTTAGTATTTTCAAATATATTTTATATTGCATTCCTGGCTACATTAACTTGGGTAACATATTTTGAATGTAAATCTTTGTTGTTTGTAGAGAATCCTGAGTTATAGTTGTGACAACATTGTCACTAAACAATACAACTTATATGAGTAATTTCCAAATGAATGTAGCTGCTGTGCGTGTGGTGTATGTGTGCTTGTTTTTTTTTTTTTTTTTTTTTTTTTTTTTCTCTTTATTTACAGCATGTTCCATTACAAATATAGTAATACTACATGCATTATTATACAAAGTTATTTACAATAAAATAATTTGGTTATGTTTACATTTATATCCTATGGCTGGATTTAGTTGATTCTTATATGACATATGACAGTTTAAAGTGTTCTACATGATTGACTGTTTCTTGCTGTAGAATCTAAGTCTATTGAGTTAATGTATCACATTAATTCCTGGGTGTAGTCCTGTGTTAGTTTCATTTTACTGAATGTCCTTTTTCCTTGTTTGATAATCATATTGTTTCTGAAAATCCATCTTTCTTTTTCTAATTTTGCACATTCAAACAATAGGTGATCTAAAGTAAGAACAAATTAGAAACTAAGAACTTCACTTATCTTAGTAATGTTGCAGTTCTTTTTGCTGACCCTGGGTTTCAAGTTGAGAATGAGTTGGAGACAACTTGAAACCCAGGGTCAGCAAAAAGAACTGCAACATTACTAAGATAAGTGAAGTTTTTAGTTTCTAATTTGTTCTTACTTTAGAATCTTGTTGCTTCACTGTTAATACCTTCAATTTTTTCTTATTTAATAGGTGATCTATCGATTGTTCTGCTTTTCCGCATGTATACACAGGACTGTCTTTTATTTTAAAATGATCATAATAACTGTTTATTTTCCTGTGTCCTGTTAAGAAGGTTACAAAGTTATTTACAATAAAATAATTTGGTTATGTTTACATTTATATCCTATGGCTGGATTTAGTTGATTCTTATATGACATATGATAGTTTAAAGTGTTCTACATGATTGACTGTTTCTTGCTGTAGAATCTAAGTCTAATGAGTTAATGTATCACATTAATTCCTGGGTGTAGTCCTGTGTTAGTTTCATTTTATTGAATGTCCTTTTTCCTTGTTTGATTGTTTCTGAAAATCCATCTTTCTTTTTCTAATTTTGCAAATTCAAACAATAGGTGATCTATCAATTGTTCTGCTTTTCCGCATGTATACTGTGACGGGAACTTCTCCCAGAAACCATATGCTCGAAGAAAAACAGCCAGGATTCTCGGAGTAGGCGTTTCGAAAACATATTTGTCCCCTTTGGTCGTTAATTTTAACGAGGGTGAATGTTTTCGAAACTAAAAGGGCGGAAATCTGTGTGGTCCAGATGCGAAGGTAGGGAGCAGGGACCAGACCTAGAATGGTGAGGGACTTGAGCAGCGTGACTTAGAGGAGACAGACGTGGAAAGATGTGTGATAGGAAGACACCGCGAAATTGCAGTGCGGAAATTAGTTACCTCGGGGATTAGAATTTCATCAGGGAAATACCGGTTACAAGGGACAAGAAATTATATACAACCTCGAAAATTGTTCTCCGAGAGTTCTGGTGCATTTTGGGCAGATGTCACGATAAATACAATAAATCAGAAGTGCGGTACAGAAAATATTGTCGTCTTCCTTGTTGGACACACGAAGGTCCTCAGTGACCTTTATTACACCCTGAGATCAAACCAACCTGTTTCCCCACATCCCTACATTGACCTTTAGTAGGTGTGGCCGGCGATAAGCGCGAGACGCCGATTACGAGCAGCCGAGGAATGCCGTCGCCGCCGCCACAATACATAGGACTGTCTTTTATTTTAAAATGATCATAATAACTGTTTATTTTCCTGTGTCCTGTTAAGAAGGTGGTTGTTTTCCCGGTTAACAGAAAACTCAATTTCAGTCTGTTTTTCACTACTGGGTAGAAAAGTTTTTGTCACTGCACCTTTTGTGGTGCTTTCCCATTTGTTTTCCCACTTACTTATGCTTATTGCTTGCAATTCACTTAGAGCAACATTGGGTGATTTACAGTCATAACAAACTGGAAGTTCTCTGTTCTCCCCTGCCTGTTTCTCCAGTCTATCCGCTCTCTCATTCCTGTCATTCCCATTGTGTGCCTTGACCCACGTGTAATGAATTTTCCAGTTGTTCGTTTCCATATTTTTGTTTGTTCTCTTATTGAAACTATTAAGTTATGTTGGTTATTGTGATTTACAAGTGAATCTAATAATTATTTATTTATGCCAACAAACTTACTGTTGGTGTTTTTAAACACACAAGCCGTGTGTGGGCAAAGTTTGAAAGGTAGAACTGGAACTTAAAAATTCAATGCCACAACTACCTTTCAAGTGAATCTAAGTTACTCTGCTATCTGTGTGACTTGCTGCTGCTTTATGACGGATAGGAAGATGGTTAACTGTTGCCAAATACTCCAGTTGGGGAGGTCCAGGGTTACAGAGTAACTAAAAGAACACAGTCTCAGCAAACTGTGTGTGTGTGTGTGTGTGTGTGTGTGTGTGTGTGTGTGTGTGTGTGTGTGCGCGTATGTGTGTGTGCACACACGTGCCTGTGTGTGTGTCTGCATCTGTGTCTCTGTGTGCGCCTGTGTGTTTGTGTGCGTGCATATATGTATATGCAGGCATGCATCTGTATTAATATTAAAAATTATGAGGACTATAAATTCATAATTTATGTGGAAATACTACATACACGAGCCTCAGCTCTCAAGCATTATAAAAGTAATTCTTCGGAAAGCCCTGGTTTGGTGAATATTGATTCTGGAATGTTTTTACGGCATTAATATGCTGTAATACTATTCAGTACTAACTAATAAAACTGTAAAATCATTTTTTGGAAGAATTGTAACTCTAGCAAAAATATCCCTAAGATGTCTCAGTTCTCTGAGTGCTACTCATTTTTCTTTGCATTTTGTAAAATAGCTTTAGTGACAACTGACAACTGCAATTGACAAATATTAATTGTTAGAATTATATTAATTGTTTGAAGCAAACTACCTTTGCTGTTAATTGTCGAAATGAATATCCTGTTTGCTCCCTGTCATTCAGTAAATAAATTTTGTAAGTGTAAGTTGTGTTTCAGTGCTATGACTAGATTCATTAATATTGTAGATCTTGCACCATTGTGTCAGAATGACAAAAACTGATGTGTTGCATTTACATGACTTTCTGTACTCTTGTACTAACTATTCTTACAAACTCTTATTCCTATATCTTCTTTGTGTTAGTTCAGAAAACCATTTGTACAAATTATCTTATTTATTTACTTGTAGGTGCAAGGGGAATATTAGAATACAGTATACTCTGAGTGATAGTCAAATCTTTTAAAGCTTTGAGATCCTGTTCTCTTTGCACGCTTAACATATAAAAAAATGAACAACAATGTTCCATTATTTATTTATGCCAACGAACTTCCTGTTGGTGTTTTTAAACACACAAACCGTGTGTGGGCAATGTTTGAGAGGTAGAACTGGAACTTAAAAAATTTCAACGCCACAGCTGTGGTTCAAATCCCAGCTGTGGTGTTGAATTTTTAAGTTCCAGTTCTACCTCTCAGTGTTCCATTTTATGAAAATTCTAATTTTTCCAAAACTGACACAAATAACAAGGAATATTCCAAAATGGTTCACTCTACAAAAAAATGTGTTTAGAAACTGACACAAATAACAAGAAATATTCCGAAATAGTTCACTCTACAAAAAAAATTTATTTAGACATAAATTGTATGTTTTAGCGAGTTCTAAATTTTTTGTGCAGTAAGATTTTGTCTATCTCTTACGATTTACAAGTTATTCAAAAGTAATCCAGAGTAAAGAGGACTACATAGGCTATAGCCAGAAAATTCAAAATATACATTTCATTTGTCATACAAATATGGTATTTTAATCATAATCGTTAGAGCCATTTTCAAGAAAATCAAAATGTTCAAAAAATTTTCCATGTAAAGGGTGGTTTAGGGTGGGGCTATTTTCTTCAAAATCTTTGTGTCGCATCCTTGAAAGACATTAAACTTAAATACCAACTTTGGCTTTTAACCAACTTTTTGCTTTTGAGTTATGCTGTCCACAGACTGACAGACAGACACACACACGGACCTTTTATTAAAAAGGCTTTTTTGGATTCAGGGGGCCTCAAAACATATATTTGTGGTGAAATCTCAACATCGAATTTTTGGGTGGAATACAATACTTTCTCTACTTACCAGTAGAGAAAGTAAAAAATGCATGTAATTTCTATATGACAGGCTTATTAACCTCTTGAGGGATATGGACGTGAAATCACGTCCATTTAAAATGACGGATGGACGATATGGGCGTGTATACACGTCCTGTGCGTTTAAGCATTTAACCCTTATTTATCCCTTATCCAACTCAACTTATTTTAATTTTCCCTTTATGAAACATTTTAGTAAAGTCTATATACTTTATTGGCTTACCTTAATATGTTCTTTCTGCAGTGATTTACCTCAAAACAGGGATAAACACATAAGGGTAGGTACATCTCCACATTCGCGAATTCCCTTCTTGCGGCACACGAAACATCCTTTTAGGATAATGTTTTCCTTGAAGTCTGAGGGGTGCAGGGGTTTTGGATTTTCAACCCCCAACATGGTATTGTTCAATTAGGCTGCGAGCTATTTATAGTCGGAAGTCAAGTTCGGTCATTGTCCTGTGTGGGTTTAGAGAGCTGTCCAAATCACCAAACAATTGTATATGGTTATATCCAGTTGGTGCAAAAACACCTTTTTATACCACTTCTCCCTTCAGCTACAAGCAGGGAAGTATACGTATGTATTTCAACAAAGAAAGACACGGACTCTACTAAGTTACAAAACTCGCGTAAGCAAAAGTTGCAATGTTGCTCTATTCTGATGACTCGAGACCACGCATACAGTAGCGCTTTATTACACAGTATGCTGACGCATAAGCCACACATACAATGGGTGTTTCTTTACTGTTTCTTTCCGAGAACTTATATTAGATGCGTTCGACAGAGCAAAGTTGACTTTTCACCACAGTGAAACAAAATTGTGCCATTTCAACGTTTTGTAAATACAACTCACCTTTGCTGATTACGTACATTTATACTGCTTGAACTGATTTAATGGCGAAAAGCAATAATTGTCCCACTCTTGAAGAAAGACAAAACAGCATCAGAAATAAAAAATACCCCATTGAATATGAAATAGAAAAAGCGGCTCTTATTCAACACGAAAAGTTGATCAGACTCCCATTCAATACATGGCACAAGAGAAATTTTACACATACACTAAAGACTCAGGAGAGCTTTCTTTCCAAAATTCAAGACATCAAGAAGGATGTACACCTTCCTAATTCAAAGGAAAACTTCATATCTAAAGTCAATCCAACACATACATTAGACATCACATATTATTTACACCTGACAGAAGAAGTTAAAAAAAGTGATACTCCAACTAGTGTTCTAAAATTATTGGCATTAGAGACAATCCATACTAGATTTCCAGAACATGAGTGGCTCCATATTTACACTGATGGATCTTTGATATCAAACCAAGATGGAGCAGGTGCTGGAGTCACATGTCACCTCTTTTCCTATTACAAATCTTTAAGTTATGGAACTACAAACTTTGATGGAGAAATCAAAGCAATTCGAATGGCCCTACAAAATCTTTTGTACAGAATTTCACATTTTCAGCAAGCAGTTATTCTCTCAGATTCCAGGGCAGCAATTATAGCAATTACTTCCAAGTTGTCACCAAAAAACAAAACTATTATAGAATGTTGGAAGATGCTTAGCCATCTAACAGCACTTCAAAAACACCTAGTCTTCCAATGGATACCGGCTCACTGTGGACTGAGTGGTAATGAGAAAGCTGATTTTCTTGCAAAAAAGGGTACCAGCGGTGTACAAAAATCTATAGTTAATCTACCATTTTATGCAGCTAAAAGATTAGTCAACTCTGAATTCAAAAAAATTATTGAAAAATATTACTATGAAAAATCAAAGAATAAAAGATGGGAACTACCAAACATTCAAACAGTAATTCCTGAGTATCCTCGAAAAACAGCAGTTGCAACCTTCAGGTTGATTACAGGACATGATTGTCTGGCAAAACATTTAAACAGAATTGGGATATATTCTTCACCACTCTGTCCTCTATGTGATCTGCAAGAGGAAATGGATCGAGACCACCTTCAAATATGCCCGGCCACTTCTAGTGCCCCATCCATCAGTGAAAAATATTGGAGAGCAAGAGGATTAATGACTTCATTGTCAGAAATCCAGCATTAGCTAACAACATTTATACTGCATATAACGAGTTTTATACAAGTTTTTGTTTCATTAAAATAACTTAATATTTACACAAAATACAGCTGTGTATATACGACGCACTTTAAATGCCCTGCGCTGGATATTGGGTAGCAATTCTCAGCTCGCGGACGTTTTAAATGGCCATCGCTCAAGAGGTTAAGAACATGTCTGTTAAGTTGGGAGTGTGATGCTGCCCTTCATACCATTTCAAAACGGTATTGCAGATACAAGATATGTTCATATAGGCAATGGCATGAACAGTTGGTGGAGTACCTTTTGTGCCAAGACAGAAACGCTGATCCATTTCAAGAGCTGATTGAGAATTTCCAGGAGATTTACCCTGTTGTATGGTTGAGTAGCTTAGATATGTAACAAAAAACGGCTTAGTTTAAACAACAGTTTAGTCACACCTTAGATCACTGACAACTTTCACCAGTTCATTTGACTATATGTATTGACACTTTTAACATTAGCAACAAAGAATCAGGTGATTGCGGAGCAATGTTGGCAGCAAGGCAACTACCATCTGCTACTGACTCGGTGCATGCACAGTAAGTACATTTGGGCTTAGGTTTTATTTGTTTCATTCCAAGTGAATTTATTTATTTCTAACCCCTTAGAGTGCATTTCAAGTTATTTTTTTATGTTTCGATCATATTTGTGACTTCATATAGGATGTAATATCGCAAATGATGTCGAAAGTTAGAAAAATACTTTGCGGGGCATAAGGTAGAGTCAAGCAATGTGCTATGTAAACATTTCCTACCAACCTACGTCAAGTTTATGACACTAGCGATTCAATATCAGTGTTGTCAACTAGTGTGAGCCACAAGTCACCAGAATAAATACTATACCTAATTAATTAAAAGGTATTTGTTCTAAAGTAAGAACAAATTAGAAACTAAAAACTTCACTTATCTTAGTAATGTTGCAAGTTATTTGCTTCTTATTTAATAATTTTAAAAGAAAAATCAGCAGAAAAATGGCTCATCTTCCATCTACATGTATAGATACTTTATATTAAAACATTACTCACCATTTATCTCTGTCTTTTAATGTGGGTGGTTTAAAGCCACTTTTAGACATCAGAAATAATGCCCTCATCGGATGAAGGTCAAACATTGGAGGCTGCAGTTCTGCTAGTTCAATGGCTGTCACACCAATAGCCCAGATGTCACACAGTTGGTTGTAGCCACCCTTTCTTTCTACTGCTGCAACCTGTAAAAAAAGAAGTCAAATTGAACAACTTGAATACTGAGAGATTTTCAGTGCTTATTCTTTTTAGTGTTTAACACCTGCTTTTACTACATACGGCACCGCAGGCATACATACAGTGACACTGATACATGGAGTGAGATGGCAGAGGAAACCAGAGAACCCGGAGGAAACCTGCCCAGGCACATTTACAGTACTGCCTTTTATGCTGTGGTGGCAAGGTGGTACCAAGTCAATGGGTGATATTAATAAAAGTAATATACATTTTCTAAGTTAGTGTAACTTTTTAACCCTTCAATTACTTTATTTCCAAGAGTATGCGAGTAGTGGTGTTTAAGGGCCCGTCGACAACTAAGAAGTCCAAAATAAAATCAAGCAAACAAATAAAAACTCACCCCTAGTGAAAGTTAACATAACTGTTGTTGTTGTTGTTTTCTAGTGCCTTGCATCTGGCAATGAAGCCATTAGCATTCGTGCTTTCCAATACTTTTGAACTGTAGTTTCTTCTGATCTTAATGCTTCACAGGTCTTCAAGTGTTCTTCATTCATTTCTGCTGGATCGTTACACAGGACACATATCGGTGAGGCTGAGATACCTATTCTGTAGAGATGACTTGCCAAGCAGTCATGATTTGTCAATAGTCGGAAGGCTGCAACAGCTGTTTTCCTTGGTCTCTGGGGGATTATATCTGGATTGGAAAGTAGTGTAATCCATTTTTTATCTTTGGCATTTGTTTCTATTTCTTGTAGGTATGAATGACAAAAATTTTTAATGATCATGCGTTTTATTGAGGAATATGAGAAATTGAATTTAGACTTTTGTGTTATTGTTGTGGCTTTCTTTGCAAGTGAGTCTGCAGCTTCGTTCCCCATGACTCCACAGTGTGCTGGAATCCATTGGAGATGAACAGTCTTATTAACTTTTTGGAGTTATGTTAACATTTTGTAGCATTCTCTAATTTTTGTTGACTTCTTTGTAGTATTTGAACATATTCCCTGAATTGCAGCTTTAGAATCCGAAAGAATTACTGCCTTGTTAAATTTATTTAAGGGAAGATTTAATAATTGTCGGAGAGCAATGTATATAGCCTCTATTTCTCCATCATAATTTGTTGTGTCTCTGCCAACAGAATGATAAAAGGAAAAATGTGAACATGTAACTCCAGCTCCAGTAAGGTTTTCCTTCGAGGATCCATCAGTATATATGTGCAGCCATTCTTCTGTGGGATACCTAGTATTGATTGTTTCCAGAGCTAGAAGTTTTTGTATTTCTTTTGGTGTGTCTGATTTACTTATTTCCTCTATTAATTCAAAATTGAAGGTAGGTTGCAATAATTCCAATGGATTTTCTCTAATAAGTAGATTTTCTCTGGTGTTAGGAATGTTCAATTTGGATTTAATCTGTGTTACCTTTTCTAGGAAACTACTATGAGTTTTAAGGATTGAAGGGGGGAGGTTCTCTTCTGTCCATTTAGAGTTTGGCAGTCGTAACATTTTCTCGTGTTGGAGCAATGCTTGTTCTTCTATTTTTGTTGTTATTGATGGGGTCCGTGTTAAGGCAAGCATGGCATCAATAGGTGTGGATTTAACTGCTCCAGTGATTAGGCGAAGAGCCTGATTTTGTATTTGTTCAAGTTTATTGATGTTAGCATTTGCTGCTGTTATTAAAGCTTCAGAACAGTACAAGAGGTTTGGTTTAATATACATTTTGTATGTTGTGTTAAGGACTCTCCTTGAGCAGCCCCATTTAGCACCAGCTAACCTTTTCAGGATTTGCAATTTCTTTTCAACCTTTTCTGAGATGTTTGTTATATGTTTTTTTTTTTAGTTAACATAACTAAAAATGGCTAAAATGAGAGTTAAAACAGCTAAAAATTAAAACAGGTAAAAACTTATCTTAATCAAAATTTAAGCTGATAACGCTGTTAAAAAGCTAACACCAGAAGTAAAACTTCCTAAAATTCTAAATATGCCAAGATAAAAAGCACATTACACCTGCTTACCAAAATCAATATTGGCAACAAACTGCAGTACTGTAGTTACAACTACTGGGTTGTTGCCTAAAATAAAGCACAGTATAAGACCCAGGTCATGGAATTTGCACTCACGAGTGTACCGTGGACAACCAAAAAGGACATGTGCGACGGAGAGTGGGACATTGCACGTCACACAGGCAGACATCGGATTACCATGCAAAAGGTGTCCATGTGTGGCTCGAGTGTGGCCTATCCTCAGCCAGGTTAAAATCACTTCTTCCCACCTGGAATCCCTGCAAGATGTCTGCCAGGGTTGTACAGTGTCCTTGATTGTCCATAACTGAGTACCAGCTAACACTTCCCAAGACTCCTGCCAAACAGCAGGTAGATGGCAACGGAAGTACTTCTGCACATCTACATAAGAGAACGTATGGGTGGAAAACTCCAGAAGGTGACATGCAGACTTAGCAGCTGCATCCGCCTCCGCATTCCCGGGAATACCCACACAGCCTGGGCACCAGGTAAAAACAATCTGCGAGTTAACAACTGAGAAAGGAATGTATGTGCTTTAAGAGTTAATCCTGAGTTGCCAACAAACATTGCAGTGCCTGAAGAGCACTCAGCAAGACCTTCCTCAGATGTTCTCTCAATCATGCCAGCTGACTGCGGTTAGAGGGGCATCATGTGTGTCTTGTGCACTCTGAGTCGTTCTAACGTTTCTTTCATCCGACTGGACTTGCAGCTGCTGCCCTGGTCACTGTGCAGTTCCAGTGGCACTCCAAATCAGCAGAACAGTTCTTCCACAAGGCAGTTCACAATTGTTTTGGCTTCCTGGTTGGGGATCCCATATACCACTCTGTGAAGTAGTCCATGGCCATCAGCAGATCTTTATAGCCTCTGTCGGAGATAGGGAATGGTACAGCTATATTGATAGTGATGCGCTCCCACATTACATTGCTGCATGCGGCCTCGGCTCCTGGTCTGCAGGCCGTGGCTTGTTGCACACACATGACTTCAACGGCACCACCTCTCAGCATCTGCCAGTAGTTTCAACTAATAGTAGCACTGCCGCAGCTTGTCAAAAGCACGGTTGGATCCAAGATGCCCTCCCGAGGAATCCGAATGTACCTCTCCAGGATCTCCATGACCATACTCTGTGAAAGTACCAGCTGCTCTCTCTGGATCTTTTTATCTGGAGACTCCCAGATTCAGTACAACACACCGTCCTTATCTTTAGTGAGTCCCATTGTGCCCAGTAAGACTTATACTCCCTACTCCTGAGAGCACTGTCCTCCCAGTTCGGACTGGTTCCTGCTTCCACCTCCTGGAGGAGCATGAATTAAGAAACAACTTCCCAATTCAGAAAAGTGACATAAATGGTGTGCTTAAATGAGATCTATATTTTTTGTAAAAAGATTTTGTCTCTTACGGTTTACCAGTTATGCAATAATCATTCAGAATGAAATGGACTTCAGAGGCTATTCATGGAAAATTCAAGAGTCATTTTATGTGTCATGAAAATGTCTCCAACATGATATTTGGATCAAAATTATTATGGTAATTTTTTAAGAAAATCAAACATTTTTTAATAACTTCCAATGCAAAGGGTAATTTGAGGTGGGACATTGTCCTGAAAATTTTCATGTTACATCTTTTGAAGGTACAGAAATAAAACGTCAATTTTGGTATTTATTGAACAGTTTGAGTTATCAGTTTACAGACACACACACACATATACACACCTTTTCTAAATATGCTTTTTTTGGGCTCTAAAAGAAATTTTAAGCATGATTTCTGGTGAAATCTTGACATAAAATACAATGGAATACAATACTTTCACGGTTTTCTGTTAAGTACACACTAGAGAAAATAAAAATGTGCAAAATAAACTCCCCATATTCCTTTAAAGAATTAACATTGCTAATTAGTAGGGAGCTGATTTGTATGTGCCAAAAAACTTCAAAATATTTTATCAACAAATATATAAAAAATATGCATTAAAACGTAAATGTATTCGTTTCAATATTACAAAACTATAAATGCATATTACAGCCTCTCGGGTTACCAGGCATATATCTATGGAATTGTTTGAGCTTTCGGCCATATTAATCTCCATGGCCATCATCAGAAAATTCATAGTTACACCCTTTAGTCTCTGTAATGTGCCAGCCACCTTCCAGGACCTCACTGAGTCAATGATGAGGGGCCTGACTTATGATGCCTGCCTGCTATACTTGCATATCATCGTGATTGGTAGCACCTTCGAAGATCATCTGGAGAACCTGAGCAAGATGTTAGGAAGATTACAGGCAACCAATGTGAAGCTGAACGCAAAGAAGTGCCAACTGATTAGCAAGAAGGTTCACTACTTGGGCCATACAGTTTCTCCCAGAGTGGTAGCTACGGAGCCGGAGAAGGCTCAGGCTGTGAGAGACAGGTCTCGCCTGAAAGATAGACGACAGTATACACTTTTCTGGGTATGTGCAGCTAAATGCCCATTCTACCAGATGGGGGTACGTGATTGCAATCCTGCAGGAAAAGAAGTTGAAGACCTTAACACTTCCCACTTAGAACTTGTCTGTAGTGCTAATGACCCCTACACTATAATGGGACCCGGACCACACCTGACCTCTTGCTAGTCATCTGATATTTTTAAATACTGAGAGAATAATTTTAGATGAACCTGGATCCAGACAGGCAAGTCATAGCCAAAATTGCTATACTTCAGAAACAAAACTGGAAAACCTATATAACAAAATCCTGGAACTTCAAGAAAGCTGAGTTGATAGGCTTTTTATCCCACCTAGACAGAGAACTACACATTGGAAAAACCAACTTCACTAAACACCCGAACAACACAGGCAAACAAATAACACAAAAAATTAAAGAAGCTGCAAAGCTAAATAAGGAAAAACTGAAGCTATTAACAGTGAAGCAACAAGATTCTAAAGTAAGAACAAATTAGAAACTAAAAACTTCACTTATCTTATTGTTTTGGTGCTAACCCTGGGGTTTCAAGCTGTGTCCAGCTCATTCTCAAAGCCATATAAACAAACTCGTTGCCAAGCTACAATCTTTTATTTTTTCTGAAAAACAATTACTCTTATTCAATTTTTATTTACCAATCTCTGAAAACAAAAATTTATAAATACCATCTATAGATTGTATTTATAAATTTTTGTTTTCAGAGATTGGTAAATAAAAATTGAATAAGAGTAATTGTTTTTCAGAAAAAATAAAAGATTGTAGCTTGGCAACGAGTTTGTTTATATGGCTTTGAGAATGAGCTGGACACAGCTTGAAACCCCAGGGTTAGCACCAAAACAATAAGATAAGTGAAGTTTTTAGTTTCTAATTTGTTCTTACTTTAGAATCTTGTTGCTTCACTGTTAATAGCTTCAGTTTTTCCTTATTTAACTTATTTGGTTTGAAGCATTTGTTCCTGGCTACAATTTCCATTTTAACTATGATGGATAATAATTTAGAATTTAATAGTTATTTGTTTAATTTAAAATTATATGGAACTAAATATCAAATTAAATCATATTTAAAATTACAAGAGAAAAAAAGACATATTCTTGCAGACATTAGGTTTTTGAATATTTGTTTAAAAAGAAAAGTAACCCCTGTTTTTGTTAGAAGATATGTTAAACTAGATAATAATAGTATTCATCAAAAGTCAGCAGAAAAGAAAGTTGTTGAGGTTGAAAGAAATTTGCATTCTAAAAAATTAAATAATATTGAACTTAGGTTATATGACTTACAGTTAAAATTAACACATATTTTAGGAAACTTAATTTGGGTTAATTTTGAATCAAAATTGTTTGAGTATCTAAATTTTAGCATGAAAAGAAAAACTAATAGGTTAAAAAACAAGTTAAATAGATTATGCCAAAAACAACAGAAATTGAATATAAATGAGCCAAATAATCAAACAAATAATGTAATTAATTTATCAAATTGTAACTTTGACGAGAAATAAATAAATTTTCTAAACAAAGGTATGAAAACTTGTGTAAGTTTTTCAAAAAACACAGATGATTTTGTTGCAGATATTGAAATTGCCAGTCAAGATTTAAATGACATTAATAAATCTTTGATTAAAATGAAATGCTCTAAAATTTTGAAAGATATAAATAAAAATCATCCTAAAAGTAATTATAATAATCAGATTATTAAATCATTGAAAGAAAAGGATGTAATTTATACTAAAGCCGACAAAGGCAACAAAATTGTAATTTTAGATCAATCTGATTATATTAATAGAGTAGAACTTTTGCTTGAAAGTAAAGATTATTTAAAAATTTATAATGATCCTTTAAAATCATGTATTTCAACTTTTAATAAAACTCTCAACGAATTGAAAATGATACCTAAAAAAGAAAAAAGTATTTTAAAAGTCAATAATCCTGTTTTACCCAGGCTGTATGCACTTCCAAAAATACATAAACCAGGAAATAAAATGAGACCCATTATAAACTCTATAAATCCACCTACATATAATTTAGCTAAATGGTTAACTAAAAAATTTAGTACTTTTGAAACATTTGAGAGTTTAAGTATTAAAACTTCTTTTGAACTAGTAAAAAAGATTAATAACCTAGTATTGTCTGATAATGATAAACTCGTTTCTTTTGATGTTATTGCTTTATTTCCTAGCATTCCTAGAAAAAAGCCTTTGATTTTTTTAAAAAAAATGGTTAAATTCTTTAGAATTAGACAATGACTTAATAGATGATTTTGTAAAACTTACAAATCTTTGTTTAGATCAAAATTTCTTTAGTTTTAATGGTAATTTTTTTCAACAAACTTCTGGCTTGGCAATGGGTAGTCCACTTTCGCCATTTCTTGCTAATCTTTTCATGAGTTTTTCTTTGAAACTCAAATTACAAAATCATTCCCTCTAATTTTTAAAATATGGTATAGATATGTGGATGACATTTTTGCTGTTGTCCCTAAAAAACAGATAAATGATGCTTTAAAACTTTTAAATTTACAAGATAAAGCTATACAATTCACTTTGGAAACTGAGAATAATGGATTCCTTTCATTTCTGGACTTAAAAATTAAAAGACATAACAATAAATTGAAATTTGGTATTTACAGAAAATATACTCATACTGATAATTACATAAAATATAAAAGTTTTAATCCTTTTGCACATAAATTTGCTGTTTTTAATAGTTTAATTTATAGGTTAATAAATATACCCCTTAATAAAGATGAATTTGACATAGAATATAAACACATTATTAACACTGCAGTAATTAATGGTTTTAATACAGATTTTATACATAAAAGGATAGAGGAATTTAAGTATCAAAAAGCTGTCAAAGAAGTTTCAACCCTTAAAAAAATAAAAGATAATTGTATTTTTAAAAAGTTTACTTACCATCCATGGGCTAATAAAAAATTTACAAGGATTTTTAAAGAATATGGAATAAATTTGGTCCCTCAAAATAAATTTAATATACAAAATTTACTTAATTTTTCAAAAAAAGATAAAATACCAAATTATAAAAAATCTGGCATTTATCAATTTAGCTGTTTAGATTGTGATAAAGTTTATATTGGTAAAACTAAACGTCATCTAGAAACCAGAATAAAAGAACATTTTAGAAATATTAAATATAAACAAACTGATAAATCAGCTGTGGCAGATCATTTTTGGTCATTTAATCATGAAATTAATCCAGAAGTTAAATTATTAAAACAATTAAGTAATCCAATAGATTTAATGGTTTGGGAAAAAATTTTTATTTTAAAAAACAGGAACCGTGTTATGAACTTCGAATTACCATCTATAGATTGTATTTATAAATTTTTGTTTTCAGAGATTGGTAAATAAAAATTGAATAAGAGTAATTATTTTTCAGAAAAAATAAAAGATTGTAGCTTGGCAACGAGTTTGTTTATATGGCTTTGAGAATGAGCTGGACACAGCTTGAAACCCCAGGGTTAGCACCAAAACAATAAGATAAGTGAAGTTTTTAGTTTCTAATTTGTTCTTACTTTAGAAGCTGCAAAGCTGTTGATCCTACAAGGAGCTGTAAAAGCCTACAAACGTTTCTGGTCTCAAGAACTTGAACAACTCAGGAAAGAATGCAAAATCCTCAGGGCAAAAGCTGAAGAAACAGGTGTAAGTAAAGATATTAGAAATTGGAGGAAAAGTGCAACCACACTGAACAGAGTTATTACTGAAGCCAAACGGTAAACCTTTAATGAATTCATAACTTCTATACATTACAGTGAAAACAACACCAAAACCAACAAATTAGTCCAGAAATTACAAGATAAGAAATGCCAGCCCATGAAGCAACCAATAAATATTGGACATAAAATTGTTACATCCAATTCTGAAAAATCAAATGCCTTTGCACTTTCATATACAAGAGAACAACTAAAAGGCACATATGTGAGGCAAATGTCAAAAGATATTAAGAAGCGGATCTCACATCTGGAAAGCCAAATACAATCGCACCGAAGCACAGCATTTGATGCACCCTTCTCCGACAAAGAACTTCAAACACCTGAAAAATAAGAAATCTCCTGGAGAAGACCAAATACATGCAGAATATCTCAAGCATTTATACCCTGGGAGAAATAGCATATGATGTAGCAGCTGCCTGACAGCCGCTCTGTCGCAGCGTTGCTCCTTATTCACTCATCTGCGGCCAGTGTTCCACCATAATAAGAGGTTTTTCTTTTCATTTTTCTTTTCTTTTTCAAAGTATTCTCTTACGGCACACATCATCTCCCGGGCCTGACTTTTTAGGGTTATTCGTGTACCCAATATATGCTTTTTGGCTTTACCAGGAAAGTAAGTCATTTTTAGCCTCTTCAGCAATATGGATGTGAAATCATGTCCATTTAAAATGATGGATGAGTGATATGGGTGTGTATACACGTCCTGTGTGTTTGTGCATTTAACCCTTATTTATCTCTTATCTAACTCAAGTTATTTTAATTTTTCCTTTATGACACATTCAAGAAGTCTATATACCTTACTGCCTTACCTTTATATGTTCCTTGTGCAGTGATATGCCTCAAAACAAGGATAAACACACAAGGGTACATCTCCACATTTGCGAATTCCCTTCTTGGGGCACACGAAACAATTTCGAGATGGGCGGGACTTCTTTGCTGTTGGTGGTATCCTTTTAGGATAATGTTTTCCTTGAAGTCTGAGGGGTGCAGGGGTTCTGGATTTTCTACCCCCAATGTGGTATTGTTCAATTAGGCTGCGAGCTATTGATAGTCGGAAGTCCAGGTAGGTCATTGTCCTGTGTGGGTTTAGAGCTCTCCAAATTACCAAACAATTGTATATGGTTATATCCAGTTGGTGCAAAAATAACTTTTTATACCACTTCTCACTTCAGCTACAAGCAGGAAAGTATACATATGTATTTCAAGAAAGAAAGAAATGGAGTCTACTAAGTTACGAAACACGCACAAGCAAAAGTTGCAAACATGATGTATTCTGATGACTCAGAGACCACGCATACACAATGCTTTATGTCACATTATGCCTTGTTTTTGCTGACGCATAAGCCACACATACAATGGGTCGACTACTGTTTCTTTCAGAGAACTTATATTAGATGCGTTAGACAGAGCAAAGTTAACTTTTCACCACAGTGAAACAAAATAGTGCCATTTCAACGTTTTGTAAATGCAACTAACTTTGTATACTGCATATAATGAGTTTTATACCAGTTTTTGTTTCATTAAAATAACTTAATATTTACACAAAATACAGCTGTGTATATACGAAGCACTTAAATTGCATTTAACAATTTAAATGCTAGCAGTTCTCAGCTCGCGGACGTTTTAAATGGCCATCGCTTAAGAGGTTAAACAAAATGCAGCATAACCATGACCTCTAAAATCTGTTAGGAATGCAACGAAACACTGAAATATGCAGCAAAATTAAATTAAATTATTTTGTTGTTTAACGACGCTGTCAATTGCCAGGAGCAGATCAGTGTCGCCGGTGTGCCGGAATTTTGTCCCGCAGGAGTTCTTTTACATGCCAGTGAATCTACTGACATGAAGCCGTCGCTTTTAAGCACACTTAAAAACCATCAGTCTGAGCCGGATTTGAACCCATGACCTTGGGATAAGTAGGCCAGCATCTATCCAACTGAGCCACCCAGACTGACTGAAATACGCAGCGGTAAACTACATAAAATATATGAAATAATAAAACTACAATCCCCCCAGATACACTGTTGTATGTAATTTGTTTGTAAGTCACCTTTCACTCTGCACTTGTTAAACAACCAAACAATATATTGTTGCAGGTGCCAAAACATGCAGAAGACAGAAGCTGGGAATACATGCACATATTGCAACGTGGGTGAGTACACACCTCTGGGCACGTGAGTCACATGGTGTATTCGTAACACAATTGGATGTGATAAGGCAAATCCCCCTACTCGCCCCTTATGAGCCACAAGAGCGATGAGGCTGTCAGGTGCCAGGTTATTTCTCCCTGGGTATAGCTTCATCAGCCAGAATGACAATACTTGCATGGTTTAACTACGTATGGTCTACCAGTATTGTTCCGTCCCATTGGAAAAAAGCAATGCAATAATACCAATATTAGAAAAGGAAAAGACTCCAACAACTTAGTAAGCTAAAGGCCAACTTCACTTCTAAGCCACATGGCCAAAACAATGGAATAAATGGTCAACAATAGATTATCCTGGTACCTTGAAACACATGGAATCATAGCAAATGAAAAGTCCAGATTCAGGAAATTTAGATCAACAAATCAGCAAGTTACAAAATTAAGTCAACACATTAAGGATGCACTGGACAACAGAAAAGCCTAACATTGGCATTCATCGATTAGTGCCGATGTATGGAAGGAAAATTTGATATTGAAACTGGTCATGACAGGAATTTGATCCAACATGCCAAACTGGTTATCATTCCTCTCTGAAAGACCACGCTCTATTAGGTATGGAAACTTTTCATCAAACCACAGAGTAACGCAAACTGGTGTACCCCAGGGAGCAACAATTAGCTGCATTTTTCAATCTATATATTAATGATCTCCTAGAGGAACTAAATTTAGTACCTGGAATCAACTGTCTACTATATGCTGATGACCTTTCTCTTTTGAACCGAAGGTCTAGTACAATGGAGTGCATACTAAACCAAGCCCTAAGAAGTTGGAGAACGTGCAATAGAAACAACATAACCATCAATATGGCCAAAACAATTCCTCCTCATTAGCACATCAACCCATCCGAGCACACCTGCAATACAAAAATGTAGCAACTCTCTCAGACTGATGCACTTAAGCACAACATTCAACTCCAAACTAACCTGGAAACTTCAAGTAGAGAATGTCACTCCAACGGTATCCAAACATTTGCTATCCTAAGTGCTTAGCAGGAAGCAAATGAAGCTGTGCATGTAGCACACTACATACAAGATGTATATCTTTCCAACATTATCATACTGCTGAACACCCCTAATCACTGCCCCAGAGAAACTACGCAATTCGCTTGAAAAACTGCAGAACCAGGCACCAAGGCTTATAATGGGGGGGGGGGGGGGGGGGGGGGGGGGGTGTCAAAGCAACTCCGATAGACTTCATGTTATTGCTTACAGGCCTTGAACTACTGCAGACACACATGGAAGAAAAAGCAATACTGTTGCATGAAAACTGCATAAGATTACCAGAGATAATTACTGGAAAATATATAATCAACCGACATACATAACTCAGCATGGTTTCATCCAGCAAGTAGAAAACTTCAGATCAAAACTTTCAACAAATGCCAACATCAGGAAGGGCTACTAATGCCAAATCCTAATGAAAGTGGCACTGTAGACTCTTATGGGAATCTCCTTGAGCCTCTGCTGACAGTTCTAGCTTGAGGCAGCTAGCTCTAGAAACAATAAGTGTAAGATACCCTGAAGACACCTGGTTTTGAATATACACAGATGGCTGTCAGCTAAAACACCATTAAAGTGTAGGTGCAGGCATCTACAGCTAGATCTTTTCCTTTTACCTCCCAGTCAGAAAACATTTAACAGCATACGATGGAGACATTCAAGCTATCCACAGTGCCCTCAGCAAACTACCACTCCACCTCAAACCCCTCCAAAAGAATGTCGCCTTCACGTGGCAGAGAGGCTCAGTACCCGATCCAGTCGGCCTATTGTGTCATTTTTTACTACAGGTAGGCAAGAGGTGAGGGGAAGCAAAGAACATTCCAAAACAAGTAGATAAGGCTTGGTAGTCTTGGTCGATGACTCATCTAGGAGGACTCGGAAATCAAATTCCCCCAGGAGGTCCTACTGTGATAGGTATGGGTTTGGCATACCCGGTGCCCCGAGCCATACTCTCGATTGGGTTCCTCTAAGAGGTGAGAGGACACATGCCAAACGCCCAAGCAACTTTGGTCCACTTTTGTGTTTGACCTCCCACCTGATACCTCCCTGTGCACAGTCTGATGGATAACCTACGCGCAGGTTGTAGGACGATGGGGAGACGCAAAGGGTGACTGGGTAACCGCGTAAGTCACAGCCCCTGGTTATCATGTAGGATCTGTGTTCATATCCGCTGATAAAAGTCAGTCCCGGGGAGGGGCCATTGCATGAGCTGATGCACTCCTGAAGGCGATTGGGTTCCTCTGTCTATACATTGGGAGGTGAGACCCTAGGGTGAGCAAGGTCCAGGCCAGGACTCTCACCTAAGCCGGGGTGGCGCCCAGGATGTGAGCATGCCATCAGAGACATTTGCAATGGTGGAGGATAATATCACCATGGGACATCCCAAACAAAATTTTAAAATGCAGAAAGTACTTGGAAAGGAAGTAGCAGAGTCAAGTGGTCCTCACTACTTAATAATTACCAGAGCTGAGGAAGGAAGAAAATTTACATTGGTGAACTCATCTGTGGTACAAAAGGGTCTTGATAAAATAGTTAGCCCACTTAAAGTATGGTTGGTTTTGTGGGTTTAAGGGCGCTCAACTTCTAGATCATCAGTGCCCTTAAAGGATTCATAGCAATAGCCAGATATAAATTTCACTCAAAAATAAAAATACTAGTAACAAGGAAAATATACACATCAACATAAAAAACAGTGGTAATAGCCAGATATAAAACAAGGTGATAAATATGTCAAAAAGTATAAACAAATATCTAAAACTTTAAAACCTCAAATTCATATTACAATCCGCTAAAAACTTAAAAACTTTATCAACCGCTGTTTTGTCATCCACTAAGACCTCTGCAAGCCTGTCAGGCAGCTGCAGAGAATCTCGAAGGTGCGCAAGAGAGCAACACTCCAGCAGCACGTGTCAGACAGACAAAAGGTTCTCACATGGCAGACATAGAGGGGCAGGGCCCCTTTTAAATAGGTAACCATGCGAAAAATTGCAGTGTCGTATTCTTAATCGAGCCAAACTAACCTCTTTGCGGCGAGATGTGCGACAGGAAGTTACCTAGTTTATCGGAAGTTCTTTCATTTCTCTAAGCTTATTACCGCAGAGAGATGACTACTCTTCGTGCCAGGATGACAGCACCGCTCTCTGCACTTCAAGCCTTTAGTCTTCCGAAGTAACATGTGAGATGGTAATACTGGGTTCTGTAATTGCCGTCTTTGCTGCCAAATCTGCCATTTCATTCACCAGCAAACCTATGTGACGAGGAATCCATACGCACACCACGCCAACGCCAGAAGCATGTAAAACATGGAGAGCATCCTAGATACGTTGTACAATAGGGTGGGGGTTGTACAGCTCACAAAGGCTCTGAAGTGCACTAAAGGAATTGCTCAATTTCAGGCAGTCACCTAATTTACAACGGCGTACATAAAAAACGGCTCAGTAAATTGCATACAGCTCTGCAGTAAAAATGGAAGTGCTATATGGAAAACATAATGTATATGATTCGGTTCCATAAACATAAGCACATCCAACACCATTGGTGCTCTTTGACCCACTGGTGTAAATACATGGACGGTTAGTGTACCCCGAAAAAATTTCTAAAAAAAACGTGCAGATACTTCAAATAGGCATCGTGGACTTCCGATGTACGGTCATCCCAAGATCTACATGGGGCGTGCCAGATACCCAAAGGGGGTAAAGATTCTTGCCCTTGGAGAACATTTTAGGCAGTTCCATTTCATGCTTCTCTAGAAGAAATTGGAAACGAAACCCCGCTGACTTAGGATTAAGTGTGCTATTCCTATACCATTCTCTTAGCATGGTGGTGAAAAAAGAAGCGACCGTTAGGTGCTTAGACCTACATCTTAGCGCATAACCATAATCTGCCAAGAGAATCTCACGCCGATATTGCAGAGGAGGTTCTGCAGACTCGGCGTAAAGGCTCACCACTGGGCTTGTTGGAAAAGCTCCTACTGCCATGCGTATGCCCCTATTGTGGACCACCTCTAATCTTCTGAGCATAGATGATCGAACTGATGAATAAACAATACACCCATACTCTAGTTTTGAGACGGTATCCTGTGCGTAATAAGATATTTACAATTTAAATAAATATTTCCATATATTACAACAAGTTTCATATAGTACAAGAATTCATTTCACCAGAATGCAAGAACAGACAGCGATATACTGACGCCGGAAGTAATAAAACTATATAGTATATTCTTTGTGGACCTATTTTTGTGCAACAGTCATAAAACATCATACATTGTTAGCAGTGTCTGTTAGATTCACCGTTATATGACAAGAGTGTGGGAGCAGCAGTTTCGCGTGCTTACCGAATGAGAAATCCCGAAGCAATTCAATTTCAAATATACCACATTCTAGGCAACCAATAGAAATTCAATATTTTGGCAGGCAAGAGTAGGGAGGTTTGAAATAGTTTTAGCAAAGTAGTCTGTCTATAATCCTACGGAGAACACGACGTATAAGTATCTTTAAGTGATAGAGTGAAAGTTTCCGTGCTACAAGACAAGCGTCAGGCAATTCCATCCAAGATTCATTTAGGCAAGACCATCTTATGTTTATTCGGCTATATATGTTCTTGGTGACTGTGAAGTGAAGCTCAGGATACCGAATCATTTGGCATATTTATTGAAAGTCGGTCTATATTTATAATGTACAGGATATTCAAGTTTTAGCTGCTGAACATTGTAATAAAAGTGCAATTGTCTTTCCCCTTCAATTCATTTATTAGTACTTCTTTCAATCCACTCTAAGATAACCACTCATTTTTCCCAAGACCTATTAAGCAGTCTCAAAAACAGCCGAGGCAAGAACAAGAGGACCAAGAACG
This sequence comes from Tenodera sinensis, assembly GCA_030765045.1. Classification (NCBI taxonomy): domain Eukaryota; kingdom Metazoa; phylum Arthropoda; class Insecta; order Mantodea; family Mantidae; genus Tenodera; species Tenodera sinensis. The sequence continues at coordinate 84,318,078 of CM060961.1, forward strand.
AGAAGAAGAGGACTATTAATTTAACATTAAAAATCAATAAATATATAGGTGCCCTAAACTCAAACAAGTTACGTCTCAGTTTTGATCGGATCAGTGCACGATAAATTCACAACAAAATTGTCCGATCCGCTCCCCACAATTTAATACTCGCATGATATTTAGGAATGGTCACATCGTGCTCTTAGCTGTGCAAAGACCAACCTAGCTTCCTGTCCAAGATCAAACCCAGGAAGCGCGTCTCCTCTGTGAAGGGAAGTAAATCTGGGCCGAAATGGAGCGAAGGTGGTAATCGTCTCCTACGACGCCAAAAATTGACACAGATTGACTTCTCAGTTGAGAAATGGAAGCCGTTTTTGGAGCTCCATTCTCTAAGGTTGTCCAAACATTGCTGCTGTCGCCGTAGTAAGAACGACATGCGCTGAGAAGTGCAATAGACAGTGAAGTTGTCTACAAATAGGCATGGCGAAACTCCAGGTGGAACACATTTCCAGATGCAGTTAATTGCTATAGCAAAGAGCGTGCCCTTAGTACCAAACCCTGAGGTACTCTCTCCTCCTAAACAAAAGAATTAAAAAAAACTGAGCCGACCCTTACTAGGAAAAAGCGGTCCCTCATAAACTCCTGAATGAACAGCGGTAGGCGTCCACGTATGTTCCAGGAATGCAGGGAACGTAGAATCCCTGCTCGCCAGCACAGATCATAATCCTTCCCGAGATCGAAAAATATGCCAACGGTTTGACAGTTCTTCATAAAGCTGTCCATTATCTGTGTCAATATTGACACAAGATGGTTTACAGTTGAACGGCATCGTCGAAAACCACACTGGATATTAGTCAGTAGGTTACAACTTTCTACCCACCATACCAATCATCCATTGATCATGCTTTCCATCACCTTGCAAACGCAACTGGTGAGGGAAATAGGACGATAGCTGGAGGGAAGATGACGGTCTTTTCCAGCCTTCAAGATAGGAATAACGGTGGCCTCCTGCCAATTTTCTGGAAGTATACTGTCAACCCAAACACGATTATAGACCTCAGGCAGGAATGCCTTTCCTTCAGGAGAGAGCTGTTGTAACATTTGTACATGAATAATATCCGGTCCTGGTGCTGATAATCACGAAGATTTAAGAGAATGTTCTAGCTACGCCATGGTAAAAAGGCGATTGTAATCTTCTACGTTTCTAGACCGAAATGCAAAGCTTTGAGATTCCACCTGAGTTTTAGTAGGAAGGAACTCAGGGGAGTAGTCTTCCTAGATAGACACTTGAGCGAAAGCACTGCCAAACGTATTGGCTACCTCAAATGAATCAACAACAGCTCCTTTGGCTGTTTTCAGTCCCACAATTGGTATACAGGTGACCGAACAGCAACACGTCTTAACCTATCCCACCCAACCGAGCAAGGTGTGTGTTGGTTAAATGAAGCTACAAATTTGCTCAAAGATGACTTTTTGGTATACTTAATGACTTGTCTGGACCTGGCACGCATTTTCTTATATTGGATTAGGTTATCCAAAGTGGGGTGACATTGGAAAACCCTAAGAGCACGCTTTTGAGCACGAATGGCATTCCGACATTCTTCCATCCACCAGGGGATGGGAAATCGATGGTGGAATTGATTGTTCAGCAGCAGAGAGAATCGTCCCCGTGAGATGCTGCACCAAATCATTCATTGAGTCATGCTCATTGTATGTAAAGGGTGCAAAGGTTCCAGTTGGCATGGTCCAAACGCCATCTGGGCATACATGTGGAACATGTATCTGGCATTAAGAGACTAATAAGACATGGAAAGTGGTCACTAGAGTGTAAACCAGAGATGACATTCCATTGTAAGGAGACTGCCAACTGAGGTGAACAAACTGCAAGATCAAGGTGCGAGAAACTATTGTAAGAGTCAGAAATGAATGTAGGCTCTCCAGTGTTGAGGAGAGCTAGGTTGTAACTGTCCAAGAAATCGGCAATGAGCGTAACTCTCGCACAAGCGCGACTTGAACCCCCAAGTGGGTGGTGCACATTGAAGTCTCCCACCAACAGTAACAGTGTTGGTAACAGGTAAACTAGATCTTCTAAATCAATGTGCGAGAAGTAATGTGACGGAGGCAAATATAAGGTACAAATGGTAATCTGGATGTTTGGCAGTATAATGCTTACAGCAACTGATTGTATATCAGAGTGTAATGGTATGATTCCAAATAAACATGGGAAAGGGAAACATGTTGGTAAGGTAAACAAAGAACAAAGGGAGTCAATAGCATGGCTAAGAACTAGTGTTTGGAAGTTGAGACGACTAAGAAAGGGTATCCCTCAGAGTCTGTGTCCTATTTGCAGGGGAAAGGAAGACCTGGAGCACATAGTCTTTGAGTGCCTAGGAACGGACGTATGGAGGAAAGAATTTCTGGGGCAGAAAAGGGAGAAGGAGATAGGATAACAGCGTCTAAAAGGATTTTTAGAAAGGAGGTCAGGAACTTTGGTCAATTTTTAAGTAGAGTTACAAAAAAATGGAATTGGTCTGTACAAAGAGAACAGAATTAAAAAGTTTGTGTTAGTTATAAAGTGTTAAATAGCAATAGAGAAGCAAAATGTATAATAAGAAATTTTGTTGGGTGGATATGACAGGCTAAGAGCCTGGGCTGAATGTCTGTCATACTCAAATATGTATTAATTTAATTTAAATAAATAAATAAATAAATAAATAAATAAATAGTACAACACAAAAAAAGATACGTCATCTCTGACAACTATCATAGTGCCGCCATGTGCCAGAACACTGTCTTCTGGTGTGACATCACACCATACTGGGGTGTATCGCCTTAGATGGAAAGCGTCTTGAGGACGCAGCTTAGTCACTTGCAAACATGCGACCAGAGGTTTGTTTTTTTTGAGCAAAATCTCAAGTTCTGGTTGTTGTATTCTAATACCACGTATGTTCCATTGTAGGATAGCCATAGTGCATTCTGTATGGGACAGGTATTCCAATGTAACTCTTCATTACTTTGGTGTAGGCGGTTGTCGAATTAATTTTGCCCATTTCTTGTCTTGGGCTTATATTTTTAGCTGAGGCTTTTTCGTGCCTCTTTTCCGCTGGAGGTCTCCCAGTGTGGGCAGATTGGTCTAACTCCATGTCCTCTGCTGAGGACGTCCGTGTCCCCATAGTTAATTTTGGTTCCAGATGGCGTTTGGACCATGTCAACTGGAACCTTTACACCCAGTTGCCTGTCTTTAGGTACGAGCACGACTCAGTGAATGATTTGGCACAGCATCTCATGGAGACGATTCTGTCTGCTGCTAAACGATCAATTCTGCACTCGACTTCACACCCCCATCGATTTCCCGTCCCCTGGTGGGTGGAAGAATGTCGGAATGCCATTTGTGCTCGAAGACGTGCTCTAAGGGTTTTCCAACGTCACCCTACTTTGGATAACCTAATCTAATACAAAAAAATGCACACCAGGTCCAGACAAGTCATTAAGGATAGCAAAAAGTCATCATGGAGCATATGTCAGTAATCAATCTTGACATCAAAAAGGCCTATGATAGAACTTGGAGAAAATATACACTGAAAATACTTCTTGACAATCATATAAAAGGACATATGGTTTCATTCATTTATAATTTTTTTTGGGAAATAGAAAAATCAGAGTTAGAGCAAATGGAATTCTATCGAAGGAAGTAATGATAGAAAATGGCATCCCTCAAGGATTGATATTAAGTCTAACATTTTTAGTTGCATTAAATGGTATAATATCCTATGTAAATCCACCTGTAAAAGCCTGCCTGTTTGCAGATGATTTATCAATTTTCTGCAAAGGGAGGAACATAATTGCCACTCAAGAAATTTTACAAGACACTCTATAATCCTGGTCAGCAGCAGACACAGGAATGACATTTTCAAAGCATAAAACTAAATGCATTACTTTTTTCAGAAACAAGAAACTCACTCTGAGCCCTAAGTTGATAATTAATGAATGCAAAATAGAAAATGTTGATGAGACTAGAGTTCTTGGCATACTATTTGACAAGAAATTAACTTTTCTTTCACATATCAAAGATTTAAGGAACAGTTGCAGGAGAAAACTGAATGATCTGAAACCAATAGCAGCTAAAAACTTGGGAGCTGACTATAATGTCTTGATTAAAACTTACAGAGCATTAATTCAGTCGAAATTAGATTATGGCTGTGTAATATAAAACTCAGCATCAGCTACAACTCTTAAACTTCTCAACACCATTCAAACTATTGCCCTCAGAACAGCTCTTGGAGCAGACTATACAAGCCCCACCAGTAGTCTACAAATGGAAGTAGAGAAACTCCCCCTAAAACTTTGAAGAATACAGCTGAGTCTAATCTATGCAACTAAAACACCCCCCAACCCTGAAATGGCAGTATACCCCATATTCATGACAGCACAGAGAAGAAAACGTGCACAAATATTCATAAATCACAAAAATCAATGCCTATTAACATCAGAATAGAACAGTATCTGAAGGATCTGGACCTCAGCCTGCCCACCTACTACCACAAGAATCACAGTATCGAACCTTGGCGTTCGTTAATCCCACCATCAACACACAACTTCATACATATAAAACTACTGATAAAAAAACATTCAGAGAATTGCATGACTCTTACCCTAATTATGATTCAATTTGTACAGATGGTTCAACATATAGGAATGGCAATGGCTGTGCTGTAGTATATCTGAATCACATAATGCTCTAAAATTACCATCATACTTCACTACATTTCTTGCGAATCATTTGCTATTAAAGAAGCCCTTCTAAATGTATTGCAACCTAAGGAATATACCTATTTAATCTTCACTGATTTGCTGAGTGCAGTAAAAGCAATTCAAGACAGATCTATACCTAACTGCCTAGTTCAAGAAATACAATTGCTCAAAGGCAATCCAAACAAAAAAGGCAATAATACTATCATGAATATCTTCACACACGGGAACATCAGGAAATGATCAAGCCGACTCTACAGCTAAAGAAGCTTCAAGGCAAAGCGACCTCACAATAACCACTCCTCATCACAATATTATAAAACACATCAAACAGAAGATTAAAAATCTTTGGAAAATGCAGTGGCTTAATAACCTAAACACCAAATTACGTGAAATTTGCCAGACATCCGTGAAAGCAAATTTATATGTAGACTTTAAACGCCAACACCAAGTTGACATCGTCAGAATGAGAATTGGTCATAGCAACCACGCCCATTCCTTTCTAATCTCCAAGAAACCAGCTCTTGAATGTAATATGTAATACTCCTCTTATCATTAATCATATCCTCACTGAATGTCCCCAGAATGTAAACTGGAGGACAACATGCAAAATAACAATTGAAATTTCAGAAGTCCTTAATGATACAAGAAATGCCACAAACCTAATAAAATTTGCAGAAAAAAATATCTTTATTAAATGAATTGTAAAATATGAAATATTGTAATTCTAAACAGTTATAAAATTTAGATATATAACACACTGTAAATTTACTACCTGTTATTCATGTATCACTTGTAATATAATCTTTAAAGTCCTGATAAGACACAGTAGTTAAAGCAACTATAAATAAAGATTTAATAAAATAAATAAATAAAATAATTTGGTGGCTTGGATGGGACTGCTTAGTGCAGTTTCAAGTACTTTCGCTGCATCAATTTTCCCAGACCTTTTTTAAACTTAACAGAGTCACAAAAGAAAGTTGAATTTTTCAGTCCTGATTCCACCTCTTATCCTCAATACTAGTTGATGCTCTGTTTTTCGTGTTTTCGATTTCTAACTTTCTAAAACAATTATTATTTATTTATGCCAACAAACTTACTGTTGGTGTTTTTAAACACACAAGCCGTGTGTGGGCAAAGTTTGAGAGGTAGAACTGGAACTTAAAAATTCAATGCCACAACTGGGATTTGAAGGTCTGTGGTTCAAATCCCAGTTGTGACATTGAATTTTTAAGTTCCAGTTCTACCTCTCAAATTTTCTAAAACAAGTTTGCTTTTTGCTACCAAGGAGGGCTTGGAGTAGGTTTGCTTGTATTTGGTTCATTGCAACATAACAAGATGTTGAAATTCTTAAACAATCAGTGTACTTCAGTTAAAAGTTTTCCTTATTTTTGTAGGAATTGTGCCACCATGAATTGAAGTTGGTGTAAAATGATTCCACTTTTTTTTAATTCCACAAAAACCTCTTCAATATGGTAGATGGAAGTATATATTTTATAAATTATAAAGCCATAAATGGCCTTGTTACTTTGGTTGCTAACCGACAATAGCTTGTACAGGTCTCGACATGTAAAGCACTGACCATCTGCTATGTTAAGTCAGAGATAAAATACACTCTGCATTCAAAAGTCGCACCAAGATGCAGATGGATGTTTATGTAAGCTATACTTAATTGTTCTGCGCATAAAACAACATGAAGAGTGATGAAGGAAAAAGCTCAGATCTATTTGAACTTTAAGATCTATTACATAATCTCCAATATTTGCGTCACATTTAACTCAATATATCCATTGTCAATTATCCATTTAAAATGTTGCAGTTTTATTACTGTTTAAACATTACCACAGCACTATAAAAAAGGAAGTGACACACTGCACTGCATTAACTTGGGCTGAATAATGAACTTCTTTTCTAACCTATATCTTCAGAGGTGCCAAAAAAAAAAAAAAAAAAAGTCGGTCCGGGTGGCTCAGTTGGTTAGACGCTGGCCTACGAATCCCAAGGTCGCGGGTTCAAACCCGGCCCAGGCCGATGGTTTTTAAGTGTGCTTAAAAACGACAGCTCCATGTCAGTAGATTTACTGGCATGTAAAAGAACTCCTGCGGGACAAAATTCCGGCACACCGGCGACGCTGATGTGATCCTGGCAATTGACAGCGTCGTTAAACAAGAAAATAATTATTATAATTATAATTGTGCCAAAAAAAGGGCTAAGAAATGATTTGTTAATGATTTTCTATGCTTTAACATCTCTACTTTCACTTCCAAGCTTCAAATTCCTTATATAAGGAAAATTGAAGCTATTAACAGTGAAGCAACAAGATTCTAAAGTAAGAACAAATTAGAAACTAAAAACTTCACTTATCTTAGAGACAACTTGAAACTCGAGACAGTTTGTGCAAACATAACTTGCAACATTACTAAGATAAGTGAAGTTTTTAGTTTCTAATTTGTTCTTACTTTAGAATTCAAATTCCTTATTTTTAACATTTCATTTTAGGACTTTTGTCCCATCCTAATGACCTAGTTGTCGATGGGCTCTTAAACAAACACCATTCACTCACTCACTCACTCTCACTTCTATTTTGACTGCCTTCTGGTCTATTGTGCAGTTTAGTGGTATGGAATATTACAGCTCTTTTTAATGGAAGCGAATGAAAGTTCTATTTAGTTTAAGAGGTGAAATCAGAGCTGAAAAATTCAATGCCATAGCTGGGATTTGAACCATGGATCTTCCGCTTGTCAAGTGGCTGCTTTAACCACTAAGCTACCATGGTCAACTTGCCAGTGCGTCATTAAATTCCCCAGTCGATTCGTACTTTCCCAGTTAGGCCACAAGGGAATCTCACATCAGAAATAAATACTCCAAGCGCAACTTACAATAGTAAGTACTTTATGTCCCGAGTTTAAGTAATTTTTAGATGGTAATTAGACCAGACCAGCGGTCAAATATGCACTCATGCTAAGCGTATAAAACCTGTGAAACCAAATGGCTCCATATCAGTCATCGCCGAGACTAGCAGATTACTAGGGTCACACCACTGAGGATGTTTCACACAGTTTCGAACAAAACATCTGGAAAGAGAATTACCACTAGACCGGGGTCCACAAGCCTGGATAATCATTTTCTATTCCAATTGAATATATACATGAATATATCTATCTTGGTCAAACTTTATCATTTCAAATGACTATTGAAAAAGAAATAAAGAGAAGAATTGGATAGGCCTGGAACAAATTTTGGAGCATGAAATATATCCTAACTGATGACACGCTGAAGTTGTGCCTCAGGACAGAAGTACTAGAGAGATGCGTACTATGTAGCAGTATTTCCGCCTATCAATGGGTGTCCAAAAATGGAACTTTAATCTGTCATAATTAAGGAAATAGTTTATTAACTATCCATGCTTTTTTTGTAGTAATTTCCTTGAAAATTATATCAAACAAAAGTCCTTGAAGAATTACATTTATGTTCTAAGTTTCATAAAAGTTGATAAATAAACACAGGCACAGTTACGTAGGGAAATCTGCAGGTTTCCCACCAAGAAAACAAGATAATTTATGCGGTCGTTGGTACAATTTTGGTGTGGGGCAATAAAACCTTGGCATTCTATTATTGTTGTTGCCCTCCCAAAGTACCACGAGTCTCTAAACGAACTCTCAAACCGTTGCTAAAATTTAAAGGTTTAAAGAGAAAACAAATGAACATAAAAGCCCAATAAGAATAGCCAATCAGGAGAAAAATGTTGTTTATGGTAAAAAATTCAAAATCTCCCCTCTCCCCAGCCATGAGAAAAGCGTTGGTGAGAAACTCGACAGTTCGGTGCTATCAGGTGTAAGGGAAGGTTGTGTCTCCCGGTTGCAGAATAGAAGCCACGTTATTAGGAAGTGTCTTGTCAAGTGCCACTGAGTCGCTGCACATCCAGTGATTGTATATTGTTTATATAGGAATTGGGATTCATTTGGCACAGTAGGTGATCATAATATAGTTAAGGAGTGGAACATAGGACTTGCAGAGTTCCCTGTAATCTGAAGCGCCAATAGGGAAAGTGCATCTCGTGTTTTTCTTCCAAGGAACCCCGTATAAAACCCATTCCTTCTTATCACCGTCCAACACACCGCTCCTCTCCCAGAGACCAACATCTCTCGTCGAGACTGAGACCCTGAAAAATTGGTGCCTCCTCAGTTGCATCGACGAAACGAAGGACATCAAGCCAACAGGTCAACCAGAAAAGGGGCAGTGAATCTACAACAACTACTAGTTCTACGTATGGCATTCAAACATGGTCGCTAAAAGAGAAAATGAAGAGAATGATTCAGGTATGTCAACGAAAAATGGCACGGAAATTACTTCTCATAATACTCAGAGACAGAATACGATCAGGAGGAGAACGGGCATGGGAGAAGAAGTTATCATGGAAATGGGGAAGCCACAATGCAAGGATGTGTAACAACAGATGGAGCTATAGAACAGCCCAGACCTATAGCAACCCCAGAAAAGGAAGGAGATGTTTGGGCAGGCAGAGGACCAGATGGGTGGAGTTCTTTAAGCAGAAAGTAGAACATTTGTGGTCAAGGTGTGCAAGACACAGAGAAGTGTGACAAGAATTCCTAAAGTGTTAATGTAGAATATATGTGATTAAGGGATAGACAAAGTAGTGCAGTAGAACTTTTAAGTGTTAATGTAAAAATAGTGTTAATGGTAGTGTAAAATTCTTGATGTATAGAAGGACAGGACTAGACTGTGCTCCTTAGGCTTAGTTCCCCTAATAGTGTTCTTATTGAGCTACCCTATCAACAGGTAGGAGGCCTTAGCCCTTAAGTGATGACATAGGCTAAAATAAATAAAATAAATTAACTAAACATTAATAAAACTGCAATTAGAAGCTAGAATCAGAACTGAAAAATTTAATGCCATAGCTGGGATTTGAACCACTGACCCTCTGCTTACCAGGTGGGTGCTCTAACCATTATGTTACTGCGACAACCTGCCAGAATGACACTGAATTCTCCAACCGATTCATATCCTTCTCCCAGTAAACCACAATGCCACAATTTTTCAGTTCTGATTCTACCTCTCAAACATTGCCCACACACAGCTCGTGTGTTTAAAATCACAATAGTATATCTGTTGGTATAAATAAATAATAACCGCAATCAGAAGATTAATAGTAATTTTCAAGTTTGTAAAATCTAATGTCTTACACCCACATAATTTTCTATACCCTTGTACTAACTATTCTTATAAACTCTTATTCCTGTATCTTCTTCATGTTAGTCATGATGAACATTTGCAGAAATTACCTTAATGCTAAACACCTTCCATTTGAGAAAAGTTTAAGTACTGCAAAACTCGTCCAAGTAACAAGGAGTATCTCTAAAATGGTTCACTCCACAAAAAATGCCTATAGACATAACTTGTGTGTTTTAACATTTTTTATATAATAAGATTTGATCTATCTCTTGCAGTTTACTAATTATGCAATTCATCAAGAATAAGCATGACTACACAGACTATAACCAGAAAATTCAAAATATATGTTTAATTCACCATAAAAATATGTTAAACATATGGCATTTTAATAAAAATCATAATTTTCAAAACATTTTCCATACAAAGGGTAGTTTATGGTGCAGGAATTTTCTTCAAAATCTTTGTCACATCCTTGAAAGATATTAAACTTAAATACCAACTTTGGTTTTTAATCTACTTTTCATTACTGAGTTATGCTGTTCTCACTCACACACACGCACGCATGCACTCACCCACCCACGTACTCAGGTCTGGGTGGCTCAGCTGGTTAGACACTGACTGGCCTACTGATCCCAAGGTTGCTAGTTCAAATCTGGTCCAGACTGATGGTCTTTAAGTTGCTTAAAAACGACAGCTCTATGTCAGTAGATTTACTGGCATGCAAAAGAACTCCTGCATGATTAAATTCTGGCACACCTGCAATGCTGATATGATCCTGGCAATTGACTGTCATTAAACAACTAAATAATTTAAACGCACGCACACACACGCATGCACACATAGATATTTTTCTAAAACTGCTTTTTTTTGGATTCAGAGGGACTCAAAACATACATTTCCTGTGAAATTTTGACATCAAAATAATTGAATACAATAATTACCCTACTTACTATATGTAGTAGATTAAGTAATAAAAAAAATGTGAAAATATAGTGTTCTTTATGATTTAGTTATTGCTGATAACACAATCAGGCTCACTTAAAGAATGTCACAGATATATACTACTTATGCCATGCAAGTTATCTATGTTTATTAGTTATAGTGTTTACGTTAAGGACACCATGTCCAGGTTAGGACACATATATGGCACAATCTCATTCATCACAGTTTTTCTTTTATATTTGAAGCACACATATTAATGCATGTTAAAAGTGATATATTTTTTAAATTGAAAATTATAAATAAGACTGACCTCTGGAGCCATCCAGTATGGTGTGCCTATGAAAGACTTCCTCTTGTTAATTGTTGCTGTTATTTGCGCAGAAACTCCAAAGTCTGCTAGTTTAACATCTCCAGCCTCAGTAAGCAAGATATTTGCACCCTGCAAAAAGCCAAACAATGCAAATAGAGTATCAGTCTGTTATTGGCATAACCGAGAAATCTTGCTGAACAACTATCAAGAAATGTTATATGTAAAATGCCCTTCAGTAGCACTTTGTTTTCAGACATGACTACCGGAATGAACATTCATTTAGCTAATTATTATTTATTTATGCCAACAAACTTACTGTTGGTGTTTTTAAACACACAAGCCGTGTGTGGGCAAAGTTTAAGAGGTAGAACTGGAACTGGCTTGAGAATTTAATGCCATTCTGGCAGTTTGTCCCAATAGCTCAGTGGTTAGAGCGTCCGCCCGGCAAGCGGAAGGTCTGTGGTTCAAATCCCAGTTGTGGCATTGAATTTTTAAGTTCCAGTTCTACCTCTTAAATTCATTTAGCTTTTAAAAAGTGGCACTTATGTGCAAGAGAAATTATAGAACTAGGTGATGATGTGGTTAGATCGTTTGCCTAACACCTAGGCGGTCTGGGTTTGATCCCTGGGACCTGCATGTGGTATCCGTGGTGGACGAAACAGCATCTGGGCAGGTTTTCTCAGAGTTCCCCAGTTTCCTCCAACACTCATTCCTCCAATTGCCCCATAATCAGCTTTCCATTCATCAATTTCGCCTGCATTTCATATCATCCTCTTCCTCACTCTTATACCTGGTGCTTGGTTGACCACCTGCTTCCAGATCTTTTCTCAATGAGTATGGGTAGTAGCCTGAATTCTCAAGTTCTATAATAATGCAAGGAGGAATAATTCACATGTGGGTTCTTTGCAACATTCAGATATCACGACAGCAGAATTGAAAATCATTAAAAGGATTCAATCAGATTCATTTCCACCTGAAGGTAACACAGTTAATGGTATCTATATTGTTAGGAATGGCCCTACAAAATCTTCTGTACAGAATTTCACATTTTCAGCAAGCAGTTATTCTCTCAGATTCCAGGGCAGCAATTATAGCAATTACTTCCAAGTTGTCACCAAAAAACCAAACTATTATAGAATGTTGGAAGATGCTTAGCCATCTAACAGCACTTCAAAAACACCTAGTCTTCCAATGGATACTGGCTCACTGTGGACTGAGTGGTAATGAGAAAGCTGATTTTCTTGCAAAAAAGGGTACCAGCGGTGTACAAAAATCTATAGTTCATTTACCATTTTATGCAGCTAAAAGATTAGTCAACTCTGAATTCAAAAAAATTATTGCAAAATATTACTATGAAAAATCAAAGAATAAAAGATGGGAACTAACAAACATTCAAACAGTGATTCCTGAGTATCCTCGAAAAACAGCAGTTGCAATCTTCAGGTTGATTACAGGACATGATTGTCTGGCAAAACATTTAAACAGAATTGGGATATATTCTTCACCACTCTGTCCTCTATGTGATCTGCAAGAGGAAATGGATCGAGACCACCTTCAAATATGCCCGGCCACTTCTAGTGCCCCATCCATCAGTGAAAAATATTGGAGAGCAAGAGGATTAATGACTTCATTGTCAGAAATCCAGCATTAGCTAACAACAACATATTGTTAGGAATGAAAATGGTCTCATCTGAGTGAAGACCAAGATTGTGATGAGAGATAACATAATGAACTTTAGGTGCCCATTGCTGTTGCCTAAGAAACATGAAATAGTGTAAGCAATGATCTTTGAGGAGCATCAACTTCATTTTCATGCTGATGTACAGTTTTAATGATCCATTTAAGAAAAAGGTACTGAATAATACAAGGCAGAGGAAAGGTTAAGAAGTGTCTGCAATGTAGACGGTATAAAACTAGAGATTCAGATCCAGATTCTGCTCCTCTACCTAAGTATCATATCAAAGATACCAATGTGTTCGAAATGGTTGGTATTGACCTGGCTGGACCATTGATTTTGCGGACCATTCGAAGGTTCTCTACACCTCTCTACACCTGTGCAGTCTTCTACGCAATTCATTTGGAACTTGTGTCATCGTTAAGTATGGAAGCATTCATTATGCCATTCAGAAGATTTATGACAAGAAGAGGTCATCCTTCTATCATATACTCAGATGACACAAATTTTGTTGAAACTTCCAAAAGATTGAGGAGTCTACACTTCAAAAACTTCAGCAACAATCTAGATTCCATTAAATGATGGGGCAAATTGTGGGAGCAGTTAGTACACTCTATAAAAGAATTACCAAGATGAATGTTAGGAAAACGTGTATTAAGCTAGGAAGAACTCTACCGACTTAACTCTGTGACGTGGAAGCATAATCAGTGGACACACACTGACATATATATCCTGAGGATTTAACTCCATTGACACCATCTATGAGATTTTTGTAAAGGACACTGGTCATTTAGAGAAAGTTAAGTTCCAAGCAAGCTTACGCTACAGACATCTAATGCAAGCGTTGAAACAATGCCTCAGAAAGGAGTATCTGTTTCAACGTCCAAAGGGTAAAACGAGATCAAACTTGAAGGAAGGTGATGTAGGCTCCGAGCAGCAGATGAGGGTAGAGTGGCCACTGACAAGGATTGTATCACTCTTTCCTGGCAAGAACAGTGTTTCTAGAGTAGACAAGTTAAAATTAGAGGACAAAACACTGATAAGAACAACTGACCCTCTAGAGATAGTTGTACAAGAAAATGTCCTTATTTCTAAGAACTGTTTGACTAAGGAGATTCCCCAGGGATACAAAACCTGCAGTAGTTCCCAATGTAAAATATTTTCAACTGTGTAGACTATATTAACATTTATGAGAAAACATATTCATGTGACAAGTGACATGTGACCTTTGTTATTTTATTTTGACTGAAATTATTCCCACAATTTCAGAGTGGGACAAATGTTGAAAATGTAGTTAAAAATGGCAGATTTTAGTTTGACTTCAATTGTCATTTGTTAAAAAAGTTAAAAATGTGAACATTTGTTTATCCATCACGATAATTATTGAACTACGTAACAAGATTTTAAGTTTGAAAACATATAAAAGGAATCAGATTTGGTATTTTAACCTCTTGAGGGATATCGACGTGAAATCACATCCATTTAAAATGGCAGATGAGCGATATGGGCGTTCTGTGCGTTTAAGCATTTAACCCTTATTTATCCCTTATCCAACTCAACTTATTATAATTTTCCCTTTATGAAACATTTTAGTAAGGTCTATATACTTTATTGGCTTACCTTAATATGTTCGTTCTGCAGTGATTTACCTCAAAACAGGGATAAACACACAAGGGTACGTACATCTCCACATTCGCGAATTCCCTTCTTGCGGCACACGAAACACTTTCGAAATGGGCGGGACTTCTTTGCTGTTGGTGGTATCCTTTTAGGATAATGTTTTCCTTGAAGTCTGAGGGGTGCAGGGGTTTTGGATTTTCAACCCCCAACGTGGTATTGTTCAATTAGGCTGCGAGTTACTTATAGTCGGTAGTCAAGGTCGGTCATTGTCCTGTGTGGGTTTAGAGAGCTGTCCAAATCCCCAAACAATTGTATATGGTTATATCCAGTTGGTGCAAAAATACCTTTTTATACCACTTCTCCCTTCAGCTACAAGCAGGAAAGAATACGTATGTATTTCAACAAAGAAAGACACGGACTCTACTCAGTTATGAAACTCGGGTAAGCAAAAGTTGTAATGTTGATCTATTCTGATGACTAATAGACCACGCATGCAGTAGCGATTTATTACACAGTATGCTGACGCATAAGGCACACGTACAATGGGTGTTCCTTTACTGTTTCCTTCCGAGAACTTATATTATATGCGTTCGACAGAGCAAAGTTGACTTTTCATCACAGTGAAACAAAATTGTGCCATTTCAACGTTTTGTAAATACAACTCAACTTTGCTGATGACGTACATTTATACTGCAAATAACGAGTTTTATACCAGTTTTTGTTTCATTAAAATAACTTAATATTTACACAAAATACAGCTGTGTATATACGAAGCGCATTTAACAATTTAAATGCTAGCAGTTCTGGGCTCGCGAACGTTTAAATGGCCATCGCTCAAGAGGTTAATGTAAATTTAAAACAGGTAGTGAAGAAAGCAGCTCACCAAGATGATATTGTCCAAAAATGTGTGATTTTTCAGAATGTGCATATGATTTAAGATTCAGTACCGGATGTCCATTGGAATAAGCAGTAGGCCACGCTCCATAAGTGTATCATTATTAGGGAGAAAATAACCAAATATAACATAAATGTTTCAGAATTCCATAAAATACATTCCACTTTTTCAAAGGTAACAGATTTTTTGAGAACTGCAATATGACATGTGAAAGGGTGTTAATGTAGTGGTTAACCACTCACAAATAACTGGAAATTTAGAAAATTCATCTACCATCCCTGGGCCTTCAGGAAATTTGAAAGAATCTTCAAAAAGCTAAACATAAAACTGGCACCACAAAACAAATACAGTTTAAAAAACCTGCTGAACAAGCCACTTAACAACACCACCCCTTACAATCTCAAATCTGGAATTTACCAAATCTACTGCATTAGTAGCAAAAAATCTATATAAGAAACACAAGAAGAAACTAAAGGAACTTCAGAGGAACATAAAATTTAAACAAACGGAAAAGTCTGCTGTGGCACACCACTTTCGGAATGAAAACCACAACATTGGCCTCAATATAAAATTGTTAAAATCTCTAAATTCACCATACAACTGCACTTTTGGGAAAAGATTTACATAATCAAAAACAACAATGAAGTGATTAACTTTGAAATTCGAGCTTTAAATGAAGTGTTAAAGCTCTGCAGCCTTAACAGCAGATGGCAGCAGGATGATAATAGCAGTGAGGGGGAACAAGAAGATAGCGTCAGTCACGCAACAGCTGATGATGGGACCAAACGGTCTTGAAAACATTTCCTGTTTTTAAAAGAATTTAAGTGAAGGTGAGTGTAAAGTGACTCAAAATGACCTCAAACATGAATACCTCACTGTTAATAGTGCTTCTATTTATAATATACATAAACTGATACTGTATGCTACTTAGCTACCTAATGGATAAATTGACACCAGTACTTGCACAACCATACACCACAACATAGAACCAGCATCTAGTTGAATGTTTTTGCGATAAAGGTTCTATCTTTGGCTCAGCAGATAGACCGTTCGCCTACCACCTAGGCAGCCTGTATTCGATCCCAGGGACCTGCATGTGGTATTTGTGATGGACGAAGCAGCATCTGGGCAGGTTTTCTCCGGGTTCTCTGGTTTCCTTCACCACTCATTCCACCAACTGCTCTATCATAACCTTTCCACTCATCAATTTCGCCTAAATTTCATATCACCCTGTCCCTCACTATCATACTTGGTGCTTGGCTAACCATCCACTTCCAGGTCTTCACTCAGTCCAGTCCATAGACTCCTCTGCTGCCCGACAGGCGTCTTGACCCTAGGCACTGGCTTCTAAGTCCTAGGGGTTGTAAGTCCTACATAAGGTAGGGTAAAGTAGAAGAATATTATCTCCAAAATTGAAATAAACAGTTAATAATTAATACTTGTGTTAACATGCTTTATTGAAAAAACTGCATTTGACATAATTTATCTTGAAACAAACATATTGTATTCTAATACTTGACGGTTGACAATGAAGTCTTTCTTACACTCCAATATTTTTCATAATCATTTTGTATATTGAGAACTAATGCACAAAAAACATTAAAACAACTATGGCGTCCATATAAATTGGCTATTGATTACTCAAATACTCCAAAAAAAGCATTATAAAAAGTAGGTTTTATAGCCTTGTAACTAAGCTGAAGTTTAATTACATTTGATAATCAGGAGTGCAGGTAGATGCTCTTGTATATGTGTGCATGAAAATAAGTGAAGTTTCATTTTAATAATGCCAAATCTAATCAGAGTTTTTAAAAAAATAAAAACAACATATAATATTTTAAATCATTTTGAGACAGAATATTGTAAGACCCCAAATGAAAATCATTTATGTAAATATTTATTGAAAATGTAATTTATTTTTGGTGTTGATACGAATTAGTTGAGTAAAACATGTTGCTATTGTTCATTGTTACAAAAAAAATTAAGTTTGTTTAAAAACGTCATAAATGTTAAGTTTCATATTTAAATTTAATATGTATAAATAAAAGAATTATATACATTTAATATTAAAAGCGAAGGGAGAATAACTAAAGATCGCTTCCCTAACAATAAGGGAACTATTTGATGGACGCATACGCGGATGTACACAAAAAAGGTAGCATCATGTGAAGTGACGCTGGAGTTGTTAACAGCGTCTGTGTGTTTGAGATGAGAAGACGTGTTTCTATAACGCGCGTGGAAGTGGGTAGAAAAGACTTTAGAAAAGTGAAAAGACTATCAATATAATATAAATTGGTGCGACGAAAGATAATTCAATTGTAACAACGAAAAAAGTGTTAATAAAGTAATATATTATAGTGAAGTAACATCGAGTGTTTATTCATTCCACCTAGTACCACACCCGGAGAGAAATAATAGTCTCATTGCTCAATCCGAAGCACATTCCTTTTTATAAAAACAACAACAAATGGCTTACCCAAAAGTGGGGCACGAATTTCGGGTGGAATGAAAAGCTATGGGAAATGAACTTACGCAAAATACCAAGTGACACCAAATCTTCGCGCCAAAAAGGAAGAAGACACCATTAGACAATCCATTGAAATTTACGACTTAGGAGGCGTCACCAAGCTGAAATCAACGGGGGAAGTGCCTAAAAATGCCGATGAACGGATACCCATTGACATGGGGAACATAAGAGATCATCTAGCAAAGTCAACCACCCAGGGGATGCACGTAATGAGATAAATCAATGAGAAAAAAAAGTAGGACCAAAAATTTTTATTTTTACATTCATTTTACTTTTATGTTACTGCGAAGCGGCAAAATAGTAGGATTTTTAAGCCCAAGTGAACTGAATCAAAAAACGAGAATCTCGCGAAAAGAGAAAGAGGTAGGAACAGGAATAGGGGAAGAGGCAGATATGCCTAGTTATCAGATGGAAACAGAAAGTGAGGAAGAGGTAGTAATATGAAAAGACCAAAGGTTACTAATGATCATGTTCGAGAAATTGGAACAAAGTTTAGGTCAGAGTATAGGTCAGAAAATGGAGGAAGTAAGACAGGACTTAGAACATAATAAAAAAGCAGAATCCCTTAACAAGTTTTATGCTCAGTCACAAAGAATACCCCAAGCATATAAAAAACAAGATAAAACTATACAAACAACTATCAGAGAAACTAAAAAGTCAAAAGATATACGAAATGATAATTTTATTCAGGATTTTAACGAAACAGAGCTAGATTTAGCAATAGAACAATTACAGAACAAAAAATCTCCAGGACCTGACAAGATCCACCCAGAGTTTATTAAACACCTTGGCAGGAAAGGAAAAGAAATCCTACTTAAACTGTATAACACGTGTTGGAGAAATACTGTGCCTTCCGACTGGAAAAAAGCCATTATCATCCCGATTTTAAAGAAAAACAAACCCTCAAACAATATTATTGTTTCAGGCCAATATCTTTGACCAGTGTTATTGCAAAAGTGATGGAAAGAATGGTAGCATCTAGACTTAACTGATTCCTAGAATATTACAACTTAATTAATAGTTCACAGACCGGCTTCAGACAGAATCATAGTACAAGTGAAAATGTACTCCTACTAAGCCAAGACATCAAGGAAGCTTTCAATAGAAAGGATGATACCTTGGCAGTATTCATTGATTTTAAATCAACATATGACTCAGTCTGGAGAAACAAATTAATTGAGAAGTTGCAATCAATAGGTGTGAAAAGTTGTTGTTGTTTTCTAGTGCCTTGCATCTGGCAATGAAGCCATTAGCATTCGTGCTTTCCAATACTTTTGAACTGTAGTTTCTTCTGATCTTAATGCTTCACAGGTCTTCAAGTGGTCTTCGTTCATTTCTGCTGGATCGTTACATAGGACACATATTGGTGAGGCTGAGATACCTATCCTGTAGAGATGACTTGCTAAGCAGTCATGATTTGTCAGTAGTCGGAAGGCTGCAACCACTGCTTTCCTTGGTCTCTGGGGGATTATATCTGGGTTCGAAAGTAGTGTAATCCATTTTTTATCTTTGGCATTTGCTTCTATTTCCTGTAGGTATGAATGAGAACATTTTTTAATGATCAAGCGTTTTGATCAAGCGATGTGAAAAGTAATATGCTTAAATGGATAACTCAGTTTATTTCACAAAGATTTTCTGCCACAAAATATAATACATACATTTCCAAATATAAACAAACACACCGAGGACTTCCACAAGGTGCTGTTCTGAGCACAACACTCTTTAACATATATATAAATGACCTTCCATCAATAATAAAAACTTTAGAAACCAAAATTGCTTTATTTGCTGACGATGTAGTCATTTGGACTTCAGGCTCTCCAAAAAAAACCGAATTAATTAAAGACAGAATAGAAACAGCCCTAAACAAAGTACATGAATGGAGCTCCAAAAACCTCATGACTATCAATGTGGAAAAAACAAATTATGAATTATTTACACTAAAATACAAACCAGTTAATATTAACATAAAGCATAATGGTAAACCACTCAAAGCAGTTGATGATGCCAAATACTTGGGCATCACTTTCGACAGAAAGCTAAGTTGGAAAAGACATATAACAAACATCTCAGAAAAGGTTGAAAAGAAACTGCAAATCCTGAAAAGGTTAGCTGGTGCTAAATGGGGCTGCTCAAGGAGAGTCCTTAACACAACATACAAAATGTACGTTAAACCAAACCTCTTGTACTGTTCTGAAGCTTTAATAACAGCAGCAAATGCTAACATCAATAAACTTAAACAAATACAAAATCAGGCTCTTCGCCTAATCACTGGAGCAGTTAAATCCACACCTATTGATGCCATGCTTGCCTTAACACGGACCCCATCAATAACAACAAAAATAGAAGAACAAGCATTGCTCCAACATGAGAAAATGTTACGACTGCCAAACTCTAAATGGACAGAAGAGAACCTCCCCCCTTCAATCCTTAAAACTCATAGTAGTTTCCTAGAAAAGGTAACACAGATTAAATCCAAATTGAACATTCCTAACACCAGAGAAAATCTACTTATAAGAGAAAATCCATTGGAATTATTGCAACCTACCTTCAGTTTGGAATTAATAGAGGAAATAAGTAAATCAGCCACACCAAAAGAAATACAAAAACTTCTAGCTCTGGAAACAATCAATACTAGATATCCCACAGAAGAATGGCTGCAAATATATACTGATGGATCCTCCACGGAAAATCTTACTGGAGCTGGAGTTACGTGTTCACATTTTTCCTTTTATCATTCTGTTAGCAGAGACACAGCAAATTATGATGGAGAAATAGAGGCTATATACATTGCTCTCCGACAATTATTAAATCTTCCCTTAAATAAATTTAACAAGGCAGTAATTCTTTCAGATTCTAAAGCTGCAATTCAGGGAATATGTTCAAATATTACAAAGAAGTCAACAAAAATTAGAGAATGCTACAAAATGTTAGCACAACTCCAAAAAGTTAATAAGACTGTTCATCTCCAATGGATTCCAGCACACTGTGGAGTCATGGGGCATGAAGCTGCAGACTCACTTGCAAAGAAAGGCACAACAATAAAACAAAAGTCTAAATTCAATTTCTCATATTCCTCAATAAAACGCTTGATCATTAAAAAATTTTTTCATTCATACCTACAAGAAATAGAAACAAATGCCAAAGATAAAAAATGGATTACACTACTCTCCAACCCAGATATAATCCCCCAGAGACCAAGGAAAACAGCGGTTGCAGCCTTCCGACTACTGACAAACCATGACTGCTTAGCAAGTCATCTTTACAGAATAGGTATCTCAGCTTCACCAATATGTGTCCATGTGTCCTGTGTAACGATCCAACAGAAATGAACAAAGACCACTTGAAGACCTGTGAAGCATTAAGATCAGAAGAAACTACAGTTCAAAAGTATTGGAAAGCATGAATGCTAATAGCTTCATTGCCAGATGCAAGGCACTAGAAAACAACAACAACAACAACAAAGAGATAGAGGTCCACAATTAAACAGTGACACAACACACAACTCATGCTACACCAACAGCATACTACATGAAATTACACGACCTACATTTGACGAGGTTACTCAGGGGTCTCCGTCTAGGGGATATATGAATGGCAACCACAAGGTACCCAAACTGAGCAGAACATTACTTCCACTTACTGGTGTTTAGCTCCTCACTGTAACTTTTCTATCTGACCTTACCTTGGTCATCGCTTGTTCTCTTCCGACCCCGATGCTATTAGGGTTCCTGAGGGCTAGGGAGTCTTTATTTTTCCAACCTCTCCATTTCTCTAATTTTTCTATAAAACCTTAACCCATAACATGCTGACCTGTCATGGCATATAATACGTCTTCTGATTGGTAATCAGAGGATATGGTCGGTGAATTTATTTTGATAATTCTCCCGGTAAGGTCGGTGAGACCCGTAAACCAATGACAGGTGTGGTCCCCCAGACATTCTGGGGGTTGTGAGAGAGCGATGTGACCACCAAAACATAAAAATATGGTGCTCTCTAAAAAACGGTTACTATTGCTGCTATTGCTCTCTTCAATTTCAAGAATTGTGATATATTCTTCACCACTCTGTCCTCTATGTGATCTGCAAGAGGAAATGGATCGAGACCACCTTCAAATATGCCCGGCCACTTCTAGTGCCCCATCCATCAGTGAAAAATATTGGAGAGCAAGAGGATTAATGACTTCATTGTCAGAAATCCAGCATTAGCTAAGAACAACAACATTTGACGAGGAGAAGGGACACGATCCAAAACTCTTTGTTAAAGAGATGGAAGAGTATTTTAAAGTGAAAAGGATACCAAATGAGCTTAGGATGATGATAGTCAAGAAAAGCTTAAAAAAAAAAGCATCAGAATGGCTAAGGTTAACACTGGCTGGTCATGAATCATATAGCTCATTCAGAAATCTATTCCTATCAAGGTATTGGAGCCCAGCTAAGCAGAACCAGACAAGGGTAGAGTTAGCGACAGGAAGATATGATCCGGCCAAAGGGTTATCGCTAGTCGATTATTTTATGAAAGTAGCCAACAAAGGGAAGCTACTAGACTATAACCTGTCGGAAGCAGAGTTAATTACCAGCATAACAAGACATTTCCCAGACACAGTGAGAACAGGGTTAATTGTTGCGAGGCCAGTAGATTTTGCAGACATGATAGAATTACTAACAGCCTTTGAAATGCAAAATGGTCGGCATAATGAGCATAGACAAAGGAATGGTCACCCAAACTCCTATCTTAAATAGAAGCACGACTACAAACATCCAGAATGAGAGAGAAGATAGAAATACTAGGAGCACCCATGACAGAGGGAGAGGGGCACACCATTTCCCACAACCACACAATCATGGTGAAAGGATGGAGAACACGAGACAGCGGTACCACGACACAATACCAAGGGGTGAATCGAGATACCAAACATATACATATGATCGTAGGAGACCGTACCCATCAAGTGAATCACATACGATTCTGTAGAGAATACTTAAACAACCGAAGACCACCATGCAACAGGGGTTCACACCACAGGGGTGGAAACCAATGGAACACGGGCAACATAAGACAGCGGGAAGTAGATGGAAACGTGCCAAATAGGGCGGATGTTGCACAGAATACAGAAATAACAACCACCACTAACACCCAGGGAAATTACCACGACCAAGTTCACCCCAATCGAATTGATGACCAACACAAAACCTAAGCGATTGACAATTGAAATCGACACTACGATGGTTGCTCAAAGGGAATTGACAGGAAAGGAAAAATGTCAATTGGCATTCAGGAGGTTGCAGCAAAAAGCAGAAAAAGGGAGAAATAAAGTAAAAAGGTTCATCAGGAAATGGTCCCCACAAGTTGGAGAAAGGGTGCTCCTAAGAAGGCACAAAGCATCCAAGGCATCTGAAAAAAGATCTGGGAAAATGGAACTACTGTACACTGGACTGCTAGTCATACAGAAACAGCTGGGTGAACATACATAAGAGCTACAGAATACAAATGGCAGGTTGGTAGGAAGATACCATAAAAACAAATTAAAATCATACAAAGAAAGGACCAAATAGTCTTTGCCAACAAACATGTAAGGCAGGAACAGTAGAGATGATGAAAAATAATAATTTTTAATGGGTTTCTTACAGAAAATTATATACAGGTTGAAAAATACAACAAGAAAGAAAATCAACATAGTCATTGGCTATAATGACCACCGAGGGCATTGTCAATGAAGACGGATGAGAATACTGATTGTCATTAAAGAAACGAATTATAGCAACGAAAAAAATGTGTTTTTGACATAAGGATGTCAGGGACAAAAATAAAAAGGAATCAATTGTGGTGACAAAGAGAAAATATTTTTGACACGAGGGTGTCGAGGGTGAATTAAGAAGAAAAAGAATATAGTTGCAGAATAATTATAAGTATAGAAGTTTTCTCTTATAGAGATAAGAGATAAAGAGGTGACAATTAGTGAAGTAAGAAAAACCATAGTCAGAAAAGCAATGCCCATGAATTAAGATGGATATAGCCAGTGTTAAGCTTGAAGAAATGTCGAACTAAACAATAGTGAATAAGAACCCAATGTCATAATAGTATCATTAGTAACATCAGAGTTTAAGAATTGAGTCAACGACCTGCCCATACATAATAAGCTTGCCAGACAAAGAACTGAATAAAATTGCCATAAATATGATCATAATCATTAGCTCAAGGTTTGCATCCTGTTTTTCTCTCCTCATAACAAAGAACATAAGTCAAAAGTCACAGAATAAACCATGATACACTTAAATAATATTTGTGTCAATATCAAATGTAAAAACTTAGGAATATTCTTGGTGTTGTGTTGTGTAATAACTGAATATGTTAAAATTACAAAGACAATGCTGTGTTATGCCAAAGCAAAAGCCAAAAGCATACAGCGAAGAAGACTGTAAAGAAAAAAAAGGTATTGTACAAAGTAAAAAGATTGTATCAGAGGAATAGGGAGAAGTGTTGTATTGTGTTTCAAGATTGTGAATGTATGTAACAACTTGAAAAACAAAACAAGGGGCATGTGAGACAGAATATTGTAAGACCCCAAAAGAAAATCATTTATGTAAATATTTATTGAAAATGTAATTTATTTTTGGTGTTGATACAAATTAGTTGAGTAACGAAAACATGTTGCTATTGTTCATTGTTACCAAAAAAATTAAGTTTGTTTAAAAATGTCATAAATGTTAAGTTTCATATTTAAATTTAATATGTATAAATAAAAGAATTATATACATTTAATATTAAAAGCGAAGGGAGAATAACTAAAGATCTCTTCCCTAACAATAAGGGAACTATTTGATGAACGCATACGTGGATGTACACAAAAAAGGTAGCATCATGTGAAGTGGCGCTGGAATTGTTAATAGCGTCTGTGTGTTTGAGATGAGAAGACGTGTTTCTATAACGCGCGTGGAAGTGGGTAGAAAAGACTTTAGAAAAGTGAAAAGACTATCAATATAATATAAATTGGTGCGACGAAGGATAATTCAATTGTAACAACGAAAACAGTGTTAATAAAGTATTACATTATAGTGAAGTAACATCGAGTGTTTATTCATTCCAACTAGTACCACACCCGGAGAGAAATAATTGTCTCATTGCTCAATCCGAAGCAATACAATTCTAAAAACAGCACCAATTTCATTCAATAATTTTAATAATAATGACATCTTGATGGTAAAATTTTCTCAGAACTTGTCTTGTTTGAGATGGAATGACTCGAGAAATGTTCCAGACACTAGTTTGGAAGGGAAGCCCCAATTGCATAGAAGCCCTGCTCTCTTGGGCTGACACCTCTTGATTTCTTCTTGTAGAGGCACATTAGAAACTTCACACACGTGACATTAATTCTCAAACAGAAAAACTTCTTGCCAAGATAGTTTCAGCATCTGATAAGGTTCATAAGAATGAACTAGAATTTGACAATGTTATGCTTTATGAAACATCTTTGGTAAAATAAAATTTTTTAGTACACAGGATAGTTGGTTAATTCCTTCACCAATATGGACGAGATATCTTGTCCTATGCAGCTCTTTCAAATAATCAACCTAACCAACTGCTAATTACCTGGATAACAATGCCAATGCTTGGCTTCAACATTGGGATTTATGACCATACACTTTAACCTCTTGAGCGATGGCCATTTAAACGGCCGCGAGCCGAGAACTGCTAGCATTTAAATTGTTAAATGCGCCTCGTATATACACAGCTGTATTTTGTGTAAATATTAAGTTATTTTAATGAAACAAAAACTGGTATAAAACTCGTTATTTGCAGTATAAATGTACGTCATCAGCAAACTTGAGTTGTATTTACAAAACGTTGAAATGGCACAATTTTGTTTCACTGTGGTGAAAAGTCAACTTTGCTCTGTTGAACACATCTAATATTAGTTCTCGGAAAGATACAGTAAAGAAACACCCATTGTATGTGTGGCTTATGCGTCAGCATACTGTGTAATAAATCGCTACTGCATGCGTGGTCTCTTGAGTCATCTGAGTAGATCAACATTACAACTTTTAAGAGGTAGAACTGGAACTTAAAAATTCAATGCCACAACTGGGATTTGAACCACAGACCTTCCGCTTGCCGGGCGGACGCTCTACCACTGAGCTATTGTGACAAACTGCCCACACACGGCTTGTGTGTTTAAAAACACCAACAGTAAGTTTGTTGGCATAAATAAATAATAATTACAACTTTTGCTTACGCGAGTTCCGTAACTGAGTAGAGTCCGTGTCTTTCTTTGTTGAAATACATACGTATTCTTTCCTGCTTGTAGCTGAAGGGAGAAGTGGTATAAAAAGGTGTTTTTGCACCAACTGGATATAACCATATACAATTGTTTGGGGATTTGGACAGCTCTCTAAACCCACACAGGACAATGACCGACCTTGACTACCGACTATAAATAACTTGCAGCCTAATTGAACAATACCACGTTGGGGGTTGAAAATCCAAAACTCCTGCACCCCTCAGACTTCAAGGAAAACATTATCCTAAAAGGATACCACCAACCGCAAAGAAGTCCCGCCCATTTCGAAAGTGTTTCGTGTGCCGCAAGAAGGGAATTCGCGAATGTGGAGATGTACGTACCCTTGTGTGTTTATCCCTGTTTTGAGGTAAATCACTGCAGAACGAACATATTAAGGTCATAGTAGGCCTAGGAAGAACCGGTACGTTTGACCAAATGGCTCATCATTTATTGTGTGTATTTCAATATATAGTGATCATCAGTAATTAGTTTACATCGTAATTTGTTCACTAAAGCATATTGTGCTAGTAAGATTATTAGGAACAAAGGCACATAAGGCTTGTGTAAGTTCTAGAGAGATTTGTGTTGTGTATGTGCTCAAGATCAAACTTGGTTAACGTCGAGTCACGTTTTAATGGATTTTTGTGGAAATTGTGTTTTCCAAGTGCAATAGTGGTGTTATCCTAGCATTCTCAGATAGTGATAAACGTTTAAGAGTAAGATCTTTTACGGTTGTGTGTATTTAGCTGGAATAACCTACGATTTGTGTTAAATACGGAAAAGGCCACCTAAAACATCTGTATTGTTAATTTATGATAGCAACACTGCATTTCACAAAAAATCTATATTTATGTAAAATTTATGAACAATAACCTATAGCTGGAAGCTGTTAGTGGATTACACAACAACTTACACTATTCATACAAGTTTAAAGCCTTAGTTTAACCTAATACCAATATTTTTTATTATTATTATAAAATGTCCATATTGCTGCCGAACCATTACACGTAGTGTTTGTGTATTAGAAAGCTATTTGAAGATATTTGGAGCATTCGGATATATTAATAATAATCTCAATATGCACAGGAGATCTAAAAAGGCAGTTATCGATGTCAATAAAGACAAATGTGATGAGATACAAAAAGTGAAATCTCCCAAACCAAACTCCAGTTCCAATAAAACCAATATAGATACTAATGTATATGCACTGGGAGTGAGCAGGCAATCTTTGGAAAATAAGGTAAATAAGGAGACAGTTGAAATTGAGTGTGACCAGGAGGATACTGATCTGGAAGTAGATACAGAAACTAATCCTGAAGCAGAATTTTCTGAAAGAAACGACTTTAATGAAGTTATTATGGCCATATCAACTATTATAGCCAAAGTAAAGATAGTGGGTAAGAAAAAGGAGACTCTTTTTAAGCTCATTCGAAAATGCACGGATTTGTACCAAGATGTTCGTGATGAACCAATAACGCAAAAGGCTGAAAATTGCATTTTGAGAGAACTTAATTGTAACAAACCACAAAAAGAAGAACAGTCACAACAGATGCCTATAAATAGTTTTACTTACGCGCAATCACTAGCCATACCTGCACGACCGGAAAAAGAAGTCCAACTTCATAGAACAATTGAAAAGAAAGGACACACCGTTTTTATCTCTGCAACAAATGGACAAAGTGTGCGTGAAATACAAGAAGTTGTCACCAAAAAGTTACATCCGGCAAAAGATAAAATAAAAGTAAAGTGTATTCGCACAACTATGGATAAATTAGTCTTGGAAACTGAGAGCCAAGAGGATGTTGACAAAATTATGAACCATCCAGCTTTATCTGATGAACCTATAAAAGTGGAGCTTCCGAAAAAAAGACTTCCGCTTATGATTTTATATGATATCTTTAGTGGACAATCTAGCGAAGAAATAACTGAAAACATATATCAACAAAATTTTTCTCATTTAATGACCTTTGAGGAATTTAACAAACATTTCCGTCTACATTTTAAAACTGGTCCACGGGAAAAGGCGACGGTACAGCATGTGGCTGAAGTATCGGCAAGAATGAGACAGCAGATTTTACAAATTGGGAAATTATATGTTGGTTTCCAGGCAATTACCATAAAAGACTATATAGTAGTTGCCAGATGTATGAAGTGTCACGACTTAGGGCACATAGCAAGAAATTGCAGAGCACAAGAAGCCAGTTGTGGGCATTGCGATGAGTTGGGCCATACCAAACCTAATTGCAAAAAGATAGGACGACCGGCCACTTGTATTCCTTACCTCAGAAGAGGAAAAATCTGTAAAGGACGACGAGACTGCCTCACTTACAAGATCTACTGGGAACGTCTGATAGCAAAAACTGATTATGGCGTTTAAGCTCCAAACATGGAATCAAAACATTCTTAAAATAGGACAAATTAATGCTCAGAATAGCCGTTTAGTGATGGCAGAGATTAGAAAAGTCACCGAAGAAATGCAATTTGATGTTTTGTGTATACAAGAACCATATTGCATTAAAGGTAAACCTGCACACCTTCCCATCTCCACCAGACATATTACGACAGGATTTAGTCCCAAAGCATCAATTTTAATAGCGAATGCTAATCTACAAGTGACTAGGATACATCAAGTCTGTGATGAACATACTTCATGTGTTGAAGTATGTTATAAAAGAGGAACGCTCATCTTAGTAAGCATGTATTTTCAATACAGTCATCCGATAGAACCATTCATCAATAAGATGCGTATAATAAACAACATGTATCCCCATACTCCAGTCGTATATGCTGCGGATTGTAACAGCAAATCCCCCTGGTGGTATAGTACCACTAGAGATGCAAGAGGTGAACTAATGGAAGAAGCCATAGCAGAATTACAGCTCCACATTCTAAATGAGCCGCTTAATCCTCCAACATTCCAAAATGATGCTGGTTCAACCAGTAATATTGATATTACGTTAGCAAACCACAAAGCTGCTGAGAATGTTTCGAATTGGATGGTAGGTCAGGATCTTACTACCAGTGACCATAATCTCATCTATTTCCAATATAGGCAACAACAGAACACTATAGCAACTGTTATATCTAAAAGACGAACTTTTAACATCAAAAAGGCAAATTGGGAAGCCCTGAAAGAAAATCTACTAATGCCACCCTCAATTAATGTGGGTGACGATATTGACTACAAAGCTTCTGAGCTTACTAAGGCCATTCAGAAAGCTATGATTGAGGCAATTCCAAGAAGTAAGCCACGTCCTTTTAGTAATAATATCTGGAACGAAAAACTGCAGAAACTTCGGATTAAAATGAGGAAAGCACGCCGAGCATATCAGACTTCTATCTTAAACACGGAGAGGCAAACACATCTTAGAAAATACCAACTATTGAAAGAGGAATTTAGAACTTCTTTAAAAGATCTGAGGGAAAGATCATGGGATAATTTTGTTGAGAATGCTTTAACCACCAATATATGGGGCATCCCATATAAGATAGCCACTGAAAAAATAAAGTCTCCAGAAGTCCTCTCTACATTACTTAAACCAAACGGTGAACTAACTAAAGGATGGATTGAATCTATACAAACCCTGCTAACTACTCTCCTTCCCTCAGATAACCATGAGTCAGATACAATCCAGCACAAACAACTTAGAAAGGATTTCACCTCTGACGAACCAACAGCTGGAGTCGTCTATCCCTTTGACAGATCTGAAGTTCTGCATGCATTACAAATCCTCAAAAAGGAGAAGGCTCCAGGACCTGATCAAATACATGCAGAAATACTCATACATATTGCACCAGAAATAACTCCATATCTAACACATCTCTTCAATGAATGTCTATGGCAAGGCCGTATTCCCTATTGCTGGAAAGAAGCCAGTATCACGATCTTACATAAAGGTGGCGATAAGGATCCTGCATTGCCAAAATCTTATAGACCGATTTGTCTACTTAACCTTTTGGGTAAAGTACAAGAAAAACTCCTATGTAAACGCATACAAGAGTTTAGGATCCTGAAAGGCCTTAATCCTACTCAATATGGTTTTAGATCTGGAAAGTCAACCACGGATGTAATATCTAAAGCCATAATTGCAGCTAAGAACTCTAAAAAGAACTATGTGATGGGTCTCTTCTTTGATATACCTGGAGCTTTCGATAACCTCTGGTGGCCTGCACTTTTTGAACGCATGCGCCAACAAGAATACCCAAAAAGCCTTTATAGAATTCTGAAGAACTATTGTGTAGACCGCCGAGTCAACATCACAGGGGCAAATAATACTGTTACACGTGATATTACGAAAGGATGCCCGCAAGGTTCTATATTGGGTCCAATATTCTGGGATATAAGTTTGGAGCCTCTGCTTAATGAGTTAGTAGTTGACACACAAATATATACCACTATAGCATATGCGGATGATCTGCTTTTATTAATAGAAGGAAACACCCGCCTGGAACTGGAAACAAAATCTTCTGATGTGACCCAGAAGGTATATAAATGGTGCAACTCTGTTAAACTACAAATTGCAGCTAACAAATCTGCATATTTGCTATTTAAAGGTAAATTATTAAGAAACCCAGTTATACGAATACACGAAGAACGTATTCAACGCCACAAGTATATTAAATACCTTGGAATAACGCTTGATGAGAAAGGCAACTTCAAGACACATGTCACTCAGGTCTGCAACAAAGCCAGTAAAATTATGATGAAGATTGCCAGTATTGCCCAACGTCAATATAAACTGCCTCTCACTACCATTAGAACATATCATAATTGTATCTTTACTGCCATCATTACATATGGTGCAGGAGCGTGGGCACAGTGTATGCAAAAATTAAACCTCGTCGCAGATCTCAGAAAATGCCAGAGGAAAATTCTTCTCCGTTTTACTGGAGCAGCAAGAACAACCTCTACTATGGCTCTTCTTGTGGCCACTGGTACCTGGCCAATAGATCTACAGGTTTGCCTATATGGTACTTACTATTGGCTAAAGAAAAGCAATCAACAGAAGATAGAAGATATTATAGGAAAACGATGCTATATGAAAAGACAAATAAGGACTGAGTTAATATCCTTACGGCAGTCAGAATGGGATAACCTGCAAACTGGGAGACGCACCTATATGTTTTACCCTAATATACGAGAAAGGTTACGACTAAAGCACCTAAATCCCTTACAAGCTGCATTACACTATATTACGGGCCATGGGCCATATGGTACTTACTTAAAACGTTTTAGTATCATCAACTCTGAAATGTGCACCAGATGCAATACAGAAGATACTCCTGAGCATGTAATGTTGTTTTCTAGTGCCTTGCATCTGGCAATGAAGCCATTAGCATTCGTGCTTTCCAATACTTTTGAACTATAGTTTCTTCTGATCTTAATGCTTCACAGGTCTTCAAGTGGTCTTCATTCATTTCTGCTGGATCGTTACACAGGACACATATTGGTGAGGCTGAGATACCCATTCTGTAGAGATGACCCGCCAAGCAGTCGTGATTTGTCAATAGTCGGAAGGCTGCAACCGCTGTTTTCCGTGGTCTCTGGGGGATTATATCTGGGTTGGAAAGTAGTGTAATCCATTTTTTATCTTTGGCACTTGTTTCTATTTCTTGTAGGTATGAATGAGAAAATTTTTTAACGATCAAGCGTTTTATTGAGGAATATGAGAAATTGAATTTAGACTTTTGTTTTATTGTTGTGCCTTTCTTTGCAAGTGAGTCTGCAGTTTCGTTCCCCATG
Source organism: Tenodera sinensis (assembly GCA_030765045.1). Lineage (NCBI taxonomy): Eukaryota > Metazoa > Arthropoda > Insecta > Mantodea > Mantidae > Tenodera > Tenodera sinensis. The sequence continues at coordinate 84,349,989 of CM060961.1, forward strand.
ACTCCACAGTGTGCTGGAATCCATTGGAACTGAACAGTCTTATTAACTTTTTGGAGTTGTGTTAACATTTTGTAGCATTCTCTAATTTTTGTTGACTTCTTTGTAGTATTTGAACATATTCCCTGAATTGCAGCTTTAGAATCCGAAAGAATGACTGCCTTGTTAAATTTATTTAAGGGAAGATTTAATAATTGTCGGAGAGCAATGTATATAGCCTCTATTTCTCCATCATAATTTGTTGTGTCTCTGCCAACAGAATGATAAAAGGAAAAATGTGAACACGTAACTCCAGCTCCAGTAAGGTTTTCCTTGGAGGATCCATCAGTATATATGTGCAGCCATTCTTCTGTGGGATACCTAGTATTGATTGTTTCCAGAGCTAGAAGTTTTTGTATTTCTTTTGGTGTGTCTGATTTACTTATTTCCTCTATTAATTCCAAACTGAAGGTAGGTTGCAATAATTCCAATGGATTTTCTCTTATAAGTAGATTTTCTCTGGTGTTAGGAATGTTCAATTTGGATTTAATCTGTGTTACCTTTTCTAGGAAACTACTATGAGTTTTAAGGATTGAAGGGGGGAGGTTCTCTTCTGTACATTTAGAGTTTGGCAGTCGTAACATTTTCTCGTGTTGGAGCAATGCTTGTTCTTCTATTTTTGTTGTTATTGATGGGGTCTGTGTTAAGGCAAGCATGGCATCAATAGGTGTAGATTTAACTGCTCCAGAGATTAGGCGAAGAGCCTGATTTTGTATTTGAGTTTATTGATGTTAGCATTTGCTGCCGTTATTAAAGCTTCAGAACAGTACAAGAGGTTAGGTTTAACATACATTTTGTATGTTGTGTTAAGGACTCCCCTTGAGCAGCCCCATTTAGCACCAGCTAACCTTTTCAGGATTTGCAGTTTCTTTTCAACCTTTTCTGAGATGTTTGTTATATGTTTTTTCCAACTTAGCTTTCTGTCGAAAGTGATGCCTAAGTATTTGGCATCATCAACTGCTTTGAGTGGTTTACCATTATAATTTATGTTAATATTAACTGGTTTGTATTTTAGTGTAAATAATTCATAATTTGTTTTTTCCTCATTGATAGTAATGAGGTTTTTGGAGCTCCATTCATGTCCTTTGTTTAGGGCTGTTTCTATTCTGTCTTTAATTAATTCGGTTTTTTTTGGAGAGCCTGAAGTCCAAATGACTACATCGTCAGCAAATAAAGCAATTTTGGTTTCTAAAGTTTTTATTATTGATGGAAGGTCATTTATATATATGTTAAAGAGTGTTGTGCTCAGAACAGCACCTTGTGGAAGTCCTCGGTGTGTTTGTTTATATTTGGAAATGTATGTATTATATTTTGTGGCAGAAAATCTTTGTGAAATAAACTGAGTTATCCATTTAACCATGTTACTTTTCACACCTATTGATTGCAACTTCTCAATTAATTTGTTTCTCCAGACTGAGTCATATGCTGATTTAAAATCAATGAATACTGCCAAGGTATCCTCCTTTCTATTGAAAGCTTCCTTGATGTCTTGGCTTAGTAGGAGTACATTTTCACTTGTACTATGATTCTGTCTGAAGCCGGTCTGTGAACTATTAATTAAGTTGTAATATTCTAGGAACCAGTTAAGTCTAGATGCCACCATTCTTTCCATCACTTTTGCAATAACACAGGTCAAAGATATTGGCCTGAAACTATTAATATTGTTTGAGGGTTTGTTTTTCTTTAAAATCGGGATGATAATGGCTTTTTTCCAGTCGGAAGGTACAGTCATTCTCCAACACGTGTTATATAGTTTAAGTAGGATTTCTTTTCCTTTCCTGCCAAGGTGTTTAATAAACTCTGGGTGGATCTTGTCAGGTCCTGGAGATTTTTTGTTCTGTAATTGTTCTATTGCTAAATCCAGTTCTGTTTCGTTAAAATCCTGAATAAAAATATCATTTCGTATACCTTTTGGCTTATTAGTTTCTCTGATAGTTTTTTGGATAGCCTTATCTTGTTTTTTATATGCTTGGGGTATTCTTTGTGACTGAGCATAAAACTTGTTAAGGGATTCTGCTATTTCCCTATCTGTAGTTAAGCTTTTGTTATTATGTTTTAATGTTTAACTGTAATGTAATGTTTAACTGTCAGAAATACAGTGAAATAGCACAATCTAACAGGGAAAAGCTCATGTACCTCACTTTATCGGAAATGGTCAGGAATACGGAAAATCTAAATGCTTTAAATGAGTTAGCGACTCAAATCAGTATAGCAGAAAGATCTTTAAGACAAACTGAACAAGAAAGAAATCTAAGAAATTTTTATACACCTCCAGCGACTGTTGTAGCACCATCCCGTCGATCGTTAAGATTGTCAAACCAACTGTAAGCAGAAAGGAGAAGAACGAGGCCAAAACGACAGCCTGATGAGACTTGGACAGCCTACCAGAGACTAGAGACAACTTTACAATATCACCAATTTTCCTTATTGTTATTTAGTTTAATTTAGTTTTAGTTTAATTTAGTTTTCTGCACATTCTATTGTGAACAAATTGTAATAAATAAGTTTAAATAAATGAAAATATCCGCACACTACGTCCAGATATAAGAAATTAGGTATCTGGACATAGCTGGCAGATATTATTTTATTTTATTTTATATTAAGGTAAGCCAATAAAGTATATAGACCTTACTAAAATGTTTCATAAAGGGAAAATTATAATAAGTTGAGTTGGATAAGGGATAAATAAGGGTTAAATGCTTAAACACACAGGACGCCCATATCGCTCATCCGCCATTTTAAATGGACGTGATTTCACGTCAATATCCCTCAAGAGGTTGAGACAGAATATTGACCAATAGAAAATCGTTCATATAAATGTTTTTTTAAGAGTGTATAAATTTCTAGTTCTTGTTTGGGTGTATCAGGGACTTATTTTTAATATTCAGGATAGCCAATGTTTTCTTGTCACTTTGTGTTCAACCAATAAAAACTATTTGCGCGGATGAATACAAAAAAATGGCGGTGTTGCGTCAGAGAGACGCCAAGGACTATTTTCATTAGCGTCTGTGTGCTCAAGATGAAAGGACGTGTTTTTTTGGTAGTGTGTGAACATGGAACTTTCACCAAACCTTTATCCAGTGTAGATTCTACCTAATTGTGAAAGTTGTTGATTAATTAATTTGGTGCTGAGAGTGTAAAATAACGAAATGTTAATGAATAAATAAGTTGTGATAAAGGAACATTGATTTATGCATTCCATTCTGTTACCACAACCCTGTAGATAAGAGTCGCATCTGCTATCAAAGTATTTCATCTTTCAGTAAGAACATTATTCCTGCTGCTATGTAATAATCTTTATAAAAACAGCACCAAAATGGCTTACCCAACGTGGAACGCGAATTTAGAATGGAATGCAAAATTACGAAAATTGAAATTACAATAAACACCAACTGACGCCATCACATTGCACAGGAAAAAGACGCCATTAGACCATCGTTTGATATCGCCATCAGAACATCGATACACGGAGAATCAACGTGGGAAAAACACCGGAGATCATCTAGCAAAGCCAACTGCCCAGGAGACGTAAATAACTGGACGAAGAAACAACGGAAAAGAAAGTAGGATCAACATTTTTTGTTCTCACATACATTTTATTTCCATTTTTTATGTTACTGAGAAGCGGCAAAGTAGTGGGACTTTTAACCTTAAGTGAATTGGATAAAGAAATTAAAATGTCGCGAAAAGAGATAGAAACAGAAGTGGGGGAAGGGGCAGATAGGCCTAGTTATCAGTTAGAATTAGAAAGTGAGGAACAGCTAGCAATAAGCAAAGACCAAAGGTTATTAATGATCATGTTTGAAAGACTAGAACAGAAAATGGAACAAAACAAGGTAGAATTAGGTCAGAAAATGGAACAAAATAATGCAGAATTAAAACAGGACATAGAACAAAGTTTAGGTCAGAGTATAGGCCAGAAACTAGAACAAAATAAGGTAGAATTAGGTCAGAAAATGGAACAAAATAACGCAGAATTAAAACAGGACATAGAACAAAGTTTAGGTCAGAAAATGGAGGAAGTGAGACAGAACTTAGAACAGAAAATAGAATTAGGAAGAAAGGAGTGTAAAGAAAATATGAAAGTAATGGAAACTAATTTGAAATTAGTACATAAAAACATAAATGAGACAAAGGAAGGCTTACAAACTAGGATAGAAATCGTAGGAGATAGGATGGGAAAAATAGAATCAGAAATGAGAGAAAACAAGATTGTATCAGAAGGAGAAATTGCTAGATGTAAAGATGAAATAACAGAATGTAATACAAGTGTAGATGAGAGTTATTTGAATAATGTACAAAATGTTGACTCACCATACAGAGAAAGAGGTTCACAATGAAACAATGACACAACACACAACACATGCTACACCAACAGCATACTACATGAAACCATACCACCTACATTTGACGAGGAGAAGGGAGACGATCCAAAACTCTTTGTTAAAGAGATGGAAGAATATTTTAAAGTGAAAAGGATACCAAACGAGCTTAGGATGATGATAGTTAAGAAAAGCTTAAAAAACAAGGCGTTAAAATGGCTCAGGTTAACACTAGCTGGTCATGAGTCGTATAGCTCATTCAGAAATTTATTCCTATCAAGGTATTGGGGCCCAGCTAAACAAAACCAAACTAGGGTAGAGCTAGCGACAGGTAGATACGATCCAACCAAAGGGTTGTCGCTAGTCGATTATTTTATGAAAGTAGCCAACAAAGGAAAGCTATTAGACCCCAACTTGTCGGAGGCAGAACTAATTACCAGCATAACAAGACATTTCCCAGACACAGTGAGAACAGGGTTAATTGTTGCGAGACCAGTAGATTTTGCAGATATGATAGAATTGCTGACAGCCTTCGAAACACAAAATGGTCGGCCTAATGAGCATAGACATAGGGACGGTCACCCAAACTCACCCATCTTAAACCGGAGCACGGCTATGAACAACCAGAGTGAGGGAGAACATAGAAATACTAGGAGTACCCATGAAAGGGGGAGAGGGGCACACCATTTCCCACAACCACATAATCATGGCGAGAGGATGGAGAACACAAGACAGCGGTACCACGACACAATACCGAGGGGTGAATCGAGATACAGAACGCATAGATATGATCGTGGAAGACCAGGAGACCGTACCCATCAAGTGAATCATATACGATTCTGTAGGGAATGCTTGAACAGCCAAAGGCCGTCATACAATAGGGGTTCACGTCAAAGGGGCAGAAACCAATGGAACACCGACAACGTAAGACAACAGGAACAGAATGAAAATGTGCCGGATAGGACCGATGCTGCACAGAATACAGAAACGACAACCACCACCAACACTCAGGGAAATTACAACAACTAAGTTCGTCCCAACCAAGTGGATGACAAACAACAAAATCTCAGCAACTTACAATTGACATCGACACCATGATGGCTACACAGAGAGAAAGATGGAACCACTGGTCATAACAAAACAGCTGGGTGACCACACGTATGAGCTACAGAATACAAATGGCAAGTTGGTAGGAAGATACCATAAAAATAAATTAAAGCCATACAAAGAAAGGACCAAATAGTCTTTGCCAACAAATGTGTAAGGCAGGAGTAGTAGAGATGAAGGAAGATAAAAATTTTTAATGGGTTACTTATAGAAAATTATGTTCAGATTAGGAATTACAACAAGGAAGAAAATCAACATAGTCATTGGCTATATCGACCACAAAGAGCATTGTCAACAAAGACAGATGAGGACACTGATTGTCATTAAAGAAATGAATCATAGCGACGGAAGATAATATGTTTTTGACATAAGGATGTCAGGAACAAAAATAAAAACGAATCAATTATGATGACAAAGATGTCGAGGGTAAATTGAGAAGAAAAATAATACAATTACAGAATAATTATAAGTATAGAAGTTTTCTCTTACAGAAATAAGAGACAAAGAAGTGACAATTAGTAGAGTAAGGAAAACCATAATCAGAAAAACAATGCCCATGAATTAAGATGGATATAGCCAATGCTAAGCTCGAAGAAATGTTGAACCAAACAACAATGAATAATAACCCAATTAAGAAAAATAGTACCATTAGTAACATCAGAGTTTAAGAACCGACTCAACAACCTGCCTATACATAAGCTTATAAGACAAAGAAGGCAAAGAACTGAATAAAATATTGCCATAAACATGATCATAATCATTAGCTCAAAATTTGTATCCTGTTTTTCTCTCCTCATAGCAATGAATACAAGTCAAAAACCACATAATAACCCTTAAACCCTAACCACTCACTCACTCACCACATAATAAACCATGATACACTTAAATTATATTTGTGTCAATGTCAAATGTACAATAACTGAATATGTATTGTGTAATAATTGAATATGTATTGTGTAATAGCAGAACATATGTGGTATGATAGCTGGAGATATTGTACAATAACTGAATATGTATTGTATAACAATTGGACATGTTATGTAATAACCAAATGTGTTGTACAATAACTGAATATGTATTGTATAATAACTGAATGTATTGTGTAGTAATTGAATATGTGAAATTTATAAAGACATGCTATATCATGCCAAAACAAAAGCCAAAGACAAACAGTGAAGAAGACTGTAAAGAAAAAAAAAAAAAAAAATATTGTACAAAGTGATTGAATCATAGGAGTAGGGAGAAATATTGTATTGTGTTTCAAGATTGTAAATATAGGTGACAACTTGAAAAACAAAACAAGGGGCATATGAGACAGAATATTGACCAATAGAAAATCGTTCATATAAATGTTTTTTTAAGAGTGTATAAATTTCTAGTTCTTGTTTGGGTGTATCAGGGACTTATTTTTAATATTCAGGATAGCCAATGTTTTCTTGTCACTTTGTGTTCAACCATTAAAATCTATTTGCGCGGATGAATACAAAAAAATGGCGGTGTTGCATCAGAGAGACGCCAAGGACTATTTTCATTAGCGTCTGTGTGCTCAAGATGAAAGGACGTGTTTTTTTGGTAGTGTGTGAACATGGAACTTTCACCAAACCTTTATCCAGTGTAGATTCTACCTAATTGTGAAAGTTGTTGATTAATTAATTTGGTGCTGAGAGTGTAAAATAACGAAATGTTAATGAATAAATAAGTTGTGATAAAGGAACATTGATTTATGCATTCCATTCTGTTACCACAACCCTGTAGATAAGAGTCGCATCTGCTATCAAAGTATTTCATCTTTCAGTAAGAACATTATTCCTGCTGCTATGTAATAATTTTTATAAAAACAGCACCAAGGTTAAGGCACAATAAGAGTGAGTTAGCTATCAAACCAAAAATCACAGGATGAAATCTCAGTAAAATGTTTATTCTGCATTCAAGAGAAAGTGTGGTAAAGGATGGCAAGGGTCCAACTAAAGCAACTGGTGAGTTGGCATGATAGGATCCTAATAGGTTTTGATTGAATATAGATATGAGACAGAATATATGGTTAGTCCCCAAAAAGAAAATATTTATATAAAAAATATTGTAAATCTAGCTTATTTTTCATGTTGGTAATGATTTGGTTAGTGTTAAATGTGTTACACCATTGTTTCATTGTTGAGAATATTATTTGTTTATTAGCATCATTGATGTTATGCTCCAATCAATTTAATATATATATATATAATTATAAGAATTATTTTAAATGTAATATTAAAAGTGTTGGGAGGATAGATTGTAAAATACTTCATTCCATGTCCACGTGGACATTCATATTCATCCTGTACCTCAACCCGAGATAACTACAGAGTCGAAAGCTCTTCACCTACATCATTTTAATTGAAAAACTGCACCAGATATGTGCACCTGACCCTTTTTTATATAAAAAAATCACTCGTAGCATTGTGCAGTGTAGGAGATCAAATAATGCTGCACTCAGCATGTGTTGAGATGGTGGAGCAGAAGATATAGTATTGATATGGTCATGTCATATTGTCAGATGTTCGTGCCTTAAGGTAACAAAATTTTATTTTTTATTTCATTTTCATTCCAATTCCAAGAGGACAGCTTTTAATGCATCACTTCACCTCACTGGATATCCTTCAAGGGGTTAAGTTAAGTGTAGATATAAAATCAATTATTTTGTTCTTGAAATTTCCAATCTTGCACTGACTCAAGATCTTTTAATGACATTTATTTCCAACACTCCACAAAAGTTCAATAAGTCTCAATGTACACTAGCATGCATATTTAAAAATTCAAAGTAAGGCCCTGAAGGTACTCAAAGCTTTAAAAAATATATTGTGGAGAGCTACCGTATGTAACATGACATTAGCAATACAATTGAAGTATACTTTCAATGTGCTCCAGTATTGGCAACTGATCTCTAATTGAAAGATAACTGAATTATGACTAAGTAATTACCTTAATGTCTCTATGCATCTTGCCCATACTATGAAGATATGCAAGGCCCTGTAGAGTCTCCTTGCACATATATGCTATCTGTGGCTCGGTTAATGGACCTGTAACTGAAAGATTCCAACCTCTTTACAAACCTAGATTTACTTTAACATTTATTCCAGAGTATACCAACAGAAGAGTTAAATACCATAATTACTTGTGTACCACACACAACCTTTTTGAAAAAAATGTTTTTTTTTAACACTGGGGTATATGTCTTATTTGAATTTGTTATATTGGAAGCACTCTTCTGACTAGCATATTCCTGCACATGTATTTCTGGTAAGCCAGCACAAGAAGTATAACAGAGTTAGCAATAGAATCAGTGTCAGTCTTTATTCATCTCCAGGTGGTCTCCAGCTTCAATAGTTCTGTTTTAGTCATTCTTTCATTGCCAAGAAGACTGACTATCTATAAGGATGATAATTATTTTTAAATGTTGTATTTCTATCGTATTTATGTGATCAAGGGTTGTTTTGTATGTATTACATATCAAAAATGTCAAACAAAAAATTAATGTCATTTTCTTGGCAACTTTGAGATTATAGCGAAATGCAAAATATGACGTCAGAAGGAAGCATAACTAAGCAAGTAAATATTCATACACGTTACCTTAGCGATACAGTAACATTAAACGTTCTCTTGGTCCACCAACTTGGAAGAGAACAGACATCTTTTTTATGCATGGCTCAAATAAGTGATTGTTGAATAACTGAATATTTGTGGATCAAGGTTTAAAAGCGAAGAAGACATTATTTACAAATTTAACTTTGAGAAGTTAAACCATATAATCAATATTAATTGACACAATACAATTAAATCGACGAGATATAACAAACAATATAAATGATGTATTTAGCGAAACTTTGCTGAACCCTTTATGCAAAATTTCAATTGCGCTAGGAAATATGAACCAGTGAAACTAAATATTTTTAAACTGTGCTATGAGTTGAAAAAATTGTAATTATCTACAAAGGTGTGAATAAAAAATTCAGCAAACATAAAAATCAAGTCCAATAATTCATCTTCCCCTATACCACGACCCGAGATAGTAAAAGAGTCTCGTCATCATAGCAAATGCCTTATACAAAAACCGCACCAAATGTTACCCAATCATGGGGCTACCATTATACAAAAACCACACCAAATGGCTTACCCAAATGAGGGACACAAATAAGGGCGAGATAAAATACAACGACCAAACAAGAGTGATATATTGGGCTCGTAACAAATGAGGAACAATTGGATCATCAAAGATTCACAAATACAATGCTACCGAAGACGCCAAGGCCACCCAACAATTATCAAGGATGCAAGGATCCATCTTTAATCAAGACTAAACACTGCTGGATAACAGATGCTCATGCATACAGAATCCCAAGAGACAACGATCACCATACAGATTTTCAGAAGTTGGACATCGCAGGAACATGCGTAATAAGTCTGCAAAAGTAAGACCAAAAATTTTCTATTTGGCTCAATTTTATTTCATTTGTGCATGTTACTTAGAAGTGGGAAGGAAGTATGACTTTCTAACCTAGCTAAACCTGGTTAAAAAGTGAAATTGTTGCAAGCAGTGAAGGAATTAGGAATGGGAGTAGAGGAATGGGCAGATAGGCCTAGTGATGAAACAAGAGCAGAAAAAGAAAGTGAGGAAGGAGTAGCAATGATGGGGAAAGACCAAAGATTAATGATGATGTCTGAAAGATTAGAGCAGAAAACGGAACAGAATAAAAAGGAATTAAAGCAGGACCTTGGAGAAGAAAAAAAAAATTAGAAGAATTAGGGCAGAAAATGGAACAGGATAAAACAGAACTAAAGCAGGACCTAGGACAGGATATAGAACAGAATAAAAAAGAATTACAGCAGAAAATGGAAAGGAATAGGAAAGAATTAGATTTGAGAAAGAAAATAGAATTAGGTAGGCAAGAATGCTAAGAAAATATGGAATGGAGAATAATTTGAAATTGGTACATAAAGAAATAAATGAAACAAAGGATGTTTTAGAGGCTAAAATAGAAATCATAGGAGATAAAATGGGAAAGTCAGAAATTGAGATGAAAGAAAATAAGTACTAGTAGAAGAAATTGGAAAATGAAGGGATGAGATAACAGTGCAAAACAAATCTAGAGGATAGGATTGTAAATGTTAAAGTAGAGCTAGCTGAGGAAGTAGGTAAATTGAAAGCTAGTCAGAACAACTTCACATTGAGACAAGTGGAGGAAATCAAAGGTGTACTAGGGAAAGAAACTGATGTTGTACAGAAGGAAATTACAAGTGACACTGTAGAACAAGTTGTATCCTCTGAAATTAAGATTGTAGCTGATGCAGTGCAACCATAACAAGATGCAATGAATAACATTAAACACATTTACTGCTGACTTGTCATGGCAGTAGGAACGTCTTTTACTAGCAATGAAGGAAAGGCTGGTGATATCCTAATGATTTGCCAAGCCTGATCCAGTGGATCTGCAGACCAACAACAGGTGTGTTCCCTCCACATTATGAGGGCTGAGAAGAAACGATTCAACTGCCTACTTGTAAAAAAGAGGTGTCCATTAGAAACAGTTAAAACCTGCTCAATAAATAAATGTTTATGTCTCCTTCTACAAAAGACTCCAGAGTAATAGTCCCTGCTTCGGATCTCCGGGTGGGAACTGTAATTGGAGATTTGAACCTAATACAATGAATGCAACTGGATTAAGTCAAGATAAGAAAGCAGGACTCCATAAGTTACTGCATGAGGAAAATATTGATGCCTTTGCTATCATGGAAGCAAATATTTCAAAAGGCCAACTGAAATATTATGAAACGAAAGGATATACAATTTATCTTCTTCCAAACAGCAGGCAAATTGCTAGTGGAATCTTAACTGGAGCAAAGAAAAATTTAACATAAAAATGCAAAATTATTAAAACGATGAACGAACATGATACAGTTGAAATAGCATTATTGAACTTATATAAAGGAAAGAAGCAATTCTTGATATGCTTTGCTTACAATCCTCCATGTAATGTACCAGAATTGAGTTTTTTTAACCTAACCCAAAAGACTATCGTAATGGGAGATTTCAATGCTCACTCCAAATGTTAGGGCGATAAAGGTAGCAGGCCCTAGGATTTGTTACAAGGCTAAACAGACCAGTTCTATTCACCTGCTTTGTAGTTGCCCTGTCTCTTCGTGCATGGGGTTTGTACAATAATGCTTGCCTAGAGATGTTCCCATATTAATTCTATTGTATTTGTTATGTTTGATGATATTTTGATATGGAAGAGTTGGCAATATATTGATGTGGTGGAGATTTCAGCAGCAGCTGCTTAGGCCACATTGTTTCCAGTGGTAGAAGGACCCACACCGCTATTATACAGTATAACCATTATACTTACATATTGGGTTAAAGATGTACATGCTTGAAATAAAGCAATAACACAGTTTGTTGGAGTATCATGGCTCAGACTCAGCATTGCTTATTGCATACATTTAACATTATATTGCACTTGGTTATTATGCAATTTGTAATATATGTAATTATTACTCAGGGGTCTCCGTCTAGGGGATATGTGAATGGCAACCACAAGGTACCCAAGCTGAGCAGAACATTACTTCCACTTACTGGTGTTTTGCTCCTCACTGTAACTTTTCTATCTGACCTTACCTTGGTCATCTCTTGTTCTCTTCCGACCCCGATGCTGTTAGGGTTCCCGAGGGCTAGGGAGTCTTTATTTTTCCAACCTCTCCATTTCTCTAATTTTTCTATAAAACCTTAACTCCAAACATGCTGACCTGTCATGACATGTAATACGTCCTCTGATTGGTAATCAGAGGATATGGTCGGTGAATTTATTTTGATAACTCTCCCGGTCAGGACGGTGAGACCCGTAAACCAATGGCAGGTGTGGTCCTCCAGACATTCTGGGGGTTGTGAGAGAGTGATGTGACCGCCAAAACAAAAATATGGTGCTCTCTAAAAAGCAGTTACAATTACTGCTAAGTCTCTTCAATATTTATGAATGTTGGAAAATCCTTACCCATCTAACAGCACTTCAAAAACACCTAGTCTTCCAATGGATAACAGCTCACTGTGGACTGAGTGGTAATGAGAAAGCTGATTTTCTTGCAAAAAAGGATACCAGCGGTGCACAAAAATCTACAGTTAATCTACCATTTTATGCAGCTAAAATATTAGTCAACTCTGAATTCAAAAAAATTATTGCAAAATATTACTATGAAAAATCAAAGAATAAAAGATGGGAACTACCAAACATTCAAACAGTAATTCCTGAGTATCCTCGAAAAACAGCAGTTGCAACCTTCAGGTTGATTACAGGACATGATTGTCTGGCAAAACATTTCAACAGAACTGGGATATATTCTTCACCACTCTGTCCTCTATGTGATCTGCAAGAGGAAATGGATCAAGACCACCTTCAAATAGGCTCGGCCACTTCTAGTGCCCCATCCATCAGTGAAAAATATTGGAGAGCAAGAGGATTAATGACTTCATTGTCCGAAATCCAGCATTAGCTGACAACAACATTTGTACACAAATGCCTTCTGGTCCTGGTGCTGATAGTCATGAGGGTGAAAGAGAATGTTCTAACTCTGCCAAGGTGAAAAGGTGACTGTAATGACCTACATTTCTGGAATGAAATGCGAAGCCATGAGATTCCACCTGAGTGTTAATTGGAAGGAACTCAGGGGAGTAGTTATCTGAGCTAGACACCTGCTCAACCAGCAAAGGTGCTTAAATGAAGCTATAAATTTGCTCCATGTCTTTTTGTAATCCTTAATGACTTGTCTGGACCTGGCACGCATTTTCTTATCAAACCAACTGGAAATGGAAACCAGCAAAGATGACTGTCAACTATGTGATTCCACTCCAAAAGATCCCTCAAAAGGGTATCTTCTAGGATATGTTTGTGGACTCTTCCATCGCTGGCATGTAATGAGAACTTTTAGTGATGCATCGTATCTTATGAGCTTGCTGATCTTCATTGTTGAGTTTGATGTTTCTGTTGGTGACTTAGTGTAGGTGTCCCTTTCAGTTACAGACTTTACAGATGTTAACACAGACATGTGTGTTGATTTTGAAGGTTTTTGAATTGATCTAGCTATGAGAGTTCTTTGTGTTACTGTGGCCCCGTTCATATCTCTGGTCTGTGTTGTGATTTCCTGACTCGGTACTGGTTTAGCTGCAACTGATCTATAGATACCAGACTTTGGAATAGAGGGTTGGCGCAAACACAACAGTGTCTGGGCTTCTGAGAAGTACATCTTCCTAATCCAGATCTCCTGAATGGCTCTTTCCTCAATAAAATGGGAGGATTCTCAGGAACCTGATGTATGTTCACCACTGCAATTAACACAAAGGAGAAAATGTACATGCATTGTTGTGCACCATGCCTCCACAGTCAACAGAGATAGCTTCACTATTACAGAAACTGCTTGTGTGCCCAAAGCGCACATAACATTGTGGCGGGGTTTTATTATTAAGTGATGGTTAACACATATTAGTGTGGATATAGCAGCAAATGGAGCACTGTTTTTGCTAATAGGTGGAAAGTTTGTTAGAGCAGACGCCACTTTTATCTTCAGGGGAGGTGGTCGTGGAATGGAATGCATAAATCAACGTACTTTTATTAGAAACACATTTATTCGTTTTATATACACTTTACATCACTATTTCACTTGGTTAATAACTTTTAAAATTGGATAGCGTCCATGCTGGCTAGAAGTTTGGATGTAATTCACATATTCACACGCCATCAACAATTATACGTCCTTACACTTTGAAGTCACAGACGCTAATGAAAGTAGTTTCTGAGCGTCCTATGACGCAACACCGCCATTCTTATGTATCCATCCGCGCAACAGTTCTCATTGGTCGAACTCAAACAGTTGAGAAGACATTGTCTATTTTGAGTATTGAAAAAAATAGGTCCCTGATACATTCAAATTAAAAGAATTAAAAATTTACACACTCTTACAAAAATATTTACATGAACAATTTTCTATTAGTCAATATTCTGTCTCAACATCTATGCAGGTTCAGTATATACGGCCTAAATTCAATGACTTCATAACCTACCTTGTCTTAATCCTTTGTGAGAGATCTACCCAATCAAACAATCAAAGGTAAGGAACAGGGTACATGTGGGTAAGTATTTGCCACATTCCCTCCGCTGAAACCAATACTATACATCACACCTTGATCTTCAAGGTTCTTCCAAAGCTCCTTGTTAGAAATACCATCCAATGCATGGTTTACCATACTGCAGGAGTTCATGGTCCTGTGCATCTCTAGCCATACAGGATAGCTGAATGACAAATTTGCTTTTAATATTTTGACTGCCTGGGGTACTGAATTAGCTTTGACCAGGAGCATGCCATTTCATGACCTAGTGCAAGACTTGACTGGGCCAGCTGTTTTGTCAGGACCCTTCTGGATGACGGATTCACCAACATAAATTTCTTTCATTCCTCTACTCTAGTTATCACCAAGTAGCGAGGGCCATTCAACTCAGCTACTTCTGTTACTCTTAACGTTGCATATTTTGGATTAGATTACTTCTTGCCCATGGCGATTTAATCCTCCACCATTGCAAATGTCTCCAATGGCATGCTCACATCTCGGGCGACACTTCGGCTTACGTGAGAGTCCTTGCCTGGTCCTTGCTCACACTAGGGTCTTTCGTCCCAGTGTATAGACAGAGGGACCCAATTGCCTTCAGGAGTGCATTAACTCAATGACTCCGGGACTGACCTTCATCAGTGGATACAAAACAAGTTCTATATGATAACAAGGGGCTGGGAATTATGTGGTTACCCAGTCACCCTTTTCATCTCCCCCATCCAACATCCCTCGTGAAAGGTACCCATCAGACTGTGTTCAGGGAGGTTTAAAGTTGGAGATCAAACACATGTGTGGACCAAAACTGATTGGGCATTTGGTATATGACCTCTCACCCCCCAGACGAACCCAATCGAGAGTGTGGCTCAAGAGCCCAGGTGTGCCAATACTCATACTTACTGCAGTAGGCCCCTGGAAGGTTTTTCTTCTGTAGAACCCTTTGTTTAGGTGTATGAATTTTAGAGTTTAGTGAACCTGTTTCTTTAAATCTATAGACACAATGTATCTACCTGTACCTCTATTTGGAAGTCCAATGCCAGGGAATTTGTCTATAAATTCCTACACCCTCGTTGGCATGAATCTGTTCTGACATTAAGTACTGTACATAAATATTTTTGTTGTACAGTAAATTTTTCAGCTGGCATTTCAATTATCTAATTAATTTAATGCCCACAGAGCACACACAATTCATGATTAATTTGAAAGAAACACACAAGAAAACAATCCATCTAACACTTCAAACTGCAAAAAGCAAAGCCAATAACATAGAGCCCATACAAATATGTGTTCTATTGCCAACACCTTAACCTGCGCTAAGCACTGACCACAAACATATGGGCTCACGCAGCACTGAAGGAAAATTAGGCAAATAGAATGTTGATGTTTACCTCATGCTATGCCAGCACCCTCCAACCCTCTTTTGCAGTTCAAACGTGACTTAGACTTTCCTTAGATTTTCTCTTCTAGTACAATTGTGAAACAGAGAAAGAACTTCAGCATTGTTTAATGTTACTGCAAATCACTCAGCCGACAGCCATGATCAAAAGCACATTTATTATTTGTATGCACTACATGACTCACATGATTTTATTGAAAGGAGATGCTTCTAAACATGTGATGTAAGAAACATGAGACATTTTCCAAATCTGATGGTTCTCCAATGCAATGCACAAGCAGACTGAAATAACCTATGCTTCTTACATAGCAGCCAACATGCACTTCATTTATAACAACCATAGGCAACTTCAGAAAAAAATCCCCATATATCTGTACAACTGTACGCTACATCATCTGGAAGTGATCAGCAACAAATCACCTTTGAAAAGTCCTGACTGTGCTTTCTCTATGCTTTATTGCTTTGCAATTATGATCATGCAATGGAGTAGAGTTTATTGTAGTCCAAGAAGGAAAGTTTGGAGATATTCTTGCAGATAATAAAACTTTTAGAAATGGCTCATCGAATTACTAAGACAGATCTCTCTGTTTACCTCAATGATAGAGAGGCTTTTATATTCAGATGTTATTTGATGAGTCTGCTAAGAACAGGAATGTCATGTTTGAACATAAAACCAGTTAGTGTTTAATGCACATAGCTAATTGTAATTTAGGGATAATGTATATAATTATGTACTTAATGTAATTTAATGACCATAAAGTGTGCCGGTTGCACTGGTTTGAGTGATGCAAGATGGAAAATTTGACTGTCCTACATTATTCAATATATGCTAATGGCTTCATTGCCAGATGCAAGGCACTAGAAAACAACATTATTCAATATGAATACATGTGCAGTAAGTGAATAAATAACTATAAAGCCTAAATTATATTAATAAAATGTTTTTCAACAAGAAATCATCCACATGAATAACTAAATACATATTACACCAAAACATGTGAATTTGTACTTCAAAAACGAAAAATGCCACTCATGTTGGACTTAGAAAACATCTCACGTCGCATGTTGGAAAGTTAAATCCATGGAAGTATTTGTCTATGAGAGATAAAACTTGAGCAACAATTGCATACAAATGACTACAGATAAATGTAGCAGATTATTCTGTGCCACCTCTGACATAAACAACATATAACCAAACAGGAAAAGCACTTTAAGCTAACCCTCTGAAATGCAAGACTGATATGATTGGCAAGGCATGCAAGGATTTTTAATAGTTTGTTTGACAAAGGTACATAATCCACTCATACATTAATTTGCTTTTAACTGAAAAATGAATTTCTTAATATTGAGCTATTTACGAAAAGGCATTGAATTGACTTTGGCTTCTCAGTTGACTCAAGTGGTGCCATCACCATTTCCCTAAGCTTTGCTGCAAGCAGTCAGTCAGTTACACTAGGAATTTTGAGCAGAGCAGCTTCAGCTGGCTCTTTAGGTGGTGAAATGTCTCCCGTTTTGTATTGTATCAGTAAGATTCTTTTTGGGCTTCATGCCACTTATTCATTTAAGTCATTACAGTGGATTTTCTATTTCCATGCCTTTTTGCAAATGTGCTCTTCAATGGGGATTGATGTGTATACAGTTTTAGAGCCAAATGGTCAAATTATTTAAATTGTAGGGCAATCAAGTTGGGTAGCAGGTTGCTGTCATTTTGGAATAACCATGTTGAGTGACTTTTACCTTTTGCGTAAGAACGAGTTATTTGAGCTGTGGAATACATATACTTTAGTAAAGGTGGATGCCTTTTCTAAGTTTGTATGGCTTTGTGCCATACCCAAGGCTAATTTGCTATTGGCGATTAAAGAATTGGCAAAGATTTTGCAAGTTTTGGCATACCTCAGTTTGTGGTGACAGATAATGGCACTCAATTTACGTCTAGAGTGTTCAGAAATTTCGCTTTCATGTGGGGTGTAAAATTAATTACCGCTACCCGTTATTATCCTTGTCCATCACACACGGAAAGAGTTAACCGAAATTTGAAATCCATGTCAATAGCCTTTCACCACCAAAACCACAAAAGGTGGGATAGTCAGTTGGCCCAGTTGCAATTAGCATTTAACACAGCATGTCACGAATCCCATGGTACTATGCCGTTTAATTTGATTTTTGCCTACTTTCATAATTTTCCCCTAGTCAATCTTTGGGCCTTAAATGATTTGCTACCACAATAATTTGATGCTGAAGTGATCCACAGAAACTGGTAAAGTGCCTTAAATAACTTGAGAACTGCACAATTGCAAGTGAAAAGGAGGTATGATGGAAATAAAAAATCATCTCCCTTTGCTGTTGGATGAGTGACATATAAGATCTATCTGATTAGCTCAAAAGTCAATCAGTTTGCTGGTAAATTAGCTCTTTGTTATTTGGGTCCATTTGAGATCATAGAATTACATTAGAATATGTCTGCTAAAATTATGAACCCTGCTGTGGGACATATCAAAAGGGTGCATATTTCTCAGCTGAAGTTGTGTGCTTGAATTCTTAGTGTAAGATAGAGTTTTGGTACCAGTTTTTAAGTGGCTCATCTGGGTGTAGATTTCAGGATCCTGTCTGTGTGTAAGGGGGGAGGAGGGGAATTGTGTTTATGGGTTGGCACCAGGTGGTGGTGTTAGTGTAACCTGTGTGTGTCTAGTTGTTTGTAAGTTTACTTTGGGCATTTGTGTGGGTAATAGTTCCCGTATGGGCCACCAGTTTTCGCTTTAGAGTTTTGGTGCTGCCTGTCGGCTTGTGTTGTTATTTCTGTGGTAGTTATGTGTTTGTCTATAGATTGAATGTGTTATTGGGTTGGGGTTGTTGTGAGATTAGTGGGTGTGTTGGGAGGGGGGGGGTTTGGTTTGAGGATTGTCCGAAAGGTTGATACATGTGTGTGTGTCGTTTAAAATGTTTTGTTCTTTATTCGATTTGACGTGTGCAGTCTTAATTTGTTAATTGAATTTGTGTTAAAATGAGTTTTAATTTATGACGAGTTACTGTTAAGATGTTTACATGTGGTCTCCCTTCAGGAGAAAGAAATCATGGCCCCTCACTGTAACTTCTATAGAAATATATCTATATTGTTATCTTCGTCAGAGGAAATATGTGCTGTATAGTTTAAACCAAACTTGGCCATGGAAATCTTCTTAAAACTGATTAAGTTACTCCACAAGTTGTTGATGTATGTGTGATTGCCCTTTGGCTCTTGTTTTCTCTCTCTTTGTTTGAATTTTTCAGCGAGACAGTTGGGGAAAGAGATTGCCTGTCTATTTATCCCTTCCTACAACACCCACAAGTAGCACTCTGGCCTCGCTTGGCGTTGATTTTGCTCACTGCACCAAGTGATTCTGTCTGAAGGCCATGGCCGGGGATTTTCTACGTCTCATCTTGCTCCTGAACACAGCTGGAATGGATTGGTTTTGGCTGCTTATCGCTAGCTCAGAGCTTGGAGGTTTAGTGGTACTGAAGTGTTTCCTCCTTCCTTCACCCTACCATCTTTATAGTTGGTGACTTGTGTGGTGCCGTGTTCTTAAGGTGAAAGAGTGACAAGTGCTTTAACTATATTCCCCATAGACCACCGAGATTTTGAGCGACACCAGTGTGAAGCTCAGTGATTTGGAACAAAGTGCAGAATTAGGTGCCAGTGAAGTAACTGTTTTGCCTTCTGTGGGTGCTTATCCTATTTATATGTTCATTTTGAAGAAGGAGGGGTTGGGGGAGGGTGTTTGGGGGGCGGAATCTGAGCCGTTGACTTTGGCTTCTCAGTTGACTCAAGTGGTGCCATCACTGTTCGCCTGAGCTTTGCTGCAAGCGGACAGTCAGTTATACTAGGAGTTTTGAGCAGAGCAGCTTCAGCTGGCCCTTTAGATGGTGAGATGTCTCCCGTTTTGTATTGTATCAGTAAGACTCTTTCTGGCACTTCACCCTGCTTATTCATTCAAGCCATTACAGTGGATTTTTTATTTCCATGCCTTTTCACAAACCTGCTCTTCAATCGGGATTGATGTGTATAGTTTTAGAGTCAAATGGTCAAGTTGTTTAAACTGTAATTTTTTAATATGTACGCAGAGGCCAAATAGTTATTTCATGTGTTTATTACTGGCAGCAAATATGTAATATATTTATTTAATGAAAGTTACGGACTGGTTTAATGTCCAGAGAAAGTTAAATTTGATCATGTATTTGGATTTAGAAACATCTTACGTTAAATAAACGACTCCATTAGACTGCCCACACTGATTAATTTAATAGGGGAAGGGGTACTCTCACACCAGAGTTTAGGCTTACCTTAACCTTCTTCGACCTGATCCACAATTTTCCATGAGGGTAGTTCATGTTGTTTAGTTTTAAGGTGAAAATCATGGCAAGCCACCCTAAGCAGTGGAATATGATTGTTTGAGAGGTGGAACTGGAACTTAAAAATCCAATGCCACAACTGGGATTTGAACCACAGACCTTCCACTTACCAGGCGGCTGCTCTATCCATTGAGCTACTGTGACAATCTGTCAGAATGGCACTGAATTCTCAAACCAGTTCATATTTCTCCTGGTAAACCACAAAGGCAGTCTCACATCAGAGACAAATTACCCCAATGGTGACTTACTACTGTAAGTACTTTATATCCCAGGATTAAATAAGCTTCAGATGGTAATTATTATTTATTTATGCCAACAAACTTACTGTTGGTGTTTTTAAACACACAAGCCGTGTGTGGGCAAAGTTTGAGAGGTAGAACTGGAACTTTGCCCACACACGGCTTGTGTGTTTAAAAACACCAACAGTAAGTTTGTTGGCATAAATAAATAATAATTACCATATGATTGTTTGTTACCTCTTCAAACTTATATAATGCAATTAATACCGTAATACCTCTCTGACAGTAAGTGAATTGAAATGCAAATATTACTAAGTAACTCTGATAGCAATCTGAGCTCAAAATCAACCTTTTGAATATGCTGTCATATTACTCCATCAGTATAACTGTCAGTTGCTTAAAAAATAGGAATAATTCTAAAGTAAAAACAAATTAGAAACTAAAAACTTCACTTATCTTAGTAATGTTGCATTTTTTTTTTTTACTTGCAGCATTACTAAAATAAATGAAGTTTTTAGTTTCTAATTTGTTTTTACTTTAGAATCTTGTTGCTTCACTGTTAATAGCTTCAATTTCCTTAATTAGATAGGAATAATGTTTCCCATGCTTTCATTGCTCTTTCATGCCCAAAGAACTCATCTTCACCATCTATGAAATATGTTAAAAGCTTTGAGCATGTTACAGTAAATCCACTTACTGTGATATATATCCTGAAGAGAACCTCCTCCACAGTACTCCATGCAAATCCACAGTTTATCCCGTCGAAGATAACTACCATAATACGCAATGATGTTGGGATGCCTGCAGTCCTTCATCATTAGAATTTCTTGTTGAATTATTGCAAAGTCATCACCTGTGTTGAAAGAAGTCCCAAAATAAACTTATGAACTAACACAGAAAAATTAAACAAAATAATTTAAGAATGTTGCTGATGTGAAACCCGCACGTATATGTCCTATGAAAGCTAATATCAAGATCAATGGCTCCTTGTTCAACATTTAAATACATAAATTAACTACAATATAAAAATAATTCATTCAACAATCCATATTTTTAATACAGTACAAGAACAGATATATATGCCTGACACACCCCAATAGAAATAAAAAAAAAGTATATCCTTAGCAAAACCAATAGTTGGTACCTAAGTTCTTCACTCCTTCATTATTCTGAATAAATAAAGAGTAGTGAAAGCTTTTTTCATTTTCAAAAACTTTCTTCAAAAGTGATTGTCTTGCAAGAAAATATAACTTCCTTCTCAAAAAATACTGTTGGATGTGTAACATTCAAACATCAGCACTAATGGGTAGGATGTGTATTAAATCCAAAAAAGAGATACATGAAGAGCCATAGGAAGTACCAGTTAGCTATCTCCATCAACATGGCCCCTCCCACTCTTTCAGCTATCTTCATCTGTTTTTCTAGGGATGTATTATACTGAAGTTCTCACAAAAGTTGATCTCCCCATAGCAACATGGAGATATAACCTGACATTGAGGAAATGACAGCAGACAGCAAATAACACTGAAAGAAATACAGATCAATTATAACAGCAACCAGATTTTTGAAACTACCCTTTTGTTCAAAATGTTCAATTATGCAACGATTATAAGAATTTAGTCATGAGGAGAATTGGAAATGTGTGTGTGGGAGATAGGAAAGGGACAGCAGCTCAGAATTAGATCAGTAGTGTTAAATGAGGAGGGGAGGGGGGGCTAGAAATGTGGACCAGTGGAATAAAAAAGTAAGGAAAGTATTTAAGTGGTAATTTAAAATATGATTTGAAGCTTTCCTGGCGACGAACATATTCAAGATGCTCTTGGGCTTCGAGCCAGGTGTAGTGATGAAAAGACATCAACGTTTCGGGAGTGTACATCTCTCCCATCTTCAGGATGGTGTTTTCTACTCGGTACATACTGGCTGACAGTACTGGTCCCTTCACTCTTGCTAGTCATTCATCCTGAAGATGGGAGTGATGTACACTCCCGAAATGTTGATGTCTTTTCATCACTACACCTGGCTCAAAGCCCGAGAGCATCTTGAGTAAGTGGTAATTGTTTAATAAAAATAGAGCTTAAAGGTAGCACAAGAATTAACCAAGAAAAGTGAATAAGGCAACAACAGAGAAATTGTTTCTCCCATTTGGGTTTAAAACACCTACACGGAATAGATAATTCTGGATGACTCAGGACTGCATTCTCCAATGCAGCCATTGTTCTGAGCACACCATGCAAAAAGCTCCACTAAACTGGTTTCTAATGTATTGGCCTGCTATGCCCCAGGTACAGCAACTGGCCCACTGCACGGTATTGCCACTCAGGACCAAGATTGACACCATTGATGAAAATTACAGTCATAACAACATCAGAAATAAAATATATGAAATAGCAGCCAAATAAAGCATTTTGTTATCTGCAAAAACAACTATAGAAGCAATGCGTTAAGTACTATTATCAACAGACCGCATTTCAAGCAACTTTCTTAATATTGGAGGGGAGGCAACCGTGCCATATATACTGAGGCTATTTGAAATAACAATAAATAATGGAAGCATACCACAAGATTGGAAGCAGGCTATAGTTGTACCTATTTATAAAACAGGGGATCGAACAAAAGCGGAAAATTATAGGCCAGTTAGTTTGACATCAGTAGTAAGTAAATAAGTCGAGCATCTTATAGTGCAATATTTAAGACAAGAATGGGATAAACCACACTGGCTCTTTGAAGGACAATATGAGTTTCGGAATGGACACTCTTGTGAGAGCCAACAAACAGCTATTTGTCAGGACGTAACTGATGCACTTGATGCGCGCGGTGAAGTGCATGTAATAGTTATTGACTTGACTGAAGCACTTGCCCTTGTACCTCATGGACCACTTATAGAAAAACTTTGCAATATGCAAATAGACAACAGAACGATTACTTGGATTCAGGAATTCTTGAGCGGACGAACCCAAAGAGTGCAGGTGGGGAATAGGCTATCATCCCCTACCAAAGTAACCTAGGGTGTCCCCTAGGGTAGCATGGTTGGGGCATTGCTTTTCTTAGTATATATAAATGATTTATGGAAAGGGATAACATCACAAATTTGCCTCTTTGCGTATAATCTATAGAAATTTTAAGAGCGAATGTAACATTAAAAACTAGAAAATTAGAAAACTTTAAAATTAATTAATTAATTAATTCTAATTAAAAATTAGGAAATGTAAACAAAATTCAACTCTGGGCACAATCCAATCAAATGCAGATAAATCCAAGTAAATTCAAAGCAATTATATTTTCAAGGGCAAGAACAGAAGAAAATGCAGTGTACAAATTAGAAAATAAGAAAATATCCAGAGTAAATAGGTGTAATAATAAATTGGAGATTGGAGTGGGAACTCGGTCACTGGAAAGGCGTGGAAAGCATTACACTTTGTAATGAGGGTATTAAAACACAGTAATGGGAAATCACTCGAGAGAACTCACAAACAAGCAGCTAAATTTGTAGACAGAGGAAAATGTTTCAAAAATCCTACAGGCACTGCTACCTCTTGGGAAACACTAGAGAAATGTAAAAAAGTGAGCAAGGCTTATGTGCAATTTTTAGAGCATATAAGGGGTAATCTGCATGGAAAGACATAACATAATGGTTGTTAACTTCATCACATAGGGGGAGAAATGATCACCCGAAAAAGAAAAAAAAAGAAACAGAACAGAAAACTGATGTAAGTAAATTTTCCTTTGTCAATAGAACAATTGATGACTGGAACAATTTGACTGCAGAGTTACTGGAGACTTTGCCTCAAAGTGTAACTAGTTTTAAAGAGAGCTAAAAAGAATGCTATATTACACAAATCTTGTTGCCAGGAATAATTATATTGTATTTGTATTATATTGACATCAAATTACATTGTTATATTGACTGCGCTGCCACCAGGCTATACCCTAAGCAGTGAAATAAAGTATCTATCTATCTAAAACATCCAAGTTCTTTGAAGAAACACTTCCTAGGTGCTATTCTGAGTTGGACATGAAACTAATTTTCCAGGGAGCAAACTCAAATCATGACCTGTACAGATGATACATGGAATGAAATCAAAAATTTACTGTCTTCATCTTTGATGCTACATGAATAATCATTGTGTCAAACTATTCCATGAGAACAGCCTCTTGGATGTTTACTCTAGTATTGCTATAATGTGCAACAATAGGAACCTGCTTGGTAAAGAGATGACTTTCAGTGGTCTTCTTTCCCTGATTACCCTCCCCTTATGTAGGACTTAACCTCCCTAGGACTAACAAGCCAGTGCCTAGGGTCAGATGCCTGTCGGGAGCAGAGGGACCTCTGGACCAGACAGAGTGAAGGCCTGGAAGCAGGTGGTCAACCAAGCACCATGTAAGACAGAGAGGAAGGGAATGATATGAAATGCAGGCAAAATGGATGATTGGAAGGATGATAATGGAGCAATTGGTGGAATGAATGGTGGGGAAAACCAGAGAACCCGGAGAAAACCCGCCGAGACACCGCTTCGTCCACCACGAATACCACATGCAGATCCCTGGGATCGCCTAGGTGGTAGGCGAGCGGTCTAACCACAGCCACGGTGCCACCATTATACTTCCAGACTCAGGGAAGGATGAGCAATAATCCTGGCTGGGGAAAAATTCCTACCTCCTGCCGGGAATCGAACCCAGGACCCCTTGCACAGCAGGCAGATGCTCTACCAACTGCACTACAGGGCCAGCCCTTTCAGTGGCTTAAAAATTATTTTCAACATAGCAGGAAAGCTTATTCTTTGCGTCAAGTCTGATATGCTTTATCAGAACAAGTTAAATAGCATCTCTATGAAAAAGGTTTGAAGGATATCTTTGTAATTCACAATTAAAATCAATGTACTTTAATTCCAGTAATTTATTATTTATCAAGTTAATATTTAAATTAAATCTCAATTTGAACTTAACTTTGCCAATAAATCGGGGTTTGAGGGGGTGGTAAATTCTAGCGCCATCTGTGGACATAACTATACATAAATCTGGCCCTTTATGCAGGTCAAGGCTTCCTTTGTATGCAATTTCTTTTCCACAAATGTACAAAAACAACACTCTAAGTTGTTCTATGTACGACACTCACTTTAAAGATCCTTGTAATTTAAGAAACACTTACCAGGCTCAAGCTTAATCACTTTGATGGCTGCTAACTCATTTGTACTTAGTCGTTTAGCCTGAAAGGAGAGAGAACAGAGGTATACTCACTGAATGATAAAATTTTAAAAAGACATCATGTTTATGCTTTTTTTTTAATTTCCATACTTCATGCAACCTATGGATGGTACCCATTTCAGCCATCAGCTTTTAATGTTTTTATTATTATATACATTTATATTTTTACTTTCTCTATTACTTACCTATAGTAAGTATATCACATCCATTTAAAAAAATCTGATGTGTTCCATCACATTACTTCTCCTGCTCTTGTACTAATCATACTTACAAACTCTTTTTCCTATATCTTCATGTTAGTTGAGATAAACATTTGCAGAAATTATCTTATTGCTTATTTCCTTGTAGGTACAAGGGGAATATGAGAACACAGTAGGCTTTGAGCTTTGAGATTCCGTTCTCCGCAGGTTAACATATAAAAAAAATGAACAACGATGTTGCATTTAACAAAAGTTAAAGTTTTCTGAAACTGACACAATAAACAAGGATATCTCCAAAATAGTACACTCTACAAAAAGAAATGTATTTGGAAATAGATTGTGAGTTTTAATGAGATCTACATTTTTTCTTAAACACATGGTATTTTAAACAAATTCATTAGAGCCATTTTCATGAAAATCAGAATTTTCCATATAAAGGGTAGTTTAAGGTGGAGCAATTTTCTTTCAAATCTTTGTGTTGCATCCTTGAAAGACAAACTTAAATACCAATTTTGGTTCTTAACCGACTTTTCATTTTTTAGTTATGCTTTGAGACAGAGTAAGATAAGGAAAATAAGAGCCACATCGCTCAAACACTACGATAAAAACTGCACCAAATGGCGCCCAACGTGGGGCACGAATTTTGGATGGAATGGAAATCTACGGGAAATGAACTTATACCAAGTGACGCCATATCTTCGCGCCAAAAAGAAAGAAGACGCCATTAGACCATCGTTTGAAATATACATCAGAACACCGATGAACGGATAATCAACGCGGGAAAACACCAGAGATCGTCTTGTGAAGCCAGCCGCCCAGGAGACGCACATAACTGGATAAATCAACGAGAAAAAAGTAGGACCAAAAATGTTTATTTTTACATCCAGTTTATTTTTATGTTACTGCGAAGCGGCAAAATAGTAGGACTTTTAAACCAAAGTGAACTGAATAAAGAAACCAGAATGTCGCGAAAAGAGAGAGTTCTAGTAACAGAAGTAGGGGAAGGGGCAGATAGGCCTAGTTATCATATAGAACCAGAAAGTGAGGAACAGGTAGCAATAGGAAAACACCAAAGGTTATTAATGATCATGTTTGGAAGACTAGAACAGAATATGAAGGAAATAGGTCAGAGAATGGAACAAAATAAGGTAGAATTAAAAGAGGACTTAGAACATAATAAAAAAGAGATGAGGCAGGGTTTAGAACAAAATAAAAAAGAGATAGGTCAGAAAATGGAGGAAGTGAGAGAGGACTTAGAAAATAATAAAAAAGAAATAGGTCAGAAACTAGAACAGAATAAGGAAGAGATAGGTCAGAAAGTGGAGGAAGTGAGAAAGCAGAAAATAGAATTAGGAAGACAGGAGTGTAAAGAAAATATGAAAGTAATGGAAACTAATTTGAAATTAGTACATAAAAACATAAATGAGACAAAGGAAGGCTTACAAGCTAGGATAGAAATCATAGGAGATAGGATGGGAAAAATTGAGTTGGAAATGAGAGAAAATAAGATTGTATTAGAACAAGAAATTGGTAGATGTAGAGATGAAATAACAGAATGTAATGCAAGTGTAGACTGTAAGATTACAAATGTAAAAGCAGAAATAACTGAGGAATTAAGGAGAGAGATTGAGGTAGTAAAGAAAGGAATTATTAATGAAACTGTAGAACAAATTGTAATTCCTAAAATTAAGACTATGGCTGATGTGGTGCAGTCGCAACAAGATGCTATGAATGATATGAAACAGTCACTTAGAAATAAAGAATGATTTAAAATCAATTTGTGAAGAAATGAAAAAAGGAAAAGAAAGTTTGGCTAATGTAAATGATGTTGTCAATGTACTACAAAGGCAAAATGATGATTTAGATGTAAGTAATGTACAAGATGAGAGTTATTTGAATAATGTACAAAATGTTGACTCACCATACAGAGAAAGAGGTTCACAATGAAACAATGACACAACACACAACACATGCTACACCAACAGCATACTACATGAAACCATACCACCTACATTTGACGAGGAGAAGGGAGACGATCCAAAACTCTTTGTTAAAGAGATGGAAGAGTATTTTAAAGTGAAAAGGATACCAAATGAGCTTAGGATGATGATAGTCAAGAAAAGCTTAAAAAACAAAGCATTAGAATGGCTTAGGTTAACACTAGCTGGTCATGAATCATATAGCTCATTCAGAAATCTATTCCTATCAAGGTATTGGGGCCCAGCTATGCAAAACCAAACTAGGGTAGAGCTAGCGACAGGAAGATATGATCCAACCAAAGGGTTATCGCTAGTCGATTATTTTATGAAAGTAGGCAACAAAGGAAAGCTATTAGACCCTAACCTGTCAGAAGCAGAGTTAATTACCAGCATAACAAGACATTTCCCAGACACAGTGAGAACAGGGTTAATTGTTACGAGACCAGTAGATTTTGCAGACATGATAGAATTACTAACAGCCTTCGAAACACAAAATGGTCGGCCTAATGAACATAGACATAGAAACGGTCACCCAAACTCACCTATCTTAAACCGGAGCATGGCTACGAACAACCAGAATGAGGGAGAAGATAGAAATACTAGGAGCACCCATGACAGAGGGAGAGGGGCACACCATTTCCCACAACCACACAATCATGGCGAAAGAATGGAGAACACAAGACAGCGGTACCATGACACGATACCAAGGGGTGAATCGAGACACCAAACATATACATATGATCGTAGAAGACCAGGAGACCGTACCCATCAAGTGAACCACATACGATTCTGTAGGGAATACTTGAACAACCGAAGACTGCCATACAACAGGGGTTCACACCAAAGGGGCAGAAACCAATGGTACACTGGCAACATAAGACAGCAGGAAGTAGATGAAAATGTGCCAAATAGGGCCGAAGTTACACAGAATACAGAAACAACCACCACCAACACTCAGGGAAATTACCACGACTAAGTTCGTCCCAACCGAGTGGATGACCAACAACACAAACCTAAGCAATTGACAATTGACATCGACACCATGATGGCATTCAGAAGGTTACAGCAAAAGGGAGAAAAAGGGAGAAACAAGGTAAAAAGATTTATTAGGAAATGGTCCCCACAAATTGGAGAAAAGGTGCTCTTAAAAAGCCACAAAGCATCCAAGGCATCTGAGAAAAGATCTGGAAAGATGGAACTACTGTATACTGGACCGCTGGTCAT
The DNA here is from genome assembly GCA_030765045.1 of Tenodera sinensis. Lineage (NCBI taxonomy): Eukaryota > Metazoa > Arthropoda > Insecta > Mantodea > Mantidae > Tenodera > Tenodera sinensis. The sequence continues at coordinate 84,379,204 of CM060961.1, forward strand.
AACAAAACAGCTGGGTGACCATACGTATGAGCTACAGAATACAAATGGCAAGTTGGTAGGAAGATACCATACAAAGAAAGGACCAAATAGTCTTTGCCAACAAACATGTAAGGCAGGAATAGTAGAGATGATGGAAAATAATAATTTTTAATGGGTTACTTGTAGAAGATTATGTTCAAATTGGAAAATACAACAAGAAAGAAAATCAACATAGTCATTGGCTATATTGACCACAGAGAGCATTGTCAACAAAGACAGATGAGGACACTGATTGTCATTAAAGAAGTGAATTATAGCGACGGAAAATAATGTCTTTTTGACATAAGGATGTCAGGGACAAAAATAAAAAGGAATCAATTGTGATGACAAAGATAAAATATTTTTGACACAAAGGTGTCGAGGGTGAATTGAGAAGAAAAATAATACAATTGCAGAATAATTATAAGTATAGAAGTTTTCTCTTATAGAGATAAGAGATAAAGAGGTAACAATTAGTGTAGTAAGAAAAACCATAGTCAGAAAAGCAATGCTCATGAATTAAGATGGATATAGCCAATGCTAAGCTTGAAGAAATGTCAAACTAAACAATAGTGAATAAGGACCCAATTACATAATGGTACTATTAGTAACATCAGAGTTTAAGAATTGACTCAACGACCTGCCTATGCATAATAAGCTTACAAGGCAAAGAAGGCAAACAACTGAATAAAATATTGCCATAAATATGATCATAATCATTAGCTCAAGATTTGTATCCTGTTTTTCTCTCCTCATAACAAGGAACATAAGTCAAAAGCCACACAAATCATGATACACTTAAATTATATTTGTGTCAATGTCAAATGTATAATAACTGGATATGTGTTGTATAATAACTGAATATGTGTTGTATAATAACTGAACATGTGTTGTATAATAACTGAATATGTATTGTATAGTAACTGAATATGTGAAAGTTATAAAGACATGCTGTGTCATGCCAAAACAAAAGACAAAAACATATAGCAAAGAAGACTGTAAAGAAAAAAAAGGTATTGTACAAAGTGATTGTATCAGAGGAATAGGGAGAAATGTTGTATTGTGTTTCAAGATTGTAAATATAGGTGACAACTTGAAAACAAAACAAGGGGCATGTGAGACAGAATATTAGAAGACCCCAAAAGAAAATCGTTTATGTGAATATTTGTTAAGAGTGTAATTTGTTTTTTGATGTTGGTAGGAGATGGTTAAATGACGAAAACGTGTTACTAATGTTCATTGTTACGAACAACTAAGTTTGTTTAAAGACGTCATAAATATTTCCATATTTAATTTTAATATATATGTATAAATATTAGAATTATATGTGTTCAGTCTTGATAGCGAAGGGAGAATGGTTAGGGATCACTTCCCTAACAAGAAGGAACTATTTGATGGACGCACACGCGGATGTATACGAGAAAGGTAGTATCACATGAGGTGACGCTGAACTTTTTTTTCACTAGTGTATACGTGTCCAAGATGATAGGACGTATTTTGGTAGCGTGTGAACATTTTAGAACGTTTACCAGACTTTCATCAAGCTTTTGTTCCACTTTTTGAAAAAGTGGAAGACTTAAATCATTTAAAACGGAGCTAAGAGGATTTATTTTAATGTAAAATATAGAAAAAGTGTTAATAAAATAATAGATTGTGGTGAAGAAACATAGTGTGATTTTTCATTCCATCCATTACCACGCCCTGAGGAAAATAACAGCCAGATCGCTCAAACGTGAAACCAACGCTTCGATAAAAACTGCACCACTGTCCACAGATAGACACACCCACACACACCACCCCACCCAACCCACGCATGCACGCACGCAAGCACACACAAACACACACTGACTTTTTTCTAAAAATGCTTTCCTTGGAAACAGAGGGCCTCAGAACATACTTCCAGTGAAATCTCAACATCAAATTTTTGGGTGGAATAGAATACTTTCTCTACTTACTAGTAGAGAAAGGAAAAATTGGTATTGAGATTTCAAACTTTCACTGAAAATATACCTTTTGAGATTCCTTGTGCCAAAAATAAGAAGTTTTAGAACATTTTCCATGAGCGTATGAATATGCATGTCTGTGAAAAATAATTCAAAAACAAAAGGCTGGTTCAATACCAAACTTGGTATTTAAGTTCAGCATCATCCAAGGATGCAACAAGAAGATTTTCCCTAAAATTCCCTCACTTCAAACTATCCTTCACACAGAAAAACATTCAAAATTTGTGATTTTCTCAAAAAGGCTAGTTTTAGATTAAAACACTGTATGTTTAAGATACATTCATGAGAAATTAAATGTGCATCTTGAATTTTCTGGGTATAGCCTCTAAAGTCCTCTTTATTATGAATGACTTTAACACAACTAGTAAACTGTAAAACAAAATATTGTGGAACTAGCCATTTGTGAGACACTCCTTGTTATTGGTTTGAATTTTCTCAAAAACGAAGTTGTTCTTTTTTTTTTCTATCATTTGGCTATGTAAAGAGAAGACAATTTCCAAGCCATCATACAGTGTCACCAGCTCTTAAAAGAAAGACTTACTTCACTTAGACTGTGGTCCCCAATTCCCATTGTATCTAATGGAAATATTATGCAATAAAAATATTTGCACATGCTCACCTCGAGTAACATGATGCAGATACAAAATAAGCCTTTTTAAGAATAGTTTGTTGAAGAACTGGTAGACAATTATCACACATCAGACTTTTTTAAACAATATAAATGATACCCTATGTTGGATAACCAATAATCCAATACAAGAAAATGCATGCCAGGTCCAGAAAAGTAATTAAAAATAGCAAAAACACATCTTGGAGAAAATATGTAGCTTCATTTAACCGACATACACCTTCCTCGGTTGCGTGGGATAGGTTAAGGTGTGTTGCAGCTATATCGACCCATATACCCATAGCAGGACTGAAAACAGCCACAGGAGCTGTTGTTGATTCATTGATGTGGCCAACATGTTTGGCAGTGCTTTCACTCAGGTGTCTAGCTTGGATAACTACTCCCTTGAGTTCCTTCCAATTAAAACTCGCATGGAATCTCAAGGCTTCCCGTTTTGCTCTAGAAGCGTAGAAGATTACAATCGCCTTTTCACCATGGCAGAGTTAGAACATTCTCTTAAATCTTCGCAATCATCAGCACCAGGATCAGACAGTATTCATGTATAAATGTTACAAGAGCTCTCTCCTGAAGGTAAGGCATTCCTGCTCGAGGTCTATAATTGTGTTTGGGTTGACAGTATAGTTCCCGAAAATTGCTGGAAACCACCGTTATTCCCATCTTGCAGGCTGGAAAGGACCATCATCTTCCCTCCAGTATACCGTCCTATTTCCCTCACCAGTTGTGTTTGCAAGCTGATGGAATGCATGATCAATGGACAATTAGAAAGGTGGTTAAAAAGTCGTAACCTACTGACCAAAATCCAGTGTGGTTTTCGACAACGCCATTCAACAGTAAACCATCTTGTGTCAATATCGACACAGATAATGAACAGATTTATAAAGAACTGTCAAACCGTTGACACATTTTTCGATCTCGAGAAGGCTTACGATACATGCTGGTGAGCAGGGACTCTACATTCCCTGTATACCCGAATCATACATGGACATCTACCGCTGTTCATTCACGAGTTCATGAAGAACCGCTTTTTCTGAGTAAGGGTCGGCTCGGTTTTTTCAAATTCTTTTTTTCAGGAGGAGGGAGGACCTCAGGGTTCGGTACTAAGTGTCATGCTTTTTGCTATAGCATTTGTAGACGACTTTGCTGTCTATTGTACTTCTCAGCGCACGGGTTCTTGCAGCGCCACATGCAGCAACCTACGAGAATGGAGCTCAAGAAGTGGCTTCCGATTCATAACTGAAAAGTGAATCTGCTTTAATTTCTGGCGCCACAGGAGACAATTACCACCTTCTCTCTATTTCAGTCCAGATTTACTTCCCTTTGTAGATGAGACACATTTCTTAAGGTGATCTTGGATAGGAAGCTTAGTTGGTTGTCTCATATAGCACAACTAAGAGCACGATGTGACCGTTCCCTGAATATCTTGCAAGTACTAAATGGCAAATCGTGGGGTGCAGATTGGACAATTTTGTTGCAAATGTATCGCACACTGGTGCGATGCAAACTTGACTATGGGTGTATTGTTTATTCATCAGCATGAGCATCTGTGCTGAGAAGTTTACATGCGGTCCATAATAGGGGCATCCGCATGGTAATAGGAGCTTTTCCAACAAGCCCAGTCATGATCCTTTATGCCAAGACTGCAGAACCTTCTCTGCAATATCAGTGTGAGATTCTCTTGGCAAATTATGGTCGTGCGCTTAGATGTATGCCTAAGCATCCAATGTTCACTTCTTTTTTCACCACCATGCCAAGAGAACGGTATAGGAAAGGCACGCTTAGTCCTAAGCCTGTGGGTTTCATTTCCAGGAGCTTCTAAGGAAGCTTGCAATTGAACTGCCTAGAATGTTTGCCAAGGGCGAGAAGCTCTACCCCCCTTGGTTACCTGGCACGCCCCATGTCGATCTTGGAATGACCGTGTACCGGAAGTTCACAATGCCAATTTCAAGTATCTGCACTTGTTTTTTGGAAATTTTGTCAAGCTACACTAACCGACGTTTTATTTACACTGATGAATCAAAGAGCACCAGCAGTGTTGGATGTGCTTATGTTTGTGGAACCAAAGTACATAAATTCGGTTTCCATAATAGCACTTCCATTTATACTGCAGGGCTGTATGCAATATACCAAGCTGTTTTATATGTGTGCCATCGTAAATTAGGTGACTGCCTGATATTGAGCGATTCCCTTGGCACACTTCAGAGCCTTCATGAGCTGTGTAACCCCCATCCTATTGTACAATGTATCCAGGATGCCCTCCATGTTTTACACGCTTCTGACGTTATCGTGGTGTGTGCATGGATTCCTGGTCATGTAGGTTTGCCAGGGAATAAAATGGCAGATTTGGCAGCAACCACAGAACCCAGTATTACCACCTCTCATGTTACTTCGGAAGACTTTAGGCTTGAAGTGCAGGGAGCGATGCAGTCATGCTGGCACAAAGAGTGGTCAGCTCTCCACGGTAATAAGCTTAGAGAAGAGTTAGAGCGTCCGCCCGGCAAGCGGAAGGTCTGTGGTTCAAATCCCAGTTGTGGCATTGAATTTTTAAGTTCCAGTTCTACCTCTTAAACTTTGCCCACACACGGCTTGTGTGTTTAAAAACACCAACAGTAAGTTTGTTGGCATAAATAAATAATAATTACCATCTGAAGCTTATTTAATCCTGGGATATAAAGTACTTGCAATAGTAAGTCACCATTGGGGTAATTGTCCCTGATGTGAGACTGCCTTTGTGGTTTACCAGGAGGAATACGAACTGGCTTGAGAATTTAATGCCATTCTGGCAGTTTGTCACAATAGCTCAGTGGTTAGAGCATCCGCCCGGCAAGCGGAAGGTCTGTGGTTCAAATCCCAGTTGTGGCATTGAATTTTTAAGTTCCAGTTCTACCTCTTAAACTTTGCCCACACACGGCTTGTGTATTTAAAAACACCAACGGTAAGTTTGTTGGCATAAATAAATAATAGATAACTTCTTCTCGCATATCTTGTCCCGAGGAGGTTAACATGGCTCGGTTGTGAATTGGCCACGGCAATTTTTCACATGGTTACCTATTTAAACGGGACCCTGCACCTCTGTCTGCTGTGTGACAACCTTTTGTCGGTCCGTCACGTGCTGCTAGAGTGTTCCTTTCTAGCACACTTTCAAGACTCTCTGCAGCTGCCTGTCATTACTTGCAGAGGTCTTAGCAGATGACAAAACAGCAGTTTTTAAGTTTTCAGCGCAGTGCAACATGAAATTGAAGATTTGAAATTTTAGATACCCAATTTTTATACTCTTTTGACATATTTATAACTTTATTTTAATTTTGGCTTTTGCCACTGTTTTGAATATTTATATACTTTCCTTTTTAATAGCAATTTTATTTTTTATCGAAGTTTATATCAGGCTATTGCCATGAACTGTTTTTTAAGGGCGCTGATGACCACGAAGTTGAGTGCCCTTAAGCCTACAACCCACCCCATATAAATAATTTGCCACACCTACTGAATATAACTACAAGAGGAATGCCAATTTGTAACCTGCAGTGTCATTCTCCTACTTTTCCCTTCCACCATCATGTGTTGCAGTCAGACTTTACAGCGACACAATGCTAAGAGAAAAGCTACTTCACGGTAGACAAACCAAAGAAAACAGGGGGAGGAGTTAAAGCCCTGCTTTATATCATATGCAGATGACCCTGCACTTATTTGCTTGGAAAAGGAATCAAATGCTTATTACTGTTACAGAAGTTGTTTATCTGAAAGCCTCTAAACTTAATGTTGATAAGTTAATGCAACTTCTTTCAGTACAGGAAACAGGAATATACATGTAAAATAGTATTTCATGATTTAGTTGTTGAACCAGTAAATAGCACAAAATTTGTAAAAACTCATCTGGATAAAAACTAAAACTATAATGAATCTATAGACAACCTTTCAAAAAGTTAGGCTTGCAGTTATATTTATAACTAAAATTAGCAAAACATCTGGAAAAGGATTAAAATCAGTACCTTATGGTATAATTCAGTCACTTTTGGAATACAGGATCAATATTTGATTGGAACATTCATCACAAATATTTGCAAAGTACTGATAATTCAGAAGAAAGCCCGAAGTATGTGTAATGTAATGTAAACATTTTCTGTCTGTATTACAAGTACTTAAAAATTGATGCAGCTTAACAATAGTGTCACCTTATACCAGGGGAAGACAGGTAACGCTGCTGTGACGTCAGCTCACTCAGCTCACATGCTCCCACGGAAAGCCAGTTGAACTGTGATATCACAGCGGGCAAGAGGAAATGGCATACGGGACATCATAATTTTAATGCGGACTGTTTCAATTACGGAATAGTCGCCGATTATAAAAAATTACATTTCGGCTTTATGCCATATATATATAAATTCTAGTTTATGTGAACAGTCATGTTATAACGCAAATAGAACAGAAATTATAACTATTTTGCCTGTGCTAGAGGAGAGCTATGCAGAACAATTAGGTGGACATTTTCCGACATTTGCCATTTCGCTTTTCTTTAACTAGTTTGTCAATGTTAGGGTGTAATGTATGGCACATTTGTAACCGAAGACTGATGTTAGATTGTGATCTGACAGTATGCTTCGGAATTTTGACTTAGAAAGGTTCATAACAGAAAAGAATTGTTCACACACATACGTAGAACCAAACATACATAATATCCGTGCAGCAAGGGCATAAAACCTAAGAAATCTGGTTTGAGGAACATTCTTATACAAACCAGTCAAGTCTTCCTTGTGCTTATAGTTGTTCTTCAGCAAATCGTCGCACTGTAAATTTATCAATTCAATTTGCTACCTGCTAGAAACATTGTTAACATCCAATGAATACGCGGTCGCAAAGACCTGAAACGTAGTTAACAACGTTTGTACATCTTGAAGCCTGGTCTCCAATGGTGTGAAACACGGGGAACTGAACACAAACACAAAACCACTACACGTCAACAAAAACACAAAATTCGCACTAACGCCATTAAGATCCCTCACACAACAAATAAAGAACCTCAGACTAGGTTGAAGAGGGTTCTCCCTAAACAACTCGGGCGTGTAGTAAACATGCCCAAATAATATTCATGTTCATTCAGTTTCCTGCAAGTAGTGCCGCAGATCTAGGCAGCATAGCAATACACCACTCTCGCCTGGCGTCACATGAATGTACAAGCTGGCTCTTCGTTTAAATACATCACACAGCCCGAAGTTGTCTTCTCCTGGCTTATACATATGAAGATACATAGTTAATTAAAAGAAATGAAAATATCAGAAGTATAATGTTCCAGTGTCTTTATGATTAGCTGAGAATAGATTAAACAAACAGCATTATGCACAATCATTAACACAAGGAGTATTAATTATTATTACAGAGTATCATACTTTTACTCCTAGTTATTACGGATAAAGTTCCCTACTTCAATGTTATTTAATAAGCTATATAAAAACTGTATAAGAAAATCCATTTAAAATTATATCAAAGAACTATGTAATGGATAAATGGTTATACAGTATTGATGAACTAAGTTTCCTTTTGTCAACTTTGCATTTGAATATGTGTGTGAGGTATGTGTGTAATGCACAGGAATTAACAAATTCATTCTCCTTCTAGTTTCCCAGTATTTATAAATAATATCTGGGCAATTTCAACGAGTTAGCATTTTGACAGATACACCATGTCCATGTCCATGTTGTGGGTGAAACGTCTGGGTACTTAAACTCCAGCAGACCATGGCATAACAGCCCAGAAATAACTCCTAGATATAGAAGAAGTTTTGAAACTTAACAGCAACTGGTATCCTGTCATTGAAAGCAAGAAACGGCACAAAACAGGAGAAATTCAAGTGAACCAATCAGGAGGAAACAACACCTTGGGTGAAGCCCACCCCCTCCCTCATGCTGTCCGCCATCCGGACCAATCAGCGGAGGCCACTTGAGGCATAAATACAGTAGCTCAGACAGTCCACACCTCAGACGCCATGTTAACTTCTCCAAAGAGACTACGATCACACCAATGAAGATGTCTGTTGCAGTTGTGGACGAAACATCTGGGTACTTAAACTAGAGCAGACCATGGCATAACAGCCTGGAAATAGCTCCTAGATATATATCCCAGTAACCTTCCTTTTAATATGAAACAATTCACTATAAATAGAACATTGATCATGAAACAGCTTCAACTGAAACTTCAATATTGGAAAGGAATGAAATATTGTAAACACTGAGATGAAGCCTCAAACTTGTATTTCATATTTATGGATGAATAAATCATTCGTCGTCTCCACTGCCACCGTCACCACCATCATCCAGTTGGTGATTAACAAACACGGTAATTTAAATAAGGAAAAATTGAAGCTATTAACAGTGAAGCAACAAGATTCTAAAGTAAGAACAAATTAGAAACTAAAAACTTCACTTATCTTATTGTTTTGGTGCTAATCCTGGGGTTTCAAGCTATGTCCAGCTCATTCTCAAGGCCCAGAATGAGAATGAGCTGGACATAGCTTGAAACCCCAGGGTTAGCACCAAAACAATAAGATAAGTGAAGTTTTTAGATTCTAATTTGTTCTTACTTTAGAAACACGGTAATTATTAAACTGCTTTGTCTTGCACAAAAGCTGGTACAAAATGTTTTCTATGGTTTCTTCAGTCATAATAGTAACTGAACAACTTTCCTCAAAAACAGATGCTTAAATACTGCATGCCACTTCTTCACCATAGAGAATGGAGACGAATATTCCAAAGTGGAATCCAAATCCATGTCTATTTCCAAAACAAAACCTCACCTTATTTTGTTGCACAAAACCACCAAAGCAAAGCTACAGCATGAAAATGTAAGAACTATCTTAGCCATTTGATGCCAACAACCTAGAGTTAGGCTAAGAATTTTCTGAACCAGATTCATATAAGAGTATTGTTGGTAATTCAAAATGAAGATGGTATCTCCTACGACTACAGTGATCAAATACCTAATGTATTGCTTTCCTCCTACTCTTAACATCATTTGCAAATTGAATTTCCTTCCATTGTGGGCAAAATTATGGGCCTCTGGAGTGGCATAATTGCCTGCAAACTCCTAAAGCTGGACCTTGAGTGGGTATCAGACACGTTGGCAGATGATGGATTGCTGGAGCGTACACAGTGGTTTTGTTGATCACCAAACCACTGTACAGGTTAGCCTCTGAATAATGAATACAAGACCAAGAACGAATTCCCTAACCCCAAAGTGTTATGTGTTTCTAAGCCAAGAAGAAGCCTATTTGCGTTATGTTACTAGACAGAAATATTTAAATGTTAAAAGTAAAACCCAGAAGGAAGAACTTATTCATCACAAATGGTTTGAAAAAGAGAGGTTAGTTTTAAACAGAATATTTAGGAAAGAAACCAAGAGTAGGTATAAGTTAATAAATAAATATATATATATATATATATAATGTGTAAATAAGTGGAAATTAAATGTGAAAGACAGTAGTAGTATTAGGTATTAAATTTGCATGTATTGTAGTACCTGGGTAGTCATCTACTGAATGAGAGGTCTTGGTCAGATTTCAGTACACAAACCAATTGTAATTTTTTCTTAGCATTTTACCAAATAAATAAGTAAATCCTGTGGTACTAGTGTTCACAAAGGGCCTAGGCCTGCCAACCCAACAGCTGGTCTCATACCCATTTACGCATGATAGAGGTGGACGATCATCCAACCAATGTGGCTGGTGGTGTGGCCAGAAACACACATCCCCCAGCCAGAAATTGGACTTACAAAGCCAGCATTGCAGTGCCTCACTTTACCAACTTATTAAAATGAAATATTATATTGAGATTCTGTTTCTTTTAATACCTACATAAAAACTTTAGTTTCAGAAAACTATTTTACATAGCAGCTATATTAAATTGGTACATAATAATTAAAGTCCACAAGGGCTAAGTAGAACTTGACAGCTAGAAGATTCACTTATCAAGTGCCTTCAGCAACCACAGCAGCAGAAATGTCAGCACTATGCCATATCAGTGTTCCCCCTTGATAGAATTCTGTTAAGAATACTGTAGAAAGCACCTTTTGTAACAAACTCAAATACTAGCTGAGAACTTGCAATAAATGAAATATCAGAATACAATGTATCGGGAGAGCAGAAAACCTCCAAAGCATCTGTGCTGTGTTTTTTCACTGGGAATGTGAAAACATAACACACTGCTTTTGTAAAAAGGTCATGCTTCTGATGCAGTTTTGCTCTGCGTGTAGTATTCAGTTGATGGTAATGTGATGTGACTCAGTTGTTATGAGTGATTTATTTTGTTCTGTACCTAGTCATAAAGTGTATTATGTTTCAGCATAGATTTCTACTGCACAGCATGTATTTATTTATGATTCATATGTGTTAACTCACTAAACTCACCATGTGAAAGTACAATTTGCAGAAAGATTTCGAGGCGTGAAAGTTCTAGGCCCTACTATAATCTATGAACTTTACAATAAATTTCAGGCCACAGAAAGTGTTCTGGCGAAAAAAATCGAAGACAGTGTATGGTTCTTACCAAAAAAACAGACCACATCAGTCATCCCTTGGTCAAATCCCCCAAAAAATCACTTAGGCAGCTTTCACAACAGGTAGGCATTTCTTATGGCTCTTTGCAAACAGCTACTATTATTGCTGTCATTAAACCATTTGAAATAACTCTAGCACATACTCTTCAACCAGGGGATCCTTTAATTAGCTGCACATTTTGTGAGTGGACTCTCAATAGTGTATACAATGGCAAAATAGATCCATATTTAATATTTTTCATGGACAAGGCTTGGTTCCATCTTCATGGATATGTGAACACAAAATAATCATTATTGGAGTTTTGACAGGCCTAATATTGTACATGAAGTACCCCTTCATGATGAAAAAATTGGTGTATGGTGTGCCTTTGGGCAGCAACAGCTCATCTGGCCAATTTTTCCATGAGAACAATTGAAAATGTTTCAGGACAGAATTATTGGTAGAGATTTGTGGCCCTCTCAGGACCCCGACCCAATCCCTTGTGATTTCTATCTCTGGGGTAACTTAAAACATAAAGTGTACAAGACAAACTCACACATCCTGGAAGAATTCAAACAAAACATCTGTCACGAAATTGCCAGCATTTCTCAACATAAACTACAGCGAGTGATGGATAGTTTCCTAAAGAGGTGCCAAAAATATATGGACATTGATGGTGGCCAGTTTCAGCATTTCCTTTCACAAAGTTGGTAAGTAAAGCCCTTAAAAGTAGTTTTAAGTATGTTGTATGTTGTATGTTTTCATCCGAACCTTTCTATGATAATGGCATAAGCTTTTTCCTCTCCCTGTACTATTTCTATGGACTTAATTTTACAACTTCACACCTGCATTGATGCTTTGTATATGAATGTAACAGCCTTGACAATAGAATGCCCATTAGTAGTATTTATTAACCCTTTCAGGGATAGTGGCTTCATTTGAAGCCAGCTTACATTTCATTTTTTTTTCAGCACACTGACACAGTGGCTTCAGTTGAGGTCACCTTATCTTTGCTCTGCTTGGTGCTGCCATCTCTAGGATTTTTTTGAACTTCACCAGAGCTTGTTTGTTTGTTTGTTTGTTAAGAAGAGGATGGTTAAATACTGCTTCTCAGCTGATCGTTATCCTGTGATACTTATGTTATATATATATATATATATATATATATATATATACGAATTCATTTTGCACATACCTGAAGTAAGTTTCTGAAGTATCTGTATCAGAACATATTAAAGTATAATATGTATTAGGCTATTATGGGTTGGAAGAAGTAACCTGAATGTAATTAGTAAAATTAAATGGTGGCTTCATTTGAAGCCACTGTGCATCATCATATGTGTTGGATCCTAACCTATACCTATCCCTATCCTTTCAGAACACAATTGCAAGGAAAACTCTTACTGAAGAGGAAATGCTTCACATTTGGAACAAAGTTACATCAGATCTAGAATCAGACTGGGAAGATGATGAAGATACTAATCCACAAATGGTGCTTGCAGAAGACAGTGAGACTGAAGGACAGCAAATTACTATTCCACGAATAATTACTCAGTTCTATATTTGCAACATATAACATGTCCCACACGGTAAACTTTCCCACAAGAATACAAAATACTTCATCCACAGCAATAGATAATATGTTTACAAGTATAGCTAGAATAAAATCACACACCATTGAACCATTCGCAAATGGCCTATCAGATCACGAGGCACAAATATTACACTTGAAAGAAATAAATCTAAAGTTAAAATCAAAGTACAAGCATAAAAGATCCAGAATAATAGATGAAAGTAACATAAAAAGTTTTAAGCAAGCACTAAAACAAGAATCTTGGAATGAAATTTATGTAACGGAGGGACTAAACAACAAGTTTAATAAATTTTTGCAGCTGTTCAAAATTAATTTTGAAGCATGCTTCCCAATTAAATATGCTAAAGTACACAATCGCAAGCAAAATAACCCCTGGATTACATTAGGTATTAAAACTTCATGTAGGCGGAAAAAAGAATTATATCAGGAAATAAGATATAACAACAAAAATTTAGAAATTTACTATAAAAGATATCGCAAAATCCTCAAAGAAACAATAAAAGCCGCTAAAATATTGCATGATAAAAAACAGATATGTAATTCTGGAAATAAAATAAAAACAATTTGGAATATAATAAAGAGAGAAACAGGAAGGTGCGCCCAAGAAACCCCCCCAATAATACTGAACACTGATAATCTAGTAATTAGTGATCCTCAGATGGTAGCAGATACTTTTAACAATTTCTTTCTGAATGTAACAGACAAATTAAACATCAAATTTGGAAACAAGGAATCGTCCCTAAACTTTTTAAGAACTTCATTAACTGATGAAATCCCTAAATTTAACATGGATATGACAACTGCATTTGAAATTAACAGTGTAATAAATTCCCTTAAGTCTAAAAACTCGTCTGGATATGATGAAGTAACAAGCAAAATGCTAAAAGCATGTTCACATGAAATAAGCATTCCTCTCAGTTATTTATGTAATGAATCACTAAAGACTGGAATATTTCCTGACAGAATGAAATACTCAACTGTCAAACCCCTTTTCAAAAAAGGCAAACAAAATGATGTCTCAAATTACAGACCAATATCCCTCTTACCAATATTCTCGAAAGTATTTGAGAAAGTAATGTTTAACAGACTGTATAATCATATGGAAATTAATAATCTGTTTGTCCGAGAGCAGTTTGGATTTAGAAAACGAATATCAACCAATAATGCAATCTACAAACTCTCTCATGAAGTGTTGGCAGCGTTAAATGATAGTATGCATGTGGGTGGCATTTTTTGTGATCTAGCAAAAGCATTTGATTGTGTAAACCATGAAATTTAGATAGGAAAACTACAGTTCTATGGGATAAAAAATGAAAATCTAAATTGGTTTATATCATACTTAAAAGGAAGAAAACAAAGGGTCGAAATCAGCAATCCCAACCAGTATAACAACAACACATCGGATTGGAAATCAATTAAACATGGCGTTCCCCAGGGATCGATATTGGGGCCTCTATTATTTTTAATCTACATAAATGACCTCCCACTATTCATAAATAACATTGCTAGTATCTATCTATTTGCAGATGATACCAGTGTCCTCGTGAAAAGCAAAAATTTAAGTGAGTGCGTTATCAAATTAAATTATGTACTAAACTGCATGTCAAATTGGTTTAAAGCAAACAAACTGTCGGTAAACCTTGAAAAAACAAAATTCATTAAATTCATAACTAATCGTTCACCACATACCCATATAGAAATAGGAATCAATGATATTTTACTGGAACAACCTAATGAGGTAAAATTTCTAGGTCTCCAAGTAGACAACCACCTGGATTGGAAGTCACATATTAATTACATTACACCTAAGCTTAATGCAGCATGTTATGCCATCCGATCTCTGGTTAACTTCCACACGATTGACACACTGAAGTTAGTTTATTTCGCTTATTTTAACTCCATTATGGAATATGGAATAATGTCCTGGGGAAATTCAATGTATAGTAAGAACATATTCCTAATACAAAAGAAGGTTATACGAATAATATGCAACACCCATAGAAGGCAGTCATGTAGAGATCTATTTTGGAAACTGGGTATATTAACCTTACCTTGCATATATATACTATCTATTTTAAAATTTTATGCTAATAACCAGAATTGCTTTACAACTAACATGGAAATTCATACGTTTAACACTAGGCAAAAAAGAAATATACATCGTCCCAATGCCAAACTCTCTTGCTTCCAGAAAGGTGTTTATTGTGAAACAATTAAAATATTTAATGCTCTCCCCAGTAATCTAAAGGAAAATGTTAGCAATTTCAGAGTTTTTAAAGCTTCCCTCAAAGAGTATCTCTGTGATAAGTCATTTTATTCTGTAGAGGAATATTTAAATCAATAATCAGCCTAATGTCAGATCAGTTGTATTGTTCGATAGGTACCAATTAGGGAATTAAGTATAACAAGGGTAGCTGAAAATACAATAATGACGTGCAGGCTACAAAAAGCCAACTAACTGATTACAATTTAAGTTCCAATATTAAGTAACAGTGTTAATATGTTTGTTGATATTTTGAAAATGTATATTTGAACAATCATGTTGGACACGCTTTATGTAAAAGTAAGGATGTAAATAGATATTCTGTATATATGAACATAATTGAAATGTTGTCTACTCTGTACATTACATACTATGTAAGAATTAAAATAGGTATGCTATGATTAATGTGCACAGTTAATATTTTGAGGTCGCTTATCTTAAATTTGACACACTTAACACATGAGTAAGAATATTGTTTACTAATAAGCTAAATGTACATGTGTAACATGTTAGAATGTATTACTTAGCTATAAATTTGGACTGCTTTTTCATACAAGCAAAAATGTAAACATTGAAGCAATGACACAGTCTGTAAAAGCCAAGTAACATGATTTTGTACATGTATAATAACTATGTAAGTGTCAATGCACTAGAAGTATTATCTTCATCTCGTACTTTAACAGCAAAACATGAAACCTATACATGTTTTGCATGTTTTTTATGCATTTAATTGTAAATGCTTTTGACATGTTCTATGTTCAAGGTCTGACTGGCCATCATTGAACCTACAGAACGCAATCTAATCTAATTATTTCAGAGAGTGACAATGACTGTGATAGTGAGGATTTTCTTAGCAGTGATGATGAAGTACCATTATCCTCTCTTTCAACGTCTACATGGGATAAAAACAATAGTGTTGCTAAAAGTTGTCCAGATTTTACAGAATATACTGGTGTGAAGGGAAAGTTGAAAGATAAAGGCAAGGATATGAAACCACATGAATTTTTCCAGGTACTGCTTTGCAATGAACTTGTTGAGCATTAAGTGTTTCAAACCAATCTCTATGCAATACAAAAATGTAAACCTTGATTCTAAAGATTTATTTTTAGCAATAAATATTCCAATGGAGACTAAAAGACCTTGCAGTTATCATGATTGCGATCTTCTCATGAAGAACTAAGGAATGAATATATTAGTTCACTGATGTCACTAAATAGGTTTGGGTGGTATTTGAATAACATTCATCTGAAAGATAAGAGCATGATTCAAGGAAGTGGATCCTCAAATTATGATAAACTTTATAAGACCTTTACTTCAGTTTTTGAACCAAACCTTCAAAGAAAACTATGGGGCAAAGAATGTGCCACAACATGAGCCACAAAATGCTGTGTCCATTGTAGCGCCAAAAAGACACCACACAGGTCAAGGTGGATGTGTAGCACATGCAATGTAGGTTTATGTTTATCAGCTGAAAGAAATTGCTTCATAAGTTACCACACTTGAACATCATTTTTATATTTGATGTTTGTATTTCATTGTAAGTGAACATGAAAATGTGTCACAGTGAGTTCATTTGAAGCCACCTCCTAATTTGTATTTTTGTATTTGAAAAAATAAAATATGTGTGGATTTAACTTATTCTAACCCTATTCTCTTAAATTTAACCAACACCAATACCAAATTTTTAATTTTTGAGTTCCGTGCCTGAAAGGGTTAATACATGTTCATGAATAAAATATATTAATATAGTAGAATCCAGATCACCCGACTCTCGATAACCCGACATTCCGTGTAACTCAAGAACCTTTCTTATTTTAATTTTTTGTTTATTTTTTATTGTTAAGCTTGACTGTAATCATATCTATTATCTACTATACAGTATGAATACTACAGATAAATTTTAATTAGTACACATATACGAGGGTTGTTCAATATATAATGCCCCACATTTTTTTTCTCTGAACATATTTATTGTTAAGAATCAGAATTTGGTGACAATATATACCTCAATATGTCTTGTCCATGTCCTATTTTTCTACGTAGTCTCCATCACGTTCTATGGCCTTATGCCAACGTTGTGGGAGAGCATGTATTCCCTGCTGATAAAAGTTCTTGTCCTGTAAGCATAGCCATGTTGTCACTGTGTGAATGACACTCTCATCATCTTCAAAGTCTGTCCCCCATTGAAAATCTTTAAGTGGCCCAAAGAGATGGAAGTACAAGGGTGCCAGGTCTGTATTGTAGGGTGGATGAGGCAATGATGTCCAACCCAATTTGGCAATGTGTTCCCGGGTTCTCAGACTTGTGTGTGGGAGTGCATTATCTTGTTGGAGTAAGATTTCTGCTGGATTCTTGTCAGATCGAACATGTCAGAAATGTTTCTTAAGTTTATTCAATGTCTTCACATATGTATGCCTCTGAATAATGATTGACCCTTTTGGCATCACATCTACAAGAATGATGCCATCACAATCCCAGAAGACTGTCACCATGACTTTTCTGGCAGAGGGGGTTGTCTTGAATTTCTTCTTTTGTGGTGAATGAGGATGACACAACTCCAAGGACTGCCTTTTTGTTTCCGGCACAAAGTGGTGTACCCAGCTTTCGTCCCCCGTAACGATCCGAGACAGAAAGGCCTCTCTATTGGTCTCAAACGCTCCAACAATTCAGATGAAATGACCTTTCTTTGAATCTTATGGTCTGCTGTAAGCATTTGTGGAACCCATTGTGAGCACGTCCTTGAATATCCAAGAGCCTTGATCATTGCAAATGCACTTCCAATGCTGACCGACAACTGTAGAGCCAAGTGTCGAGTTATGGTGCACCGGTCGGCACGAATAATGGCATCCACACAATTCAGCATGTCTGGAGTAGTGGCTGTAACAGGACGTCCCGAGCGTGGCTGATCATGGAAATCTGTTTCTGCATTTCCTGAGGCTTTAACTTTCTCTACCCATCCCCCAACAGTACCCCTATCAACTGCAGCATTGCCATACACTGCACACAAACGCTTATGAATGTTCACCATGGTTTCTTTTTCTGCACACAAGAATTCAATAACAGCACACTGCCTGTAATGTGAATCGTGTGTAGATGCCATTTTGATGCTGTCCTATGGCTCTATCATCTGCCGGAACAGTTCAAAACTCACCGGTGCACAGAAGAAACTTCAAATGTGAAGCATCTACAAAGACGTTTGTATATATTAATGGATTTTTAAACAAATGTGGGACATTATGTATTGAACAACCCTAGTACAACGTACCACATTCTCCCTCACAGTAACAAAATGGCTGACCACATATTGACCTTCCATATCTAGTCAGAACAAAAGCAACTGGCACACTGTTGTCACAAAATCAGTTTTCCACTAATAATACAGATACACACCACAAACACTTGTTTGGAAGGTTTGAAGTTTATTGCTTTATTTAGTACAATGGTATTCTTTTAGATGAGACAAACTGCGCAGTAGTTTATGATCAAGTTCACTTATGTACTTGTAAGACAATAGGGGTGTCAGGTTATCCTTTCAACTTTTGTGTACTACATAAACATCGCAGACCATCTCCCACTATCAACAGTGTCTTGTTTATTTCAAGGAAGGAAACAGATATGTTACCCTCATCATCAACTTGCATACTACTCACACAGATCCCGGCAACATCATTTGCCACTCCTAAAAATATACCTGTACATGGTAAGCTAAACTTTCAATTACATATCTTCCTTTCATAGAAGTTTGAAAACAGTGTTGTAATTAATTTAATTTAAAAGGTGAGTCAATTAATAACACTGAACAACACTTACAACATAATTTTCCGGAATGTGTTTCAAAGGTTAACTTTCCTCCATTATTGTCCGGTTGATAATGGAGGAAAGTTAACCTTCCAAACGCGTTCCGGAAAATTATGTTGTAAGTGTTTTTCAGTGTTATTGACTCAAAAAAAAAATTATTTTGTTGTTTAACGATGCTGTCAATTGCCATGATCACATCAGCGTCGCCGGTGTGCCGGAATTTTGTCCCGCGGGAGTTCTTTTACATGCCAGTAAATCTACTGACATGGAGCTGTCGTTTTTAAGCACACTTAAAAATCATCAGCCTGGGCCGGGTTTGAACCAGCGACCTTAGGATCGGTAGGCCAGCGTCTAACCAACTGAGGCACCCAGACCGACGTGTTATTGACTCACCTTTTAAATTCAATTTCAATTACATATTTCTGGTTACAGTGCAGATTCCAAGATTTCAGGCTTAATGTTGCATTTGTGCCAGTGAAAATGTTGAACGAGAAGAAAAGAGTACTTCTTAATGGTATTGAAGTTTCAACATTTGTTGTTGTAGTGTTTAACGCCCGCTTTTACTACTACGGCACCGCAGGCGGTGACACTGATGATACATGGAATGAAGATGGAGCACCTGTGAATGAATGGCGGGGGAAACCGGAGCATCCGGAGAAAACCCGCCCTGACGCCGCTTCGTCCACCACGAATACCACATGCGGGTCCCTGGGATCGAACCCGGGCCGCCTAGGTGATAGGCGAGCGCGCTAACCGCTCGGCCACGGCGCCGCCAGTTTCAACATATGTAATAGTTAAAAATTAACTATTTCCTATTAAAATATGAACACTAGACAGAATAAAGCAATCAGACATCTGGTAGATTTCATTCCCAGGGATAATTTATTTAATTATGTCTATGTACTTACAACATAAAGCACTTACGATTGTGAGTCACCCTTGGGGTATCTATCCCTGATGTGCCATTCCCTTTGTGGTCTACTGGGAGAAATACTAATCGGTTAGAGAATTCAATGTCACACTGGCAAGTTATCACAGTAGCTTAGCAGTTAGGGCAGCTGTACATAAAGTGGAAGATCTGTGGTTCAAATCCCAGCTGTGGCATTGAATTTTTCAGTTCCAATTCTACCTCTCAAATGAATTAATCCTGGGACATAAAGTACACAACTCTAAGTCGCCCTTGAGGTATTTATCTCTGATGCGAGATGCCCTTTGTGGTCTACCGGGAAAAATAAGAATTGTTCGGAGAATTCAGTGTTGTATTGGCAAGTTGTCACAATAGCTTAATGGCTAGAGCAGCAGCAAGTAAAAGCTGCTGGTTCAAATCCCAGCTGTGACATCACATTTTTCGCTTCTGATTCTACGTCTCAAACATTGCTCGCACACGGCTTGTGTGTTTAAAAACACTAGCAGTAAGTTTCTTGGCATAATTACACAATTTATATCCAAATGCATTTTTTTTTTGTGGAGTGAACCATTTCGGACAATGTGAGTTCTGTAATACTTATACTTTTCACAAATGGAAGATCGTTATTCACCTTTTTGTCTTTTGGCCGCATTAAGAGAACAGAATTTTAAAGCCTTCATTTCATGACAAGTTTTAAAAAATATGACTATTGTTTAAAGGCTACCATATTTCCATATTCCCCTTGCACCAACAAGAAAATTACCAGTAAAATAATTTCTGCAAATAATAATTTCCTAATTCAAAGGAAAACTTCATATCTAAAGTCAATCCAACACATACATTAGACATCACATATTATTTACACCTGACAGAAGAAGTTAAAAAAAGTGATACTCCAACTAGTGTTCTAAAATTATTGGCATTAGAGACAATCCATACTAGATTCCCAGAACATGAGTGGCTCCATATTTATACTGATGGATCATTGATATCAAACCAAGATGGAGCAGGTGCTGGAGTCACATGTCACCTCTTTTCCTATTACAAATCTTTAAATTATGGAACTACTAACTTTGATGGAGAAATTGAAGCAATTCGAATGGCCCTACAAAATCTTTTGTACAGAATTTCACATTTTCAGCAAGCAGTTATTCTCTCAGATTCCAGGGCAGCAATTATAGCAATTACTTCCAAGTTGTCACCAAAAAACCAAACTATTATAGAATGTTGGAAGATGCTTAGCCATCTAACAGCACTTCAAAAACACCTAGTCTTCCAATGGATACCGACTCACTGTGGACTGAGTGGTAATGAGAAAGCTGATTTTCTTGCAAAAAAGGGTACCAGCGGTGTACAAAAATCTATAGTTAATCTACCATTTTATGCAGCTAAAAGATTAGTCAACTCTGAATTCAAAAAAATTATTGCAAAATATTACTATGAAAAATCAAAAAATAGAAGATGGGAACTACCAAACATTCAAACAGTAATTCCTGAGTATCCTCGAAAAACAGCAGTTGCAACCTTCAGGCTGGTTACGGGACATGATTGTCTGGCAAAACATTTAAACAGAATTGGGATATATTCTTCACCACTCTGTCCTCTATGTGATCTGCAAGAGGAAATGGATCGAGACCACCTTCAAATATGCCCAGCCACTTCTAGTGCCACATCCATCAGTGAAAAATATTGGAGAGCAAGAGGATTAATGACTTCATTGTCAGAAATCCAGCATTAGCTAACAACAACATAAAAAATAACATTTTTTATTCCCGCTTCTACAGAGCAATTCTTGCATATACTCACGGTATTTCAGAAACGGCTATAAAGGTTTGATTAAATTTTTGTATACATGCATATTACATTCACAGCATTTTCTCTACTCACTTTTAGGTAACACATTCACATCGCTATCTCTACTCACTCTTCTATAAACAATTTTCCATAAAAAACGTCATTTTGCACCAAAAAACATTTTTAATAAGTTAATGTTTAAATTCAATGTAAACTTCATGATTTGTTTTTTAGTTTCCTCCTAATAAAAAAATTCATTTAAAAAAATAATAATATAATAAAATAATATAATAATAAAGAACAAGCCAGCGTATCGTGGACCCAGTAACAAGGCAATAAGGATAATGTACACAATAATTCGCACTAGCGATGTATCTGTGTGAGCAAGAGCAAAATAATGTACACAATGAGCAAAATAATACTGTACAGAATCCACAATAGTATGGAGTTGCACTAGGCAATAGCGGTGTATGTCTGTGGCGGCAACGACGCGAGTGAGTGCATTTGTGTTTAATGTGTTGGCAACGAAAACTAGTGTAGTGTAAAAAGCAATGTTGGCAAATGTGAAAATCGTCTGCTAGTCATGCAGTGAAATCTAGTGGGCTATTTTGAAACTACTGTAGGCGCATGTGCAGTAAGTAATTTCGGACTTAGAATCTGGCTGGCAAGTGGAAAGTGAGCTAAACTAAACAAGAGCCGTAAACTGGTATCAGGTAGTGATTCTCCCGCTCCAGAAATTCCAGCAATAGAAGGATAAACAACCCGTGACATGGATGTGGTCAGTCCCTGGAATGGAGCTTGAAAGAAAGCATTTTCGCTCAATGAATTTCTACAATCTTAAACGTGAGTTAACCACTGCAAAGGTCTTGAACATTTGTCACAGGCTTTTGGGGACATTGCTCCTTCACATGCCACAGTTTTTTGGTGGTTTCAGAAATTTAAAAGGGACCAAAATCTTTGAAAGATGAGAGAAGTGTTAATCCGGCATTGGCAGTGACTGAGGAAAACATAGCAGTATTGAGAAAAATGCTTCAGGAAAATAGTTGCATAACATTTAAAGAAAATGAGGCAGCATTGCACATTGGATCGCCAGTAGTTTTGAAAATGTTCCATGAATCCTTTCGT
Source organism: Tenodera sinensis (assembly GCA_030765045.1). Classification (NCBI taxonomy): domain Eukaryota; kingdom Metazoa; phylum Arthropoda; class Insecta; order Mantodea; family Mantidae; genus Tenodera; species Tenodera sinensis. Next base: position 84,401,855 of record CM060961.1, read on the forward strand.
GAGGAGGGTTACATCTCAATGTGTTCAATGGTGTGAGAAAATGCTGACAAGATCTGAAGGAGGGGACTCCAGATGGGTTTCTGACATCATCACAAATGATGAAACCCGGATTTATTAGTTTGATCCAGAGACCAAGGGCAATCAGCATTGTGGATCTTTTCTGATGACAATCCATCGATAAAAGGTACTGCGAGGGATCCTTCTCCATCATGGCAAAACACACACACACGCACACACACACATCGAACGTTACCGTTCAGCTCCTGGAGTTCACGCTTATGATTCATCCACAATACGGTCCCGACCTGGCCCCATGTGAGTTTTTTCTGTTCCCAATAATAAAAAAATTGCATGCTTGGAAAGAACAAAAATGCTCTCTTTTTTAATAATGCGAGATTGCACTATACTTTATTATTATTACTATTACTAGTACTATCATCATCACCATCACAATCATCATCACGATCGCCACCATCATCATCATCATCATCACTACTGTTACTATTACGATCTCTTTGTCAAATCCATCCAACATAAGATAGATAGACCTTCAAGAATAATTCCAGGATAAGAATTCAAACATTTTTTCTGAACTCCATTTTTAAGCATGAGGGTCACTCCATGTGAAATCAACACACCCAATTTACCTCACCATTTTAGACTTTGCTAAAATTTGGTATACTCATAGTGAGTGCAGAGACTAAGGAAAATTCCAAATTTCAATCTTTTATCTCATAATATGTAAAATTTTCAAAAGCTAGCCAAAAAAGCATGAACAGGTCTTTCACAAATCGCTCTAGGAGCTGTCCTAATTGAACTACAGAACTGGAAAAGGTGTCATTTTGCAGCATTCTTTGTGATCTTTCCAGTGATAAACATAACATAGATTCTAATTAAGAAACTTATTCAAAATACAAACTGAAATTCTGATTTATTTTTTTTTTTTTTGCAAGAGATACATAATTTAAAACTTTCAAAATATTTCCATAAATGCTTAGTGCTGATGAAAATCACATGACAAAACATAAATATGGAACAATAATGAGTTTGTGGTTACAAGAAATTATTCCTAATTCTTGTTTTTCACTAATAGCCCCATTTTGGCCAAACCTATTTTTAACAAACAGGGATTTAATTAAAGTACACAGAAAGTTAACACAAGAATATTAGAAATATCAAAATATCAGCTTAAAACAAAACCAATCACTCTATTCTATAATTAAATTAAGTTGATTGTTTATACAATTTAAACTAGTAGCCTATTAATTGGTAAAACAAAAATATTGAACATTTGACACTAACTATAGCTACTAGAACTGATAATTTTTAAATAACTGTTTATAAAATATAAATTAAGACTAACGTGAGAGTAAGTGAAGTTTCGAGTTGAAAGCAGTTTCCCAAAAAAATTCTCTCATATCTTCACAGATTACATTTTAAAAAAGTCAACTGGGTTTGGCTTACATTACTTTCGGCAAGGGTATATGTTCTCCCAGTCAAAGCAAATGGAGTTACTTTTGTGAGAACATTACCACACCACTGACACCCAAAGGACATCTGCAGGTGTAGCTGGTCCACATGGATGAAGAAAAGTTATTTTCACTTCATCAAGTTCATTTTCCTCTAAAATGTACCCAAGCCAGCAGTTTTTGTCATACACAACGGTGACGTAGCCTGATGCATCTTGTAACTTCAATTCGTCCAGTGATGTAGTTACTTCCCTCTCCCAACTCTGCTCATCAGCTTAAGAGTTTTTTATTAATAATTTTGTTTTGGTATTCGGAATAAATGCATGAAATTGCTGTGTTCCTTTGATTGTCAACGCTTCTTGAGCTGGCTTTTTAAAAACATTTCTAAGGCAGCATAGTCTTCTTGAATGGAATAGGCAAAATCCATTTTTGTTAGGTTGTCTACTACCCACTCAAATAGATCTCGTGGGGTTTGGATTATGGTATGGCCTTTACAAACTTTCACGAGCTGCCAGTCTCCTAATGGAACTTGCTACTGCTTGTATAAAACGTCCTGAAATTTCCCACTCCCGAAGAAAAGATGCGTAATAGCACTGAGCAATTCACTTGCATAAAAGGGAAATGGGGGTCAGTCTTCAAGCTGCCGTGAGAGTGATAAGTTCATGTGCTGTATATGTGACTGCCTCCAAGCTCTGATAACATTCTAGTCACTTGTTCCCCACCACTCTCAACACTTCCCCACATTTCTCCTCATTTGCACATATGGAGTGTCACGACATTTTAGAGAAGCTGTGCTCTATCGCAAGACCGTTTCCCATCTGCTATGGCTAAAAAGTGCCACTCGAGTTTTATGTTGAAGTCTTCTTCATGAAGGCAAAGGTTCAGAAAGTTTTCCCTATTTTTGCACTGAGCTGCAGAACTGTCTGAAACATAGTAAATCTTTGAGAGGTAGAACTGGAACTTAAAAATTACCATCTGAAGGTTATTTAATCCTGGGATATAAAGTACATACAATAGTAAGTCACCATTGGGGTAATTTGTCTCTGATGTGAGACTGCCTTTGTGGTTTACCAGGAGAAATACGAACTGGTTTGAGAATTTAATGCCATTCTGGCAATTTGTCACAATAGCTCAGTTGGTTAGAGCAACCACCCGGTAAGCGGAAGGTCTGTGGTTCAAATCCGTTGTTGTAGTGTTTAACGCCGCTTTTACTACTACGGCACCGCAGGCGGTGACACTGATGATACATGAAGATGGAGCACCGGTGGAATGAGATGGCGGGGGAAATCGGAGTACCCGGAGAAAACCTGCCCTGACGCCGCTTCGTCCACCACGAATACCACATGTGGGTCCCTGGGATCGAACCCGGGCCACCTAGGTGGTAGGTGAGCGCGCTAACCGCTCGGCCACGGCGGCGCCTGTTCAAATCCCAGTTGTGGCATAGAATTTTTAAGTTCCAGTTCTACCTCTCAAACTTTGCCCACACACGGCTTGTGTTTAAAAACACCAACAGTAAGTTTGTTGGCATAAATAAATAATAGTAAATCTTCTTTGAAAGCTTTTGGAATTTATTTGTTAGATATGAAATTAGCTTCTTTTGAAAGGTATAAACAGCAATTGTATTGTGCTCTTGGCAAACAGAAATAATAACAAAGCTCAGATTCTCTGCTTTGTCTTCTTGTTTGTTATATATACCCGTTGGCTTGCCCAGTGTTAACTCTGAACTTTATCATGTACAACTATACTATAATTTTCTGAAAAATCACATGGTAACAACAAAATCTGATTAAGGTTTTGTTTCTGGAGTTAAGGAGTGCTCTTTGTTGCTTGGCAATGAAGTCATGCTGAGCAACGAAGTACATCTTACCATACAATAAATCTATAAATTCTTCGGAAGTTTTCTGTATGATTTCCAGGTTACAGCAGTCAACTGACACCCAGTGGCAGAATTGAATTGTTCAATTAAATGTTCATCAAGAGTCTTGTAAAATTTTATGTATTACTGTTTCTCCTGGGCAATATTCACAATTTCCCATGTTGCAATTCAATGATGGGTTGCAAAGCATTTTTGCAATGCATTGCTTGTTACTGTTTAAGTTAGGAATAATTTATTTTAATCACAAACCCATCATCATCCCATATTTATATTTTGCCATGTGATTTACAACAGAGGCGGTGCCGTGGCCGAGTGGTTAGACTGCTCGCCTACCACCTAGGCAGCCCGGGTTCAATCCCAGGAGCTTGTAGGTGTATTCATGGTGAATGAAGCAGCATCTGGGTAGGTTTTCTCCATGTTCTCTGATTTACCCCACCACTCATTCCGCCAATTGCTCCATAATGACCTTTCCATGCATCTATTTCGCCTGCATTTCATGTCATCCTCTTCCTCACTGTCATGCCTGGTGCTTGGCTGACCTCCCACTTCCAGGTCTTCACTCTGTCTGGTCCATAGGTTCCTCTGCTCCCCAATAGGTATCTAACCCTAGGCACTGGCTTGTAAGTCCTAGGGGGTGTAAGTCCTACATAAGGGGAGAGTAATCAGATAAAGGGAAAAAAAAGATTTACAACAGTACTATAATCGCTCCACCTTTAGATCAGCACTTGATGTAAACACAAGCGTCAACAACTAGCTCGAGATACGGCGAAACCAAAGCACACCATAAAATATAGTGCCTTAAATATTAGCGATTATCTGTGAGTTTTCGATATGTATGCCAGCCCTGGTAAACACTACTTGAAGTAACGCCATAGCAGCGCTTTTCTTGAAACTCCCGAATAAATATCGTCCTGTTGCAACATAAACACAAGGCATAAGTCCACTTGGCGTTTGTGTCAGTCGCAGTTGGTATGAACTCCAGGTTTAAGGCGAAGGGATACAAGGTACGGATCTAAGGCTGGATGGGGTGTAAGTATTTATGAAAATATTTTGAAAATTTAAAATATGTACTTTTTAGAAAAAAATTAAATAAAAATTTTAATTTGTATTTTGAAAAAATTCCTTAATTAGAACCTACGTTATGTTGTATATCACTGGAAAAAGCACAAAGAATGCTGCAAAATGACACCTTTTCCAGCTCTGTAGGTCAAGTAGGACTGCTCCTAGAGCAATTTGAGAAATGGCTTAGCGCTTTTTTAGTTAGGTTTTACTTTATTCATCCTACAGATCATACATATGTACATAAGTACCATGATAAAGCACAAGTCAAAAAAGTTATTTACAAATTATCTGAAATTATTTACAAAGGAGTATATTAAAAGGCCACGAACTATAAACAGCACACAGAAGTAATTCAAACAAGTTTCTAGGAATTCATTAACAGAGTAAAAGCAGTGGTGAAGTATGTATACCAATATCACCTTTTTAAATGCTGATATTTTGCATATGGTTTTATTCCATAGGGGCAATTTATTCAAAGATTTTATACATATTTTATATAGCCATGTTTCAGAAATGGTTTGAGATAAAAGATTGCAACTTGGTATTTTCCTTAGTCTCAGCACTCACTATGACTATACCAACTTTTAAGAAAATCTAAAATGGTGAGGTAAATTTGTATTTAAAGTGTGTTGCTTTCACATGGAATGACCCTGATTTCAAACAATTCATTAACATCTTATCAACTCATATAGATTCAACTTAACAAAACTAACATTCACTATGCTGTAAATAAAGCATGAGGGGGAATAAATAGTCATTTTTTATTAAGATTAAATAGCCAAGAAGTTGCAACCTCTCTAGTACTACTATGCTTACACCTTGTCTGTACAAGTAAAGAGATGGGCTGCTTATTTGAAGATAGGTAAGACCCGTAACCTGAGATTTGAGGAAATTACCTACAATCAGTTTTATTTATCGACGGTCCTTCACTTTTATGATTTTTAGGGTCCCATTCTACAATAAGCGAAAAAAATTACTTAATTTTGCTCTTAGATCTCTTTGTCAGGCTTGAGGCTCTTTCACATACCATTGAAAAATGTGTGATACGGGCCACCGGCTTTACTTCTCTTTTGAAGGAAATCATATTAAGGATTTTACACCCGAAAAGACCCATCGCCCTCCGCCGGATTTGAACCCAAGACTTCGGGAAGCAGAAGCAAGCTACCCTCGGAAGACGTAAGTCGAGATGCACTCTAAAAATGGGCGATCCTACAAAAAAATGTAGTAGTGCTGCTTACAGCCCTCAAGTGTCGCTTAACTGATCTTCCTTTTGTCTTCTGAACCATCTCGGTTTTCTACCGTTAAAACCTGCATCGAGTTACACATCGCTAGGAAGCAACATGTCCATAAGTTCAGCAACCTCTACGGTCTAAATTATTACAGCACTCTGCACTTTAATTATAATGATAAATTTGCAACGGAGAAGAGTGTGTCAAATTCGATGTCAATAAAATTTGACAATACAAACCTTGTAAACATCTCCATACGTCCCACTCCCAATTCGCTGAATTAGCTCGTATTCGTCTTGAGGATTTCTTCTGCTTATATCAGATGATAATACACCAGATCCATGAGCCATTGTAACAATAAAATTTATTTTTGCGGTCCTAAAGTAAAATAAATAATATTTCTTAGTTTCTGTGGCCTACATCGCCATAATCTATCATCCATACATATGCCAGTGCAACAAACATTGAAACATATTCACATCTAATTTTTTGCATCACTATTTTCAGAGGTTTCAGGATATCATCTGATATCATATTCGGTTACAAAGCTGTAGTTAAAACCCATACGTGCTTTGACAACCTTAGAAGTACTTCTGATTTTATTTCTTCTAAGACAAATTATTGTCCTTTAGCTGGTATTTAACATAACTTATTTTTTTCAGTTTGTTGGCAGGGGGCAGTTGTTGGTATGAATCTGTGATTCTGGCTACTAAGAAACAGTCACACTAACATTATTCACTACCAATATAAAGTCGGTATAATTATATTTTAAGTTAGTGATGGGAATTTTATCATATAGTATGTCTTCGACATCTTATTGTTTTTATGGTATATTTTTGTTCTAGCGACAGAAACGCTGGCCAATGACCTAAATGTGTTAACCTAAAGCTCGATTGCACAGAACACCGCTCGGTTGCTCCCACTGAGTTGTATTTACGTGATTCATTTGTTATCGTCTGAGTTGGAATATTGCGTTAGGAAGAAGGGGCGGTTTGTCATGATAAAAGAACTGTCATTTTCCTGTTGCTCGTAACACAAGAGCAGACACGATAGGAGAGTGAAACCCTCGTAGTTATTTTTGGCTTGTATATGCTATTGTTTAACATTTTTGTAAGAGTGGTTATAGTTTTGGTCTCAAAAATAAGCAGCCATGATGGTAAGCTATGAAAACCTAACCGGGATTCTTGAAGTAAATAGTTTTGTATGCTTAATTTTGACATATCTTTTTAACTCATTGCAGGATGGGTTAGATGATAGCACAGTAATCTTAAATGATGAAAATAGAAAGGTGAGTTTTTTTATAACATGAGTTTTTTTATTGCAATGAAAAAGTTTTAAAATGACCAATCTGAGCTCTTTTTGTTTAGCCTGGAAGGTCAGAAACGGTGGATCTGACCGATAATTCCTTGATGGTAGACATATCTGATGCACTCAGCGAAAAAGATAAAGTAAAATTTACGGTGCATACTAAGGTAAGTAAAAGCTGTTTTTAATCTCAAACTCTTAACTACCTTTATTTTATGCATCTCTTTCCATTAACATTGAAAATCATACTATGACTGGTATTGAAGCTCGAAGATATTTGCATGGTAATACCAACGTTATCTGGGACCACATGGGGAACACTCATTCTTAACCAATGTTTCACTTCCCCTCCAAGCAAGTTGGTCCCCCTCCCCCACCAATGCTTAAGTTCATGTAACTTTTCCCACCATTACTCCCCTTGCCCCATTCCTGAAAAGGTGAAATACATTAACATGACAGTCTCCTGGGTTCAATTCTTGGCTGAAAGGTGGGAATGCCTACTTAGATAGTATTTCCCAGCCTCTCTAGACCTAAGAAGTATCAATAGGAGTGTAAATTTACTGTAATATAAATCCAAAAATTAATAAAGCATAAGCCAGTGCAAAGCACATTGTTGTGAATTTGTTGCTAAATAAATAGTACCTGGGTGACCGAGCTTCATTGGGCTTTTCTTTTCCTTTTTTTAATCATGGTTTTTTTTTTTCTTTTTTATAGGGAGAAGATACTTATTTAGATAAACTTGAAAAGTAAAATGTTAACTAAATATAAATTTTCATCCTAATTGTTGGAGCCGTTTCCATGAGACCTTTAATATCCTGGCTTGTTTGTTGAAATTGGCCCATTAACAGAAATTATGGCCAAAATAAGGTTTAGAGTAATTGTGACTGTTACACGTCTTTTTTTTTCCCAGGAACGACACCTATATAGATAAACTTAATAAGCTAAACCCTGTCTGAATATAAAATTTGATTGAAATCGTTAGAGCCATTTCCAAGTTGTGCAGAATATATTTATACATACACAAGAATTGCTCACTTAAATATATAAAATAAATTAATATACCTTTGCATAATGTGCATGTTATCATTTCTTTGTTTCAATCATTTAAAATGACTGAATAAGTAATAAATATATGGAAGCTAAATGTTAGAATAGGCATGATGTTGCAACCCCAGCTATTAGTGCCAACTTGCTTGGAGGGGAAACGGAAAATAGGTTAAGTATGAGGCTGTAAATTGCAGTCCCAGCCAAGTTAGTATTGCAATTTGCATTTTTACATCTGAATATGTCTGAATAATTTCAGTAGACATTAGTCCTCTTGCTCTCCAATATTTTTCACTGAGGGATAGGGTGCTAGAAGTGGCCTGGCATATTTGAAGATGGTCTTTGTCCATTTCCCGTTGCAGATCACATAGAAGGCAGAATGGTGAAGAATATATCCCAATTCTGTTCAAATGTTTCGCCAGGCAATCATGTCCCATAATCAACTTGAAGGTTGCATCTGCCATTTTTCAAGGATACTCAGGAATTACTGTTTGAATGTTTGGTAGTTCCCATCTTTTATTTTATGGTTTTTCATAGTAACATTTTGCAATAATTTTTTTGACTTCAGAGTTGACTAATCTTTTAGCTGCATAAAATGGTAGATTAACTATAGATTTCTGTACACTGCTGGCATTCATTGAAACACTACATGTTTTTGAAGTGCTGTTAAGTGGGTAATGATTTTCCAACTTTTTATAATAGTTTGGTTTTTTGGTGACAACTTGGAAGTAATTGCTATATTGTTGCCATGAAATCTGAGAGAATAACTGTTTGATGAAAATGTGAGATTCTATACAAAAGATTTTGGAGGGCCATTCAAATTGGTTAAATTCTCCATTGAAGTTTTGGCTGTTCTTTAGAAAGAGTCCCGTAGCACTTGCCGGCCAAATTCTACTTTCTAAAGAATATCCGAAGTTTTTAGTTCCATAACCTAAAGATTTGTAATAGGAAAAGAGGTGGTGTGTCACCCCAGACCCCAGATCTTGGTTTGATATCAGTGATACATCAGTATAAATATGGAGCCATTCTGTTCTGGAAATCTAGTATTGATTCTCTAATGCTAATAATTTTAGAACACTAGTTAGAGTATCACTTTTCTTAACTTCTTCTGTCATGTGTAAATATGACTTACTCAAAAGTAAGTTGTACTATTTTTTTTAAAAAAATAGCAAAACGTTTAAATATTTTGAAAGCTACATTCAGTACCTATTTTTCCACATAATTTCCTTGAACCTCAACACATTTTTGATACCGTGGTAAGTTTTTTTAACCCAATGTCAAACTACTCTCCTGCCAAACTGGATAGCCATCTTTCCACTTCTTGTTTCAGTTCCTCGTCATTTATGAAGCGCCTTCCTCCAAAATGTTGCTGCAGCTCCGGAAAAAGATGGTAATCACTCGGTGCAAGGTCAGGTGCACTAGATGGATGACCGAAAACATCCCATCGAAACTGCTCAAAAGGGCTTGAGTTTCACAAGCAGCGTGCAGGCGAGTGTTATCGTGGGCCAGAAAAACTGTTTAGCTCAACTTTCCCCTCCCTTTGTTTTGTATGGCTCTTTTGAGTTTTCTCAGCACCTCACAATAGTGAGCAGCTGTCATCGTGGTCCCATGGAGCAGGTAATCGATTAACAGTACTCCCTTCGAATCCCAGAATATCGTTGGGATAACCTTGCCAGCCGATGCAACAACTTTTGCCTTTTTTTTTTTGGAGTTGCCTCATCCGTTCGTTTCCACAACTTGACACACTTTCGATAGACACAGATCCTTAGAAATAATCCTGTGAAGTGATGCAGGCTTATTTTAATATACAGAGGAAGTTGAAACAAAACTGCATCAAGTGTATGGCTCCAACCAGTGTTCATGACTGCTCGAACTTCGTCAACAATATCCGGAGCGAGGGAAGTGGAGGGTCGGCCACTTCATTGCTCATTGTGTAATGTTATTCTCCCTTCAATGAACGATTGGGGCCAACGAGAAACAATTTGTCTTGACAAAACGTCTTTTCCATAAACACTGCACAACTTGCAATGAATTTCAGTTGCACATTTATTTTTTTAAGTCAAAAAAACAGATTACAGCGCGACTTTTGCAATCGGCAGTAGGAATGAGTGGAGTCTTCATTGTTACTGCCGTTTTAATGTCCAAGCAATAAACTTAGGTGCCTAGGAATTTTACAGTGCTGCTACTACACCCATACCTATATACCCTGGGACTTTCAGACTTTTCCCGCCTACCACACATTTAAAATAGTGCAACTTACTTTCGAGACGCCCCTCGTACATTGTATGTTGTGTTAAGAGTTGCTCAGGAACATTTCTGTTAGATGTTTTAAGAGTGAAAGGTACCTTTCTGCTCTTTGTGTTACATTTTCTATTTGTTTGGTCCAATGAAGTTTGGTATCAAATATAACTCCCAAATATTTTGCTTTCCTTTGTTTCTGGTTATTGTTGACCCTCAAAATTTAATTCTATTTTTAATGGTGTTTCTTTTTTCCTTAGTGAAAATATTTGGTAGTTTGATTTTGTTGTATTAAGTCCTTAAATTTTCTTTGGTCCACTTTTGTAGGTTTGTTAAGGATTGTTGCCTGGTATTTTCTAGTTATGTATTTTTTTATTTTTTTATAAGTCCACATTGCTAAGTCATCTGCAAATAGTGCACACTTCATGTCTGATTGTTGTATTTATTGAGGCAGATCATTAGTAAATACACTAAAAAGTGTTGCGCTGAGCATTGTGCCTTGTGGTAAGCCACGGTTAATTGACTCACCTTTTAAATTAAATTGATTATAACAACACTATTTTCAAACTTCTATGAAAGGAAGATAACAGAGTGTACTTGTTTATATTTAGATATATTCCTTCCATATCTGGTTGTAATGAAGTGTTGAGTTAGGAAATCAGATAGCCATAATAACATTGGACCTTGTATGCCTATTTTGGTAAATGTTTACAAAATCGGTCGCTCGAGAAAATGAATGAAACATAGTGCAATGGATGCTGTTTTTATTGCTGATTGCCATTTTGAAAGTTTTATTGTGTACTCAAGCTTCATTTTTTATTTATGAGCAAATTTTGCACATGCGATGCAGTGGTTTTATTTCGCTTATGCGGCAGATATTTAGCTAACAAATGTGTATAAACAAGTATAATATATGCTAGAATGATTGATTGATACATTTACATTGAAATTATTGCATAAACACTGCCCAAATTGTAAATATTTTGATAACACAGGACCCTGTCACTCCACTCATATACATACACTAACCTAACATGGGCAAAACCAAAACGAAGCTCAACTGCAAAATAAAACTTTCAAAATTCTAATCAGCAGTAACAATCTCAGTGTAAATACATTAATCATTCTAGCATATATTATATTTGTTTATAAACATTTATTTGCTAAATATATGCCGTATACGCGAAATAAAACCACTGCATAGCACATACAAAATTTGCTCATAAATAAAAAACGAAGCTTGAGTGCAAAATAAAACTTTGAAAATTGTAATCAGCAATAAAAACTGCATCCATTGCACTTTGTTTCATTCGTTTTCTCGAGCGGCCAATTTTGTAAGCAATTACCCCAATTTTTTTACTTCCTTTAGTAGTTTTGTTCTGCATATAACGGGTGATTCAAAAGATTGTCTCAACTGTGCTGTGTTTTGTCTGTACGGGTCCTCTATGCTTGTCGCAGACTGTCACTACCATGGAACAGTGCAGATAAAACCATACAGCATTTTTATAACTACTTTTAAAGGCTTTACTTAGCAATATAATTATAGAAGATGCTGAAACTGGCCACCGCCGTTGTCCATACATTTTTGGCACCTCTTCAGGAAATTATCCATCACTCGCCGTAGTTCACATTGAGAAATGCTGGCAATTTCCTGACAGATATTTTGTTTTAATTCATCCAGCATGGGTTAGTTTGTTTTGTACACTTTATGCTTTAAGTTACCCCAGAGATAGAAATTGCAGGGGGTTAGGTCAGGGGTCCGAGGAGGCCACAAATTTCTGTTAATAATTCTGTCCTGTAACACACTTTCAATCGTTCTCATTGAAAGATTGGCTGTATGAGCTGTTGCCGAGTCTTATTGAAAAAAGACCATCGTGCTCCATGTTGGTTAATTCTCTAAAAATAGGTCGCAAGATTGTGCATATGGGCAACAACTGTTGAGTGGAAAAAAATAAAAAATACACGCTGTGCAGTAGAAAACAAATGCTGGGCCATAATACATTGTCACTAAGTACAGGACTAAATAATAAAGCACACTGGTAATAATGCAGCCGCACGATATCACATCAGCTCAATACTGATTGTGAGCAGAGCAGAGGAAAACAAGTGATGCTCATGACCTTGTGTATATCAGCTGCTGTTATTGTATTTCCATGTTCACGGTGGAAAAATACTGTGTGGTGGTTCACATGTATTTGGATCTCTGTAATATCATATGCACTTTGGTAATCAATGAAAATTTACACATTATCCTCATTTCTATGCAAGGAGTCTTTGATTTCTTGACTGAGAGGTAAGACTTGTTCATTTGTAGAGTGAAGCTCACTGAATCCAGCTTGACATGGGGAAATTAAAATTTGAGATTCTAGAAACCAATTTAACCTGTTCGACACCATTATTTCCATTACTTTTGCTATTATGCTAGTAAGAACTGTTCTATAATCTTTACTTTCTCTACTGGTAAGTAGGAGAAGTATTGTATTCCATCCAAAAATTCAATGTTGAGATTTCACCAGAAATGTATGTTTTGAGGACCCCTGAATCCAAAAAAAGCATTTTTAGAAAAAGGTCTGTGTGTGTGTGTGTCTGTGGACAGCATAACTCAAAAACGAAAAGTCGGTTAGAAACCAAAGTTGGTATTTAAGTTTGTCATTCAAGGATGCGACACAAAGATTTTGAAGAAAATAGCCCCACCCTAAACTGTGCTTTACATGGAAAATTTTTCAAAAATTTTTATTTTCTTGAAAATGGCTCTAACAATTTTGATTAACCTCTTCTGGGATATGGACATGACGGATGAGCGATATGGACGTGTATACACATCCTGTGCGTTTGTGGATTTAACCCTTATTTATCCCCTATCTAACTCAACTTATTTTAATTTTCCTCCATTATGAAACGTTTAATTAAATTCTATACACTTTACTGGCTTACCTTTATATGTTCCTTCTGCAGTGATTTGCCTTAAAACAGGGATAAACACACTAGGGCATATCTCCACATTCGCAACACATCATCCCAGTTTCCTTGCGAATTCCCTTCTTGCGGCACATGAAATACTTTCGAGATGGGCGGAACTTCTTTGGTGTTGGCGGTATCCTTTTAGGATAATGTTTTCCTTGAAGTCTGAGGGGTGCAGGGGTTCTGGATTTTCTACCCCCAGTATGAAGAGGCCTCTCAACTTGGTATTGTTCAATTAGGCTGCCAGCTATTGATAGTTGAAAGTCCAGGTACGTCATTGTCTTGTGTGGGTTTAGAGCTCTCCAAATTACCAAACAATTGTATATGGTTATATCCAGCTGGTGCAAAAATACCTTTTTATACCATTTAACTGTTTTTCGTAAAGAGGGATATGCTTGCAATACCTGATCTACTAGATTGACACCGCCCATATGCATATTGTATTCCTGGATAACGTCAGGCTTGAAAATGCACATTTTGGTATGGGCATCTGTTTTTCCAGTGTCAATCATCGAAATCTTAGAACTGCAATTGGATAATGCCGTAACTACCCTCCTGTCCTGCCAGGCAAGGTAGGTCAAAGGTGGGGCTGACGCACCTCCATCTCCCCTCTCCTTAGAACCTTCGTATTCACATCTTTTGGCAAACCAATACAATTTGAATGTACTATTCCAATTGCATTAGTCTTTTTGTGCAAGGCCATGTATAATTCAGGAGAGCTATACCAGTTATCTAGGTACACAATCCTACCCTGATCAAGCACAGGTTCCATTAGGTGCATTACTATGGAGCCAGATAAGCCCAAATCTTTGGCTCCAGTATTGTCAGTCCCTTGACCAGTGTAAATGCAGCTATTGTAAAGACAGCTATTGTACTTTCACAAACATCAAAACTCTTTATGCCAAATCTAGCCCTTTTTGTTTTGATGTATCGCTTCCAACCTAAGCGGCCCTTCCAAAGCATTAGGCTTTCATCAACAGTGACCTTTTCACCAGGCACATAATTTTCTTTGAATTTTGAAATAATATAATCGAAAACAGGCCTAATTTTGTGCAGTTTGTCATTTACATTCTCTGTGCAGGTGAAATGAAGCAACCACAAAATTGAAGTAAACCTGTTATTTGACATGTATTTTCCAAAAAAAGGAGTAGCTAGCATGTCATCTGTGGACCAGTACATGTATAATGCAGGTTTACGAATAACACCCATAAGTATAATTAGACCAAGTAGCCTGTAAATCTCATTGAGTGTTACTTCTGTCCACCTTTGAATTCTGCTCTTAGGCCCTAATTTACCTTTAGAGAGCAGGTCTTCCTTCACCTTACTCGCATATACATTTGTTTCCGAAACAATGAGAGACACTAAGTCAGTAGTAAAAAATTTTGTGAAAATGTCAATTGGTTGGCTGTCAGAAGTCAGCTGAGCCTGGGGTTGAACACCAGAGCCTGTGCTCGTGAAGATGTGCCTATTTGTATTTCAATTGTTTTCAGCACTCCACAATGTTGACTCTTCATGGACACCTGAAGGAAGTTGGTCACATTCTTCCTCACTACTACTCGTACCTATATCCTCCACACTCCCCTCAAATTCGGAAAATTCGCCATCAATATCCAAATCGCTGTAACACAGCAAGAAGTCCTCCACATTATCTTGTATAATTTCAGAAGCCCTTACACTACCACCACTCGCTAACCTTTTTGCGACACTGCTTGTTGATGCCATGTTTTAGCTGTAACACTCAAAAGCTTCTCACTTCAGCTACAAGCAGGAACGTATATGTATGTATTTCAAGAAAGAAACAAATGGAGCCTGCTATATCCAAGTTACGAAACACGCAGCAAGGAAAAATTGCAAACATGCTTTATTCTGATGACTCATAAACCATGCATACAGTAGTGCTTTATTTCACATTATGCTGTGATTTGCTGACGCATAGGTCACACATACAATGGGTCGACTACTGTTTCTTTCAGAGAACTTATATTAGATGCATTCGACAGAGCAAAGTTAACTTTTTACCACAGTGAAAATAGTGTCATTTCAACGATTTGTTAATGCAGCCCACTTTGCTGATGACGTGCATGTATACTGCATATAACAAGTTTTATACCAGTTTTTGTTTCATTAAAATAACTTAAAATTTACACAAAATACAGTTGTGTATTTACGAAGCACTTTTAGCGCATTTAACAATTTAAATGGCCATCGCTCAAGAGATTAAAATGTCATATGTTTGAGATATTTTTATGACAAATGAAACGTATATGTTGAATTTTCTGGCTATAGCCCCTGTAGTCGTATTTACTCTGGACGACTTTTGCATAACGGTTAAACCGTTAGAGATTGGCCAAAGTATACTATACAAAAAATGTAGATCTTGCTAAAATACACAATTTATGTCTCAATAAATTTGTTGTAGGGTGAACCGTTTCGTAGATATTTCTTGTTATGTGTGTGAGTTTCAGAAAACTTAAAAGCTTTCATGAAACAGAAAATTGTTGTTCATTTTTTTATATGTTACGTGTGCAAAGAGAACAGAATCTCTAAGCTTTAAAAGATATGACTATCGCACAAAGCCTACTGTATTCTAATATTCCCCTTGCACCTACAAGGAAATAAGCAATAAGATAATTTGTACAAATGGTTAGCACAAGAGTAGAGAAAGTCACGTTAGTGCAACACATCAGATTTTGTATTTCTGGTGCTGTTCTATCGTTCTTCAAGAGTGAGACAATTGCTTTTCGCCATTCAACAGGTAGAGTGGTTTTCTGGATAGGTTATAGTTTTAGTAGTTTTGCTGTTTTTCCAAGGTCTTTTATGAACTCTGGATGTATGTATGTATGTCCAGAAGACCTTTAGTTTTTTAGATTATTATTTGGAATGTTCAGTTCTTGCAAATTAAAATTTTTGAAAAAAGGTATTGAGTTGAATGTTAGGATCACATTCTGTTTTTTGTTTCAAATCTTTCTTAAATTGTTTACATTCCTTTTAATTATTTTGTGTTACTTTATGTAACAATTAGCATAATATTTATTGAAGGTTTCGGCTTTGACTGTTATTTCCTGTCCTGTAATCCATTTTTTCTAAGAAATTATTAAAGTGTTCTCTTTAGTAGTATTAATTTCTTTTTTAGTGAGGCACATTTCTTTCCCCATAATTGTGTATCCAGTATGTTTCGCTGTATTTCTAGCTATATCCCTTTACTTTTTCAGTTCTTCTAACTGGGGGTTCCAAAGGGTTTGAAATTGTTTATTCTTCCAGGAGCAAAATATTCTTTTGTGGTTTCTAGGATGACTTTACAGAAAGTTTTGTTCATATGATCTGGTTGGTCATGCAACTGTGAGTTTGTCTGTTCTTTAAATTTATTTTCCAATTCAGTTTTAAATTTATTCCAATCTGATTTTTTGAAGTTCCAATACAGATTAGTCTGATTTTGACTGTTATTTGTATTACCTAGTTTTATATCAGCATTTACTGCTCTGTGACCAGAGCTTGGGTCTTCTATAACTTGTTTTTTAATTTTTGAAACTATCTGTTGTAGCTAACAAGAGGTCTGGGTTACTGCCTGCCCCAGAGTAATGTATGAAGGTTGTGGGATCTTCTTTATTATAAATCAGTTTAAAGGTTGTGGTATTAAAAAATTCTTACATTATCTTCCCTGTAGAATCCACTATTTCATAACCCCATCTTTTGGAATGGGCATTGAAATCCCCAATTACGATGTTTATTTAATTGGTCAATAAGTGAGAAATCTGGTTTATTCCTGGGAGGATTGTAAATACTGTGTACATGTAGATGTGTTTTGTTATCCCAAAAATTTAGCTTTGTTAATTCAGATTTATCTCTGTTATCCATTTCTTTAACAATTTCAAAGGAGGATTTAATATCTTTTTTGACTCCAACTAATATTCCACTAATGTCTATTTTTGGGTAGTAGGTTTAGTAAAAATTCAGAAAAATTGAAGTATTTAATTTGATCATTTGTCAGATTTACTTCTTGAATGAAAAATATATCTGTTCTTGTCAAATACAATTTTATTGATCTCTATTCTTTTTGCTGTGTGCAACCACCTGCACTCCATTGAAGAATTCTCATGTTAGATCTTCAGTTAATATGTTTGGGTTCTCGAGAAGTAATCCCCGCCTGGATATGTGACCTATCTGACTTACAACTAATTTTAAAATAATTTTTGTTATTGTTACAAGCGTAAAAATCTCCCAACACAACATAGAAATTAAAAGCAGCAGATAATCGAGACCAGATAATGGCAAATGTAGCACTTTATTGATGTGCATTGTTGTGAACCTGTTTTTTCAAAATAAACTTAAATTAACATACATTCATGTAACAGACAAATTATGCTTTTCCAATCCCTTAGCTTTCAAATAAATATTAAACAGTTATGAGAGGTAGAACTGGAACTTAAAAATTCAATGCCACAACGGGGATTTGAACCACAGACCTTCCGCTTACCGGGTGGCTGCTCTACCACTGAGCTATTGTGACAAACTGCCAGAATCGCATTAAATTCTCAAACCAGTTCGTATTTCTCCTGGTAAACCACAAAGGCAGTCTCACATCAGAGACAAATTACCCCAATGGTGACTTACTATTGTAAGTACTTTATATCCCAGGATTAAATAACCTTAAGATGGTAATTATTATTTATGCCAACAAACTTACTGTTGGTGAGAGATTTGAGAGGTAGAACTGGAACTTAAAAATTCAATGCCCAGTAGTGGCATTGAATTTTTAAGTTCCAGTTCTACCTCTCAAACTTTGCCCACACACGGCTTGTGTGTTTAAAAACACCAACAGTAAATTTGTTGGCATAAATAAATAATTAAACAGTTATATTTGTGCCAAATATTGGTGGGATCAGTTGCCAAGTCTCTTTTATAAATGAAACTTTTCATGACAGTTTTAACATTAGATTGTGGTTAAATTCATTCAAATGTGGGTAAAAAGGCACTACAGCATTGTTCACACAATATTTGAGTGACAGTGAAATGATCCATTTATATCCATTTGTCAAGAAGCTAGATGGCTCCAAATATTTTTTGCAGAAGGGTTGTTTGACAGTTATATCAAACATATCTGTTGCACTTGTGTAGTATCCCTGAATAATGTATAGCCAAAGCAGTACCTTACCCCTGGTATATTAACATCCTCCAACATGTCATATCAGATGAATGAATGAAATGGGTGAAATTGTGCTCAAATGAGCCCAAGATCCATAGAGCTTAAAATTATGACATGCGTATTCTCAAGTAAGGAAAAGTCTTGGGGGGGGGGGGGGGGGGTAGCCTTATCCAGATAACTCATCCGAACCGAGATTTGAACTCTGGACCTCTAGAATGTGAGGCAGACATGCTACCATGACATTACAGAAGTGGGCTATAAACTGTTTAGTTGGGCAAGTAAAATTCTTCAATAAAATATAAATACGAGTAGGTCAGCCACATTCTAAAATATTTCCAAAAATCTTAGGATTTTGCGGTTCTGTAAAGTGGCCATCCCCATAGTGCAATGGTAGCCTGCTTGCCTCTGGCACAAGGGACACAATTCACAAACGGTACTGTCATGGGGATTTTTCCCCAGTGGGAGATGTGGCCTAAGGTATATTCAAGACTCATGGTGTCCATTGAGTAGCTATCCTGATATAAAGGTGGCATCCCTGCCTTATGGTCAGGGGAGGTAATGATGCTGGCCCCTGCCAACCCATTCTGCACTCTTCCATGGCAGCTGGAACACACAGTGGCTGGGCAGTAAGGGTACCCTCTGTATAGAGGAGATGCCCTAGGGAGGATTAGGTTTTTAGACTTGATTCTGCTTACATAATGTAACCAAGCTTCACAAAAAACTGACAAAAACCTGGATTTGTTCTTAAATAATGTATAACCTGTAAAAAATACCCTACAATGTAAACATTTTTAAAAATGCCGAAAATGGCCCTTGAAAGCAGTTAAATTTTACTTGAAGTGAAATCTGATCAACCTTCAACCAGATCTGGATGATAATGCATGTAAGCATGACGAGCAATTACTGTATGCATCCTCAATGTTTAGAAAGACCACCATGGCCATTCCTCCATAGTCTAGCATCCTCTCAAGTCTTTTGTCTACAGAGGTGTGAAAATTATTAGACTCAAGCAGCATTCTTTGCAACAAAAAAATGCCCAATATGTGTTTTGAAATGATTTAGAATACTTTGTATGCATGCATTTCGCTTTAATCAACATTTAAATTTTATTAGGCATGCCTTTTATTAAGGGACAAGGTAGTGATTCGTACACGATTTCAGTATTTCAAGACATAACTTTAGTTGAGGATATCTAAGCTCTACTGCTCAGATCAAAATTTAATTTGGGATGAATATTTAGCGATTCATTGTGATTACATTGATATAGAGAACATCAAAACAATTATTTGAAATGGGCATGTAATAAGGCAAAAACTGATAACATGTTTTTGAAAAAATATAATATGTTAGCTAATGCTGGATTTCTGACAATGAAGTCATTAATCCTCTTGCTCTCCAATATTTTTCACTGATGGATGGGGCACTAGAAGTGGACAGGCATATTTGAAGGTGTTCTCGGTCCATTTCCTCTTGCAGATCACATAGAGGACAGAGTGGTGAAGAATATATCCCAATTCTGTTTAAATGTTTTGCCAGACAATCATGTCCTGTAATCAACCTGAAGGTTGCAACTGCTGTTTTTCGAGGATACTCAGGAATCACTGTTTGAATGTTTGGTAGTTCCCATCTTTTATTCTTTGATTTTTCATAGTAATATTTTGCAATAATTTTTTTGAATTCAGAGTTGACTAATCTTTTAGCTGCATAAAATGGTAGATTAACTATAGATTTTTGTACACCGCTGGTACCCTTTTTTGCAAGAAAATCAGCTATCTCATTACCACTCAGTCCACAGTGAGCCGGTATCCATTGGAAGACTAGGTGTTTTTGAAGTGCTGTTAGATGGCTAAGCATCTTCCAACATTCTATAATAGTTTGGTTTTTTGGTGACAACTTGGAAATAATTGCTATAATTGCTGCCCTGGAATCTGAGAGAATAACTGCTTGCTGAAAATGTGAAATTCTGTACAAAAGATTTTGTAGGGCCATTCGAATTGCTTCAATATCTCCATCAAAGTTAGTAGTTCCATAACTTAAAGATTTGTAATAGGAAAAGAGGTGACATGTGACTCCAGCACCTGCTCCATCTTGGTTTGATATCAATGATCCATCAGTATAAATATGGAGCCACTCATGTTCTGGAAATCTAGTATGGATTGCCTCTAATGCCAATAATTTTAGAACACTAGTTGGAGTATCACTTTTTTTAGCTTCTTCTCTCAGGTGTAAATAATATGTGATGTCTAGTGTATGTGTTGGATTGACTTTAGATATGAAGTTTTCCTTTGAATTATGAAGGTGTACATCCTTCTTGATGTCTTGAATTTTGGAAAGAAAGCTCTCCTGAGTCCTTAGTGTATGTGTAAAATTTCTCTTGTGCCATGTATTGAATGGGAGTCTGATCAACTTTTCATGTTGAATAAGAGCCGCTTTTTCTATTTCATATTCAATGGGGTATTGGTTGGTTAGTATTTCCATAGCTGCTATTGGTGTGGTTTTGATAGCACCTGTAATTAATCTCAGCCTTTGATTTTGAAAGATTTGAATTTTTTTTGTGTTTGCTGTTACAAGAACTTTGCTGCAGTAAGTAAATAATGGTTTTATATATACATTGTATGTTGTGTTAAGCATTGCTCTGGAACATCCCCACTTCATTCCTGTTAGAGTTTTAACAGTGAAAGGCGCCTCTCTCCTCTTTGTATTACATTTTCTATTTGTTTGGTCCATGGAAGTTTGGTATCAAATGTAACTCCTAAATACTTTGCTTGCTTTGTTTCTGGTAATTGTTGACCCTCAAAATTTAGTTTTATTTTTAGTGGTTTTTTTCTTAGTGAAAAGATTTGGTAGTTTGGTTTTGTTATATTAACGGTCATTAAATTTTCTTTGGTCCACCTCTAAGTTGGTTAAGGATTGTTGCATGGTTTTTTCCAGTTCTGTACTTTTGCTTTTTGGTTTTGAAGTCCACATTACCAAGTCATCAGCAAATAGTGCACACTTCACGCCTGATTCTTGTATTTGTTGTGGTAGATCATTAATAAATATATTAAAAAGTGTAGTGCTGAGCACTGCACCTTGTGGCAAGCCACGGTGTACTTGTTTATATTTAGATATATTTCTTCCATATCTGGTTGCAATAAAGCGTTGTGTTAGGAAATGACATAGCCATGAAAACATTGGACCTTGTATCCCTATTTTTTTTACTTTCTTTAGTAGTTTTGTTCTGCATATAGAATCATATGCACTTTGAAAATTGAGACAAAATATTAGAAGACCCCAAAAGAAAATCGTTCATGTGAATGTTTGTTAAAAGTGTAATTCGTTTTTTGATGTTGGTATGAGATGATTAAATGACGAAAACATGTTGATAAGGTTCATTGTTACGAACAACTAAGTTTGCACAAAGACGTCATAAATCTTTCCATGTTTGATTTTAATATATGTGTATAAATATTAGAATTGTTTGTGTTCCATAATAAAAGTAGGGGAGAATGATTAGGGATTGCTTCCCTAACGAGAAAGCACTATTTGATGGACACATGCGCGGATGAATATGAAAAAGGCGGTGTCGCGTCAAACGACGCCAAAAAACTGTTCACTCACGTGTGTATCTCCGAGCTGAAAAGACATTTTTATGTAGTGTGAACATGGAACTTTCACCAAACTTTCATCAAGCATAGAACACTAAGTAAAAAAGTGAAAAGGTTTTTAAGCATTTGGAATGGTGCTGATAGGAATTACTTAATATAGTGTATCGATGAAGTGTTAATAAATTAAAACATTGTGGTAAAGAAGCATTGTGTGGTATTTCATTCCATCCGTTACCACGACCTTGTAGATAGAAAAGGAGTCTCATAGCACAGCACATTCCATAATAACTAATTGCAAAAACAGCACCAAAATCAATAAAAACTGATAAATTATCTTCTTTTCTATTGAAGGAGTCTTTAATTTCTTGACTGAGAAGTAAGACTTGTTCATTTGTAGAGTGGAACTCTCTGAATCCAGCTTGACATGGGGATATTAAATTTTGTGATCCTAGGAACCAATTTAACCTGTTTGACACCATTCCATCACTTTTGCTATTATGCTGGTAAGAGCTATTGGTCTATAATTTTTTATTTCTGATGCTGTTTTGTCTTTCTTCAAGATGAAGCTAAAAGGTCGTTGCTCGCTTCTTGATGTTATCGCTGTATCGGCCGTTGATGCTTAAATGTCGTTGGTGACGTGGTGTTGCCCTTTGATGTGTTTCGCTCCGGCTAGTCAGCTTGAGATCTCTTACTTTTATCTCGGGTTTGCGTAAGTGTAATGGACAACCCAAGAACAACTTTGCATATCATTTATTTCATTTTAAATATTTTCAGGAGCTATGCCGACTGTATATGTAGAGGAATCGCGCTCACGTCCGTACAGCACAACCTCCCGTACTGGTCTCTGGTTGAGTAGTGACCAGACGCTTTCTCTCTTACCCACGCTAAGAAGACCGTTCTTCAATTTGAATGTCATGACGTCATCCAAGAAAGCCTCGTATCCAAAATGCTATTTCCTTTTCCCGCAATTTAGAAATGTCCCTTTCTATTATAACATGTTCTTTTATGAATTTCGAATATATAATTACCTTTTTAGGATTAAACGATATTTACTTTATATTTTATTAAATATATCGCGCGACTTTTAAGGTTTTCAGACCTGACTTTCGAACGTGTATTTAAACTATGTAGTATGACGTCATGACTCGCTAATTTCAAACCAATAATGTGTTTATCCTACAACTTTAACGACTATTATTTACTCATATCTTGCTCACCTTACAACACTTCCTGCTCTATTATCTATTTATGTTATTACTTAACACTTATCGCAAATCTCATATCCGGCAATTAAATTAAAACGTGTCTTTTTCAAAAGCCCATTCGATCGGAAATCTAAATTTCGGTATCAAATGCCCCCATTTATGTTATTTTATTATTTTATAATAAAATAATGTAAATGTCTTGCCCGAAAGAAAAATTAAAAATTACTCCTGTATTTTGAATAATCGGCAACACTCCCATTATATACAATTTTCAATTACACTGTTTTTGAAATTGGTTATTAACACATTTTCTCATTAATCTTTTTAACATGACAAACAATTGTACACTTGACTAAACATTAATCCTTAAATACTAATTACAATATGTTATGGTTTCTTCTGTGAAGCTTTTATATAAAGGTTAAATTTCAAGAGTCTTTCTTTATACTTCCTTCTTTTAGTTCATGTTTGCTCACTTCGCTCTCACTATCACTTGCACTGTGATTTTTTTACTTTTGTTATTGTAACACATATCTGTACTATATCCTTTAAGCACTAAAAGGTACATATATTTATATAAATCCATTACACTCTTCAGACAAGTTCTTTCTTTGTCTTGCTGTGATAACTATCTATACATCTAAATATTTTAACAAATGTTTACAAAGTAAATATTCTGTTTTCTCTCTATGCGGAGATGAACAATTTAACAATCTTTCTGAAGCTGTTATTGTGAGCTCTATACAATATATTTTTAAGCTCTTTGTAGTAGATAGCAATTCACATTCTGCATTTTTCATGAATATGTAAGTACCTGACCAATATATGGTTTTCAAGTAAGCTAACATTTAAATTTTATCTCAAAGCTGATTGGGCGCCAATAGACAAATGACACTTCCAATTTTTTTTTTTTTAAACATTAAATCAAGGTTCCAAGGCACCACACGGTTTCTTGTATGGTCGAAGGAGTTGTTTATGCCATCTTCCCAGACATTTTTCATTTTTAACATCTTTTAATTCATAGGTATGATAACCAAATTTTGATATAATTTCTGCAGGACCTTTATATAACAATTCCATCCTTTTGTTCCTACCTCGCAAGGCACTTGATAACTTATGGTCTTTAACTAGTACCCAATCGCCTATCTTAGGTTCCCATTTATGTTTTCTACTCTTTTTTTTTTAATTTTCGCTTCTCTGCCTTTTTCTTGATTCGTTCAAAAGCAATTTTCGCTCTTTCTTCTTCACTTAACTGAATGTCATTAATTTTCAGTGTTTTTGGTACCCCGATCAATATTGGTTCTGGTTCAATTCCTAACATTAATTTTATTGGTGCAAACCCAGTAGTTACATTAATGGTGTGATTGATAATCTTTTCTATCAATGGACAATATTTCACCCAATCCTTGTGATTATGATGTGTAAGTACACGTAAATAAATTCCTATATCTCGGAGGACACGTTCTGTTGGATTCCCTGATGGAAAGTATGATGAACAATAATTTAGTTTTCTCGCATCTAATGTCACCTTAATCTTTCATTGGCCTTATTTACAATACATAGGGGATTCACAAATTCTGAATTAGAAATCTCAATAACCTCATCTTCTAACATTGACTTTATAACTGCATCTACTTCTTCTCTTATTGTACTAGGGATAGCTCTCGCTTTATGTGTAAAAGGTTTGATGGGTATCATCTCAAACGAATGAGTATAAATATTACATTTACCAGGTTTCTCAGAGAATACTTCTTTATTTCGGATTAATATTTCAAACAGTTTATCCCTCTGTTGTTCATTTAGTTGATCAGCCTGAGTTATATTTTTTTTTTTTTTTCAACAATTCTTCTAAGTCTTCACTACTCTCCCTATCATAGTACCTAGTTGCATCAGAAACCCTCAAATTGTCTATGAAATCATTTTTATCCCATTCTACATTTTCTTTATTATCGACACTGTACTCTTTGACATTTACTTCAGTTAATTCCATAGCTCCTACTTTAACATATTCTACAAAGAATGTATCCCCTTGGATTTCTTCTTCCTCTTTTTCTCTTACAATAGTTTCTGAACTACTATCTTCCACAAAAGGCACTATAATGGTCTCATCTTCAACTTTCATTTCTAGAATCATGTTTTTAAAATTCACCACAGCTTCCCAGGCATAAAGGCAATCACAACCTATTATAATATCTGTCACAAGTCTTCCTACAATCAGAAATAAAATTCCAAGTATTCTCCCATTTATTTCAATATTTATCATTGCTTGAAATTTTACTCTCTCTTTTCGTTTTCCCACAGCTAGCGAGCAATATATCCCATTAACTGGTAAAGACATTACTTTAAAACCACTACTTTGTAAATTATCATAAAAATTTTGTGAGCATACTGTGCTATTTGATCCCGTATCTATAATTGCATTGTATTGTTTTCCATTTACTCCAATTTTGATTTTAGGTGGATCTCCTACTTTTTCGTTTTCGTCGATTCTATTTTTACATTCTCTTTTCTTTTGTATCATCATTTGCCTTCCAAGACTATTTATTTCCGAGTACTTATCACAATCATTACTAGGATACCCAGTTCTCACTGAAGGCGCGTTTGACCGGGTCTGGCGTTTCCCTGATTTTTAGGTATGGCTCCTGTACTATTTCCCGAATTGTTACTTCTGTTCTCCTGCATTAAATCGGGGTTACTTCCTACCATGTTTTTGACCGTGTTAATGGCCTCAACCATTTCCGCATTTTTGGGGGAATTTCATCCATTAGAATACCTTTCTTCCTGTCTTGGTGACCTCGGTCTAAACTCATTATCCCCGCTTGTCCAATACCCATCATTTGAATTTCTACTATGTCCAAAATAACGTCCCCGTCTACCTCGATCAAATCTATTTGTATTCATATAATTCACCCTTATATTTCTTCCCCTTTGATTACCATTTCTATTTTGGTGACGCCCTTCCTGGTTATATCTACCTTGATTTTCCCACCGGAATGATTCCATCCTTGGTACTGGTCCTTTATATCTTTCCCTAATCTCACTTCTATTCTGATAATACTGTGCCCCTTGCCCGAAAGAATTTACAGTTTCTTTTTCTTCATATTTATTTCCAAATGCGTGTTTTGGCTTATTGACTTCTAAGGCTGATAATAATTCAATCATAGCTGCAATGCTATCGGGTCGGGCTATGATTAGGTAGTGTTGAAGTGTTTCCGGAAAATGTGGAGTAACTATATTTATTAGATCTTTTTCATCTAAGGGAGGGTCCAACATCTTCGATTTTCTCGCTATTCTCATAAAATAGTTTACCATCGATTCCTCCGATCTAGGATTAAACTTTCCATTGCTTAATTCAACTCTAATATTAGCCTGCCTACTAGCTCCCCAATATCTGGTTAAAAAGATGTTCCTAAAGGTCCTGTAATCATTATTGTTACCCATAGAAAGGCCTAGCCAATTAGCAGCATTACCCTTTAGGCATTTTCTTACTATCACCATCTTGTACTCCTCTGGTATACGTTTCACCGTGAAGTACTCTTGTAACCCCTCTAAAAAGGCTTTAGGATCATCTGAATCTTCATTTTCAAAAACTGGAGGTGTCATTTCATTTAAGACATGGTTAGGCCAATGTAAATTTGAATTGTCACCTATCCCTGAGCTATTTCCGAGATCAGAATGGGAATTACTGTTACCCCTATTTTGCATCGAAATGTCAGCTAATACACCTGGTATTGCCTCGTTTCTTGCAACTTCATTACTAAGATTGTTGTGATTACATGTATTTTCATTTAATTTCAAATTTTCTAAGGCCTCTTTTACCTGAGTAATTTCTGTTACTACTCCTTTTATTTTGTCTGTAACATCCTCCAAATTTCTAGCCTGCCTTTCACTTTCTACATCAGATCTTTCTATTCTAACTTTACACCCCTGTAACTCTTCTCTAATTTCTTCCCTTTGTTTGTCTAATCTATATGTTACTTTTTCCCTTTCTTTATCTAATTTTTCACTCACTTGTTGACCTAATTTCTTTTCAGAATTCTTTACTTCTTGCCTTATTGTCTCTAATTCTCCCTTAACCTGTTCTCTATTTTCTTTTACTTCACTACTAACTTTATTAATTTCCTCCCTAACTTCTTCCCTAAAGGTTTCGAAAACTCTCCTCTGATTCTCCAATTGCATTCCCAATTCCTGTTGTCCCTTTTCTAATTTCTGTCCTAACTCTATACTAGTTTCATCTATCTTACTCATCTTTTGACTTAACTCTGTTCTTAATTCTTTACTATTTTCATCTATCTTTTGACTTAACTCTGTACTCATCTTTTTCATTATCTTTTGAAACATATTCTCTATTTCTGACATAATTGCTGGCCTTTCTGAATTACTAAACATTTCTGAACTACCTCTAGGTGTTTCTCTAACGTTCTGATCTTCTACTTCTTGGCATATTCTGCTACCAATTACATTCTGATTAAATTCTTCCATCCTACTTACACTTTTCTCAATTTCCGGACTCTTAAAACCTAGGAAATCGCTATCACTGTCTTCCATTTCTAAGCTATTTACATGTGTTTTTCTACTCACCAAAATTTTCACTTTTCTTTTTTTTTAACTGCACTTAAACTTGTTCACTACACGTTTCACAGATGTTCACACGCTGGGCACCTTCTTGTCTGCTGGCTCGATGCTGATCTGGTCGTCTTGGGGTTGGTCCATTCTTTCGACGCCACACGTTGGATCACCTTCTTGTTTGCTGGTTCTATGCTGGCTTGGTCGTCTTGGGGTTGGTCCATTCTTTCGACGCCACACGTTGGGATGCCATTTGAAGCTAAAAGGTCGTTGCTCGCTTCTTGATGTTATCGCTGTATCGGCCGTTGATGCTTAAATGTCGTTGGTGACGTGGTGTTGCCCTTTGATGTGTTTCGCTCCGGCTAGTCAGCTTGAGATCTCTTACTTTTATCTCGGGTTTGCGTAAGTGTAATGGACAACCCAAGAACAACTTTGCATATCATTTATTTCATTTTAAATATTTTCAGGAGCTATGCCGACTGTATATGTAGAGGAATCGCGCTCACGTCCGTACAGCACAACCTCCCGTACTGGTCTCTGGTTGAGTAGTGACCAGACGCTTTCTCTCTTACCCACGCTAAGAAGACCGTTCTTCAATTTGAATGTCATGACGTCATCCAAGAAAGCCTCGTATCCAAAATGCTATTTCCTTTTCCCGCAATTTAGAAATGTCCCTTTCTATTATAACATGTTCTTTTATGAATTTCGAATATATAATTACCTTTTTAGGATTAAACGATATTTACTTTATATTTTATTAAATATATCGCGCGACTTTTAAGGTTTTCAGACCTGACTTTCGAACGTGTATTTAAACTATGTAGTATGACGTCATGACTCGCTAATTTCAAACCAATAATGTGTTTATCCTACAACTTTAACGACTATTATTTACTCATATCTTGCTCACCTTACAACACTTCCTGCTCTATTATCTATTTATGTTATTACTTAACACTTATCGCAAATCTCATATCCGGCAATTAAATTAAAACGTGTCTTTTTCAAAAGCCCATTCGATCGGAAATCTAAATTTCGGTATCAAAGAGTGGGACAATTATTGCTTTTTGCCATTCAGCAGGTACAGTGGTTTTCCAGGATAGATTGTAGAGTTTCAGTAGTTGTTGTTTTGCTGTTTTTCCAAGGTTTTTTATGAACTCTGGATGTATGTGATCTGGTCCAGGAGACCTTTTGTTTTTTAGATTATTTATTGCAATGTTCAATTCTTGCATATTAAAATTTTGGAAAAAGATATTGGACTGAGTGTTAGGATTACATTCTCTTTCTTGTTTCAAATCTTTCTTAAATTTTTTACGTTCCTTTTTATTATAATAATATATTACTATATAATATATATAGTACTAACAGTACAAATTCCTTCTACAACATTCAAGCCTATGTGTTGAAACTTTTGTAGTGCACTAGGCAATGTGTATTCATAACTGTTAACCTAAATTTACTTAAATATCTCTGGCTATATTCAAAAGAAAAAATATTTAACTTTTGTAAAAAAAAAAAAAAAAAAAAAAAAAAAAAAGTAAATTTTTTTTTGCACAGATATTTTTTTCTTAAATTTTCTGTTTTGGATTTTTACAGTAACAATGGGTTACATTTGTAGAGTACATGCTTCTAGAACTACTGTAAAATTTTCATTCAAATAGGTTCAGTGGTTTTGCAAAAAGCGTATCTGAGTTTGAAAAATGTCAAGTTACAGAAAACTACATTTAAAGAAAAGTGTGTCATCTCCGAAGCCCTCTTTACCCAGTGTGGCGCAGCACTCCGCTATATTTAAATGGGGTAATTTAAAGCCTTAAATATGCTGGTACCCTTACAATGTATATATAATTTTGAAGAGGAAGATTTCTACTTTTGTTTAAAGATGAAAAACAAAAAATTGACTTTTTGAGCCCAAATCACTACCCTGTCCCATTAAAGTTGGTGGTTTTTCTAGATCTCTTGATTGTGGTGGCATACTTCTATAACTCTTATGAGTGGTACCTTAGTAGTTAGTTTTTTTCCTCAGTCTCTTTTTCACAGTTGCCCACAGATTTCCAATTGGGTTCATGTCTGGGCTATTCCCAGGCCATGGCAATACTTTCACTGTTTTGGCTTTATGGCAGGATGCACCGTCTTGCATAAACATGCACTGTCCATTAGAAAACCATTCCTTTGAGACAAAAGTTGTGTTTATAGAACCTTTCTGAACTGATACTGGTTCATTGCACCTTCAAGAATATACAGGCGTCAAGTACCTTGTGCAGACATGACACTCGACACCATGATAGAGGTGGGAGGCTTGACATTTTGAGCCACACACGATTCCAAAAATTCCTCCTTTGGGGTTCTCCTCACATAGTGGCTGCCTTCTTCACATATGCTGAACATTGATTCGTCAAAAAAGCAGACCTACAAAAGAAAATAGGTTTCATCCCAAGAAGTCAGTTATGGTTGAAATACAGCACTTCAGAATATGTGGTAGAAGTCACCACAGATATATTTTAAGGTGCTAAAAATGGTTATTTAAAGTCTTTCTTCACCTAATGAATTCAAAGCAAGGCTATGAATTGATATAAATTGCTCTTACCTTGCTCCAATCATTTTTAAAGGTTTATTCACTTCATAAGCCCATTGAAGCCTCTTTTTTGCCATGCCAGGTGTTGATTTTTTTTTTCTAGGCCAGCATGCTTTCATCGAACAGTGGAAGCACGCACATCAACTCCATAATCTTAAAAATACTTTAACTCTTGACTGGTAGCTCTTCTGTTGTCCCTAGCCATCTGAACGAGTGTACGCTCTACCTTTAGACTTAGTTTGCTCTTGCAATCACACTTGCCAACTCTACCAGAGCAGTAGTGAAGCCTATTGTTAAATGTTGGCTTACATGGCATCCAGATTTCTGTGAAATTTGTAGCCTTTTGGCTATTTCTGATTGGGAATAATTTTGGTCTTGCACCAATACCTTTGTAACAGCAATTTTTCTTGGAAAAAGATCATATTTCATACCCATAACCACAAAAATCTGAAAAAAGCCTAATGTATTGCAGAGTTAACATATCCCATTTAATGTTTAAAGATTGGTATAAGCCTCTGTTGTAAAATGGTTATGGTCAGAACTTAACTAAAAATCGATTTTGCTGCAATAAACTCACTAAAGCAAACAAATACTCCATTGATAGAACACAAGAAGCTGTATGGCTTAAGCATTGGTACCAGCCTTGTTTCAAACTCATAGGTACCAAGTAATGACAGAGAGCCAACTTAAAATGCTTTGTATCCATAACACCAAAGCAGAATCCCAATAACCTGTAGTTAAAGGTCCATACAGCAAAGGAAATCCACAAAAAGTAAAATATTTGCATTGAGTCTAATAATTTTCACACCTTTGTACTGATGAAGCACTGATTCTCTGGGTTTACCTGGCCGTTAGTTATACTGATGAGGATGTATAGGTCCATCTTTCAAATGTCTGATCTACTGGCCTTTCCAGTGCCTTCAGCATGAGGGACAACAGGCTCACAGGGCAAAAATTTTAGGGCTACAGTAAGTCTGTCTGCCTTGCTTGGATATAAAAACCACTTTGGCCTGCCTCTGTCTCAGTGACTCAGTTGGTTAGGCGCTGGCCTACTGGCTCCAAGGTTGTGGGTTCAAATCTGGCCCAGACTGATGGCTTTTAAGTGTGCTTAAAAGAGACAGCTCCATATCAGTAGATTTGCTAGCACGCCAGAATTCTGCAAGATGACATTCCTGCACATCAGTGATGCTGATATGAAATTGGTAGCATCATTAACAAACAAAATATTTATTTTCTGCCTCCAGAGGTGTGAAACACACCTCATGGCCAGGCAACTGTAGAGACAATTTCCCAGCCTTCTTGAAGCTGGGGAAAACCCCATCCTAACATATGCCTTTACAAGGCTCAAAAGAAAATATAGCCCATTTAACTTTTTTGTAATCTAAGATCTCAGAGGAATACGTCAGCTGAATATGTTAACAATCTCTCTCCCCCTCCGATTATCCATGAACCAGTGGGATCCTCCAGTAGGGCCAGTCTGCCCCTACGCTGAAGAACAAGAAGCACTCAAATACTATGTGCACTTAAATACTATGACAGAAAAGACCTTTATGATTTCTCTGAGGCCTTTCTGATCACTTTCTTGAAATTTCTTTGATTCTTTATATGTATCCCATGTAGCCTGGCCGTATACCTACTATAGAGCTTACAAGTCCTTTTGCTGAAGAATTCCAAGTACAAATTGCATCTAAATTTATTAAAGTTGTTCTCGGGCTTCGAGCCATCGACGTTTCGGGAGTGTACATTTCTCCCATCATCAGGATGAATGACTAGCAAGAGTGAAGGGGCCAGTATATGTACTGTCTGCTAGTACGTACTGAGTAGAAAACACCCAGTCTAATGTGGAGGTGGTGCAGCGCTCCATTGACCTTGGAGATTGAGGCTTCAATATCATCTACAGATTAGCCGTTTTGGCGGAAAGTGTGCCTCAGGTGCTGTAGTTCTTGCTTTAGGTGGCTGGGATCGGAGACAAACACAGCTCTGTGTGCCAGAGTGTTGAGAGAGGCCAAGAGAGGAAAACCAGACAAGCCAACCGCCAGTGCTTCCCGTATACTGGCAATCTGTCCGACAGAATCAGTAGAATTCTCACAAAACACAACATCAGAACCATCCACCAACTGCCTTTGAAGATCTAACATCTAGTGAGACTGGTTAAGGACAAACTGGACCTTAATGTACCAGGGGTATACTGTATCCCCTATGAATGTGGGATGCCGTACATAGGGCAAACCGGCAGGACCATTTCCACCAGAGTCAAGGAGCACGAACGGTCCATGCACTAAATGCAGCCTGACAAGTCAGGGCTGGTGGAGCACTGCTTTGAAAAAGACCACAGAGCTAACTTCAAAGAAACGACCATTGTGGCAAAATGTAGCAGTTTTCTGGGAACGTAGGGTTAAGGAGGCTCTGTCCATCTCCTCCAAGAAGAGCATACTGAACTGGGAAGCTGGATTGCAGTTTAGTCCCTCCTGGAAACCAGCCTTAAAGTTGGAAATCGACTGACTCAAAAAACAGATTCCAATGGAGCATTGAACCACCTCCACATTAGACTGGGTGTTTTCTACTCTGTACGTACTAGCGGACAGTATGTATACTGGCCCCTTCACTCTTGTTAGTCATTCATCCTGATGATGGGAGGAATGTACACTCCCGAAACGTCGATGGCTCTTCATCACTACACCTGGCTCGAAGCCCAAGAACAACTTGAATATGTTGGTCGCCAGGAAAGCTTCAAATCATATTTTGTATCTAAATTTGTCTTGCTCTTACCTCACATGTTAGGGGGACAGTTCCTTTCATAAGGGAAGACCAAGGTGTTTGTGAAAAACTCGACAAACAACTCAAGGTTCTCTGCATCCTTTATTCTGATCTGGGCTCCATTCTTGACTATCCTCAGGTCTCCTCCAAAGGAGTCCAAATTGATTCTCCTAGGTTTCCTGTACAGATGGTCCCTTCTATTTCCCATAAGTTTGAAATAAATATGCATGTGGTCAGATAAAAGTTCCTTACTGACTCAGTTCTCAACTTTTTCTAGTATCCCAAAGGACCGTAGTGTCAAATCTAAAACTTCCTCACTTTGAAAATGAACAAAGGTCAGAATATTCCTTTGATTGTGTTGTGTTCAGATACTCAAGCAGTGCCACTCTCCTCTCATTGATGTCTGCGCTACCCTATATCCCATGAGGTGCATTGGAATTACAACCAATCAATAAGTGGACCTTGTCTTTCAGTACATCACAAGTTCTTTCAACTCACGAGGAGATGGAGGAGGAAGTTCCTCGGAGTCAAGAGAAATAGGTGGAATGGAGATCTATCAGAGCAACTAATAATTGCTTCTCAGCCGATCAGCTGCTTCAAATTTATTTTATTAGTTCCTGATGACCATGGAGAATCAAATGGTCAGAAGCTCAAATTTTATAAATTTGACCTGCTGATCACCTGAGAAGCAATTATTAATAACATTCACTGCAAAAGTTTTAAGACCTATCAGAGCAATCCAGCTTTCTCATATTGGTGCGGTTTTTTAATTAAAGTCCTGTTGTTGGTGTTGAGCTTTTGACTCTTATCTTGGGTCGTGGCACAGGATGAAATAATGCGGATGCCGGATATAACTTTTTCACATTTTATTTGCACCTTTTTCGTTGAATATTACACGCGTGACACTTTAGTTAACATTCCTTACACATGAACCGGCTTCCTCAACGGTTTCTCCTTGTTATTAATTGCTTTAAATCACTTTTAGCATCCACATTTGCACGTATCACAAAGCACGACTTCTCTCTTCTCTCTCTGGACGCTATGATGTTAAGAAAAGTCTAGCATCTTCTTTCACAATGCATTTGTATTCATACGCGTATACGTCCATTTCCCACGGCGTATCCCATGAAATCATCCTACACGCTAAATAGTTCCTGTAATGTGAGGGAAGTGATCTCTATCTATCCTCCCTACACTGTTAATATCAAATATAAAATTATTCTTATATTTATACATATTAATTTGAACATGTTATTTAACATTAATAACGTTATTTGAACAAATATCTCTCTTAACAGTAAAACAATGGTAATACACTTTTAGTACTTAGCAAATCCTTACCAACATGAAAAATAAACTATACTTACATAAATTCTTTCTTTTTGGGGTCTTTCCAAATATTCTGTCCCAATATCTTTATTCTAACATTTTTTCAAGCTGTAATTGAGAGTGGCGGTCATCCTTAACTTTTTTACTGGCAGCATTTTTAGACTTTATCGTATTCTTCACTGTTAGAGTGGACGAGTGCTTTTAAAGGCTCCATTACCTTCATCTTTTAATGGTCAACTGCCTCATATCCTACCAGGACCATTGCCAGATCTCTTGTAAGAAAATCTGTGCCTTGTCATGACACACGCTGGCATTTTCACCAGCTGAAACACTGCAAGAATAACCCTTAATCTTTAGCCCCAGTCCTGCCTAAACCAAGGCTCTCATATTATGGTGACTTCAATATTGTCTCACAATTCTACTACATAGCATCCTAAGGCTATGCTGCCCTGTAGGTTGACCCTTACAAAAGAAATCACCGTGACCTAACCTTGCATCTCTTCCATTTAGCCCTGTCCCCCTATGTGGTCCAGTGCCTCTATTGGAGTTAAAATAAGGAATCCAGCCATGTGTGTCTATTGCTTATAGCCTCACGCTTGCTCTGAGACTATGGAGGCCTTAAGTCCAGGCCATGTCACAGCATCAGTGGTTTGCCCTTCTCTTGGGCCACTAGCCTGCTCAACAGCCTGATCCAAGGCCCCAGCCCATTTTTGTCTCCTTTTCTCCGCCTTACTAGGCATTTTAGTTTTCAATTGGGTCAGCTCTCCAAGGCTGTCTTGCTTCTACAGTACGTTTACTACAAAACTTGGCCAACAGGAGCATGGCCCATGTGACCTTCACTGCATCTCCCTGTGTGCGTGTGCTACATCTGTTTTTGTCACATGTGTGTCAGTCTTACATCCGTTAAGTAGGTGTTAAGTGCTGTTCTAGTCCAGCAAGTGTGTTTATTTTGCTTGAAGTGTTTTCGAAATCAGTTGCAGTATAAAATACAATAAAGAGTGTGAGATATGTATGTGCTTACATCTTGTAGAAAAGTTGTGAAACATTTTGAAACTAAATTTCCTGGCAAGCGTATTTCGAGTAGAGACTTCGTTTCCTTGTGAATAAATTCAGAGAGACGGATTAATTCATGATAGGAAAAGAAAGGTAAAATGCATGTGCTTACCAAACAAAAACTAGATGAAATCAGAAAAAGATTACAATGGCCACCTCGGAAATCTCTTAGGTGCCTTGCAATGAAAATTGACATTTCGAAAGCTTCAGTATGGAAAGCAACAAAACTCTTAAAACTTAAACCATACAAGGTTAATGTTTTCCAGGAATTGCTACCACTAAATCACCAAAATCAAGTAACTGGATTTTGAGGAATGTTAATGATGGAACAATCGATCCACAATTAATACTACTCAGTGATGAAGCATGGTTCCATTTAAGTGGTCATGTCATCACAACTCAACCAATATTATACTACATGGAAACCCAATTTTGTCCATGAAACTCCCTCGCATGATCAAAAAATTGGGGTATGGTGCGCAATAAATGGATACAGAATAATAGGGCCTATATTTTATGTGTGTGCCATAAATGCAGAAAGATGTGCAAATATATGGGCACCATGTCTTGAACAGCTGATGGACGATGAATGTCGGTCTGGATATTTCCAGCAGGACTCTGCCACCATGCATACAGCTGATAAGTCTTACAGTTTGATGAAATGTTGAGAATAAAATCATTTATAAGGGTTTATGGCTCTCTCGGTCCCCTGATTTTATGGCATGCTATTTCTATTTATGGGCAACTTGAAAAATAAAGTATCAGGACTAATCCTCACATATTAGGAGAATTGAAACAAAATATCATGACAGAAATTAACGCTATTTCGAAAACTGAACTAATGCGTGTTGATGAAAATTTCCTCAGAAGATGCTGTAGACATCATCAACCTTCAAGATAGGCCACGTAGGCTTATTTTGGCTCAGAAGGGATCTTCCCAGCATCTCTGTGGTCTTCCAAATTCTCTATTAACTAGTTTGTACTACTAGGCCTGCTTGGTAAGTCTTTCTTTTGCCATTTGAGAGATATGAACTTTCCATTTCATTTTATACTCCCTGACTTTGTAATTTAAATTAAATATTTTTATTTGCTCTATTGCTTTACTTAGACTATAGCCAGCTACGGACCTCAAATTTCATTTCAGCCATTTCAGTTATTCTTTTCTCATTCCTGTTCAAGGTTCAGGTCTCAGATCCATAAGATTTGGGCACTGCCATAGTTTTATAAAATTTTAATGGTATATTTTCTTGTTTTGTTTTTCAGTGTTCATTTTATAGTGCTACACATTTTGAAATTTATATACCTTTGGTTTTAAATCTCTATCATATTAATACAAAATATCACCTCCTAAGTAATTAAAATATTTCACTTGTTCTAGCACTTTATTTTTTAGGAATTTGATCACATTGGGTATTTACCAATGAAAGCCATCACTTTCATTTTCTTTGCTGAAATAATCAAATTGTACTTTGACATTGTTTTGTCAAGTTGGTACAAACCTACTTGTAATATGTCTTCGGTATCTGCCAGAGTGACCTGATTATCTGCAAACAGGCCAGTATTTAGGATCGTTTGACCGAACTTAAAATCTACTTTCAACTGCACTTGCCACTCAGCAACTCTTGTCATTATAAATACTAAAAAGGGTTGGCAACATTGGGCAGCCCTGTCTTGCACCTAAAAAGATGTATTGATGCAAATGGATGGCATTTCCAACATCTGTGATATGGCATGTTTTGTGTTTATTCTGATAATTGTTAATGTGATTTGAGATTTGTGTGACCAGCAGATTGTCAGTGCGACTACCAGCCAAATCGTGTAGTATGTATCTGGAAGATGGAATGTATGCCTGCCATCCAAGTTCTGTAGTATATGTACTATACATTACCTTCAGACTCATGGTCTATTACATTATTTTGTTGTTTAATGACGTGTTAATTGCCAGGATCACATCAGTGTCACTGGTGTGCCAGAATTTTGTCCTGCAGGAGTTCTTCTATATGCCAATAAATGTACTGACATGGAGCTGTCTTATCAAGCACATTTAAAAACCATCGGTCTGGGCCAGATTTGAACCCACAACCTTGGAACCAGTACGCCAGCGTATAACCAACTGTCAAGACTCCTGGACCTGTATCCCAACACCTCTGGGAGATTTTGAAGGCACAGCCCCTTTGGGGGCCTCAGCCACCACTAAATTTTGGATTTGTCTTTCAAAATTCCCCAGAAGGACACTCTGGTTTAACAGTACCATTTTTTTTCCCTACATTTAGCTGCGGATGTGTAACATCTACCAAGACAGTCCCACATGCTCGGTCATGGGTTACCTCAGAAGCTCCATTAATCACACATCTCCCATGGGTCATGCACCCCTGCAACACAAATCACCTTTAGGGTTGGAGAGTTGTGCCAAGGAAGCGGACAGGCAAAACACCACTCAGCCTGTCCAGAGATTTTTTGCTCTCCCAGTATTAGATCAGTTCTGGGATTCAGTTGATAATAGCAAATGCTTTTTAAATATGTCCTGGTAAATCTAGGTTATTTATATTATGAAACTAAACCATGTTAGTGTGCATTCAATACGTAATTTGTTTTAACATTGCAATTGGTACAAATCGCAATGGCAAACTAAGAGTTAGATACAAATACAGTGAAAAAACAAGTTTGCTAGATAAGATTCAAACCATAGAACTTTGGATAATTAATACATATTTACAAGAGTGAACACTGCATCCCACAGCAACACTCAAAGCTAATGTGATAATGGAGTTTTACATTAAAACCCAAATTTCAAGTTAAAATAAAAGTATTGGAATGCACAAACACTAGTTTTGAGTATCCTTTGTTAGAAGAATCCAATTTTACTTTGGGATGGCCCAATTATTTAAGGAAAAGACAGAAGTATTTTATCTTCAAAAAATGTGCTAATATTTAACATTTCTATTTTCAGACTACTTTACCAGAGTTTCAGAAGCCTGAGTTCCTAGTTGTTAGACAGCATGAAGAATTTGTTTGGCTTCATGACAGATTTGAAGAAAATGAAGATTATGCTGGATACATAGTGAGTAGAATATTTTTTCTAATTGTTGGAAATACACTTTTCTTTTTAACTTCAAAGTTACCATACTTTAATTTCTACAGACATCTGCTGTCTTATCATTTACATTAATAATGTGAATATGTTGTCATTTATCTTTGTTTCATAGAAGTTTGAAAACAGTGTTGTTGTAATTAATTTAATTTAAAAGGTGAGTTAAATAATAACACTGAACAACACTTACAACGTATTTCTCCGGGACGCGTTTCGAAGGTAACTTTCCTTCATTATCAACCGGACAATCACTGGGTTTCCATGGTGCTTGATGGTGATGCTTCTTCTGTTGTTTCTTCTGGTGGCGGTTCGATGAACTTACTGAAAATGTCTCTCTGAGGAATGTCGAAATTAAATACTCGGTTTCTATTTTTTAAAATAAAGATTTGTTCCCATGTGGACAAACAATTAAAAAGTAACAAACAATTAAGAGTAAACAATTAGAAAAATCAGCGATTGCATTTCACTTTTGGACAAAAAATCATGACATAAAGCTAGAACCGAAACTTCTTAAACACATAACCGGAAAACAGGAACTGTCCACATGGGAACAAATCTTTATTTTAAAAAATAGAAACCGAGTATTTAATTTCGACATTCCTCAGAGAGACATTTTCAGTAAGTTCATCGAACCGCCACCAGAAGAAACAACAGAAGAAGCATCACCATCAAGCACCATGGAAACCCAGTGATTGTCCGGTTGATAATGAAGGAAAGTTACCTTCGAAACGCGTCCCGGAGAAATACGTTGTAAGTGTTGTTCAGTGTTATTATTTAACTCACCTTTTAAATTAAATGTTGTCATTTATTGCAGAAAGCAACTTCTTTTAGTTTTCATTTTATTTTCATAAACAGTTTTTCCAGAATCTCTGGTGAAAAAGCTACTTATATGTATGTTGCATTATGTTAAGATCATTAGAAGTGAATAGTATACAAATATTATGTTATAAAATGAAAATATATAACAAGTACGGCTCGGAAGTTCATGCCCTAAAAAACACTGAAATATGCATGCAAATATGCTCTTAAAAAGTTGAAAATATGGCAAGAAATATGCTTTATTTAATTAAAACAATAAATGTCCCTTTGCAGTAGACAAGACGAGTTAGTATAAATAATAAATAAAGTTACCTTATTCTTTAGAGGTTGAAGCAGAAGTACTCCCGCTGCTAGTATTAACTGCTAAATTGCAGCTCACAACCAACACTTTGCACAAATTTTCACGCACACGCACAAACACACACACACACACATGTCAAGTCTCTTGGTGAGACATGGTTTTCTTTCGAGGATATCTCGAATACCGCACATCTGTTTATAACCAGAATTTTTTGAAATTACATAATTCACTTTCTCTTTCACTTTTTGTCCTATGCTACCAGGAACCAAACTTAGATCACATATTGTTTTTTTTTTAAAGACAGTGATTCATACAAAGGATACCCTATAACTTCCAATGCCGTTATGGCTGTTGGTAAGAAAGAAAAATGGGCAGATATGAAACCAAGATTCTCTTTTAACAGTTTCTATTGATGAAGCATCTTTCAAGTCCAATGAATTAATAAACCCTTCTGCTATTTCTATGTGCTCAGCATAATATAAAACTGCATCGATCCATGTTCCCCATCAATTAACACTGGTGCAGAAGAAGTCAGATATTAGGTGCTGTTGATCTAAACAGCTTAACTCTTTTAGGAGATTTAACAAAAATTATCTTCGTACTGGACACAAATCTATCTACCAATGGGAAAGAACCATTGTCTCAGAAATGCTACCAATATGAAAAATATTATACAGATGAAAAAATAAAAAAAAGCATAAAAATCATTCAAATATGCAATATAGGGGCAATAATATTGAAATCTTCGTGAATTGCATCATCATGTGCAGTACAGCCAATATGAAAAATATTATCCAGATAGAAAAAAGTAATAAAAAGCCATAAAAATCATTAAAATATGCAAATGAGCAAAGTTTAAGAGGTAGAACTGGAACTTAAAAATTCAATGCCACAACTGGGATTTGAATCACAGACCTTCCGCTTTAAATAAATGCCGGGCGGACGCTCTAACCACTGAGCTATTGTGACAAACTGCCAGAATGGCATTAAATTCTCAAGCCAGTTCGTATTTCTCCTGGTAAACCACAAAGGCAGTCTCACATCAGAGACAATTACCCCAATGGTGACTTACTATTGCAAGTACTTTATATCCCAGGATTAAATAACCTTCACATGCCCACACACGGCTTGTGTGTTTAAAAACACCAACAGTAAGTTTGTTGGCATAAATAAATAATAATGCTTTTTACAGTATTGAAGAATACCTAAACTTATAGATATTTTGTATGATGTTTTGATTATACTAATTGTTCTTTTAACTTCTTATCTAATTATATTGTATATACTACGTAATTACTAAATTCCTTTCTATTTATGTTTCTCGTGACATGGGCCCTTAAAGGGTACCTTTTTATATCATCTTATGTATTGACTCATGATATGGTTCGTGTATTCCACTGTATTGAACTGAATGAATAAATATAAAAAAATAAAAAATTGTAAGTCCATTGTCTGAAAAGTTTAACAATTTTATGCTGATATCTCTCAGGTTAAATATAAAAGAACTCTGGGTTTTTCAAATTAAGGATAGTGTTTCATACATGGTTTCAAAGGTAATATTGTCAAATTGGTTTTTCTTTTTTCAATTTAATGCATTTTAATATGTGCTCCATTTGTTATTTTATTGAAGTATTTAACTTCAGCACCTCAGTTGGGGGTGTTTACTAAATACTAAAGCTGGGTTTCAAGAATGCACTTACAGATTTCATTAGCACTAAAATGTCGTTTACCTCTGAAATGGAGTTGCAAAACCAATCTACAATGTTAATCCATTGAGTCTCATTATAGGTCGATTCTTGGACCTGTAAACAGCTAGTGAATGGCTGCCATTATTGCTTTCATCATATGATTTCCTCTTAATTTTCTCATATTATGACATCCTCAGATACAAGTAAAAACTATTGCTGTATGCATTTGAGTGCGTACCTCTAGCACTTTGGCACCTCCGATATTACTAGAAGTAGGCTAGGGTGAACATCTGAGCCCCTCCCGTATGGGAGTTCGGATTGGGAAGGTCCTGTTTGGACACTGGTTCCCAGTACTCATGGAACATTTGCGTATGACCTGACTTGTGAAGGTTGGGAGAGTCTTCAGTGTTCTCGGATACTAGCCTGTAGAGCTGGGTTATAGGTAGTCTTCCTAGATGGGTTGATGCCCATCAACATATGCACGTAAGTGGCATATCCATTTCCGTCCCCTGTGTAGCAGCCCCCCTTTTAGGAAACAAGGTATTGGCCTAATGTAAAGCCCCACAGAAAGAGTGGCACTCGGCTGCTGCCTTCCGTGGTTTTAGGGTGGAGAACTTCAGTAGATCCCTTGCCTCATAAATGTATGCATTATTATTGATTGATGTGTGTATAGTTTTGAGACATTATTATATATGATTCCAGAGATAATCAAACCAATCGTGAACTTTGTTTGTCAAGCATTCTTCTTTTATCATTTGGAATATTGTCAATTTGTTGATAAAATTATTAACTTTTATATTTCAGTTGTTTGCATGATCAATTGTTTTATATAAATCTCAAGTTAAAATATAAAATAGATTTGTTTCCTTGGCATGCCTAAAATTATCACAATACATGAAATATGACATAAAACGCCACAAGATAGCATATCTGAGCAAGACAATATACAAACGCATTGCCATAACAATGAGGTAACTTTCAATTCCTTCTTGGATCGACTATTCCGAAGGAGACAGATGTTTCTCTCTGCA
This sequence comes from Tenodera sinensis, assembly GCA_030765045.1. Lineage (NCBI taxonomy): Eukaryota > Metazoa > Arthropoda > Insecta > Mantodea > Mantidae > Tenodera > Tenodera sinensis. The sequence goes on from CM060961.1 coordinate 84,444,181, forward strand.
AGGCTCCGAGAAATCGTATATTAAGTGATTAAGTGTGCGTGATTAAGTGATCTTCTCGGAACAAAATGTCTGTAGGAGAAAGACGTTATTTATTAATACTCCAAGAAATTCAAATATTTTGTGTTATGAAGTACAATATTCTTTAAGGATACCCATCTGTGTAAAATGGCTAAAAATTTCAAAAATTGCGAAAAATGGATTTCTAATTTAATTTAAAAGGTGAGTTAATTAATAACACTGAACAACACTTACAACATATTTTTCCGGGACGCGTTTCGAAGGTTAACTTACCTCCATTATCAACCGGACAATAACTGGGTTTCCATGGTGTTTCATGGTGCAGATGGTGATGCTTCTTCTGGTGTTTCTTCTGGTGGCGGTTCAATGAACTTACTGAAAATGTCTCCCTAGGAATGTCGAAATTAAATACTCGGTTTCTATTTTTTAAAATAAAGATTTGTTCCCATGTGGACAGTTCTTGTTTTCCGGTTATGTGTTTGAGAAGTTTCGGTTCTAGCTTTATGTCATGATTTTTTGTCCAAAAGTGAAATGCAACTGCTGATTTTTCTAATTGTTTACTTTTAATATTTCTAACGTGTTCCTTGGATCTAATTTCTAAATTTCTTTTGGTTTTTCCTGTGTATATTTCATTACAATCACTGCATTCAATTTGGTATATGCCAGATTTTTTGTTAGGTGGAATAGCATCTTTGATGTTTGAAAGTAGTAGGTTTTTTATGGAGTAATGGTTTACTGCTGCTAGCTCAATGTTGTATTCCTTGAACACCTTTTTAAATTTATCAAAGGCCCATGGATATGTGAATTTTTTGAATATCATTTTTGTTTTTGCTGCTGTGAGAGTTGTAGTTTTATCAAATAGTATAAATCTTCTGCTTTACATACTTTCATATGGTTTTTATAGCCTTACGGCCTTTTTAACTATGTCACGTGGCCGTCTAACTTATTGCCTGTAAGTGGTCGTGTCCATTTAAATCCATACAGTTCCATTATCCCTGTTATGACTTCAAACTTAGTTTTTCCATGTTTTTATTTTTAGCACCGTTTCCTCTTTAAAATGCTCCACATGATGCAGTTTTCAGTACGTATGCATGAAATTTGGTGTACCTGCTTAGGAATAACATTGAAAAAAAATGATGAGATAATTTTTTCATAACGTGAATGACTGCTGAGTAATTAAACATTGAAGTTTACATTTCGAAATTTAAATAAAAAAATAATGAATTTAAACTTTAAAATGTATTTTTATCCAAACTAATAACAAGATTAAGAAATTATCTCATCAATTTTCTAACATTCTATTACAGGACATAACTGAAAACTATTAAGTTTTTCAAATCAAAATTGCATCATGGGGAACCATTTATACAAATATTAAAAAAAATATAATAAAATATTAATATGTTAGCAACTAATCTGACTAAATGTGTGAAATTTAGCACAGTTACTCCTCACTATACAGTGATTGTTGTTAAAATTTCAGATCAATCCAATGAAAACTGTAGATTTTCAAAATTTCACAGATGGGTATCCTTATTCAACATGATATAAGAAGTTAAATGCTGTGTTTAGTGAGATTCTGCTAAAACACGTGATATATAATTTCATGCATGCCAAAACAGAAGCAGGAAAGTAGAATATTAATAGTATTAAGACTCGATAATTGTGTTAATTTATGACAGTGTGAATAAATATTTCAACATATATAAAAATGGAGTCCAGTAATATGCCTTGCCCTGTACCATGCCCAGAGATAGTATGAGTCTTCGTAGCTATGTCTACATGTAGCACATAATTGTGAAAAAATGGCTTGCCCAAATGAGGGGCACGAATAAGGGGAAGGCAAACTTTAACGACCAATTATTTATTGGAATTGTAATAGAATAAATTGGCTACAAGAATTTTCACGAGAAAGCAGGAAGCTTCCAAATCGTCAAGGACATTACCAAGGTCACGAGGGAAAGCAGCCAAAATATGAAGGATGCAAAGAACCATCTTTAATCAAGATTACACGTTGGTGGGCAGCAGATGTATCTACGTGCAGAGTTCCAAGAGACAAGAACTAAGACACAGATTTCCAGGAATTCAATATCACAAGGACATGCCTAAAAAGACTACTAAAAGTAGGATCCAGAACTTTCTATTTGACTTAATTTCATCTAATTTTTATGCTACTTAGTATTGGGAAGAAAGTTGCTGCTGTTGTTGACTAATGCTGAATTTCTGACAATGAAACCATTAGTCATCTTGCTGTTCAATATTTTTCACTGATGGATGGGGTGCTAGAAATGGCCGGGTGTATTTGAAGGTGGTCTTGGTCTATTTCTTCTTGCAGATCACATAGAGCAGACCATTCCAAGTGGGCAGCCCTAGGCTGTGAGGGCTATCTGGGCGGTGCCGTTTGTCATTTTGCCTAAGTTAACAGCATTCAGAGCACGGCACTCTAGAAAGGTAGAGAGAGTTAGGGATAGCACAGCATATTGTATGAGACAGAGGAACAATTCAGTCAGGTATTTTACAATAATACAACACAATTAATTTGTTCTTTATTCCATGCTTAGGATGATGCCTGACATTTTTTTGATTTCACCAACTTAGTTATCAGGTAAAATTGACCGAGCAGAATGAATGTGTAACACTGCTTCCAACGCAACATTTGACAAACATGACCTAGTTTTATTCTTATTCCAGTTCATGACTGAGAATATGTGCTCACATAAGTATGTAGAGCCAAACATAAAAATAAACTTGCATGCTAATGCCTGAATACATGGAAACTGTTGTTGTTCCAAGTTCTGATAAAATACAAGAAGGCTGCCTGGAACCTTGTAATACCTGTCTTTCAAAATTGTGTCACATTGAAGACTTATCAATTCTCTTTGAAATTTTGTTGGAGACTTGCTCAACATTAACTGAAAAGGGTTATAAATATGTTTAATTCATCTTGGAAACCTGTAAATCAATTTTCGAATTGTTTCTGTATACCTCTAAGAGCTTCACAGTAACTATCAATGTTACAATGGGACAGATTACATGTCTTTAGAGATGGAAATTCGTCAAGATTTTTCTCCAATAATTGTTTTTCGAACAATGACAGTTCCATCTTAAAAGCATGAGCTCTGTCCCACATAGCACCGATGAACAAATGTTTGCCTTGTAAAGAAACATTTAAATAACTTGAGGCGTAATATCAGTTAAAAATCCAAGGTCAGCAATCTAGTTTGCATCACTCAAAAGGGTTCAGGTGATCCCTTAATATCCATAAAGAGGTCAATCTCCTTTAATATGGAAAAAAATATGTTTAACACTTTAGCAGAACTTCCATCTAGTAACACAGTAAAACGGTATATCATGATACTCAGTCTCACAATCAAGTAACAACCCTTTAAATTGATGATGGTTAAGTCCTTGCCATCTGCAAAAGTTCACACATTGAGTGACTACAGTCATACCAGACTTGAAGTTATGAATTGCTTCTGCACAAAGTTGTTCCTGATGCAAAATGCAATGCACAACTGTGATTGGTGGATATCCAGCAGCTGAAACTGCCCTCTTCATTCTACCAGCAAACCCTTGCCCCTCACTGAGCATAGCAGCAGCCCCGTCCATAGTAACAGAGCAAAGTTTACTTAAAGGCAAATGCATTTCCTCAAGTATCTGTTCTATAGCACTAAATATATCTTCTCCTGTAGTGGTATTTTGTAAAGGAACAATGTCAAGTAATTCGTCAGTCATATTCAAATTGTTGTCAACTCCCCTCACAAACACTGCTAATTGAGCTGTGTCCCCAATGTCAGTGCTTTCGTCTAGGGCTAAAGAGAAACCTACAAACTCTTGGCGTCTTTTCCGCAGTTGTTCCTTCACATCTGCACCTAGTTCCAACACGTTGGAAGAGATTGTTTGTGGGGAGAGACTTATAGATTCAAATAAAGTCACCGGGGAAGGACACAGGATCTCTGACATTGAAATCATGCACTCCTTAACAAAATGTCCATCTGTAAACGACCGGCTACTTTTGGCAATATTTAGCGCAACAGTATAGCTTGCCTGGACAGCTCTCTCTGAACATGGTTCAATATTCTGTTGAAGAAATGGGAAAATGTTAATATTTAATGAAAGGAGGTTGCACTGTACAAACGAGGACATACGAGTACATAATACTAAAAACAATTCTTTAAGGATACCCATATGTGAAGTTTTGAAAATCTGTAATTTTTATTGTATTGATTTGAAATTTTAACACAACTATCATTGTATAATGAGGAGTAAATCTGTCAAATTGCATACATTTAGTCAAATTGGTTGCTAAGATATCAATATTTTATTATGATTTTTAAATTTTTTAAAATATTTTTTATAAATGGTGAGAATGGAAGTAACAGAACAAAGAGACATCATAGGAAATGGTTTCCAGCGGTTGGTGAAAAAGTGCTCCTGAAAAAGCACAATATATCAAAAGCTTCCATGAAAAGATCAAGCAAGATGGAATTAATATATACAAGATCTTTAATCATGGTAAAACAATTGGGTGACCACACATATGAGCTACAAAATCAAAATGGCAAATTAGTTGGTAGATATCACAAATGCAAATTAAAGCCGCATAAACTAGCAACTAATCTCCTTTGCAAATACTTAACTAGAGCAAGAACATAGGCCTAAATAAAGTTCAGAATAAATTGGTTCCTCACGAGATGAATTGAAGGCCACATCTAAACTGAAGGAAAAAGAATAGTATAATGGTTAACGGATATAACTAGGATAAGCAAAGATCATAAACAAAGAAGAATGGTAATTTTAATCATCATTACGCTGAAAGAGGGAAAAGAAAAAAGCAAAGTGTATATTGAAATAAAACATGTTTTTGACACATAATGGTGTCAAGGACAAAGTAAGAAGACAAATAGTACACTGCAACAAAATAAGTATAATGAAAGAAAATAATTATAAATATATGAATTTTCTCCAGGACCGGACGACATCCAGGTATTGTTGGAAAAGCTCACGGACAAAATAGGATCTATGGACAGAATGGAGCAACGCATTAGCGATAGCTTAAACAAAGTGGCCAGGGAAATAAGATGATGTGAGAGAAGAAATCAAAGGAATAAGAAGAGAAGTGAATGCAGTGAAGCTATAAGTCATTCTTCCGCTTCTTGATGTATCGCTGTGTCGGCCGTTGGTGCTTAAAATGTCGTTGGTGACGTGGTGTTGCCCTTTGATGTGTTTCGCTCCGGCTAGTCAGCTTGAGATCTCTTACTTTTATCTCGGGTTTGCGTAGGTGTGATGGACAACCCAAGAAATCCTTTGCATATTATTTATTGCATTTTAAATATTTTCAGGAGCTATGCCGATTGTATATGTAGAGGAATCGCACTCACGTCCGCACAGCACAACCTGCCGTACTGGTCTGTGTAGTGACGCTTTCTCTCTTACCCACGCTAAGAAAACCGTTCTTCAATTTGAATGTCATGACGTCATCCAAGAAAGCCTCGTATCCAAAATGCTATTTCCTTTTCCCGCAATTTAGAAATGTCCCTTTCTATTATAACATGTTCTTTTATGAATTTCGAATATATAATTACCTTTTTAGGATTAAACGATGTTTACTTTATATTTTATTAAATATATCGCGCGACTTTTAAGGTTGGTCGAACTGACTTTTTACTGATTTCGAACTATAGGGTATGACGTCATGACTCGTTAATTTCAAACCAATAATGTGTTTATCCTACAAATTTAACGACTATTATTTACTCATATCTTGCTCACCTTACAACACTTCCTGCTCTATTATCTATTTATGTTATTACTTAACACTTATCGCAAATCTCACATCCGACAATTAAATTAAAACGTGTCTTTTTCAAAAGCCCATTCGATCGGAAATCTAAATTTCGGTATCAAATGCCCCCATTTATGTTATTTTATTATTTCATAATAAAATAATGTAAATGTCTTGCCCGAAAGAAAAATTAAAAATTACTCCTGTATTTTGAATAATCGGCAACACTCCCATTATATACAATTTTCAATTACACTGTTTTGAAATTGGTTATTAACATATCTTCTCATTAATCTTTTAACATGACAAACAATTGTACACTTGACTAAACATTAATCCTTAAATACTAATTACAATATGTTATGGTTTCTTCTGTGAAGCTTTTATATAAAGGTTAAATTTTAAGAGTCTTTCTTTATACTTCCTTCTTTTAGTTCATGTTTGCTCACTTCGCTCTCACTATCACTTGCACTGTGATTTTTCACTTTTGTTATTGTAACACATAGTACTTTAAGCACTAAAATGTACATATATTTATATAAATCCATTACACTCTTCAGACAAGTTCTTTCTTTGTCTTGTGGTGATAACTATCTATACATCTAAATATTTTAACAAATGTTTACAAAGTAAATATTCGGTTTTCTCTCTATGCGGAGATGAACAATTTAACAATCTTTCTGAAGCTGTTATTGTGAGCTCTATACAATATATTTTTAAGCTCTTTGTAGTATATAGCAATTCACATTCTGCATTTTTCATGAATATGTAAGTACCTGACCAATATATGATTTTCAAGTAAGCTAACATTTACATTTTATCTCAAAGCTGATTGGGCGCCAATAGACAAATGACACTTCCAATTTTTTTTTTTTTTTTTTTTTTTTTACATTAAATCAAGGTTCCAAGGCACCACACGGTTTCTTGTATGGTCGAAGGAGTTGTTTATGCCATCTTCCCAGACATTTTTCATTTTTAACATCTTTTAATTCATAGGTATGATAACCAAATTTTGATATAATTTCTGCAGGACCTTTATATAACAATTCCATCCTTTTGTTCCTACCTCACAAGGCACTTGATAACTTATGGTCTTTAACTAGTACCCAATCGCCTATCTTAGGTTCCCATTTATGTTTTCTACTCTTTTTTTTTAATTTTCGCTTCTCTGCCTTTTTCTTGATTCGTTCAAAAGCAATTTTCGCTCTTTCTTCTTCACTTAACTGTATGTCATTAATTTTCAGTGTTTTTGGTACCCCGATCAATATTGGTTCTGGTTCAATTCCTAACATTAATTTTATTGGTGCAAACCCAGTAGTTACATTAATGGTGTGATTGATAATCTTTTCTATCAATGGACAATATTTCACCCAATCCTTGTGATTATGATGTGTAAGTACACGTAAATAAATTCCTATATCTCGGAGGACACGTTCTGTTGGATTCCCTGATGGAAAGTATGAGGAACAATAATTTAGTTTTCTCGAGTCTAATGTCACCCTAATCTTTCCATTGGCCTTATTTACAATACATAGGGGATTCGCAAATTCTGAATTCGAAATCTCAATAACCTCATCTTCTAACATTGACTTTATAACTGCATCTACCTCTTCTCTTATTGTACTAGGGATAGCTCTCGCTTTATGTGTAAAAGGTTTGATGGCTATCATCTCAAACGAATGAGTATAAATATTACATTTACCAGGTTTCTCAGAGAATACTTCTTTATTTCGGATTAATATTTCAAACAGTTTATCCCTCTGTTGTTCATTTAGTTGATCAGCCTGAGTTACTTTTTCCCTCAACAATTCTTCTAAGTCTTCACTACTCTCCCTATCATAGTACCTAGTTGCGTCAGAAAACCTCAAATTGTCTATGAAATCATTTTTATCCCATTCTACATTTTCTTTATTATCGACATTGTACTCTTTGACATTTACTTCAGTTAATTCCATAGCTCCTACTTTAACATATTCTACAAAGAATGTATCCCCTTGGATTTCTTCTTCCTCTTTTTCTCGTACAATAGTTTCTGAACTACTATCTTCCACAAAAGGCACTATAATGGTCTCATCTTCAACTTTCATTTTTAGAATCATGTTTTTAAAATTTACCACAGCTTCCCAGGCATAAAGACAATCACAACCTATTATAATATCTGTCACAAGTCTTCCTACAATCAGAAATAAAATTCCAAGTATTCTCCCATTTATTTCAATATTTATCATTGCTTGAAATTTTACTCTCTCTTTTCGTTTTCCCACAGCTAGCGAGCAATATATCCCATTAACTGGTAAAGACATTACTTTAAAACCACTACTTTGTAAATTATCATAAAAATTTTGTGAGCATACTGTGCTATTTGATCCCGTATCTATAATTGCATTGTATTGTTTTCCATTTACTCCAATTTTGATTTTAGGTGGATCTCCTACTTTTTCGTTTTCGTCAATTCTATTTTTCCATTCTCTTTTCTTTTGTATCATCATTTGCCTTCCAGGACTATTTATTTCCGAGTACTTATCACAATCATTACTAGGATACCGAGTTCTCACTGAAGGCGCGTTTGACCGGGTCTGGCGTTTCCCTGATTTTTAGGTATGGCTCCTGTACTATTTCCCGAATTGTTACTTCTGTTCTCCTGCATTAAATCGGGGTTACTTCCTACCATGTTTTTGACCGTGTTAATGGCCTCAACCATTTCCGCATTTTCGGGGGAATTTCGTCCATTAGAATACCTTTCTCCCTGTCTTGGTGACCTCAGTCTAAACTCATTATCTCCGTTTGTCCAATACCCATCATTTGAATTTCTACTATGTCCAAAATAACGTCCCCGTCTACCTCGATCAAATCTATTTGTATTCATATAATTCACCCTTATATTTCTTCCCCTTTGATTACCATTTCTATTTTGGTGATGCCCTTCCTGGTTATATCTACCTTGATTTTCCCACCGGAATGATTCCATCCTTGGTACTGGTCCTTTATATCTTTCCCTAATCTCACTTCTATTCTGATAATACTGTGCCCCTTGCCCGAAAGAATTGACAGTTTCTTTTTCTTCATATTTATTTCCAAATGCGTGTTTTGGCTTATTGACTTCTAAGGCTGATAATAATTCGATCATAGCTGCAATGCTATCGGGTCGGGCTAAGATTAGGTAGTGTTGAAGCGTTTCCGGAAAATGTGGAGTAACTATATTTATTAGATCTTTTTCATCTAAAGGAGGATCCAACATCTTCGATTTTCTCGCTATTCTCATAAAATAGTTTACCATCGATTCCTCCAATCTAGGATTAAATTTTCCATTGCTTAATTCAACTCTAATATTAGCCTGCCTACTAGCTCCCCAATATCTGGTTAAAAAGATGTTCCTAAAGGTCCTGTAATCATTATTGTTACCCATAGAAAGGCCTAGCCAATTAGCAGCATTACCCTTTAGGCATTTTCTTACCATCACCATCTTGTACTCCTCTGGTATACGTTTCACCGTGAAGTACTCTTGTAACCCTTCTAAAAAGGCTTTAGGATCATCTGAATCTTCATTTTCAAAAACTGGAGGTGTCATTTCATTTAAGACATGGTTAGGCCAATGTAAATTTGAATTGTCACCTATCCCTGAGCTATTTCCGAGATCAGAATGGGAATTACTGTTACCCCTATTTTGCATCGAAATGTCAGCTGATACACCTGGTATTGCCTCGTTTCTTGCAACTTCATTACTAAGATTGTTGTGATTACATGCATTTTCATTTAATTTCAAATTTTCTAAGGCCTCTTTTACCTGAGTAATTTCTGTTACTACTCCTTTTATTTGGTCTGTAACATCCTCCAAATTTCTAGCCTGCCTTTCACTTTCTACATCAGATCTTTCTATTCTAACTTTACACCCCTGTAACTCTTCTCTAATTTCTTCCCTTTGTTTGTCTAATCTATATGTTACTTTTTCCCTTTCTTTATCTAATTTTTCACTCACTTGTTGACCTAATTTCTTTTCAGAATTCTTTACTTCTTGCCTTATTGTCTCTAATTCTCCCTTAACCTGTTCTCTATTTTCTTTTACTTCACTACTAACTTTATTAATTTCCTCCCTAACTTCTTCCCTAAAGGTTTCGAAAGCTCTCTTCTGATTTTCCAATTGTATTCCCAATTCCTGTTGTCCCTTCTCTAGTTTCTGTCCTAACTCTATACTAGTTTCATCTATCTTTTGACTTAACTCTGTACTCATCTTTTTCACTGTTCTTAATTCTTTACTATTTTCATCTATCTTTTGACTTAACTCTGTACTCATCTTTTTCATTATCTTTTGAAACATATTCTCTATTTCTGACATAATTGCTGGCCTTTCTGAATTACTAAACATTTCTGAACTACCTCTAGGTGTTTCTCTAACGTTCTGATCTTCTACTTCTTGGCATATTCTGCTACCAATTATAGTTTGACTATATTCTTCCATCCTACTTACACTTTTCTCAATTTCCGGACTCTCAAAACCTAGAAAATCGCTATCACTGTCTTCCATTTCTAAACTATTTACACGTGTTTTTCTACTCACCAATATCACGCACTTAAACTTGTTCACTACACGTTTCACAGATGTTCACACGCTGGGCACCTTCTTGTCTGCTGGCTCGATGCTGGCCTGGTCGTCTTGGGGTTGGTCCATTCTTTCGACGCTACACGTTGGGTCACCTTCTTGTTTGCTGGTTCTATGCTGGCTTGGTCGTCTTGGGGTTGGTCCATTCTTTCGACGCCACACGTTGTGCGCCATTTGAAGCTATAAGTCGTTCTTCGCTTCTTGATGTATCGCTGTGTCGGCCATTGGTGCTTAAAATGTCGTTGGTGACGTGGTGTTGCCCTTTGATGTGTTTCGCTCCGGCTAGTCAGCTTGAGATCTCTTACTTTTATCTCGGGTTTGTGTAGGTGTGATGGACAACCCAAGAAATCCTTTGCATATTATTTATTGCATTTTAAATATTTTCAGGAGCTATGCCGATTGTATATGTAGAGGAATCGCACTCACGTCCGCACAGCACAACCTGCCGTACTGGTCTGTGTAGTGACGCTTTCTCTCTTACCCACGCTAAGAAAACCGTTCTTCAATTTGAATGTCATGACGTCATCCAAGAAAGCCTCGTATCCAAAATGCTATTTCCTTTTCCCGCAATTTAGAAATGTCCCTTTCTATTATAACATGTTCTTTTATGAATTTCGAATATATAATTACCTTTTTAGGATTAAACGATGTTTACTTTATATTTTATTAAATATATCGCGCGACTTTTAAGGTTGGTCGAACTGACTTTTTACTGATTTCGAACTATAGGGTATGACGTCATGACTCGTTAATTTCAAACCAATAATGTGTTTATCCTACAAATTTAACGACTATTATTTACTCATATCTTGCTCACCTTACAACACTTCCTGCTCTATTATCTATTTATGTTATTACTTAACACTTATCGCAAATCTCACATCCGACAATTAAATTAAAACGTGTCTTTTTCAAAAGCCCATTCGATCGGAAATCTAAATTTCGGTATCAGCAGTCAAATTTGAAATGGGAAGATTGGACGAGAGGAGACAAAAGTTTAACTTGCTCTTGAGAGGTAGAACTGGAACTTAAAAATTCAATGCCACAACTGGGATTTGAACCACAGACCTTCCGCTTACCGGGTGGATGCTCTACCACTGAGCTATTGTGACAAACTGCCAGAATGGCATTAAATTCTCAAACCAGTTCGTATTTCTCCTGGTAAACCACAAAGGCAGTCTCACATCAGAGACAAATTACCTCAATGGTGACTTACTATTGTAAGTACTTTATATCCCAGGATTAAATAACCTTCAGATGGTAATTATTATTTATTTATGCCAACAAATTTTACAGTAAGTTTGTTGGCATAAATAAATAATAGTTTAACTTGCTCTTTTTTAGGGATACAAGAGAGGAGAGGAGTTTGGCCAGCAGAAGAGGTTAAACAAATTCTTATTCGAAACCTGGGAATGGAGATGAAAGGCTGGGAGATAGTGCAGGCATATCAAGTAGGAAGGAATATCGGAAAAAGACTGATTGTGGCTCAGTTCGCAACATCACAGTTAATCTATGATATTTTGGGGAAAGCGAAGATGCTGAAGGGCTCCAACATTTGTATTAATAAAGATTTGACGCCAGCTCAAAGGGAGATAAGGCAAAATTTAATACAAAAAATTATGGAAGCGAGAGCAGACTAAAACCAAGCTTATATCAGAAATTTACAACTCTGTGTAGAAGGAACAAATGTAACCGCTAAACGGAAAATGGATACATGGAGAAGGGAGCAGACGAGAAAGGAAATAACATTGCAATGGGCAGAAAATTCAATCAAGGGCTTCTCGAGGTGATACACACGATACAAGACACAAGGCTGTGTGGAAGCAAGTGTCGACGTCAGGGGCTCAAGGCTTACGTGAAACTCAGGCTATTGCCCAATTGTGTCACCTTTGGAACAGCTGATAGAGGCAAACCGAGGCCAACATGAATATGACTTTCCCGTAAGCAAACCCTTGCAAACAGTGCTTCCTATTGGAGGAAAAGCATAAGGAAATGATATCCATTGAATTGTCACTCATTATTGAAAATAAAAATGTGTAACAAAAATACCTGCACAATATTATATGTTACATAAACAATAAATCGCATATCAATATAATAAAGATTAACTATCTAACCATGTCAATAGTTATTATCAAATTTTAAATATGAGTCATGTGATTATTGCCAAACTTGCATACACATCACATTTTGATCTACGTAGTACTTGTCTACACACAAATCCTCCTAAATAAGTTAATATTGGCACAACAACATTGGGAATGTCCTCCATTTCAAAGTCTTCCAGAGAGAGAGTATTAGAAAAATGATATATCTTTGTCATAATTTTGTTGAGTAGGAATCAATTCCTTTAAGCTCACATTGCCATTTTGAGCAGCAAAAGGTACAGAATTTTTGAATCTCAATTTTCTTTCATTTTCTAAAACTTGCAGGTAACTGATATAATAGTTTGCACCACTTGGTTGCCTATAGCAGGCTAAATGACCCTCCAAATTGTCACTGAAATTTGCTTAGCAAAATGTAGTAAAATCCATATTTTTGAAATAGATATGGAATGATTTCAAGGAAAGATTCGAGCGTCATAATCAAAGATTGAAATGTTTGAGGAGTTAAACCACTGCCTGAGGGAACAGACACTTGCCAAATTTTTATCCAATGACATATTTCTATTTAGAAATTCAAACTACATATCTGATGGGCTTTTAATCGCCTCCTTGTATGGATCATTGAACCGCTTCCCCACAAACACACTCTTAACATTAACAATTTTTCACTAGTTGACAATTATGTTTAGAAAAATTACTGTCTGATGTATTTCTTCAGAAACATCAGGCAAATCTTTTGTGGCATGTTCCAAGGCAACAATATTGTTACTAAAAATTTTCAAAACCAGGTTCACATTCTGTTTCTGAATAGCAGATATAATACTTCAGCTGAAAGTGTATGTCCATATTTAGCAAGTGACTCTTCTTCTTTCTCATACATTAATTCTAAATGCCTGCACTGTGCTGACAATATATTAGAATGATCATTCATGTCGTGAAAATACAAAGTCTTAAGAGGTAGAACTGGAACTTAAAAATTCAATGCCACAACTGGGATTTGAACCACAGACCTTCCGCTTGCCGGGCGGACGCTCTACCACTGAGCTATTGTGACAAACTGCCAGAATGGCATTAAATTCTCAAGTTAGTTCGTATTTTTTCCTGGTAAACCACAAAGGCAGTCTCACATCAGAGACAATTACCCCAATGGTGACTTACTATTGCAAGTACTTTGTATCCCACACACGGCTTGTGTGTTTAAAAACACCAACAGTAAGTTTGTTGGCATAAATAAATAATAATTACCATACAAAGTCTTGTTTATATTCTTTTTGTTTCCCAATTATTCCTAATACACTTCAGAATGCGAACAGTGTCAAACATAAAAAAGAGCCTTCGAGATGAGTCTAATGGATCAGTAATGCTAGACTGCAAAATTTTATTTGATGTGATAAGTTCATAAGCCTTCCTGTTCATCATCTGCTACTAGGCAAACTACTTTGAAACCTATTCTTTCTAGCAAATTCAGAATGTCAAGTATGAATGACTTCAACTGTTCACTAGTCATGTTAATAACTGGGATGATGGCCACTACATCTAAATATTTAGATAAGAGTGAGGAAACCATAAACACTTGTGCTGTCTTAGCACATTTTTCAGCATCATTACCACTTCTGCCATAAATTTCTCCATCCTTAAATGACAGTCGAGGTTGTATTTAAATCTCATCCATTATCAGTGATACTAATTGTTCATGTGGTTTTAAGTGCTGCTTTCTAGTGACTATTCGTAAGGTGAAACTAATTTTTGCAAGATATTTGGGTGTGGCAAAATCAATAAATCGCATTTTCTCAAAACATTATATGCAGATGGAGAGTGAACATAACGTGTGGAAGCTAGTACCATACTTTCATTGCCATATTGCCTTTTTTTTTGACAAATTCAATTGTTCTACAATGAATCTAATGTGCTCATTTTCGTCATAACTAGGTTAAGACTGTAGTAGTTCAATAGTAGAGTCCAATTTATCTTTTATTGAAGACAATGTTACATTACTGTTTTCAATTTCTGACATGATTTTGTCCAAAGCATTTAAAGAATTTAATTGCTTTATTTTACTTTTAACACTAGGCAAACGAATGTTATCCACATTAATTTTAATAGACAAGTCATCTTTCACTGTCAGAAAGGATTTAACACGGAATTCCATTGGTGGTACCCAATAAACAAATAAGAATATTTCCCTGGTCCTTAATTATTGTCCATTTACTGGAATGTATTTGTCTGGAATTTAGCTATGAAATATCATTTATACTATTAACTGAGTCGCATTCATTGTATTCTTTATTTGACTCAATACTTACACGAATAGCCTGGGCCAGATTTTCATCTTCTACGTCAACCAGACGTTTAACTTTTGGAAGCGTCATAGAACAGTAAGTGGGTGTACTTGGAAAAATAGTAGGCACTGCATTTTCTCTAAGTTTTGGTATTTTCCTTTGATATTCCAACAGTTCCCCTTTTACTGTAATAACTGTATCTACTCTTAAAGAAGATTCTTCAAAATGTTCTACACAGACCAATGGATTTTTTAATTTTGAAAAATCAAATGGAATATTTCTTAGCCAAGCCTTACGAAGATTTTCATATTTTGGCAGTGAGAACGTTGAATGACTTTCTACTTGACTGTCATAATTAGTTTTACGCCCATACACACTACAACGTCGACCCATATTGTTAAATTCTACATCTAAAACAAAAGTAGAATTACATACCTTTCAGTACTGGTATCATGTTACAAAATAGGTTATGGATTTTTGAATAACTTCACTAGAAATTAACCATTTCTTAAATCACTTAAAATTATACACTATCAATAAAAATAATTTTAATTTAATAGTTGAACTATAACAAGTAAAACTTAATGAAAACCAGGCAAAACTATTCAGTTACTCCAAAGAAACCGTTAAAAAGTGGAGCAAAAAACATCAGTTACAATTCTCCTACAACAACAAGAAAACTACTGAAAAATGAATTTTGATTAATTTACAAATAAACACAATCACTGAAACAGCGTATATCGCCACTAATTCACTTTCAGTTAAACAAAACTAACACATGTTCCCCCATAACGTCCAGCACTGGTACCCATGTTTGTTAGATTGTCGGTTTGCCTCTATCAGCTGATCAACCTGCAGTAAGACCTTGATAATCACGTTGGCCAGGGGCTGGAGTGATATCACCTAGAGAATCAGCTGCTGCATCATGTCAAGGTCATCTCTATGTTACAGGCCTGGATGTGCGATTCATGACGTCACAATGCTAGGCCCACATTCCAAGCCATTTATACGGAATAATCACATGTTTTACAGCACTTTTGCACTGGAAAAAGGGTCCATCCATTTATATTTTCACATTTTGTATTAAAAGCTACTGTATGTTAGTATGTTAGTGGAAAACATGCTTTAAATAGTTGTTGATGGCATTTTAGGAAACCATTGCACAGCTTCTCAAAAGTGTTTCTATTAACTCTGCTGTTATCTGATACTAAGGTCAATACCCTAAATCCACATCCAGTTAAAGCTTTAATTACAGTGAGCATCTGTTCATGCAGCTTTTGTTCAGTTAAATTTTTCACTGAATACAGAGCTACATCTTTATTCCTGGATGTTACAGTGTTACAGATGTTGTTGTTGTTTTCTAGTGCCTTGCATCTAGCAATGAAGCCATTAGCATTCATGCTTTCCAATACTTTTGAACTGTAGTTTCTTCTGATCTTAATGCTTCACAGGTCTTCAAGTGGTCTTCGTTCATTTCTGCTGGATCGTTACACAGGACACATATTGGTGAGGATGTTACAGATGTTATAAAAGTTTGCACTGTTTTAGCAGGTTCTTGGTGTTTGAAAGACCCTGTCTGTTAACCCCTTTAAAAGAAATTGCAGATTTTACATAAATTTCATCCAATAACAAATTTACTACTTTGTCGTGATCATCTTTCCTGATAAATATTTTAAATGCAATGATTTCAAATTTCTATCAGGACTGAGCGTTTGAGAAAGTTGTCTGAGGTAATCAGGATGGTGTAAAGAAAGAACATTGGAATCACATAACTGTCTATGAGCTGCTGGTTGAGGAAAATAAACTGAGCATGCCCATAACAGGGTATTGGGCATATATTTGACTTTTGACTGACCAATTTTACCTGCTCTTCTAGGAATTTAGTTTTTAGATATTCTGTGGAATCTTCACTCATTTCCTCCCAACATTCCTTTAAGATGTTAGCGGTCTAAAGTAGTTTATGCTTTAGAGGTAGAACTGGAACTTAAAAATTCAATGCCACAACTGGGATTTGAACCACAGACCTTCCGCTTACCAGGCAGATGCTCTACCACTGAGCTATTGTGACAAACTACCAGAATGGCATTAAATTCTCAAACCAGTTCGGATTTCTCCTGGTAAACCTCTAAAACTTTGCCCACACACGGCTTGTGTGTTTAAAAATGCCAACAGTAAGTTTGTTGGCATAAATAAATAATAGTTTATGCTCTGTTTGTTCACTTGCTATTGTGAACCCATTCACATGACTTAAAGCGCATCAAATTTAGACCATTTATCCAATATCATTTGTTTACCGAGAATCCATTTAAACTTACTATTGGGTATTACAATTTTACCCTGTAGAACCTGAATAATAAAATTGGAATTAATTTTCAATGATGCTGAAATTTTAGAAACTTCTTAGTATCAATTTTCACAAAAACATTTTTTTTATGATCACAATGAATCCCTCCAATTTCATGTCACTAATTCTATTTTTAAAGCTGTGAAAATCAACAATTTTGTCATCTTCGACCCATTTACGAAATGCTGCTGCATACCTTTCCAACATCCCCTCTTCTTTCTTGTGGAACCCAATGTTTGGGTCCTGGTTCAGAAGTCAGGTAGGATGATAAATTAGGAAACGAGGGGCACATCTTCAGTAAGTTTATTAGTTGTTCTGGGTACTACAAGAACACTTCCACCCTTTTGCTTGGCAGTAAATTCCCTCACTATATACTGTTCAGAAAAATGTTTAACACACCAGAGCAGCATAACCTGGTTCATAATTATCCCTGTGAATAGCACGCACCCAATGCTGTCTCCTGTGTGGATCTTTTGGAAACAAAAACACTAACATACTTTTCTACACTTGTTTTATAGTTTGAGGTACAACCCTGCACACAACACTTCCTAGGCATTTTGTATTAAAAACTACATCACTTTGTAATCCGATGTTTTGCTTACTTTATTGTTTACTGACATGTTGTAAGACAAGCAACTTCTTAGCATTCCAATAATGCACTGATATGTTGCGTGCCCATAACAAACAAGCAGGTGATAAACATGAGCCCCCGATGATGTCATTAACCTAATCTCTTTCAGCCCCCAGGCCTGCATAGATAGAGATGGCCATGATTATGAGTCAGTATGGAAGGTGTAGGGGAGGAACGGCGAATGCCAGCTATGTCAGCAAGGTCGGTGACGGAGACAATGAGTGAAGATGCAAGAACAGATGGAAGAAAGATCGTGTCATTGAGTAAAGCGGAGTTAGAAGAGTCCCGCAGATACGTGTTAAAGGGGAAGAAGGTGTGGTTGCAAAGCAGTGCGGAGAGAGTGCGGGAGGGAGTGATCACGAGGAAGGGAGAGGAAACATCTGATATTGTGATGTCATCGGAACATGGAAGTATTCTTGTGGTAGATAAAAATAAAATGGCAAGGAGGGGGTATGAACTTAGGAATATGAAAATGAACTTTTGATCAGTTCCGGTTTAGAGTAAGTTCGCAATAGGGAATGGGAAGCAGCAGAAGGTTGGGATTCTGGAACTGAGGGGCTGAAAAGTAAAATGTGCATGGGAAATCTAAATTACTTACTGAGCAAGTTAGATAATTAGGGAGTGGTTTGAGACATGGCTAAAGGAAGAGGACCTTGCAGTGAAAGATTTTATATACATTGGTATAAAGGGAAAAAAGACAGTGGTCAAAGGGAGAATGTCTGGCAGTATAGGGTATTTTATAAGGAAATCTCTAAGCAAAGGAATAAAAGAAATGTGGTCCAGACAACAAAGCACTTGTTGGATAATATTTGAAGAAAAATATCTAGTTTGTATGATTTGTTTGGAAATAGTTTACAACCCACCTGTATCATCGCAGTTTCACAAATCAACTGGAAGAACATTGTGAAAAGTTAAAGGAGAAGTACGTAAATTCAGATCGTATTGATGGGGGATTTTAATATTAGATTAGGAGAAAAGGATGTGGAAATAAAACATTATTGGATAAGTGGTGAAACAATGGGCAAACAAGAAGTGGGAGGAAAAGTAAGAATAAAATCATGGATAGTGCTAGTGACAAGTTTATTGAATTCTGTGAACATAATTTCTTGAGTATCTTAAATGGGAAATTTGGTGAGGATAGTAATTGAGAATTTACTTTTATAAACAAGCATGGTCCAAGTGTAATTGATTATATTTTATGGCTGAACAATTTAGAATGCATACTTGGAAGTTTTAAAGTTCTTAACTTAGGTTCCAACAGTGGTTGTTTCCCATTGATAGTAGATATCATAGTACAAACAGAGCAGACAAAACAGAACCTGGGAGGCTGCAAAAAGAATTGTAAGCGGTATGTGAGATAAGTGGAATGATCTTTACGGTAGAGATTTTAACCCTAGAACACTAATATGTTGTAAATTTTATGACACCATTTTGATCATTCGACTTTTCATCTACTTCTCCGTATGCGTGGCGACTGGCTGCTCTTCTAGTCTCAGTTGGAGGGAAACTTGCTGAAGTAAGGTTGATTTTAACATTTCTCCAGTTTATATGTGAAGTACGTGGTTCAATTCGTAATATTATGAGGTATTAGTATTTTGTTTGTTCCGTGATTTGATTTTGTTTCCAGGTAAAGTATTTTGTGCATAATACAGATTACTGATTGGCTCTGAAGTGCTATCTACTCGAGTTCAAACATGGCATTATGTTTTCTAGTGTCGTTGTCTGATCTTGGCTCTGACAAGGTCGATCAAATATTGAAAGAATTGAAATTTTACAAGGAAGATAAATCAGATGATGAAGACTGCAGTGAAACAAAAGATTTTGTGGAAGCTCACGATGTATTTGATTCAGACGATAGTATAACGGATCCTACTTATGCATATAAGGATAAAGATGAAAATGATAATGCTGATGATCATGACTACTTAATTGAATCCAATAGAGAGCGCCGAGCTATATGTTGTGTCCAGTACAGTGAAGAAAGCTAAGTGAATAGAGAGAAATGAAACAGAGCTTCTAATTTTTGTTTAATTCTTTTTGTAAATATGCTTGTGAATTACTTAATCTGAGGTTTTTACTTATAAGTTAAGATGTTATAACAGGATTTCATAAGAGTTAACATAGTTTTATTGTGATTTAATTTCATTTTTATTTCTTAAAATGTTGTTTTCTAGTGCCTTGCATCTGGCAATGAAGCCATTAGCATTCGTGCTTTCCAATACTTTTGAACTGTAGTTTCTTCTGATCTTAATGCTTCACAGGTCTTCAAGTGGTCTTCATTCATTTCTGCTGGATCGTTACACAGGACACATATAGGTGAGGCTGAGATACCTATTCTGTAGAGATGACTTGCTAAGCAGTCATGATTTTTCAATCGTCGGAAGGCTGCAACCGCTGTTTTCCGTGGTCTCTGGGGGATTATATCTGGGTTGGAAAGTAGTGTAATCCATTTTTTATCTTTGGCATTTGTTTCTATTTCTTGTAGATATGAATGAGAAACTTTTTTAATGATCAAGCGTTTTATTGAGGAATATGAGAAATTGAATTCAGACTTTTGTTTTATTGTTGTGCCTTTCTTTGCAAGTGAGTCTGCAGCTTCATTCCCCATGACTCCACAGTGTGCTGGAATCCATTGGAGCTGAACAGTCTTATTAACTTTTTGGAGTTGTGTTAACATTTTGTAGCATTCTCTAATTTTTGTTGACTTCTTTGTAGTATTTGAACATATTCCCTGAATTGCAGCTTTAGAATCTGAAAGAATTACTGCCTTGTTAAATTTATTTAAGGGAAGATTTAATAATTGTCGGAGAGCAATGTATATAGCCTCTATTTCTCCATCATAATTTGTTGTGTCCCTGCCAACAGAATGATAAAAGGAAAAATGTGAACACGTAACTCCAGCTCCAGTAAGGTTTTCCTTGGAGGATCCATCAGTATGTATGTGCAGTCATTCTTCTGTGGGATACCTAGTATTGATTGTTTCCAGAGCTAGAAGTTTTTGTATTTCTTTTGGTGTGTCTGATTTACTTATTTCCTCTATTAATTCCAAATTGAAGTAGGTTGCAATAATTCCAATGGATTTTCTCTTATAAGTAGATTTTCTCTGGTGTTAGGAATGTTCAATTTGGATTTAATCTGTGTTACCTTTTCTAGGAAACTATTATGAGTTTTAAGGATTGAAGGGGGGAGGTTCTCTTCTGTCCATTTAGAGTTTGGCAGTCGTAACATTTTCTCGTGTTGGAGCAATGCTTGTTCTTCTATTTTTGTTGTTATTGATGGGGTCCATGTTAGGGCAAGCATGGCATCAATAGGTGTGGATTTAACTGCTCCAGTGATTAGGCGAAGAGCCTGATTTTGTATTTGTTCAACTTTATTGATGTTAGCATTTGCTGCTGTTATTAAAGCTTCAGAACAGTACAAGAGGTTTGGTTTAACATACATTTTGTATGTTGTGTTAAGGACTCTCCTTGAGCAGCCCCATTTAGCACCAGCTAACCTTTTCAAGATTTGCAGTTTCTTTTCAACCTTTTCTGAGATAAATTAAGTAAAAATTGAAGCTATTAACAGTGAAGCAACAAGATTCTAAAATAAGAACAAATTAGAAACTAAAAACTTCACTTATCTTAGTATGTTGATATCCTTTTTCTATTTTACTGACCCAGGGGTTTCAAGCTATATCCAGCTCATTCTCAAAGTCATATTTGAGAATGAGCTGGATATAGCTTGAAACCCCTGGGTCAGTAAAATAGAAAAAGGATATCAACATACTAAGATAAGTGAAGTTTTTAGTTTCTAATTTGTTCTTATTTTAGAATCTTTTCTGAGATGTTTGTTATATGTTTTTTCCAACTTAGCTTTCTGTCGAAAGTGATGCCTAAGTATTTGGCATCATCAACTGCTTTGAGTGGTTTACCATTATAATTTATGTTAATATTAACTGGTTTGTATTTTAGTGTAAATAATTCATAATTTGTTTTTTCCTCATTGATAGTCATGAGGTTTTTGGAGCTCCATTCATGTACTTTGTTTAGGGCTGTTTCTATTCTGTCTTTAATTAATTCGGGTTTTTTTGGAGAGCCTGAAGTCCAAATGACTACATCGTCAGCAAATAAAGCAATTTTGGTTTCTAAAGTTTTTATTATTGATGGAAGGTCATTTATATATATATATATATATATATATATATATATATATATATATATATGTTAAAGAGTGTTGTGCTCAGAACAGCACCTTGTGGAAGTCCTCGGTGTGTTTGTTTATATTTGGAAATGTATGTATTATATTTTGTGGCACAAAATCTTTGTGAAATAAACTGAGTTATCCATTTAAGCATGTTACTTTTCACACCTATTGATTGCAACTTCTCAATTAATTTGTTTCTCCAGACTGAGTCATATGCTGATTTAAAATCAATGAATACTGCCAAGGTATCCTTCTTTCTATTGAAAGCTTCCTTGATGTCTTGGCTTAGTAGGAGTACATTTTCACTTGTACTATGATTCTGTCTGAAGCCGGTCTGTGAACTATTAATTAAGTTGTAATATTCTAGGA
Source organism: Tenodera sinensis (assembly GCA_030765045.1). Taxonomy (NCBI): domain Eukaryota; kingdom Metazoa; phylum Arthropoda; class Insecta; order Mantodea; family Mantidae; genus Tenodera; species Tenodera sinensis. Next base: position 84,466,494 of record CM060961.1, read on the forward strand.
ACCAGTTAAGTCTAGATGCCACCATTCTTTCCATCACTTTTGCAATAACACTGGTCAAAGATATTGGCCTGAAACTATTGATATTGTTTGAGGGTTTGTTTTTCTTTAAAATCGGGATGATAATGGCTTTTTTCCAGTCGGAAGGTACAGTCATTCTCCAACACGTGTTATATAGTTTAAGTAGGATTTCTTTTCCTTTCCTGCCAAGGTGTTTAATAAACTCTGGGTGGATCTTGTCAGGTCCTGGAGATTTTTTGTTCTGTAATTGTTCTATTGCTAAATCCAGTTCTGTTTCGTTAAAATCCTGAATAAAAATATCATTTCGTATACCTTTTGGCTTATTAGTTTCTCTGATAGTTTTTTTGGATAGCCTTATCTTGTTTTTTATATGCTTGGGGTATTCTTTGTGACTGAGCATAAAACTTGTTAAGGGATTCTGCTATTTCCCTATCTGTAGTTAAGCTTTTGTTATTATGTTTTAATGGTTCAGTTGTATTTTTTGATAATTTTGTTTTATTAAGGAATTTGTATATTTTATTTCCATCTTTCCTATAGTCCATATGTTCTACAAAATTTGTGAAACTGGCCCTCTTTGCTGTAATTAATTCTTTCTTAAAAATGGCTGCTTTTCTTCTCCAGTTTTGTACATCTTCTGGACACTTGATTTTTTCGGCTTTGACTCTTGCTATATTTCTTTCGTGTTTTAACTTAGATAAAGATGGAGACCAAAAGTAGCTATATTTCTTTAACTTTCCTTTGGGGATATGTGTTTTGGCTGCTGTCAATAATATTTCACAAATTTTTTTATTCATTTCATCTGTTGACTTGAACTCTGACTCTAACAGTATATTACACTTCCCTTCTATCTCATTTTGGAAACTGGACCAATCTGCTTTTTTAAAATTCCAAGAAGTTTTAATTTTTGGTTTGTTACTTTTATTTATTAGACCTCTTATGGAGTTTATGGTGATTCTGTGGCCTGAACCTGGGTCTTCTATTATTTCTCTTTTTGTATTATCAATTATGTCAGATGACACCATCAGAAGATCAGGATTTGTACCTGAACCATTATAATGAAGGTAAGTGGGTGGATCATTTGGATTAAATATTAATTCCATTGTAGATGAGTTTAATAGGTCTTCTATGACTCTTCCTGCTGAATTTATATCTCTGTAGCCCCACCTAGGGGAGTGTGCATTAAAATCGCCTATTAAAATACTTTTGGGTTCTATGGGAATAGAATTTAGATCTAGTGTATTGTCTGGAGGATTGTAGATACTGTAAATTTTATAGTGGTAGTTACTTTTCCATGCTTCAATTTTAACTATTTCTGATTTATCTTGTTCTTCCATTGTTTTTTGGATTTGGATTGTAGCTTTCATATTTCTTTTAATTCCTGTAAGAATACCACTTGCTATTTGACGAGCTTTTGGAAGTATATGTGTAGTGTACTGATCCATTTCAAAGTATATCGTATTTCCTGTTCTTCTGATATATTGGCTTCTTGTACTGTGAAGACATCTATATCTTGGTCTTTTAATATTTTCATTAGCTCTTGTTTTTTAGGCTGGGACATGCCTCCTGCATTCCATTGTAGAATTCTTAAAGTATTGGAATTGTTGTGATGAAATTTGCCTAAAGATGTCCCCACCCGGAGATCCGATTAGGCGACAGTTTTAACTCCGGAATGTTTATCTTTAGGACTCATATTCATGTATGTGGCTTTCATGTAACTGTTTTCTTAACGGGCACCAGTTTTACAATGTGGCAGTTACATCACCCGACTTAAACCCCCATTTTGCAAGGGGGACCACACCTATTGTTGGTCAACGGGTCCATCGGACCTAGCCGGGAGGACTAAATAGGTGGTATTTAGATCCACCGACCTTCCCCTCATGTGCCTCTGAGGGACACTGTTGTGTTGTGATAGGCCAGCACATATGTAAATGACATTTCCTCCATTTTAGATGAAACAGTTATACCGCTGTGATTCGGTCCCCAGAGCCTCATCTGTTAAAAGCAGGGTGCACCACGGGCAGGATGAGGATGGGAATTGGGTAGGAGAGGCTATAGGAGGTGCATCACTACCCCTTACTACTGTATGACAGTATTATATACAGGTGTGTTCCTTTATTTATTCATGCAAACCAAGTAAACGCAAGAAAAGACTTCAGTTGGTATGGTACATCATAAGTAATGGTGTTATTAACTAAATATGTTATGTTTGTGAATTAATAAATGTTTAAACACTGGAAACATTTTTAATTTCAAGTAGTCAAATTTACGAATGTTTAGTGATAGCGTACTATAAAAACATACTAGTGTTGTAGGGTTAAACAAGTTTTGGATTCGTGTTATGGGAAGATATGCTGGCTAGGGGTTAGTTATATGTCAGAGGTAAATGAAATTGAGAAAGCAGTAAATATTTTCAATGGTATTTTGCAGGTGGCAGGAAGGGGAATGAAAGTGAGAAAGAGAATATTCAAGCAGGGGGGAACTGGTTTGATAAGAAATGTAAAGTAACAAAAAGTTAGTGAAACAGATGTTAAAGAAATGGAGAAAAGAAGGAAATGCTGAAGCGAAGGAGGAATACCTACAGGAAGGGCATTGTACAATCAGATCATACAACAAAAGAAATTAAGATGAAGGGAAAAAGAAAGTAATTTAATCAGTGTTAAGGGACGGGAATGCTAGTAAGGTATGTTGTTGTTTTCTAGTGTCTTGCATCTGGCAATGAAGCCATTAGCATTCATGCTTTCCAATACTTTTGAACTGTAGTTTCTTCTGATCTTAATGCTTCACAGGTCTTCAAGTGGTCTTCGTTCATTTCTGCTGGATCGTTACACAGGACACATATAGGTGAGGCTGAGATACCTATTCTATAGAGATGACTTGCTAAGCAGTCGTGATTTGTCAATAGTCGGAAGGCTGCAACCACTGTTTTTCTTGGTCTCTGGGGGATTATATCTGGGTTGGAAAGTAGTGTAATCCATTTTTTATCTTTGGCATTTGTTTCTATTTCTTGTAGGTATGAATGAGAAAATTTTTTAATGATCAAGCGTTTTATTGAGGAATATGAGAAATTGAATTTAGACTTTTGTTTTATTGTTGTGCCTTTCTTTGCAACTGAGTCTGCAGCTTCGTTCCCCATGACTCCACAGTGTGCTGGAATCCATTGGAGATGAACAGTCTTATTACTTTTTGGAGAGGTATGGAAGGCCATAAAATCATCATATAGCAAATATGTAGATGATGTAGACCGGCTGAATATTGACCCAGAAGAGTGAACCCTTTACGGGGGAAATAGAACGACAGGAGACTTTGAGGTCAAAATAAGCATTTGGAAATCCTGGACAGTTTAATTAGGAATAAGGTAGTAATGAGACAAGTTAGAACAATGAAAAGAAATAAAGCTACTGGCCTAGATGGGATCCCCACAGAATTTCTCAATGAATGGTGCAATAAAACAGAAAGAGTCAAGAAATTAACAAGGCTGTTTAATGCAATAAAAGAAAAGGGATATGTTCCAGCAAATTGGAGAAAGGCAATTATACACCCAGTCTTTAAAGGTAAAGGTGGTACATCCAAACCAAATAGTTATCGTGGGATTGCACTGCTGTCAAATGTAGGAAAAATCCTAACTGTAATTTTGGCAAACAGAATACAGAAGTGGGTAGAAAAAATATATAAAATCGGAATTTCAAATGGGTTTCAGATCTGGGAGACCTGCAGATCATATCTTTAAATAAAAACACTAGTGGATTAAAGAAAAAACAGGTAAACTATACATGGCTTTTATAGACCTAGAGATAGCTTATGATAAGGTGGATCTACAGTTAATATGGTACAAATTGCAATGCAAAGGATTGAGTCAACGTATGATAGCATTGTACAAGGATAACACCTTCTGTGAGGATGGGAGGAGTAATCTCTCGGGAAATAGCATAAGGGAAAGGGTTAAGGCAAGAGGGTAAATTGAGCCCTACACTATTTATCTATAATATCCTGTAAGGGATAAGCAAGAACAAAGGTTGTATGTCTGCAATAAATAATATGACCCTGGGTTACTATTTGCTGATGATCTGGTAGTAGGTTCCATAGTGGAACATTACATGGAAAAGTGCAAGATGGTGACCACTGCCACCTTTAGTGAATTGATGCATGACATTCTGAAACCTGCTATACACACCAAGTGCCACAGTTGCCTCAACAGGCATTCTCGTCCAGCATGACCTCATATAGTTCGTGCAACCTTGGCGACTATCAAGGACATGTGTCTGGAGTGCCTCTCCCATTCTCCTTATCTGACCTCGCAGAGTTCCACAATTTTGGCCCACTTAAAGACCCCTTAAGTGACAAGTTCACGACTGACACCGAGATGAATCAGGCGGTGCATGAGTGGATACATGCACAGCTAAAAGATCCCCCCTCCGAGGTATCTATGCTCTCCCACCCCGACTCAGTGGCAGAAATGTATCGAAAAGCAGGGGGACTACATTGATTAATAATGTACTTGTTTCAACTCTGTAATAAAGCAGCTGTAAAAGAATATTTATGGTTTTCATTCGACTCACCCTCATATGTTAGCTTTAAGTATAAAGATCATATTGGCAGCCTTTCCTGTGCAACATTTGCCTATAGGAAATGGTGGTACTGATTTCAGTATTAACGGTGGCTTTTTCTTCTTTAGGGGTTTTTGAACATTAAATTCTCACACACATTCACACTTTCAGTCATACTTCCATACTTTAGGGAGGATATTGGCTGGAGAAGAATTCCTATCCCCTTGCCGGGAATCGAACCTGGGAACCCTTGCACAGCAGGCAAATTATCATTTAAAGGTTATTTAACCCAATCACACATTTAAATGCCTAGGCAGCTAACCAAGAAATTATATTTAAATCCCCTAGCTGTGAGGGCAGCAACGGCTTAATGCTTAAAAAAATCATTTAAAATTAGCCATTAATTATTTTTCGTTAAATTTGAGTGCATAATATTAAAAGCATAAACTTGCCAATACTATTGTCCTAATACTGCTGTTGTGTGTGAAAGAAATGCGAAATGAGTTTTAATCTCTCCCTACTCATTCTTTCATGAAAAATTGGGGTTTCAAGACATCGGGTTTTCCTCTAGTACAATTGAATAGCAATTTTCACACTTGAGACATCAAAATAACTAAAGCAATATAAGCTCTGATTTCATTTTTAGCGTTTTTCAAAACTTTCTGTTGAGATTTTTCAACTACTTCTTTGTGTAAGCATTTGTTTCATCACACATTTTGTTCTGTGTACTCTGAAAAAAATTGAAAGTACAGACGGCATCCGTGACACATGCTTATTCAGTAAGCATTTACAAATACCACTATTTGCAGTAAAAGGATAGAGAATGATATTGAAGGCATAGTCCAATGCCAGTTACACTGGTTTTTCTGTGTCGTAATGCGAACACATTTCGAAGAAACTGGCATGTCATCGTTGGCTTCATAATTATTTTCTTTGCTGCTTTCTGCACTAGATCCATTATCACTGTCACCAGAATCTTCAGACTCTGTTTCATATTCAGAAAAATTACCCCTTTCACTCTCTAATACACTCTGTATCAGTTTTCTCAAGCCCTTCTTATCATTGGCTCAAATATTTTTCGCTACCATGATGGCTACCGAGGCAAGTGAGATAATGCTAAGATACATTTTTTTCCCTACACAGCTAGTTACATCATACTGATCAGAATTGCAAACACCGCCTGATAGCATTTCATTCCAGATATATGCAAAGTAATCTATGAGAAGAAACCTAAATTCTGTGGAATTATATGGCACAATTCAGCATAGTGAGCTGAGCTCGTCATACAATTCATATGCCAAAAAGGTGCATGCAGGCCCTAGTCGTCAAATGATGCAAATGGGTTAAACCCGGGACATAAAATACTTACGATTAACCTCTTCAGCGATATGGACGTGAAATCACGTCCATTTAAAATGACAGATGAGCGATATGGGCGTGTATACACGTCCTGTGCATTTGTGCATTTAACCCTTATTTATCCCTTATCTAACTCAACTTATTTTAATTTCCCCTTTATGAAACATTTAAGTAAAGTCTATATACTTTACTGACTTACCTTTATATGTTTCTTGTGCAGTGTTATGCCTCAAAACAGGGATAAACACGCAAGGGTACATCTCCACATTTGCGAATTCCCTTCTTGCAGCACACGAAACACTTTCGAGATGGGTGGGACTTCTATGCTGTTGGTGGTATCCTTTTAGGATAATGTTTTCCTTGAAGTCTGAGAGTGCAGGGGTTCTGGATTTTCTACCCCCAACGTGGTATTGTTCAATTAGACTGCAATCTATTAATAGTCGTCAAGGTAGGTCATTGTCCTGTGTGGGTTTAGAGCTCTCCAAATTACCAAACAATTGTATATGGTTATATCCAGTTGGTGCAAAAATACCTTTTTATACCACCTCTAACTTCGGCTACAAGCAAGAAGGTATATGTATGTATTTCAACAAAGAAAGAAACGGAGTCACTAAGTTACGAAGCGCGCACGAGCAAAAGTTGCAATGTTGCTGTATTCTGATGACTCAAGAGACCATGCATACAGTAGTGCTTTATTTCGCATTATGCTGTGATGCTGACACATAGGTCACAAATACAATGGGTCAACTACTGTTTCTTTCAGAGAATTTATATTAGATGCGTTCGACAGAGCAAAGTTAACTTTTCACCACAGTGAAAGAAAATAGTGCCATTTCAATGTTTTGTAAATGCAAATCAACTTTGCTGATGACGTACATGTATACTGCATATAACTAGTTTTATACCAGTTTTTGTTTCATTAAAATAACTGATATTTACACAAAATACAGCTGTGTATATATGAAGCACTTTAAATGCCCTGCGCTGGATATTGGGTAGCAGTTCTCGGCTTGCAGACGTTTTAAATGGCCATCGCTCAAGAGGTTAAGTCGCCCTTGGGGTAGTTATCTCAGATGTGAGGTTCCCTAATGGCCTACTGGGAAAAATATGCACTGGTCGGGGAGTTGAATGTCATACAGGCAAGTTGCCACAGTAGCTCAGTGGTTAGAGCAGCTGTGTGTAAAGTGGTTCAAATCCTGACTGTGGTATTGAATTTTTAAGTTCAGATTCTATCTCTTAAACATTGCCCACACATGGTTGTGCTTAAAAACACCAGCAATAAGTTGGTTGGCCTGGTAAAATAATTCTGTGATTAAGTTGACCTTTAAATAACAAAATCTGCATTTTGAAAGCCTTAATTGCATAATGCATGGTGCTTAACTTGTTTCTCCCCTGCAAGAAATATGTAACTCATTTAAATATGAAGTGATACCTGCAAAGAACAAGAGATTGGCTACCCATTGTTTACTGTACAAAGGTGACTGTGGAAAATCTTTCATCCCCATGAACAAAAGCTACTTTTTCAATAATTGCACAAAATTGATAGCACTTTCAAGCAACTTAACCAGCGTGTAGTACAATAAAATGGAATGTCACTGCATTCTGCTTGGAGATCTGTTAAAAATTCTTTGAACTGCTAATGGTTTAAACCTTGGTTTCTGCCAGTAATAAGCTTGTATTGTTCATTGTGTCTGCAACAGATGGAAAACTATTTGTGCCAGACCTATACTGACCTGCACGTAACTTGGCAGTTCTTTGCGCGGAAGACAGAGTGAGTATAGTTGCGTTGCCATATTGTCGCGCGTGCAGTAATTTTCTCGTGCCAAAACAAACTTCCCTTCAACAATCAAAGGAAAGGGGCGAAACACACTATTTATATCTGTTATTTTGTGTAATCTAATGAAAAGCATTATAATGTACATACATTGTATTACTCGCACCTTAAACCTCAATTGTATTTAATTTCTTACAGTAAACATACATTTCATTCACACAGATACAAATGTGAAAATTGTATAACAAAATAAACCTAAAAGACAAGGAATTAAAAAGACAACATTTAAAGTTCATTCCTATAAAATAGTAAAAGATAGCAATAGATTCATTCATATAGAAAATAGCACAGAGGCACATAATGTGCTTTAGCGTACGTTATTTAAGAATAGTTCCATATTCATCTTCAATAAATTGTTTAATGCACCCTTATGCAGTTATTGTTTTTCTGTTTATTACTGTGTTAATATTGACTTTCTTTAAATAGTGCTGCACTGTCAATTTAAACATTTTATATTCAATAATAAGACACTCTTTCTGATGAAAATGGGCAATATCACAAAATTACGTTTATGGCACTATCTAACAATATTTTTCCAGGGAAATTAATTACGGGATTACCAGAAGCTTGTTCTGATAACCTACCCTCACGAACAACTCTTTGCACGGTTCTAAGACCTGCGGCACAAGCCTCAGCTGTGCACTCCCCACATTTGGCAACACTGCATAATGGCCTGCCAGCAGACGCCTCTCTCTTAAAGAAGGACTGCACTTTATATATTATGCCCCTCGCTTGTTTGTGTAAAACCAGCCGTTTCTTTTTGTTTCCTTCCATCACATACACTAAGTACTATGTATTAATGTATTAATTAAAACACATGCACTATAACTTCACTATTAAAAAACACTTTATTGTCGAATAGGGGAACACAGCTTTCTCTGTACCAGAGTTGTTGTAGTGTTTAACGCCCGCTTTTACTACTATGGCACCGCAGGCGGTGACACTGATGATACATGGAATGAAGATGGAGCACTGGTGAAATGAGAGCACCCGGAGAAAACCCACCCTGACGCCGCTTTGTCCACCACTAATACCATATGCGGGTCCCTAGGATCGAACCCGGGCCACCTAGGTGGTAGGCAAGTGCACTAACCGCTCGGCCATGGCGCTGCCTGTATGAGAGTCAACAACGCACTGACTCCCATTGGTGAACGTGGTTGACGTCATCAGTAAATGCCACTGTGCATCCTATCTCACCCGCCAACTTACGTGCCGGTCAGTATAGTACCTTTGAGAGAAATGATGTCTAATATTTCTTCAGTTATGGTGAAATCTATTTCGACCCCTCTTACAAACATATAGTTGTGTCGTGTCACTTTCGTCAGGACTTTCGAGAGTAATCAAGTACTTCTTGAAAGTGCCACATTTTCCACACCATTGCACTTTGAAATAATCTAAACAACTGCTAACTGAATAACAATGTCAGTGCTTGGCTTCAATGTTGGGATTTATGACCATGCAGTCTAAGGCACAATAGGAGTAGCTAACGTATCAAGCCAAGGATGTCAGGATCAAATTCTGATAAAATGTATTAACAATGGGCCGTACAGCAATGAATGGATGGGGGTGGTCCTAAGCTGCAGGGCACACACGAGAGTGTGCAGCCTAGAGGGACTGTATGTACATGAGCGTAACAGTGTGATTACACCAGTAGGGTTCAGAAGCTTTGACAATTCTAGCCAAGTCATTGTGCACGTGTGCATGGAAAGATCTTGAAAGGTCAGGTGACATCAGCTCCAGTATACAGTAGGACCAGGGACAGCAGCAGCAGCAGGCAGTCAGTAGTCAGTAGTCAGTTCGAGTTGAATTGTAGTCGGGAGTTATTTAGCGTGTAAGTCATCATGTACAGTTTGTTTTCAGTTACGAGAATGAGTCGGCTAGCCTGTCAGTGAGTATGTATGTGTTGTCAAGTGATTGTATCATAGTAGTCAAGATGCAAAAGACAGAAACTGGAGAAAGACATTGAAAGACAGAAAGATTATCAGAAGAACAGTTGTGAATTTTAATAGCAGAAAAGACCAACTGAATAGCAAGAAGGAAATTGTGCATTTGTAGTAAAATTTAGAGAACAAAGTGATAGAAAAGTAACCAGACTTTGGATTTTTGTGTTTTTGTTATACTGGTGTTAGGAAATGGAATTTGTTGAATCACCATCTCGTTACATCGGTGTCAGAGGATGCAGTGTAAGAGCTACCATGGAGATGAAAGAATTATTAACTGAAATCAAGAGCATGAAATCCAGAATGTACGAGATGAAGACAAATGAAGACAGGATTGAGAAACTTGGCATTTAGAATGAAGAATTTCGGAAGCAAAATAAAAACGTGGAGATCCGAGCTGGAGGTGATGAAAGTGGAGACATCTGAGATGAAGACCAAGCTATCGGTGAAGATTGGAGAACTGGTCGGTGTGAAGGAAGATGCAGAACAACTCAGCAGGAAGGTGGGAGACCTCTGTCAGCATGTGGACGCTGTGGATGATGATGGGAAATGTCTTGGTGCCCTGGAAGCAAGAGTTCACAGAAGCATCAAGGAACTGGAAGCTAGGTAAATAAATAATATTTTGTTGTTTAACGACGCTGTCAATTGCTAGGATCACATCAGCATCACCGGTGTGCCAGAATTTTATCCCGCAGGAGTTCTTTTACATGCCAGTAAATCTATTGACATGGAGCTGTCGTTTTTAAGCACACTTAAAAACCATCGGTCTGGGCCGGATTTGAACCCATGACCTTGGGAACAATAGGCCAGCGTCTTAACCAACTGAGCCACCCAGACCGACGTGGATGCTAAGGTTGGACGGGTTAGTGCAGACCTAGTGAAGGAGTATCTAGTGCCTGAGGTGGCAGTAACGCCTATCTCGGAGAACGGAAGCGCATGTCACGATGACAGTCAGCTCAGGGACTTCATGAAGGATCTCGTAGAGGAATGTGTCGGATGTAGCCAACCAAGATATATCATGGAGGACAACCAGCAGGGAAACATATGAGCAGGCAGGGAATACTGAGAACCCACTTGGCGAGGAACATGGAGGAACTGACAGAACTATCCAATTAGGTGACGCACAGTGCCATGAACATAAGAGTGGAGGACATCATCGTAGACAGCAGGGTACAGGGTAAGGCATACCAGATATAAGCGAGCACCAGTGCAGCAGAGACCATGATACGACCGGATGTGGTGGAACATATGCCAATGAGGAAACTAGATCGACTGTATGAAATAGTGACAGCATCAGGTGACACCTTGCCTGTGAAGAAAGAGACCTAGTTGACCTTAGGGCAGAGCATTATGGGTCCGTGGGTGTTTGTTGCGAGGGTGACTGATAAGGTGATATTGGGAATGGGTGCCCTCAGGAACCACAAGGTAACAGTCGACATCAGCAGAGAAGGCTTGCGAGTCCGATCTGACAGCGTTCCTGAGCCCAGCAAGCATCTAAGGTCGTCAGGGCAACCCTGGAGGAGGTCACAATTGGGTCCACCAGGAGCAAGGTGGTGGAGATGGTTCACTGGGGAGGTCAACGGTCATGAAACCCTGGCAGTCGTTTCCACATTGTGCGCAGGATGGTATGTCAACACACCTGGTGAAGGGTAAGTAGAGGAAGACTCATCACAACTGGCAAAGTGGCCACAGAAGTGTCAGGCAGGGTGGCAGATATCGTACTACCCTGATCAAGAGGCGATGTCCAACAATATTACCAAAGACCATGCCACCTGGAGAAGTGGTATGATGGCGAACTAGGATACTCTGAGAGAAAATGCTGATGATACATTGGGATCATCTGGCCAACTACATTGCTGCTGGTCAGGATGAAAAGCGTTGAGAAGGGAGCAGTGTGACATTGAGTCATACAACAATGAGTGGATGGGAAAGATCCTAAGCTACAGGGCATACAGAGCGACTTTATGTACGTGAGCATAACAGCACGCTAACGCCAGTAGGGTCTAAAAGCTTTGGCAATTCCAGCTGAGTCATTGTGCCCATATGAATGGAAAGATCTCAAAAGGTCACGTGACGTAAGCTCCAGTATAAATAGGGCTAGAAACAGCAGCATCGGGCACTCGGTAGTCAGTTCGAGTTGAGTTGTAGTTGGGGGTTGTTTAGTATGTAAGTCGCATACAGATAGTTTTTAGTTACGAGAATAAATCAGCCAGCCTGTCAGTGAGTACATATGATTGTATTGTAGTAGTTAAGATAAGAGAAACTAGAGAAAGACAGTGAAAGACTGAACAATTACCAAAAGAACAATTGTGAATTGCAATAGCAGAAAAGACTATAAACTGTGTTAACAACAAGAAGGAAATTGTGCATTTGTAGTAAAATTTAGAGGACAATAAAGTGATAGAAAAGTAACTGGATTTTGGATTTTTGCATCTTTGCTACAGTATATTCTGATTCAAGAGAAACTGTTGCCAAGACTCGGGAGGTCCAACTACAACGGTTGGTGAGATAGGTTGGATGCTGACAGGTTTTGACTGAATCCAGATACCTCTAAATACCCCCTTTTTGTGTACTCATAGCTTTGCACTGTATACTAGATCAGATAATGCTGTAATCCGTTCATGTTTGGATGACTGAGTGGTGTAAGGCATGGCATTGATATGGTTATGTCATATGATCATGTTAGTGCCTTACAGTAGTATTTCCCCCTGCACCCCATTGTTTGCATACCTATTTCAAGAGGACAACTTTCAATAACACCTCACGTCACGCCACCTCACGTCACGCCACCTCACTTCACGTCACCCCACCCCACTCCACCCCACGTCACCCCACCCCACGTCACCCCACCCCACGTCACGTCACATCACCCCACATCACGTCACATCACCCCACATCACCTCACCCCACCTCACATCACCTGACCTGAGCTCACCTGCTGTGCCCCCCTCGTATTCTTAGAGGGTTAGTATGTACAGGTTATCTTAGTTTGTTAAGACTGCACTATTTCTTGCTCAGAAGAACATACTCAGAATTTAGCTAAACTAGGAGCATTTACACATTTTTATTTCTTTGAGGTATTTATCAATAATTATGCATTTAAAAAGAATGCACCCTCTGGCAATCTGAGTAAAAAAGGTTTTAAAGGATTCTCTTAAGTCATTATTGCTATACGCCTGTTTAGAATACCTTGTTTTTTATAAAAGTATTGCAAATGTAATTGGTAAATTAAGGACATTGTTTAAGAATTAGATGAACTTTTAAGTCCTAAATTTCTTTGTACTTTAATTCTCTTAAAGATCCCTCCTGCCCCGCCACGTCCAGATTTTGATGCTTCACGAGAGAAACTACAGAAACTGGGTGAAGGAGAAGGAACCATGACAAAAGAAGAATTCAACAAAATGAAACAAGAACTAGAAGCGTAAGTGTCTCAGTATAGTTAGTCTTACTGTTATTCAGTAAGTATAGTAGCGGAAAAACTGATTGATCACACTCTGAGAGCAGAACCTACTCTGTCTGCACTTCAATTTCAAGCAAGGTTCACAGGAGTCCATCTCTAAATGTTCCAGCAATGATAAAAACAATGTCCATGGCATTCCTAATTGTCTGTCCAACCTGCAGGACCCACTAAGGTAAGTACAGGATTTGGCAAGAGTGGGGTCCCAAGCCTCCACCACCATTTCACCTCTTCCACTTGTCATCTGTGTCCTGTGCAGCTGCTTTTGTTGCTTCTCATCACCTTGCTCTTGTTCTTCTTGTTCTTGTTCTTCTAGGATTATTATAATTATTAGTTTATAAGTCCTTACGTTTATTAAACTCCTGTCTCATCAGCAGGGATTTCTTCCATCTCCATGGTCCTTTCCCACGGTTTCAGCACGGCTTCCAAAATGTGTGTTCTTCAGGGGTGCCAGGGGCAAAGTTAGGGCAGACTCTTCACACTGTCCACATGTGTAACCTTAGATGCAGGGCCTGTGCACACCACGTACGCCCATGTAGCTCACTGAGGACCCTACCTGTGTTAATTCCCCAATGGCCATGTGCCATTGGGTTAGTATCACAGGCCAGATGTGTTATCACTGACAGAACCCCAGTGTAATCAACCACAATACCTCTGAATCCGTGTCTGTCCATTGCACACAAGCACAACCTGAAGAGGGGAGCCAAGAGCAGTTATTTCTGTGGTAGGGGCTGAAAGCCAGGATATGAATGGTAAAGTTACCCGTGTGGACAAGCAGTAGAGATTGGAGATTAGCTCCTCTGAAGTACGCCTAGAAACTGGTCATTGGATCAGTCCATGATGGTACAGACCTTAAGATTTGGTGGCCTTTATAACCCCCAGATGACAGGCTGACTTCGACGGTCCCAAAATTGGACTTATCCTAAATACATCTGTGCAGAACTCCTTTTACTGACAGCTTTTTGGTTATGAGAATCGCATGTGAAGGAAAAATGACCTTAGACATTTTATATTGAAAGAGAATTTGACAGGATCTGTGGATCGACAAAGAACTCAAGAGTACAAGATGGTATGCTATTGACAAAGGTGATTATTGCAGACAGTCCCAGAATTGTTGAAAGTAAGTTTGTTGGCATCCGACTCCACCCGGGAAATTACACTGTCGGTCCAAAGCCAATCTAGGTGAAAAAAAAAGAGACCGTCCATTAATTTTTTTCGTACCATGGAAATACTCCAGTGGAATGTTAGTGGGTTCTGTGCTCTGAACATGTAACATTTAGTATAATAGTGATTGCCTTCACTCGCCTGTTTGAAGAAATGCATTTGCAGCCTTATCCCACTTCACATCTTTGAGTTTTTGGCATTTAGCTATGACTGTAGTTGATTGGCAAGCAAGCAGCAGTGTTGCTGTTCTTGGTGGTGCATAATATGTTGGCAGCACATCATTTCATACACTGCTGCAAGCTGTATTTAATGTATAATTAATGCATAACATACCGCTAAAGGCTGTAGCAGTACATATTGTCACCGCGCCCGCCGCATCTGATTGCCGCACTGGGGAGGGGGGACCCAGCCAGTCACCTACCTGGCCTAACGACCAGCTTTGAGGAGGGAGCAGTGTCGCCCATCGCATTATTGTCGGCACTACCGCAAAAGAGAGAAAGGGATAGACTTCTGGAATTGTCTGCTTTGTATTTGACCGCAATAATAACTGAACTTTCCTGAAGTTTCCAGAACAGTGCCTGGGAGATATAAATAGCGGTAAAGTGTGAGAAGGGACAGTTCTTGTGTTACGAATTCGGAGCCGTGCTGTTGGTGAATCGGTGAAGACTTTCTTGCTGTTGCAACGAGTGTACAACGTTACTGTTTACGGAAATAAAAGTGTTTATCTCGACTACATCTGTCTTCTTTACTTTACACCCACCAAAGTCACACTGGTGTCAGAAGTGGGATTAGACGATGGAGGCTACATTGGTGAGCTTTTTACAAGAGCTGAAAGCAGAGATGAAGACGGCAAACGACAACCTCGCTGCCGAGCTGAAAGAGATGAAGACGGAGCTATCGGCGAAGATTGACGGGGGACTCGTCGTGGTGACGGAAGGCGCGAAAGTGCTCGGCGAACTGGTTGATGTGACGGAAGACGTGGAACAACTCGGCGAACTGATTGGCGTGACGGAAGACGTGGAAGAACTCGGCGAAAAGGTGGAAGACCTCTGCCAGCATGTGGACGTCGTGGAGGACGACGGGGAACGTCTTGGCGCCCTGGTAGTAAGAGTTGACGAGAGCGTCAAAGTACTGGATGCCAGGGGCAGACGGAATAGCGCGGACCCGGGGAGGGAGCACCTAGTGGCCGAGGCGACAGTTGCGCCCGTTTCAGATAACGAAAGTGTACGTCTCGGGGAAGACAAAGAGGCAGTTCAGGGACGTCGTCGAGGATCCTCTGGAGGAGTGTGTCGGGTACGTAACCAACCAGGATATGACGTGGAGGACGATCAGCAGGCAAGCGCACAAGCAAACGAGCAACACGCGAGAACCGACTCGGCGTGGGACATGGGGGGACCGTCGGAGCCATCCAATCACCTGATGCATAGTGCCGTGAACGGAAGAATGGCGGACATCGTCGTGGACGGCAGGATACAGGAGAGGCCGTGCCGAGCACGAGTGAACACGAGTGCAGCGGTGGTCGTGACTCGCGCGGATGTGGCGGGGGTTGTTGCCGGACCCATCGGAAGCAAGGTGGCTGCGAAGGTGCGCCAGAGAGGTCGGCGGACATGGTACGCAGTGAGCCATTTCCAAGTGCGTAGGATGGCCCGTCAACACACCAAGAAGAAGGGCAACTGGACGAGGGACCGTCAAGACCGGCGGTACTGTTGCAGAATTTCGAAGCAGGATGGCATACATCATCCTACCCAGACCAAGGGACACCATCCAACAGCGATACCTAGGATTGTGCCTCCTGGAGAAGAGGTCCGATGGGTTAGTCCACCGGTGCGCAAGGGAGATGCCGCAGTGAAAGGCTGGTCGGGACGACCAGCTCTGAGTAGGGAGCAGTGTCACCGCGCCCACCGCATCTGATTGCCGCACTGGGGAGGGGGGACCCAGCCAGTCGCCTACCTGGCCTAACGACCAGCTTTGAGGAGGGAGCACCGTCGCCCATCGCATTATTGTCGGCACTACCGCAAAAGAGAGAAAGGGATAGAGACTTCTGGAATTGTCTGCTTTGTATTTGTCCGCAATAATAACTGAACTTTCCTGAAGTTTCCAGAACAGTGCCTGGGAGATATAAATAGCGGTAAAGTGTGAGAAGGGACAGTTCTTGTGTTACGAATTCAGAGCCGTGCTGTTGGTAAATCGGTAAAGACTTTCTTGCTATTGCAACGAGTGTACAAAGTTACTGTTTACGGAAATAAAAGTTTTTCTTTATCTCGACTACATCTGTCTTCTTTACTTTACACCCACCAAAGTCACAATATAGAGCTGCAGGGTCTCTGTTTCTCTATTTGTGGTGTCTGCCATTGATCACTGTCATACACGAGAGTGATGTTCAGACTCTTTTGGCACAGATTCCCCCATTATTACTCTTTCTAGGAAATCTGAATGCCAAACACATTCTATGGGGCTCTGACAGTGACAATACTTATGGGTGTCTTGTAGCATATGTTTGCTATCTGTCCAGCATACTTTTGTTAAACCCTAGTGTCCCTACCTCATCATCTGCTATGGTACACATTCAGCTATAAGCATTTCTTTCTGCAATCTGACATGAGCTCCACTTCTTGATTGGTTGGTAGTGTCCATCCTATGTGGCAATGATCATTAACCCATTAACTGTCAACGGGCCCGTAAACCCCACTACTCACTCACTCACTCACTTAACCCATTAACATTCACCTATGCGGTCCTCATTCTGTGCCAACATGACATCCTTACTGGATTATTTCCAAGGCTAGGAAAAAGTTTGTTCCCTCATTCATCTCATTGACAAGGTTTTCACCTACATCAATGAAATTGTGGAGTATTTTCTCTGTTTTATCTTTCTTGCAGTAGATTCCAGCATTCCTTGAGATTTGACACCACACTTGGTGGACTGAGGAATGCCATTTGGCTACTAAAGCATGCAAGCTGCTCTGTGTGCCTTCCATTTACATCCTACAGAGGAGAATATCATTGCTTTTAAAAGTTCTTGTTGTACTTTGCAGTGCAAAACGTACATTCTGTGAATTCATCTCTTCCCTTTCCCATCACAGTTCCACACAAAAAGTGTGGGCTGCTGTTTGGTGTATGTACAGCAAGTGTCGCTGGTCCTGCCATACACTTGCACCTGCGAATAGAATATCGCACCCTTACCGATCCTTTCGCTGTCACTAGCCAAATGCATAGTTACAATAGAGCCTGTATAACTATCACGGAATCTATGGAGCAGATGTCCTTGATTTTAACAGTAACTGTGGTGAATCGTACATGCACCTTTTACCATTGAGGAGATAGCGCATTTTTTGTGTCTAGCAAAGGACTCCTCTTGGTCCCAATGACATCTGCTGCCGAATAGTACTTAATCTTTCGCCTGAGGCATTCTCCTTCCTGTTTAAAAGATTGAAACTTACATTGTTTAATGACGATTGCCAGGATTGTTGGTTGTTGTTGATTGTTGATTGCCAGGATCCTAACAGTGTCACCAGTGTGCCAGAATTTCAACCTGCAGTTGTTTGATTACATGGCAGTAAATCTGAGATGCAGCTGTCATTTTTAAGCACACATAACCAATGGTCTGGGTTGGACTTGAATTTGCGATCTTGGGATCAGGAGGCCAGCATCTAACCAACTGAGCTACCCAAACTGACTCCTTCCTGCTGGGCATATATAACCACATTTGGTATCAATAGATGTTCCCATCTTCCTGATGAGAGAGTATTGTTATTCCTATCTCTTGATTTGGAAATGACTGGACATTTCCCTACAGCTATTGCCCTATTTATCTAATGAGAGTTATTTGTAAGACCTTGGAATGCATAATTAATTCACCTTGTGCAGCGGCTAGAGACTAATAACCTGCTGAGCAATGTTCAATGCGATTCCCCTTACCATTGCTCCAGTGTCGACAATCTGACACATGGAGGCTTATGTCCAAAATGCATTTCTCCTGAAGCATCAGGCTGTGAGCATCTTCTTTAATCTACAGACGACCTATAACACTACTTGGCAGTATGATATCATCCGTACTCTGCACAATTACAGTTTATGTGGTCATTTAGCTGTATTCCTCTGTAACTTTCTACAACTTGGCCGCTTTCATGTCTGCAGTGGAAACATGCTCTCACAAAAAAGGATCCAGAAAAATGGTGTGCCCCAGGGGCTGATTCTCAGTGTAATACTTTTTGCCATAGCCAGTTAACAGCATTGCTAGTGTCGTTTGTAGGGGAATCCCAATGTCACTATATGTTGAATACTTTGCAATATATTATGGCTCTTATAGTCTTTGAGCATATGCGACTTCTGAGCAAATTACCTGTGCTTGCATTGAAGGGGGGACCTGAATAGCAGCTTCAGTGCTGGCTACAATCTCTTCCTTAGATACCTGCAGCAGAGATATTTCCTAATTTCCACCTTTAGCTAAAACTGAGGCTCCATTCATGGACAGTGGCCTCCCCTTCAGATTAATCACAGTGCTCCTTACATCCAACTGATGCTTAGGCTGCTTGTGCTGACATTTTTCATATTTTTTGTTTTCCCTGTTTGTTGCAGAGATAAACAGCTCTCTGCCATGTTGTATGTCATACTATCTATGCGATTGTAGTCCTTGTAAGTAAGTTTGTAGCAATAGAATGGAGTGAGCAGTCTCCCTCCTGGCTTTATATTGAGGACACCCGATGGAGAGTCAGGCGAAACATCGGGTGTTTCATCATCTATAGGACTGCGGTCAATCAGCCTGGAAACTTGTTTCTACTGTATCATTGCTGGCCATGAAAGCCTAAGTTTTTTACTGAACAAATGAATTTATTGTACTTAACTATACACATCTATGTCCTCCTTTCAAAGATTTTGCATCTTGCCTTTGTACATATGTATCAAGAGTCTTTGTCGGTCTGGGTGACTCAGATGGTTACACACTGACCTACTGATCCCAAGGTTCAAATCTGGCCCATACTGATAGTTTTTAAGTGTGCTTAAAAACAACAACCCCATGTCAGTATATTTACTGGCATGTAAAAGAACTCCTGCAGGACAAAATTCCAGCACACCAGCGATGCTGATGTGGTCCTGGAGTTAACAGCATCGTTAAACAAAATAAAAAAAAATGTATCATGAGTCTTTCCTCTCTTGTTGGTCACTGGTTGCTTTTGGACCTACACCTTAGTAACTTTGGTAGCCAGTTAAATCCTTTTATTCTAATTGCTCTCCCTTCCCCTCTCCTATCTTTTCTTCCCTCTCTTGACTTCACTGCCCTTGTCCAAAACTCCTTGAATTTCACCAAAAAATTTTTGCATGCTTTTTGTACTCTTTTGTTCCCTTTGTTGACTATTTTCATTGCTGTGACTTTCCTATTCAGGTTGTCCCATTTCCTTTCCCATATCTTTTCCTTGCATTCTCTTTTACTTTATCTCCTTACTCCTTTCCTTAATATCCTCCCGGTCCTTGTCCATGCTAATTCTTCTCTCTTGTTACGTATGTCCACATCTTCCTCTACCCTATTCCTTTTTTACTAAGCAATATAACTCTAAAGATGTTTCTCTTCTGTTGTTTCCCACACTTACTGTCTTTCTGTATCCTCTATTCCATTCCTTACTAAGGTGAATCTCACTGAATGTTGATGAGATAGCTGTTACTCAAGTCTGTGGGACTGGTGTGACAACTTAGATTTTGCATGCCACAAGTGCTCAGTAGGGATTGGACACATACTCTTAAATAACAGTATGCATTACTCACCCTTATCAGAGAAGATTCTGGAAGTGCTATCTTGTCTTAGATATTTCATATTTTCTTACCTATCCACACAAATCAATTCCTCTACATTATGGACCTAACTTGTAGGATGTGAGGGTTAGTGGTATACACTTCATTTTTCAGTGCTCCGCACTGATGAAATAATTTGATGAGCTTGATTTAAACAATAGCATTCTTAAAAAACATTGTCTCAGCAATGTGATGCAGAGCAGGTGCCATACACGTGATATGAATTAAGCTAGGAAATATACCTTTCAGTTGGTAATTATTATTTATTTATGCCAACAAACTTACTGTTGGTGTTCTTAAACACACGGCTTGTGTGTTTAAAAACACCAACAGTAAGTTTGTTGGCATAAATAAATATTACCATCTGAAGGTTATTTAATCCCAGGATATAAAGTACTTACAATAGTAAGTCACCATTGGGGTAATTTGTCTCTGATGTGAGACTGCCTTTGTGGTTTACCAGGAGAAATACGAACTGGTTTGAGAATTTAGTTTCTAGCAGTTTGTCACAATAGCTCAGTGGTAGAGCAGCCGCCCGGTAAGCGGAAGGTCAGTGGTTCAAATCCCAGTTGTGGCATTAAATTTTTTAAGTTCCAGTTCTACCTCTCATACCTTTCAGTGTTTGTCCTGATTTTGGCATGTAATTAGCTGCTTCTGTAACAATTAAAAGTAGCTGGTTGTATTTAATATCAATTTAATACCAGAAGGTCATAATAACTTCAAGACATCCATCACACTCTGGGTGATGGTTAAAGTGTTACTGGCTGGTGATTCACTACATTTAGAAGTTATGATATGGTCTTTTTCTCCTTATTTAATGCACTGACAATTACATTAGCAATAAAACAATCCTCAGTACCAGTGCTTTATCAGTTGAAATCCATATGAACTGATCCACTAGTTAGTTTTGTAAATATGGGATTACCTTGTTGTAATAGCATTGTACATTGAAATGTACTTTTTTCAGCCACATTTTGTGTGTATTTGGTAAGAAATTCTATTAATTTTATACAGTGGGATATCTTATTCTTTGCCTGTTTATCCTCCCCTTATGTAAGGCTTACCTCCCTAGAACTTACAACCTGGTACCTAAGGTCATATGCCTGTTGGGGAACAGAGGAACTATGGACTGGACAGGGTGAACACCTGGAAGTGGGTGGTCAGCCCGGCACCAGTTATGAGGAAGAGGATGAAATGAAATGCAGGTGAAATGGAAGAAGGGAAAGGTGATGATGGAACAATTGGTGAAATGAGTGACGGGGGAAACCAGAGAACCTAGAGAAAACCTCCCAGACACCACTTGATCAACCACGAATATCACATGCAGGTCTTTGGAGTTGAACCCAGGCCACCTAGGTGGTAGGTGGAGGGTCTAACTGCTTGACAACAGTGCTGCCGTTAGTGGGATGTCAACAGTTAAAAATATCTCACACTACTCGTAAAAGAAAATGGCTAATCCTGCTCTCTAAGCACTATTAATTGCTTTTGGATGGGCGCTTTATTTGCAAGTTTTCTGGTTAAATTCTCTTGTTTGGCTGTGTTCATATGCTGAATGACTCTATCTTTTTTCACCCCCTACAGTTTTCTCATAAGCTCCACAAAACAGTATCTTATTTGCAGATGTTAAGTCACCTGCAAATTCCTCTGTTAATCATTTAATGCAGTACTCAAAGTAGATTTCACTTGCTGCATTTTTTAATAATTTGCATCTTAATTTGTCCATGTTCAGTTTCTATCACCCAGTTAACACGCACTCTATACACAATTATATATGAACTGATTTCCTCAGCCAGTTCTCATCAGTCATACAACAAGTAACACTGCTTATTACTGCATGCAATTTCCTAGTCTTGCACAAAGAAGTAAACAGGGAGATTCACTGCAAGATATGTCACGTGATATGCAGCTTGCTCCTCTTTACATAAAGTTGCATAATCTTTTATAGCATCATCAGTGATTCAGCCTGCACAACATTATTCATGACTGTATGATCCAGACAGTAGAAAAAATTAAAGAAAAAGTTAAAACTTGTTAAAATATGCCATATAAGCCTGAAAATATTGAAAATGTTATATATTTATAAAAAAATGATGAAAATATGCTCCATAAAATAGCATTCAAATGAATGAGAATTCCGTAATCTATACACATATAAGCGTACGTACATAAATTCTTAAAAAAAAAAAAAGAAAAAATGCAAATGCATGAACCTCTGGGTCCTAATGATCTCTATCAGGACTATGATACACATTCATATGCATTTATTAAGGGATGCACATATTTCCACTTTGAAAAAGTAACCAAAATAATCTGTTAATGGGAGCCGTATAAACAAAGTTCTTGTGTACTGTTAAATGCAATCTGTAGGTCAGATGAGTTAGCAATGGGCTTTTTTTTTTTTTTTCCTTTTTTTTTCTTTTTTCTTTTTCTGTCTGTAAATTCTTTAATATGGCACCCTATGTCATACCAGGGACACTTAAGTCTTAGAAAAAATTGCTGACAGGTGTTCTCTGAATACTGATGTGTTTTAAGAGTGATGTTCATTGCTGCATAGCATTGGCTTCAGTATCATCACAATGAATATAGCCATTACATGTCTTTGCCAATCATCTCTTTCTCATGCTAAGACATACTAGTGGAAAACTCCCATATTTGCAATACGTGCACAACATTTAAGTTAAAAAGCATCAAACTGTTCAGAATGGAAAATACATAATCTATATGAAAAAAGTTAAGCTAGGTAATGTTATGTGCATTTTGTTCAGAGTCTAAGCTGAACATAGTCCAGTTGATGTTAATGAATAGCTGGTTTAGGTGGAACGAAACAATAAGGAATTTTAAGTGCTGAGGCTTTCACAGCCGGCGTTGTCAACTATGTTAAGTAGATTTTCCGGGCTTGTGGCCCGTGGTTGAGTTGGATTGCCTTCCTCCGACGTTTCGCTGAAAACTGCATCCAGCATCTTCAGGGTGATCCAATTAGTGAACTCCCGAGTCCAAATATTAGAGAGCTATGCCTTCCAGTGTGCTATATATATAGTCGCACATGGAGGGAGGGCGTGGCCTGTAGAGGGGGGGAGCATGCCAGCTATTGGCTGCCTATTGGCAAATGGGACGTCTCTGATCCTGGTATAAAAGAGAAGGCTTCCCGTGTCTCGGGTTTTCTTCTCCCTCTTATTAGAGCTGGGAGCCATGTTTTGCTTATCTGTTGTCTCTCTTCTTTTCGATTGAAGGAGTTTTTATGCTTAAAAATCTCTATCGCTTCCCGAGTCAAGCGAGCCTGGTTGTGGCTTGTCCTTGAGAGTACCTCCGTGTCTTTTAATTCACGTCATGGCCGAACAATAGAGAGTGTTCTGCCACCGCTGACTTGTCCGTCTGCCCCAACCGGCTATGTCTTTCGTGTACAGGCCACGCCCTCCCTCCATGTGCAACTATATATATAGCGCGCTGGAAGGCATAGCTCTCTAATATTTGGACTCGGGAGTTCACTAATTGGATCACCCTGAAGATGCTGGACGCAGTTTTCAGCGAAACGTCGGAGGAAGGCAATCCAACTCGACCACTGCCCACAAGCCCGGAAAATCTACTTAACATAGTTAAGGATTTTTTTTTTTATCCTTAGCACAATAGTATGATGATGTATAAACCCTCAAGTATTAACGGAAAGTATTAATTCCCATTATAAGGTGCAGAAGTTACTTCCTGCTTTTCTATAAGTCATTTTTGGAAATGTTATATTAAATATTTCTTATCTTTAATCAGTGCTATAAAACAATCAAAAAAATAATTATATGAAGTTGAGAGTGAATTTATTTGCTCTTTGGTATTGTAATGCTCCTATAAAAATGAGATAAGCGTGACACAGTGAAGAAAAAGAGCTGTAAGCAAAAGGAAAATTTTATGCTCAGTTAAGCTTATACATAATATATTTTGCAGAAACAAAATAACAGTTCAAAAATCCTCTCATAGTTTTATTGTGTTTTATCTACTACAAATTACATATTTACAATTTTTATCTCTCAACAGTGAATACCTGGCAACTTTCAAGAAAACTGTGGCAATGCACGAAGTGTTCCTGTGTCGTTTAGCCAATCACCCAGTGTTCCGCAATGATCATAATTTTCGTGTGTTTTTGGAATATGACCAGGATTTATGTGTGCGAGGAAAAAACAAAATGGAAGTTATTGGTGGTTTCATGAAGTCTTTCACCAAGACAACAGATGAGTTTTTATTATCTGCGACAGTGAAAGATGTTAATGACTTCTTTGAACAGGAAAAGAATTTTCTGATAGACTATCACAATCATCTTAAGGATTCAACAGCCAAAGCTGATAGAATGACCAAACGTCACAAAGGTAAATTACAAATAAGCTGAACATTTAATTTAAAATACTATAGTGATATTCTCACTACAAATGTTAACCTTTTATGCAATTATTTTAGCTTTGCCATGGCTCATAAATGTCATAGATTACAAAATACATTCATTTATTGGATAGAAGCATTTCAATAAACTGTGTAGCAATACAACTATACTTTTTCTGGCCTTAATTTAAGTAGCAATGTAAACAAAGTGCAAAACTGTAATCCTCCGCAGGTCCCTACGATTGGCAGAAATAAGGCATGACTTATAGTTGGGCAGAATCAACTTGGGACTTGACAACCAGCCTATGAGGGCATATCAGGAACTTTGGCGAATAATGTGCAATAAGGATGGCATCAGTTATGTTGTGTGTTATTGGCGCAGTGTTCTAACACACCTCTTGCAGCTGGGCGAACATGCTGGCTGTCAAGTCCTTAGTTGATCCTGCGCAACTGTAACATGTGCATTATATGAACTGTCATCACCACGTGAGTGCCTTCTGGCTTTTCCACTTCGCATTGCATAAGGGTGCCACTGCCATCTAGCAGCTTTTGCTTACAGCCATAGAAGTAAGTGAAGAAGTGGACATACTCCACACTCTAACGTAAAATAAATAACACAATTATGGTGATGTGTATTTCTCACAGTATTTTGTAAATATGTTTTAAACATTGTTTTTTACTGGTTTGTAATGGTTTTTCTGGCTAATACTTTATGTACTACAAGACAGATTATTCTGTTTAACAACGCTGTCAATTGCCAGGATCACATCAGCGTCGTCAGTGTGCTGGAATTTTGTCCCGCAGGAGTTCTTTTACATGCCTGTAAATCTACTGAAATTGAACTGTCATTTTTAAGCACACTTAAAAACAGTCTGTCTGGGCCAGATTTGAACCTGCAACCTTGGGATCAATAGGTCATCATCTAACCAAACTGAGCCACCCAGACCAACATACTCCAAGACGGACACCATTTTGAACAAACTATGTTGTGTTCCTTCACTTCCTTATATGGGTGCATGCATGTGCATTTACATAGTATCACAGTTAAATGTACATATTAATAATAATGAATTCACTTATTAATGCTCACCATTTATTCTTACTAGAAGGTTTTCAAAGTGTTTTTATAAATAATTCTGGTAATTTTAAATTTAACACCATTTTGCATGTTAGTTACTGGACTATATCTTCCTTTGCTCCTGCTGACATGGTAGTTGTGCGGTTCGATGAACCAATGAAGCTTCTCAAACACATGTTGTTTATATTTCTACCTAAAATAAGGCCACCGAACGTATAGCAGTAAGTTATTCTCTTAGGAAATACAGGGTGTGGGCATTAGTCTTGCACGCTTTCTTTTAAGTTACCCCAGAGATAGAAATCACTTACTGGAGCTCTGAGGAACCTTTCTACACTAATGGCACACCATACACCAATTTTTAAGTGTACAAGACAAATGCACACACCCAGGAAGAATTAAAACAAAATATCCACCAGGAAATTGCCAGCATTTCTCAACATGAACTACCGAGTTACGGATTGTTTCCTAAAGAAGTGCCAAAAATGTATAGACAACAATGGTGACCACTTTCAGCATCTCCTTTCATAAAGTTTGTAAGTAAAATGTTTAAAAGTAGCTTTAAAACTGTGGGTATGTGGGGGGTGTGTGTCCATCCAAATGGTGAATTTCTCTTATCTTTTTCTGTTTTTGGATCCTGAGTTAATGCTGTTGCTTAGATTGCCACTCCAGAATCTGATAAAATAACAATGTTTTTACATACAAACATATTTTAGAGCAGTGTAAATTGCATCAATTTTTCCATAAAAATTTGTGGTGTTTTTCCCCAAATTTTTGTCAAAGCAGAAAAAACTGACATGTACTGCCTGCTCCAGCTCCATAATCATCCCTTACAAATGAGCCGTCTGTGTGTATATATGCGTGTCCATTCTTCAAGGTATTTGATTTGCAGTGTTTCTAATGCTGTCATTTTTGCAATATCTGGACTTGTTGTTCGTTCCTTGAAGATTTCTCAGAGGTCTAAATAATATTCTATTTCAAAGCTTTATATTTGATTAATGGGATGTAAAGAGTAGATTTTTTTGTAATTGGTTTCAGTAGTCTACTTCTTACATGAATCCTTTATGGGTTTTTAGTGTATATTTAAAATCCTGATGTTTGTCTAGTTTAATAAATTTGGAATTCTTATAAGTTTTTCATGAATTATTAGAGCTTGTTCAAGTTCTGGGTTTATTGGTTTATTAGATGCTGCAAAGGTAAGTGGTTCTGTTGGGGTAGTTTTAACTGCACCTGTTAAGTATAGTGCCTGGTTTTGAACTTTCTGTAATTCTTTCTTACAAGACTCAGATGCTGTTATTAATATCACTATAGTATTTTAAGATGGGATTGATATGTGTTGCATGTTACGTTCAGCGTTTTTCTATAATTACCCATTTAGTTCCTGCTTGTCTTTTTTAGTATTCTGAATCTTATTTCTTTCCTTGTATCAGATTGTACTTGATGTGGCCATGTGAGTGTGAACACCATTTCCCAAGTTTTTCCAGTGACATCTGTATGATGTTCTCTGCAGTTTTAATTCTATTTGATTTTTCTGATTTCCAAATTACTAGGTCATCAGCATACAGGCCTAGTTTGCAGCATTCCTCTAATAGTTGGTAGGTCATTCACATATATGTTAAATAAAGATTGTGTTTAACATGGCTCCTTGAGGTAACCCAAAATGAGTTTGTTTGTGTCTGGTGGTTGCTGTGTCACATTTTGTTACAACATACCTTTGGCTTATGAATTCAGAAATCTATTGTAACACCTTGTCTGATGCCTAGTTGTTTCCATCTCCAAATTGCCGTGATATGCTGACTTGAAATCTACAAATACTGCTATTGTATCTTGTCTTTTGAATGATTCCTTTATATTCTGACTAAATAAAATAATTTTTTACTGGATGAATGGTGTTTTCTGAATTCTGCTTGTGATTTATATAATAGATTGTGTGTTTCCAAAAACCAGTTCAATATTCCTATGATCGTTCTTTCCATAATTTTGCATAAGTGACTGGTCAATGATATAGGTCTGTAATTGTTTATATTTTCTGCAGCTTTTCCAGGGTTTAATGAGGGCATTATGATGACTTTTTTCCAGTTTGCATTTAATTTTGTCAATATTTATACCAACAATCTACTGCGATTGTTGGAAATGCTTAGTTCTTCCAGGCTTGTAGGCCGTGGTCTAGAAGGCATTGTAGATACCAACGTTTTGCCAAGTACTGCGCTTGGCATCATCAGGGTAACACGATCTTATCTACAATGCCTTCTAGACCACGGCTTACAAGCCCGGAAGAACTAAACATTTCCAATAGTCAAGACGCCGGTCGTGAAAGTCTAAGTTTATATATTAACTTACAGAATTGGGATATATTCTTCACCATTCTGTCCTCTATGTGATCTGCAAGAGGAAATGGATCGAGACCACTTTCAAATATGCCCGGCCACTTCTAGTGCCCCATCCATCAGTGAAAAATATTGGAGAGCAAGAGGATTAATGACTTCATTGTCAGAAATCCAGCATTAGCTAACAACATATTAATCTTACTGCTGTGTTTTTAAACATGCAAGCCATGAGTGGGCAATGTTTAATAGGTAGAATCAGGACTGCAAAATCAATGCCATAGCTGGGATTTGAACCATGGATCTTCCACTTATTGAGCGTCTGCTTTAACCATTAAGCTACTTGCCAGTATGACATTAAATTCCCCACCTGATTTGTACTTTTCCCAGTTATGAATCAGCTGGGGAATTTAATGTTGTACTGGCAAGTTGGCCATGGTAGCTTAGCAGTTAAAGCAGCTGCTCAATAAGCTGCATTTAGTTCTGCTATACTCAAGTTCCAACAAAAAGTGTTAATGGGTGTTAAGTTGCCATTTTTAATCTGTTTATTGGTTTTTATCTCTTTTTGCAATTTTTTTTTGTTGGTTTTTATTTTGTTTTGGGATTTTACATGCAGTGAAGTTGGTATTAAAAATTGATACTATTTTTAAATTGGTAACATTGTTATTTCTGTACATAATAGGTTGTTTGGATATACTTTCCTTTTGTGTCATAGATACTATATTTATAAACCTTATGAGCATCTTCTCTGTAATCCAAATTTTCTATAAATGTGTCAAATCAACTTCTTTATGCATTTATTATGCTTCTTTTGAAAACAGCTGCCTTATTTTTCACTCTAATAAATTTTCTGTATCTTTTTTGTGTTCAGCATTTTTTCTGGCTTCCTCTCATTCAGTTTTTTGTTTTTCCAACACTTTCGTCCAGAAGGGTTTGTGTGTTTCAACTCAACCTCTTGGAACATACTTCTTTGCTGTTTGAATCAGTATGTTGCAAAGTTTTGCTCTAATTCATTTTAAACCCCTTCCAATTTCCTTTTTTGAAGCTCCAGGACTTTGTGTATTCTTTGGTTCTTAATCTCAAGTTTTGTAACTCTGAGCAGAGTCTAGGCTTTCTGATATTACTCCATTTGTTCTGTCAGCAATTCCAGATGAGACCATGAAGATACCAGGGTTAATTGTAGATCCTGTATGATGTAGATATGTTCCAATTTGTTCTTTGTCAAAAATTAACTCCATTCTGTTTGAATTAAGCCAGTCTTCTGCTATGTTGCCTGCAGTGTTTGTATTTTTATATCCCCACGATTTTGAATGTGCATTTAAAAGTCTCCCATTATGGTTCTATTTGTTATTTAAATCTGGTTTATTGTTTGGTGGGTTATAAATGAATTAAACTGTGAAATGTTCTTTATTTTTCCAAACATCTACTCTTGCAATTTCTGATCTGACTCTTCCATTTTCTTTATGATTTTGAATTTAGATGTTATGTTGTTTAATTAAAATTCTACTTGCAATTTGTCTTTCTTTGGGTAATAATTGAGTATCTGTTTAACTTATATTTACTTAAGAGGTAGAACTGGAACCTAAAAATTCAATGCCACAACTGGGATTTGAACCACAGACCTTCCACTTGCCGGGCGGACGCTCTAACCACTGAGCTATTGTGACAAACTGCCAGTAAGTTTGTTGGCATAAATAAATAATAATTATATTTACTTGTTTACTCTTCTATTGGCTTCCATGATTCCAAAAACATATATATATTTTCCATTAATCTTTTTTTGGAGTTCAGTTTTCTTATAGTTTAGACATCTACAATTCCATTGTGACGCTTTCAAAGTTCTCCTAAGGCAGTCCCCCCCAGAGATCCAAATGGGAGTACTCCACAATATTTTACATTGAGATTTTCATTTGAGCAGTTGTAACAGTTGCTTTTATTAAGGACACCATTTTTCTATATGGCACTTGCTTCGTCCTTTTCCAATCTTTATTAAGCATTAAGGAGTGCTCCTGGTGTTATTTGGGCCCCTCAGATTTAGTCGGGAGGTTCTCTTTCTTAACCATCAGCTTTTTCCCTTATTTCTCAACCGTGAGTCAATTATTGTCCCATGGCAGGTCCAGAACAGTTAAAAGATATTCAGTAAGTAGAAGGGGTGAAATAAGAGTGAAGGAGAGGAAAGAGTAAAGTGGAAGGATCCCCTCAGCCTCTGATACCTTAGCGTCTGAAAATGGATCAAGAGTTTAGCCAAGGGAGCCTAGAGTTAAAGTTTAAAGAGGGAATATCCATTATGATCACCTTTTAAAACCCATATGGACTACGGTGGGACTATTCTATTCCCGGTCACCACAAAGAAAAAAAAGTATGGCTTCATCTGTACCCTTCTATGACAGAGACAGACAGTAATGTGCACTGAGGAAGCAGACAGGCAGAACACTGCGCAGCCCATTCTGAGGGTTTTTGTTCTCCGGGTATAAACAGTGAGTAAGAAAATGTAATGGAGAGGAGACTATTGATGCATCATGCTATCAAAAATTGAGTTAGTCATACTGCACTGATTGAGATACTGATCTAAGATTCCTTTTCCGAAACAAGAAACAACCTCAAACTGATTTTGAAATTTAATTTAAAAGGTGAGTCAATAACACTAAACAACACTTATTATTTTGAAATACTTGGGAACCTTCTTAATAAGGATTTTTTTCTGCCTAGAAGCTTGCACAAACAAGTGTCAGACAAGAGAGTAATCAGAAGCCTCTTTTAGAGAACTGAGGGGCATAAATATATAAGTTGCCTTAACAGAATAAACTCGGTGAACAAGCTTTTAACAAAATGTAAACTTATTTTCTTCAGCAACAACATTTCTAATTACAAATCAAAGTTGCAAACAAAGTCTCAGTGTTTAATGACAACTTAATTTTCTTTGAATGAAAGTTGAAACTAAAAACAGTGCTAAATTTTGCATCCCTGAACTGATTCTTAAAAGAATGGCAAAAAATGCCTTCAACATCATAGAAGAATCTGCAGTAGAAGCAGCATCCAAGACCTAACACATCTAGCATGTTCCTATTCTACTTCAGACATGTCAGTGAACATACTGTGGAGCAGGATGAACTGTTAGAACCAGCAGTTGCTGACTTGCGTTCCATTGCTGGTTCCTCTGTGTGGTCACGAGATAAAAAAAAAATGAAACGACTTTGCATTTGAAAAAAGTAGAAGTATTGGAAAATTCTGACAAATAGCAAGGATATGCCCAAAATTGTTCACTCAAAACAAACAAAAATACCTAAATTCTGTGTTTTAACAAGACCTACATTTTTGTGTAGTAAGATTTTGTCCATCTCTTCTGGTATATCAGTTATTAAAAGTCATCCAGAATGAAGAGGACTTCTGAGGATATTCCCAGAAAATTCAAGATATACAGGATGTAACAAAGGTATGTCAAAACTTTGGGAAAACATTTCTTGCATATAGGGGATAAAAAAATGTATATGAACATAGGTCTGAAAATTGTTTATTTTCATGGTAGAGCTCTTTCTCTACAACTCTGCTCATAAGGTGAAATGTGTATACCATATCTCAGGCTAGTTCAATCCTGCTGTAAACAACAAGGCAGATCTGACTCAACTCACCATGTGTTAGACCTACATCTACGCACATAAGTTTTGCAACACTAGCCGTATATATAACAGCTCTAACTTCTAGACAATAAATAGAGTTGGGTTACACATTAACTTATTAAATCTATGAGTTGGAATATTAATATAATCATGCAGTAACATAATGGTTACC
Organism: Tenodera sinensis; assembly: GCA_030765045.1. NCBI lineage: Eukaryota > Metazoa > Arthropoda > Insecta > Mantodea > Mantidae > Tenodera > Tenodera sinensis. Next base: position 84,498,147 of record CM060961.1, read on the forward strand.
TTTAATCGGATTCCTGCAGAAGTTCAACTCCTGATAGAGATGTGTTATCATCTCCCGATGTATATTTGCAGTCGCTTGAACTACTACCATCGGTGATAAGTCTTTCAACAACTTCATCAGTGAGTCCATCCAGCTTCCACATCTTCTTTTATTGCATGCTGAACACACGACACACTTTCTCTTATGCTTGTTTCTTATCTCTCACAGTTGTATCACACGAAGCTGCAGATGTGTACCCCTCATTTAGCCAAGTGTCATTGAGAAAATAAATTTTTCGGCCCTCACTACGAAAACTTTTGATTTGGGGTAGATATTTATGTCTCCACATTACAATGTCTTCTCTGTCAACTATAACTGACTTGTGCCCTCGCTTTTGAAATTTCGATCCAATATGTATCAGCAATCGGTGGAGAGTACTGCATGAAAAATTCTGCAAGTCTGTGTCAGAATTTACCGCAAGCAAAATTTTATTTACAGTCGGTGGTTCATTTCTAAAAAAATTATCATAAACTTTACTGCGTATAGCACTTTTCATAAAATTGTCAAATTTCTCCACGCACTGTTTGCATTTACGTGATTTTCCCGGTGTTCTTAGAGTTCCAAATGCTTGCTGTTCCATTCTAACACTATGTACACTCTTTCTAAATGTTTTTATAGACGATTCCAGGTTTCTTTCTTTAAGCACTGCGAAACAAGGTGCGATCATTTGCCTCTCGTCACTTTGTAAAGGTTTGCCTCGATTGTGTTTCATTTCGGCTGAAGCACCAGTCTGCTCCATGATGAAAAGCTTACTGATTTTAAATTGCATATACATAAGTGTCCTTGGGCTTGTGAGGTACGCAAGATGTACAGAAAATACAGTGTTAAATATCAGAAGCAACTCCACATTATAAACAATAACATCTTAACCAGCATCCAACTCAATACAGACCTTGTTGCGAGAGAGCTACCTAGTATAGGAATGTAAAAATATTATATAATAGCAGTGTCCTTTAGTAATTGTTGAGTAAAATGCAGCTTAATTTACCGTAATAAGGTGTGTATAATTTCACCTGTCTTCTGTCTAATCTGTATATAGTATACTATTATGTATATATCTGTTGCATATATTCCTTTCAGAACTCACGAGCCTAGAATGTGGTATGTGAAGTAGAAAGATAAAATGTGGGGCTATTTACGTTTATAAGAATCGAAACTTTTCTCTCTCCAAAATTAGCTCGCGCAGAGCAGTGATCAGAAAACTACTTACAGTACTGTACTTAAAGGAGGAATTTATCATACGTATGCAAATAAAATAAAATGCCCATTAACTTTGTTAAACTAATCAACAGCTTAACCGTTTTCTGTCCCAATACCTCTGTCTCTCTTCCCTCCCAGGTGTTTACAGCAGGATGAAACTAGGTTTAGATAGATTATAATAGGTAGCTGTCCTGTGGCCCTAACACAACAGAATAGTTGTTTAATTGCACAGTAGTAAACGTTCACTTTCACATTAATCAAATCAGGTGGAGGTGATGTCATTGTGCTGCAGTAGAGTACTGCCTTGTTGCAAGATACTCCATTACCAATAAGACGAGTCATGTACTTCATGCATGATGGAGCTCCTCATTTCGGTCTCTCTGTCTGTGGAGTCTGAATAGCAGGTTTCCTGGTAGATGGATAGGAAGAGATCGACCAACTCCGTGGCCTCTGCATTCATCTGACTTAAACCCACTAAATTTTTATTCGTGAGAACATTTGAAATCTCTTGTTTATGCAACTCCAGTTGCCGATTAGAGGCTCTTCGTGCTTATGTTGTGGGAGGCGGCCAAACAATGCAAAATTCTCCAGGCCTAATTCAGTGCATTAGGGAGTCCATGCAATGGATGATGGAGCATTGGAGTTAATGGAGATCATTTTGAACATGTGCTGTGATTTCCTGTTTCCCCATAGTTCGGTCATCGAGTATTCTTGTATGGGATTCAGTTGTAGAAAAAGTGATTGAAGACGGAAATAATTTCTGGACCTATATTCACATAACCTGTCATGGCATGTAATACGTCCTCTGATTGGTAATCAGAGGATATGGTCGGTGAATTTATTTTGATAATTCTCCTGGTCAGGTCGGTGAGACCTGTAAACCGACAGGTGTGGTCCTCCAGACATTCTGGAGGTTGTGAGAGAGCGATGTGACCGCCGAAACATAAAAATATGGTGCTCTCTAAAAAGCAGTTACATTTACTGCTAAGTCTCTTCGATATTTATAAGAAAAATATTGGAGAGCAAGAGGATTAATGACTTCTTTGTCAGAAATCCAGCATTAGCTAACAATAACAATATATTCACATAACATTTTTTTTATCCTCTATCTGCAAGAAACATTTTCACAAATTTTTTAACCTATGGTATTTTCATCAAAATTGTTAGCACCACTTTTGAGAAAATCAAAATTTTCAAAAAATGTTGCACGTAAAGATTTCCAGGGGTGGGGAAATTTTCTTGAAACTCTTTGTATCACATCCTTGGAAGATGCTGAACTTAAATACCAAGTTTGCTACTTATCCAACTTTTTGTTTTTCAGTTGTGTGTTCACGCAAGCTCACTCGTGCACACATGCACTCACAATCTTTCTCTAAAAATGCTTTTTTTACATTCAGAGAAGATCAAAAGCTGTATATCTGGTGAAGTCTCGACATCAAATTTTTGGGTAGAATACAGTACTTCTCCTACTTACTATGAATATGTTGTGGAGAAAGTAAAACGGAAATAGACTTGGCACATTTTTGCAATATTCCACAATGTTATCGAAAGCAAATATTCATCCATCCTAACACCTGTCTGGAGGAAAAGTCCTAACACACTGCTTAATGATGTTTACGTTGAAAAGTCTCAACATACACATGTTGATCATAACACGGTTTTACTCATTGAACGTAATAATAAATGTAATGATGCAAAGAATATTCACAATGGTACACAATGTTCATGTAAGTAATGGGAAACCCAGAAGTATATTTCTAGAAATTTTCAATTTCCAGGTGAATTAAAAAACAGGAAATAAATTGATATAATAAAGGAAACACCTAAAATATGTAAAAAGTATTAACACAAACATCTGTGGTACAATGTGCAAATAATGTAAAAATGAGACGTGGGTGATAAATTATGGCATTCTGCATATGTCTCACACATTGCGAATCTACTGGCTGAAGATCTACTATCTACTTGTGAGTTTCATGTTGAACTTGAGAAAACAGTCTCTAAATAATTACTACCTGGCAGCAATTGCACTTCAACATTAGCAGGGACGGAATCCCAATGAACATCATGACCAATTGTTATATTTATGTTGCAAACTGGAAGCAGGTCTTGTCAGTTTTCAACATACCACTTTTGTCTACACAACTGGTTAGAGCATTTTTCAGCTGGTCTTCTGTCCATGATGTTCATAGAAATCATCTTTGATTTGAAAAATTGAAGCTAGTGACTGTTTATTCTCACTTAAAATAATAAACCTTGTGTATGATTTTTATTGACCAGATAAAGTGAATGTGTAGTGTTTTGTAAATTGTTTAAATTTACAACCACAGTGTTCTGGAGTTGATGGTATTTATATGTTGTTAGCTAATGCTGGATTTCTGACAATGAAGTCATTAATCCTCTTGCTCTCCAATATTTTTCACAATGATATTGAAGAGAGCAATAGCAGTATAGATGGTATTTATATAAAAGAATCCATTTTGAAACCCATTGGGGACCAAATCTGTATGTGAACATTTTATGTTACAAATCAAAAACTAATAATAATTTGCTGCCAAATAAAAGTGAGTGATTTTATTTCAAGCAATAAGTGATAAAGGTATTTGCACAGTATAAGCATAGCGGATAGAAGAGAAAGTGTGAGCTCTCCCGCTAGTTCACTGCATGATCCTTGGTCCCGTGGCAACTGACCGAAACTGCGGCGTGGCAATCGCAGTCGCCTTAAAATGCGGCCGAACTGCCTAGTATGTGATTCAGAAGTACAGACAATTTTATACGTATGCGTTGTGTGTTGTGAGTAATTAGGTACATAACTTGTGAAATTGCTTTTAATTTTGTACATAAATGTGTGTTCTTCAAAACGTAAGTTTGAAGCAACATCAATAATTGATTAAAAATGCCAACTTGTTTTGTTCCCGGGTGTCGTTCAGGATACACAAACTGCTCAGAAGCTAGACATTTTTTTACTCCTCCTAAAGATAAAAATCTGTTTTACAAATGGGAAAAGTCTATTCCTAGGAAAGACACTAAATTATCTGTTATATCTAGTATTTGTGGCAAACATTTTCCAGAGGACTTTTTAGTGAAAGTTGATTCATTTGTTGTGCATGGAAAACTAGTTGAAATCCCTAGAATTAAATGGCAGTTAAAGCCAGGGGCAATTCCCTGTATATTTCCTAATTTACCCAGGTACTTAACTACAGTGCATAAATCCCGAAAATCTCCACAAAACAGAGACAAAAAATTACTGAAAAAGCAATATTCAACAATCAGTAAATTACCAGATGCAGGATCCAGTCAACCAGTTCTTATTTCAAACGCGCCGTCCTTCAACAATGAGGAATTCACAGAAAACAGTTCTAATTCCTCCAAGGTCACAAACACAAGTGTCAATAATGAAATTGCTACACTGAAGAAAAGAATTAGAAACCTCAATAGAAATTTAGTTAGAACTAAAATCCTGCTATCTAAAGAGAGGGCTAAATTAAAAATAGTAGAAAAGAAATTCACTACTAATTGTTGCGAACATAAACACAATTTAAATTATTTAAGTAAAAAACAAAAGCTGGTTCTAGATACAATGCTTAAAAAATACATAATTTGCATTATGGTTTAATTTTTCAGCGTAAAATCATGTAAGCAGATATTTCCCACTGTTCTTCGTTAATTATAATATCCATTATTGTAAAATACCATCCTATATTATGTGTCAAGGAAAGACGATGTTTCAAAACAGTATTTCCAATATTCCTGCTTACGATTTTAGGTATTTAAAATGCTAACTGATAATATGAAACCCATTTTCACCATGCATTCGTGAACTAAAGTAAGGCGACCGCGACACCAGTGCCATCTTGCGAGCGAACCATAGTAACTCCCGAAGAGCTCACACTATCTCTTCTATCCGCTATGGTATAAGTTTAAAGTAAGTTTAAAAAGCATTCATGGGGAACATTATTAATTATGGCTTCACGGGAGAATGGCCATGTGAAATTAATAAAATTCAAGCTTTTAGCCTTCTTCAGGAACTATGTGAAGTGACTGAATGCCAGTGTCTAATATACTGAAATTGACACGGAGTACACAATGCTAGGTGTCGAGCTTCTGCGCATACCATATTTTTAATGTTCTGTGGATGACATATTGCTATAAGACAGAGGAACAGGATGATGCAACAGTTAGTATTACAAATCTTGGTGTTATGTAGGATATTGTGTGAAAAGCAACAACAAAAAATCTGATGTGTTGCACTCCTGACTTTCCTTACTCATATATAAACTGTTCTAAATATTGGAGAGCAAGAGGATTTAATGACTTCATTGTCAGAAATCCAGCATTAGCTAATAACAACATATAAACTGTTCTTAAAGGCACTTATTCCTCTTTCATGTTAATCGAGATAAACATTTGTAGAACTATTAGTAATTTTCTTGTAGATGCCAGGGCAATATGGAATAAGTAGGCTTTAAGCGTTAACCTTTTTAAAGCTGGTCGCTATATGATGTCCTCAAAATTACATTCCTTTGCATGGCCAAGACATAATAAACGTAACACCATCAGTTACCTGTTCACTGTGTATCTTTAATATGTATCATGATTTTGGCTAAGAGAACCCACTATCACCTTGACTATTTTCACTACAAAGGATTTACTAAGATTAAAGTTAAAACTAGTTCATTTTTACTAGGCATTATGAAAAGTCTTGCAATGTAAAGGTAGGCAAATACAGCTGAAAACAGCATTATAGAAAATAAATACAAATTAAAGTTAAAATGAAACAGTCTTATGTATTTGGTTGAGCGTTAATTCCTTGAAGTTCAATGCACTGGAGGACAACTACCAAAACATATATTTAATTGACTTACCACAAATTTTTACATTCATAATTGAATGTAGCGAAAAATTTCATAGTTATATCTTACGAAAAGCGCATTTGTGTTTCCATCATGGTAACAAGCACTTGCGGTGTAAGGAGAAACACAGAATAATTATTCCAATTAAAGAAAAGTTCAACAGCAAGTTCAATAACAAGAAATATCTCAAATGATGAACTCCACAAAGGAAATGAATATGTAATAAATTCTGTGTTCTAACGAGGTCTACATTTTTGTATAGAAAGATTTGGTCCATTTCTTATGGTTTACAAGTTATGCAAAAGTCATCAAAAGTAAAGAGAGCTACATGGGCTATAGCTAAAAAATTCAAAATATAATTTCGTTTGCCATAAAACTATCTTAAACGTATGTTATTTTAATCAAAATCATTAGCCATTTTCGAGAAAATAAACATTTTAGAAAAATTTTCCATTTAAAGGGTAGCTTCAGTGAAAAAATTTGTTACATCCTTGAAGGATATTTGACTTCAACTTTGGTTCTTAACCAACCTTTTGTTTTTGAATTATGCTCTTCAGAGACACACACAAAACATGCGCACATGCCTTTTTCTAAAAATGCATTTTTTTGATTCAGGGGGCCTCAAAACATATTTCTGGAAACCTTGAGATTGAAATGTGGGGCCATATACAATAATTCCCCTACTTACTAGGCATAGTAGAGAAAGTAATCAGTGTATTTATGTGATTGAGGCCAGAGCACTAATGTAAATAGAGAATCAGATAATAAAGGAAATTGATTAAAAGAAACCAAACAAATACTATATTTGGTGTCAGGAGTGTGATGAAAGCCACAAAGGCCATGAGGAAGAAATAATGAAACACGTGTTAGCTGGTACGACCGAAATGAGTTCCAGAATGGAAGGGGTGAAATCCAAAATGCAGCAAATGAAGACAATTATAGTGTTAAAGATGAAATGAAAATGGAGTTGTCTGAAATGAAGATAGTTAATGGCGAAGATTAACGAACTACTGATTGGCATGAAAGAAGCCATAAAAGACTTCACCCTGGAGGATGTTGGGTAATGCCTTAGCATCCCGGAAGATAGTGGTGACGGTGGCAACACATGCAATCGAATGCCAGGGTGGAGCAAATACTTGCGAAAATTACACAAATTTGAAGGTCGAGACATCAAGATGCAACACAACATCCGCGTGCATCTTGCCACCCAAGTACGACAGCACTTCAATCCTTGAAGTCTACCACAGACAGTTCGTTACCTTCACCGCCCACAACCAGTGGTCCACAGTGGAGGAACGTGTTCAGTTGAAAGCTAACCTCCAGAGATGGACAACAAGTACTAAATGTGATTCCGATATCATCAGCATCCAACATCTGAGATGCTCTTGAAAACCAGTTCAGAAACCACTGTCTGGTTGCCGTCCAATGTAGCCAACTCAGGTCAAGGCTGCACCAGCCAAGGGAGATTCTGCAGGGGTATGCCTGGGATAATGAGCTAGTGAGTAAAGCTCTGTTGAACCTCCCAACCAGATACATGTGCCAGGAAGCTGACTACTCCTTTATTGACAGGGTGCACGACTCCAAGATATGTCAGCGCTTAATACTCAGCTAATATGAGACCATCCATAGTGTATGAGCTAGTGAGTAAAGCTCTGTTGAACCTCCCAACCAGATACATGTGCCAGGAAGCTGACTACTCCTTTATTGACAGGGTGCACGACTCCAAGATATGTCAGCGCTTAATACTCAGCTAATATGAGACCATCCACAGTGTATGAGCTAGTGAGTAAAGCTCTGTTGAACCTCCCAACCAGATACATGTGCCAGGAAGCTGACTACTCGTTTATTGACAGGATGCACGACTCCAAGATATGTCAGCGCTTAATACTCAGCTAATATGAGACCATCCACAGTGTATGAGCTAGTGAGTAAAGCTCTGTTGAACCTCCCAACCAGATACATGTGCCAGGAAGCTGACTACTCGTTTATTGACAGGATGCACGACTCCAAGATATGTCAGCACTTAATACTCAGCTAATATGAGACCATCCACAGTGTACAGACTGTTGATTTGAACAAACATGCCTTAGCCAGGTCCACTATAGCAAACACACAAGCTTTGTCTCTCTGATTAAACTCATGTCTATAAGTGTAGTGTTGTTAGCTAATGCTGGATTTCTGACAATGAAGTCATTAATCCTCTTGCTCTCCAATATTTTTCATTGATGGATGGGGCACTAGAGGTGGCCGGGCATATTTGAAGGTGGTCTCTGTCCATTTCCTCTTGCAGATCACATAGAGGACAGAGTGGTGAAGAATATATCCCAATTCTGTTTAAATGTTTTGCCAGACAATCATGTCCTGTAATCAACCTGAAGGTTGCAACTGCTGTTTTCCGAGGATACTCAGGAATCACTGTTTGAATGTTTGGTAGTTTCCATCTTTTATTCTTTGATTTTTCATAGTAATATTTTGCAATAATTTTTTTGAATTCAGAGTTGACTAATCTTTTAGCTGTATAAAATGGTAGATTAACTATAGATTTTTGTACACCGCTGGTACCCTTTTTTGCAAGAAAATCAGCTATCTCATTACCACTCAGTCCACAGTGAGCCGGTATCCATTGGAAGACTAGGTGTTTTTGAAGTGCTGTTAGATGGCTAAGCATCTTCCAACATTCTATAATAGTTTGGTTTTTTGGTGACAACTTGGAAGTAATTGCTATAATTGCTGCCCTGGAATCTGAGAGAATAACTGCTTGCTGAAAATGTGAAATTCTGTACAAAAGATTTTGTAGGGCCATTCAAATTGCTTCAATTTCTCGATCAAAGTTAGTAGTTCCATAACTTAAAGATTTGTAATAGGAAAAGAGGTGACATGTGACTCCAGCACCTGCTCCATCTTGGTTTGATATCAATGATCCATCAGTATAAATATGGAGCCACTCATGTTCTGGGAATCTAGTATGGATTGTCTCTAATGCCAATAATTTTAGAACACTAGTTAGAGTATCACTTTTCTTAACTTCTTCTGTCAGGTGTAAATAATATGTGATGTCTAATGTATGTGTTGGATTGAGTTTAGATATGAAGTGTAGTGTACAACACTGGAATCATTTTAGTTCTAGTCCACAACTTAATAAAACACCATAAGAACACATTTTCTGCAGATGCATTGAAATTACATTTGCAATGTTTGCTCAATGTAGAAACATTGCTGAAATATTGCTTTTCAAAACTGTGAGGTGAGCTACGAGGTGGCATGGCTGCCATGTCTTCTGAACAGCAAGGGAAGCATATGATTAATTTCTCATACCATATATGCAAGTATGCCTGACAATTAGGTGATGCCTCGCAGAGGTTTCTATGAAGTGGGGTATTTACTTTTGTGAAAGATAGTACAAAAGTATGTATAAGTGAGTAAATATACATAAACTAAATATAGGTGCAATACATGTAGAAGCACCCAGTAGTAACTTGTCCCATCATTCACATATATTTTTATTTATTTATTAGTGCTAAGCTGCTTTACATATATAGATACAAGCAGTATGGTAAAGTGTTCAGCCCAGGCTGTTAACTTACCACAATCCTTTGCAACTTCTACCTGCTACATATGTTTCTCTTAAAATTATAATTTGTTTACTTCTGTTTCTAGTGACCAACACCATTTCTTTTTCATTTTATTTCAAAAATCTCCAGCTTTTTTATAGTCTTTGCTGAAAATTTTAATTAATGCTACCTTCCTATCCATTTTAAGCCATTTCTCATTAATACATTCTTTTCTCCAAAGCTCTCTCCCTTTACATTCAAATATGAGCTCTAAATCTTCTTTCCCCTGCATATTGGACACTTTCTCCACATATATGCAGGTGAGACAATTCCAAAAGTGTGAACCAATTAAATACTATTTGGTTGTTTAGGAACTCAATACTTTAATACACTTTATTTATAAGGAATTTAGTTAGTGTGTTAAAACTTGAGTGAAGTATTATTATGAAAGTTTATTGGTAATTTATTGAGTAATAATGTCTTTTACTTTCTCTGCTACGTAAAGTAAGAGGAAGTATTGATTCTATCCAAAAATTTGATGTCAAAATTTCACTGGAAACATGTTTTGAGGCCCCCTGAATCCAAAAAAAAAAAGCATTTTTAGTAAAAGATCCAAATGGTGGGTGGGTTTAGGTGTGGCCATCATAACTAAAAAACGGAAAGTCAGTTAAAAACCAAAGTTGTATTTAAGTTTAATGTCTTTCAGGATGCGACACGAAGATTTTGAAGAAAATTGCTCCACCCTAAATTATCCTTCGCATGGAAAATTTTGGTTTTCTGGAAAATGGCTCGATTTTGATTAAAATGCCATATGTTTGAAATTTTTATGACAAATGAAATGTATACCTTGAGTTTTCTGACCATGTAGTCATATTTACTCTGGATGAGTTTTGCATAACTGGTAAACCATAAGAGATAGACCAAATCTTAGTGTACAAAAGCTGTAGATCTTGACAAAATACACAATTTATGTCTTAAGTTTTTTTTTTGTAGTGAACCATTTCGGAAATATGTGCGAGAGTTTTGGAGAACTTATACTTCTGTCAAATGGAACATTGTTATTAATGGTAATTATTATTTATGTATGCCAACAAACTAAATGCTGCTGTTTTTAAACACCCAAGCCGTGTGTGGGCAAGGTGGTTAGAGCAGCCAATCGATAAGCGGAAGTTCCGTACTTCAAATCCTGGCTATGGCATTGAATTTTTCAGTCCTGATTCCACCTCTTAAAATCATTATTCATTTTTACTTTATCTACTGGTAAGTAGAGGAAGTATTGTATTCCACCCAAAAATTTTATGTCGAGATTTCGCCAGAAGTGTTTTGAAGCCCCCTAAATCAAAAAAAAAAAGCATTTTTAGAAAAAGGTCCATGTGTGTGTCAGTCTGTGGACAGCATAACTCAAAAGCAGAAAGTGGGCTAAAAACCAAAGTTGGTATTTAAGTTTAATATCTTCCGAGGATACAACACGAAGATTTTGAACAAAATAGCTCCACCTTAAACTATCCTTTACACAGAAAATTTTTCAAAAATTTTGATTTTCTTGAAAATGGCTCTAACAATTTTGATTAAAATGCCATATGTTTGAGATATTTTTATGACACATGAAATGTTTATCTTGAATTTCTGACTCTAGCCCCAGTAGTCGTATTTACTCTGGATGACTTTTGCGTAACTGGTAAACTGTAAGAGGTACACCAAATCTTGCTGTACAAAAAAGTTGTTAGCTAATGCTGGATTTCTGACAGTGAAGTCATTAATCCTCTTGCTCTCCAATATTTTTCACTGATGGATGGGGTGCTAGAAGTAGCCGGGCATATTTGAAGGTGATCTCGGTCCATTTCGTCTTGCAGACCACATAGAGGACAGAGTGGTGAAGAATATATCCTAATTCTGTTCAGATGTTTTGCCAGACAATCATGTCCTGTAATCAACCTGAAGGTTGCAGGTGCCGTTTTTTTAGATCTTGCTAAAATACACAATTTATGTCTAAATTTTTTGTAGAATGACCCGTTTTGGAGAAATGCCTTGTTATTTGTGCAAGTTTTAGAGAACCTACACTTCTGTCAAATATAACATTGTTATTTATTTTCTTATATGTTAACCATGCCAAGAGAACTGCATTTGAAGCTTTAAAATATTTGACTGTCACTCAAAGCCTATCGTATTCCCATATTCCTGTTGCACATAGCAAAAAACAAGCAATAAGAGAATTTCTGTAAATGTTTATCTCAACTAACAGGTAGAAGATAGAAGAATAAGAGTTTGTAAGTATGCTTAGTACAAGAGTAGAGAAAGTCATATTAGTGCAACACATCTGAGTTTTTTATATGTTAAGCGTGTAAAGAGAACCGAATTTGAAAGCTTCAAATGATCTATCGCTCGAAGCCTACTGTATTCCTAGATTCTCTGTGTACCTACAAGAAGATAAACAATAAGATAATTTGTGCAAATGTTTATCTCAACTAACACAAAGAAATGGGAATAAAAGTTTGTAAGGGTGGTTAGTACAAGAGTAGAGAAAGTCATACGAGTGCAACACATCAGATTCTTTTTCATATAGTCATAGTCTGTGTTTGGATTATCAGATCCTATATTCCTTTATTCTAAAGTAAGAACAAATTAGAAACTAAAAACTTCACTTATCTTAGAATCTTGTTGCTCCACTGTTAATGGCTTCAATTTCCTTAATTATCCTATATTCCTCTTTATTGTATTTGTGAGTTGCTGGATTTTGTGGAAGTGCCCTGCTACATATATACAGAATGCATTTTAATATAACAATGCTGGGAAGAGTAAAGTTTCAAATGTTTCCCTACATGATCTATTTATTGGCAATTTTGCTATGTATCTACAGCACTCATCTGTAAAATTAAGATTCTATTGAAGTTAATTTTAGATGTTGATGCCCATAATTCAATACTGTATGTAGTTAAATAAGGAAAAATTGAAGCTATTAACAGTGAAGCAACAAGGTTCTAAAGTAAGAACAAATTAGAAACTAAAAACTTCACTTATCTTATTGTTTTTGTGAAACCCCAGGGTTAGCACCAAAACAATAAGATAAGTGAAGTTTTTAGTTTCTAATTTGTTCTTACTTTAGAAACTGTATGTAGTTGTTGAATAAATTAATGCAAAGTAGCACGCTAGCTTTCCCATCTCAGATGATATAAAATTTTATATTATTATATCTCATACAATAGCATACTTATATGCTTTTATCGCTTTGTTAGGAATTTTATCATATCCTTTGCTACTAATTGATTTCAGATTATTTATAATATTGGAAACTTCAGTGATGTTATTGGGCTCCAGAAATATGGTGTGACTACTGGTATTGTTTCTTACAGAATTATTTGTGTCTTCGTGGAACACATCGGCAGTGCTGGACTATAGAAATAAAATTATTGTTGATTAAGTTAGCAAATTTTTGAGGCTCGTGCACTGGATAGGCATTCTGGGCAATTGTAATGTCGTTTGCATTAGAGGATTTTTGTTTGCTCTGAAATGATTTATTATTTGCCAAGTCATACAAAACATTTCAGATGTGTAATATTGTGCAAAGTTTTTTAATTTTCTCCATAACCCATCCTACTTTCACCCCTTTTTATTTTTGGTTATTTATTCTTTTAGTGGACATTAGGCAGCAAATATCAAAAAAAGTCTAAAAGTATTATGAAAACAAGTTTTTCATTTGTATCAGTTTTGCACATTACATCGGATCGTGACTGCTCACTCCAGACTCTATTGAGAGCTAACAAATTAGTGTCGACAATTATTTACATACATGTTAGAAGTCTATGCCTGCTTTCCATTGTTTGGATTAAAATCACACATTGTTAGGCACTGAGCAAAATGATCATATATATTGGTATGTTGCGCCAATGCATGTATGTGGTTAGATGTAATGTTGGTAATTATATTGCCAATAATTTTTGGGGTTTTATCTGTCTGCCTGGTTATATCATTTATTGTACAACTTAAATTGAACTGTTCTAGAATGTTTTGTGAACATCTAAATTGTTTGTGTTGATGTTGTTGGAAATCTATATTAAAATCACCAGCTATTATGTTGCAATTTAAGTTTGACAATTTGTTTATCAGATTTAGCAATGATTGTAAGAATATATTAAAATCGCCATTGGGTGTTCTGTACAAGCCTATGATATAAAATGGATTTGGTCCATATTTGAACTTCATTCCAGATATTTCATTATCTTCTTCATGGTTAGAATTTTTTAAGTTTAGAATGTATAGTTTTGTTTAGTCACCATTCAAATTTGGTTTGGCATATATGACTACCCCAACTATTTTTTTTATTTGGCTACAGCATTTGGAGACTAAATTTAAATTTGGCAAGAGTACGCAATCTATTTCCAGCTCTCTTAAACCATGTTCGGAGACTATCAAAATATCAGGATTTTCATTTTCTACAAATAGTTCAGTAAGGTGCACTTTAATTCTTAAAGAATTTGTTAAGATTGATTAACTTAAAACTAGGGTTGCTTTTGAATACTGTTCGTGTTTTGAAGCCTTTGATGTCCTTAGCTACTGGCCGGGAAAGAATGGATCTGAAAACTATGCATTGCATGTTTTCTCTACCCTCTGCTGAACAAGCACTTTCAAAACTACCTGATTTTCCTGAATTATAATTTGCCCTTATGTTTTGAGGGAAAACATTTACAGAGCCTTGTTCCTTTTGTATTTTTCTATTGAACCAGTTCAGGCATATCAGGTGGGCCACAGAGAAAGTATTGACAGGCCATAATTTAGGTAACCCTCCTATAAGGTGATGAAGATTCACATTATGTGCTTGGCTGAAATAGGGAGTATAATACCCATATTGTATAAACTCCTTAAGCAGCTGAAGTAGATATTTAGGTCAACACATCTTGGGGAAAAGAAAATAATATACGAGGGTGGGTCAATAAGCAATGCCTCCTTTTTTTTTTTTTTTCCTCTCTTCCTTAAATAAGTTATGTGAAAAATTTGAATTTGGCACAATTCCTCAAACCTTCTCCAATCCCCTGCAGTAGTAACTTCCTAAGTCAACAGGTGGCAGCACGGCATCCTCTTGCAAAAATGGCTGCCATCGACATTCGTATTAGACAGCGTTCTGTGATTGAGCTTTTGACTGTGAAAGGTGAAACGCCAATTCGCATTCACAAAAGGCTAAAAAATGTGCATGGTGATGCAACGGTGGATGTCAGCACTGTTAGACGATGGGTTCGTCGCTGTAACAAAACTGAAGGGCAAACACCATTGGCAGATGAAACGCGAAGCGGCAGGCCGGTGACTGCAGTGACTCCATGCAACATTCAGCGAGTCGATGAGATCATTCGTGGTGATCGCCGGATAACAACAGGTGAATTGTTGCCTCCCTCATTGTTACCTCATTACCTCCGTCAATAAAGGCAGTGTGATGACAATTATTCAACAACTGGGTTACTCAAAAGTTTGTTCACGTTGGGTACCAAGAATGTCAACCACCCAAAACAAAGAAACAAGGAAAACAATAGCCTCCGAACAGTTGCAGTGCTTCAATTTGGAGGGAGAGGAGTTTCTGGAAAAAATTGTTACTGGAGACGAAACATGGGTTCATTTTTTTGAACCTGAATTAAAGTGGCAGTCAATGGAATGGCATCACACAATGTCACCGAAGAAAAAAAAATTCAAAACTCAGCGGTCGGCAGGGAAAATTATGGCGACAATGTTTTGGAATGCAGAGGGTGTGCTTATGATAGATTTTTTGGAGCAGAGATGCACAATAAATTCTACGTCAAAACTCTCAAAAAGCTGAAAGCACGTCTTCGCCGAGTTTGCCCAACAAAAACTATGGCAGGTGTTGTTCTTTTGCATGACAATGCAAAACCACACACCAGCCATTACACCACTCCAGAAATTGGGATGGTAAGTCTTACCTCACCCCCCATACAGCCCTGACCTGGCACCATCAGACTTCCATCTCTTCAGGCCACTAAAGGTAGCTCATCGTGGGATTCATTTTGAAGATGAGGAGACTGTGAAAACGTCCATGCGTCAATGGCTTAGGAAGCAAGACCCTGTGTTTTACCACACTGGAATACATGCCCTAGTTAAAAGGTGGACCAAAACTGGAAAAGGACGGAGATTATATTGAAAAGTGACAAATTAATCGTCAATGTTGTAGTTTTCAAGCTATGTAAATTGGATTCAAGTTTCTTGGCAATTAAAAGAGAAAATAAATGGAAGGCATTACTTATTGATCCACCATCGTATAATGATACAATAGAAAAACATCTGTAGTGCTATATGTTATAACTGAAATTGTGAATAAATTTGTGAAATTCGTGTTACCAGTTCATCCATAATTTTTATAAGTATTTTACTGTTTTTAATAGCTTGATTTATAAGGACGTATTTTTAAATTACCTTTTACCAAATAAAAACAGCATTTATAAAGAACTTATGGCCCCTCTCTCACTCTCTCTACAGCTGCAGTTTATAAACTTCTATGTTCACAGATGTTGCAGATTCATATATCAAGATATCCTCTGGACTTGTTCAGCTAGCAACAATAGATAATAGTGACTTGGAGAAATTTCTTACAAAAGTTGCAGAAACATTTGAAAAAGCAAGAGTAAGTTTACAGTTTTTAAGAAATAAAGTTTCCATGAATACTATTTCACCCGAAAAGCATGGATACCTAACGATAGATAATCTCTCACCATTGGTTATATCTCTGTTATTTGTGTATACAAGCCTAACTATTTAATTATTATTTATTTATGCCAACAAACTTACTGTTGGTGTTTTTAAACACACAAGCTGTGTGTGGGCAATGTTTGAGAGGTAGAACTGGAACGTAAAAATTCAATGCCACAGCTGGGATTTGAACCACAAACCCTCCGCTTACTAGAGCACCTCTCTAGTAAGCAGAGGGTCTGTGGTTCAAATACCAGCTGTGGCACTGAATTTTTAAGTTCCAGTTCTACCTAACTATTTGAATTTAATGCAGATGTGTTGGTATTAAATTCATACATGATTTATTTTCATATAACCATGTACAGCTTGATTATTTTGACCTGACGCTGCTTGGCTGTGTGCGCAGTAGTCGGACAAGTCCACTATCTTCTGGGAGGGGTTTTGGATCGCTAGTAGCTAGGCAGCGAGTGTGTGAACAAAAGCAGGTAAGGAGAATATTGCCAGCCTTTCTCCCCCACCCTAGACTACTTTCTCCCCCTCTGCATTTCTGCAGTGTCAGATCTAAATAATCAAGCTGTAACTTAACATGACTGTGGTGCAATTAAAGAAAAAAAAGATTATGTTCCAGAAGGATATCATTGCACCTGTATGTTGTAGTAGGTACAATATTACTTTTGTTTATCTTTCAACCATTGTATAGAAACATTTGGTTAGCACTGAAATGTATGTGTATAACAAGTTACAATAAGAGGGGTATTCTGAGAGTTCTTGGCTTGATTTAGAGATGTTAAACTGGCCAAATTATTGTGATAGGGGTGTATTATCCTTTACTTGTGGACTGTAAAGTTTCAGATGTGTAAATGTAGTCATTTGTTTGTCATAATCATATAAACAAACTAGCGTTCAGGTTTTCTAAAAAAATTAATAAAACTGACATATTACCCCAACAGAAGTGGAAAAGGAATTCATTTGACATTAAAGAATTCTTGCACTTGTTTCCCATGGTTAAAGATGGGCTGCTGAATTGAAGCATTATAATACATCCATTCAAGATTATGAGCACTCAGGCAGAACCACCGAACTTCAGCTTACCAGCTTGCATACATTTGAAAAAACTATTTCTCAAGAGCATTTACACTTATTTTAATTGCAGTCCCTTTGTTGATTTTCTCCAATATTTCAGAACAATAGTTGAAATGTGGATTCATAGTATACACCAAAGGTAAAGTAGTCCAAACTGTGGATGTGAAAGTACTTGAAAGAGGGCATTAACTCTTCCTTTTACTGGAAAAGTCATGTCCATGGTTTTCTGGGATTCCCATGGTGTCATGCTCATAGATTCCCTCAAGAAGAGTATTATACATCACTACTGGATCAGTTGAATGCCATTTAGGCCAGGCATCGGCAAACATGTACTCAATGAGGCCTCGCAACTATGACATGTCAGGGGCAGCGCTTACTCTGTCTCCCCCTCCCTCACAGCCTTAACTGGCACTGCATTCACACCGATCACGGGCGAACTGTCTTGTCGTATTTACCTGCAATTCTAAACATGTCTGTCAAAGTGTGATTAAATACTAAGACTTAAAGATAAATTTCTTTATTTATAACTTTGTAGGATATTAGTTTATTTAACTTAAAGTCTTAGTATATTCATAGAATTAGAGTGCATCTAATTTATTCCTGGTCTATTAAAATTGATATCTAGAATAGAACTTTGATGATTTCTTCTCTCATCATGTAAGGAACGTAAGGTGTTTGTTGTGCTCTAGAGTTCAAAAAGGCACTCATCAATGGAACATCAAGCGACATTGATACATGTCATAAGATCACCGTACAATTATAGGCAAGCATGTATTCATAAATTTACACCACAATTTAAAGTAGCATAACACTAACGTAGTGTCCTTTATTCATTTTATATTTTTTCAGGTCTAGATTGGACTGACCAACTGCAACAGCTCAAAGAGCAATATTCAGATAATACACCTAATATTAATTCAAATATTATAACTGATAGACAACTTCACACCAGCTATGCTGTTGCTTTGGAGATTGCTCACTCACTGAGGTGTTTTAGTGATGGAGATTTCATAAAAAATGTGAGAGTAAAGTTGCCAACATAATTTGCCCTGAACTATATGACATTTTTAGCAATATTGCATTATCACCACGAACCATACAGAGAAGGATCCATAAAATAGCAGAAATTACCGAAAAAAGACTACAAAC
This sequence comes from Tenodera sinensis, assembly GCA_030765045.1. Classification (NCBI taxonomy): domain Eukaryota; kingdom Metazoa; phylum Arthropoda; class Insecta; order Mantodea; family Mantidae; genus Tenodera; species Tenodera sinensis. The sequence goes on from CM060961.1 coordinate 84,516,706, forward strand.
TGAGGTCCATGAATTTATAGCTGTTTCGTGTTGGATGAAAGCACTGATGTTGACACAGCACAATTGGTAATTTTCATTCGTGGAGTTACTAACAACCTCTGGATACAAGAATACATGCTTGAAGTCATTCCGCTTAGGGAACATACAACAGGGACAGAATTATTTCAATCATTTAAGAAATGTGTAGAAGAAAAGAAACTGAATCCAAAAAAATCTTGTATCGCAATTAACAGATGTTAATTTGCATGCTATACTGAGTGTGGCTACTTGTAATATATCACTAGATTTTCATGGTAGGTACATTGCAAATAGAAGTGAATTGAAATATATTGCTCAAATATCCAGGCCTACCTAAAGTATCATAGACCAAAATAGCTGGATTCAAGTATGTGTACTATTCCTTATTGTACTCTGTAGTGAGCGAGTCCAGCACTGGCTCTGGACGAAGGTCAATGCCATCCCCTGGTCTACATTACGTCATGTGCATTGCGGGTTGCATGTTGAGACGTTATACTGATACCTCATTGAGTACATGTTTGCCGATGCCTGATTTAGGCTAAACATACACATCTTGCAAAAAAGAAAGTTATCTTTCATCATGATAATGTGCCTTCACAGATATCTGGGATTGTTGCTGCAAAATGATAACTTATGCTTCCAAGTACTTTCACATGGATCAAATTCACAGTATTTGAACTCCAAGCGATTATTTTTTGTTCCCAAATTTAAGAATTTGGATGGATGAAGATTGACATCAATTAATAGGGTTGAAGCTGAGACATGCTTACTTTGCACCATTGGACAAATCTTAGTTTTTGAAGCTATTAAAATGCTGATCTATAGTGTGATGAAATGTATTAAAGTATTGTGTTGAAAATAGAATATTCTTCGTATATCTTGTTTTCTCTTCAGGCCAAGAACTTTTAGAATGTCCCTAATAGAACCAATAAATTTGTTTTCCAGTATTAGATGGAAGGCTATTCTAATAGCAGGTAGTTCATATTCCTCAATTACCACATTACCCTTAGAAAAGGTAAAGTAATAATAAGTTTATACTTTTCAACCTTTCATGCATTTAAAACTAAGCAAGCATTAAAATTTCTTGCCTTATAGTTAGAGGATGCATGCCATTTTGTGACATGAGGTGTCATTCTCCTCCTTTCTCCCCTAATTTCATGTGTTGGAAATGGTCAGACTTTATGGCAACAGTGCTAATAGAATAGAAGCTCCTTGGATGGTAGGCAGACTGAACAATGTAGCATGGGAATGGGTTAAACATTGCATTCCTTCCAGTAGAACACTGATTTAGAGCAATGAAACTTTCACTGTTGTACAATTGGGCTGAACAAAAAAAATCTATTGCAATTTTAAAATTTTCAGAAGATAGAAGGACGTGTAGCTTCAGATGAAGATCTGAAACTGTCTGACACACTAAGATATTACATGAGAGACTCCTTTGCTGCCAAGCGGTTGCTCTACAGAAGATTGCGTTGTCTGGCTAACTATGAAAATGCCAATCGCAGTCTAGAAAAGGCCCGGGCAAAGAATAAAGATGTACATGCGGTAAGTATGTTTACAGTGCTTATCATTTTCTGAATTGTAAACATGATCTTTATTTTTCATTGCACACTGGAATAATTCAACTGAGGAAGAAATAAGAAACAAAATCTACTCATTTGCAATAAATAATATGAAACAATACTTTCCACAATCCCCCCCTCCAGTATTTTTTAATAGGAGAGACATGCTTCTAAATTATTGACAACGGTTGTAAACAATTGTCCAGGTCCATTTTTATTTTTGCTCTGCATTGCTTTCTCCTGTTCCTTATGGATTTTGTGATTTTTTTTCTTCGGGGGAAACAATCCTGCCAACCTCATAGATTATACATAGGACAGATATAGTTGTACGCTGGATTCTACATATGCCATCCCTACTGCTTAATGGGGCATTTTACCTACCTTCTCAGACAGCAGGCAGACATCACGAAGGGATGTGAGTGGAGCCTTCTTGCCTTTCTTGTTCGACCAAGCAGTGGTGTACGTTAGATACCATAGGACTAAATTTGTAGGTGAAAATTGCGTTTTCTGTCTTTGAGTTAAATCATATAAATATTCTGTAGACACCGTTGATTCATTTTGGCCAAATAGTTTTCCCAACCCACCAATTTTTAAAGTCCATTGAGATGTTTTTAGGTCAACCATGCACTTCATTTTTAACCACAGTGGGGTGCACCACATTGGAGCATTTTTTCTCAGTTTTGCATTTTGTATTAAATTTATTCCTTACATTTTAATTTTGATCTGATTTGTATTTAAATTTGCGTACATAAACTCAAATTTGTCATCTAAAGATTCAAATATGTATTTGATGATTGCTTTGTTCATTGACTCACAAAAAATAATTCATGATGAAAAGAAAAGTAATTATAACACTAGCAACTTCAGAAAATCAAAAATCAAATTTAAATCAAATAATTTATTTTCACTTAACCCTTTCACTGCTAGGTCCGAGTTAACTCGGTCGTAAAATGTTGCTGCTGTCATGCTGAACACTGGTATACTCAGTTGAGCATCATGGTATTTCCTAATTCACGTAACTTCCGAGCCACTTGCATTGAAGCGGACCCATGTGCACTGTCTTCTTCTACTGTCTCTTGGCTATACGCTGAGATTAGTTACTGTGCAGTCTTGTATGACATCTGCAGGGGTTTATAGTAAACTGTGCATAAGTCATATGTTAGCTGCGGGAAATTACCGCACGCCACTGCCAGTTGAGCTAAGATGGCGTCATTCCATGCCGGGCACATGTTTACCGACAAGAACTTTTAGATATTTTTACAACTTTAGAATCAAATGAGTTTCATTTCCCATCTAGTGAATCTGGAAGTGAAGGTGAAAGTGAAACCGAACAAGAAATAGTTCACGATATTACAGGTCCGTCACATTCGTGTAAAAGACCACGAGTGCAAACTCCTTTGTTTCAATGGAAAGATGTTTGTGCCGCAAATCCATCCATTTGATGACAGTGTTGTGGGAATCACAGCTGGGACTTTTGAGTAGTGCTTCGCAGGCATCAGACTATGTCATTTTTTTAGTGTAGATATAATGCAGAAAATAGTGGAAGAGACAAACAGTTTCTACTCATTTATGACAAACATGGTTCCACCCTCGCCTTCCTTGCATCTTCAAAAATGGCATGACACTAATGTGGATGAAATGTATGTGTTTTTAGCACTGACCATGCTCATGCCAAGAGTAAAAAAAACTTTTTAGGGAAGAGTATTGGTTTACTGATCCTCTGATTGAAATGTCCAGTTCTGCAATTACATGTCACGGGACAGGTATTTGTTGCTACTTCGCACCCTTCATTTCTGTGACAATACACTATCGGAAGGTGACCAATTATATAAGCTAAAAATGATTATAGATCACCTTCGGCATAAGTTCAGTGCAACATTCAGCCCATTTTCTAATATTTGCATTGATGGAAGTATGGTGCTATTCAAAGGTAGGCTCATCTTCCGACAATTCACTCCTAAAAGAACCAGATTTGGCATCAAATTATTCATAATTTGTGACTGTGAGACAGGCTACATTTTAGATTTTATACTATATACTGGCAAACAAATTGAAATATTTCCTATTCAGGATTTTGGTATGTCTGGAGTTATAGTTCAGACACTCATTGAAAAATGTTCTGGGAAGGGACACAGTTTGTGGCTGGATAACTGGTATTCCAATCCCCTGTTGTTTGACAGTCTTCATAAACAAAATTTCAATATTTGTGGAACTGTTAGGAGGACAGGAAAAGGAATGCCTTTGTTCACAAAAAAAGCTACAAAATATTTTTTTTGTGTATATACTCAACATTTTTGAATTTATTAATTTACATTTCTGAATGAATGTCTTACATGATCATTGTAGTTTATTACTTTGAAATTGTATACATATTGTCAATTTTTGTAGTTTGGAATTCAGTCGCTATTTCTAGTTCAGATATACATGCATTATACTAAAGTAAGAACAAATTAGAAACTGAAAACTTCACTTATCTTAGTAATGTTGCAAGTTCTTTTTGCACAAACTGACTCGAGTTTCAAGTTGTCTCTTACTCATTCTCAAAGCTATACAAACAAATTCGTAGCCAAAGCTACAATCTTTCATTTTTTTCTGAAAACAAAAAACAAATACTGATATTCATTTTTAATTACCAATCTCTGAAAACAAAAATTTATAAATACAATCTATAGAAGGTAATTCAAAGTTCATAACATGGTTCCTGTTTTTTTAAAATAAAAATTTTTTCCCAAACCATTAAATCTATAGGTCCACTTAATTATTTTAATAATTTAACTTCTAGATTAATTTCATGATTAAATGACCAAAAATGATCTGCCACAGCTGATTTATCACTTTGTTTATATTTAATATTTCTAAAATGTTCCTTTATTCTGGTTTCTAAATGACATTTAGTTTTACCAATATAAACCTTATCACAATCTAAACAGCTAAATTGATAAATGCCAGATTTTTTATAATTTGGTATTTTATCTTTTTTAGAAAAATTAAGTAAATTTTGTATATTAAATTTATTTTGAGGGACCAAATTTATTCCATATTCTTTAAAAAATCTTTGTAAATTTTTTATTGGCCCATGGATGGTAAGTATAAACATTTTAAAAATATAATTATCTTTTATTTTTTTGAGGGTTGAAACTTCTTTAACAGCTTTTTGATACTTAAATTTTTCTATCTTTTTATGTATAAAATTTGTATTAAAACCATTAATTACTGCAGTGTTAATAATGTGTTTATATTCTATGTCAAATTCATCTTTATTAAGGGGTATATTTATTAACCTATAAATTAAACTATTGAAAACAGCAAATTTATGTGCAAAAGGATTAAAACTTTTATATTTTATGTAATTATCAGTGTGAGTAGATTTTCTGTAAATACCAAAATGCAATTTATTGTTATGTCTTTTAATTTTTAAGTCCAGAAATGAAAGGCATCCATTATTTTCAGCTTCCAAAGTGAATTATATAGCTTTATCGTGTAAATTTAAACGTTTTAAAGCATCATTTATCTGTTTTTTAGGGACAACACCAAAAATGTCATCCACATATCTATACCATATTTTAAAAATTAGAGGGAATGTGCAAAAAGAGCTTGCAACATTACTAAGATAAGTGAAGTTTTTAGTTTCTAATTTGTGCTTACTTTAGAATCTTGTTGCTTCACTGTTAATAGCTTCAATTTTCGTTATATACGTGCATTAGCTTCAATTTTTAGATAGAAACCTTGAAGCAGTGGCAATTACACATTTGTTTCCTGACATGTCTTCTTGAGCAAAAATGGTGTCTGTGTGTATAAAACATGGTACGTGTGGATCTCGGCATTCCAGAAGAATGCTGTTTTTAAACAATTCCTTTATGCTTTTGAATGCCACTTGATGTTCTGTGTTCCATCTCCATTTGTCATCCTTTTTTAACAGCTCCCTGAGAGGCACTAATTCTTTTGCGTAATTAAGAATTTTGATTGGTATTGCAGAATAGCGTGAAATCTCCTCAGTTGTTTCAATTTCTTGGCGATGGCATGCCCTCTATAGCTCTGGCCCTTTCTGGATTAGACGATACCTTCTGGGGTAATTGTCCCAAAAATTCTGCCTCCTTGACAGAGAATTTACATTTTTCTAAATTTGTCATATTACTTTCCAGGAATTTTGGCAATATATAATTTGTGACGCAAGAGTGCTTTAGGGCTGTCACTGTGTATCAAAAACTTGTCAACATGTCACAAAATCTTTGATCGCATTTCCAATTATTTCGTCCAGTGCTCTCAGTAGGCACTGCTACTAATGAATAATTTGAATGCACATTTTAAGAAATGATACACCTTTTCTTTATGGATGAAACATGTATATATTCTCATGTTGGGGTGGAGAGGGACTTGCCAGAATGATGCCATAAGAGCTATGTTCATGAAGTGTTTGCCTCCCTTTAATTTTGATGTTAATTGATCAAACCCCTCTGGTCTACAATGATCTGGTAAAGTGTGGGAATTTATCTTCCTTGTGTCAATGGTCCTTCTTAGTTTCCCCTCTTTTTGGTGCACCCAACACCACAGGGTTGACACAATTTGAATCTGAGGGTTCTATGATTCCATCTTCTAACATTCCCTGTATTACCAGATCTGCCTCTTTCCTTATTGAATTATAGATCAGCCTAGATCTGTGCATATAATGTGTTATATCCTTCACTTTAAAAGTATGCATGTATTTACTACAGGTACCCGGCTTTTTGCTAAATACTCTGTTTTTAATTAATATTTGTCTTAAGTCATTTTTCATTTTGGTTATATTGTATGCCTTCCTGACTTTTTTCATCTATCAATTTTGGCTCATCTTTAGAAAGTGTCCCGTAGCACTTGCCGGCCAAATTCTAAATCCGAAGGTACTCACTGCGCATGCGCCGACAGTCATTAGCAGAATCGCCACTAGGTTGTGCTGCATACACTAGCTGTCACTAGCAGACGATGTTCACATCTGCCAACATTGCTTTTTCAACCACACTAATTTTTGTTGCTAACACACTAACACAAATGCACTTGCATGTCGGCTAATCTATTTTTCACATCATGCCGCCACAGATATACTGCCAGCCTTGTCTTCTAATTATAATTAGATTTTGGATAGTATAGAATACCAATATAATAAGACTAGTTGTGGGTACCCATTTCCAATACACATTTTCACCTGTAACCTTTAGCACAAGGGACGTCACATGCATATTAAATATGAAGCTCCCAAATTTATGTGAAATTATTTCTTTATGGGGTAGCGTGTTTTAGCATATTGCACAAGAGAATGTTTATCTTTCTTCCCATGCCTACCCCTTTTCCTTGGCCCCTGCCCGAGATCTCGGAGCATGACTCCTAAAACTGCTCAGGCTGACCCCGCCTGCAGGAAAACAGCTGGAATTTTCGACCCCTTTTTGCTTTTTGTAAGGGAGCAATAAAACCTATTGAAGCCATTTGTAATGGAGTGTAGCACTGCATCACATTCCCTGCATAGCATTCAGGTAGCACATTCGGGTTTTCAGCAGTCCCTCGTCATAGAGGAGTTGCATACATTCTTCCTCATTATAGCACAAAGGCGCTAAATCTACTATGCTAATGAAGTGAGTCATGGCACTCTCACAACTTGCTTCTAACAAGTTCACTAGCATACTGCCGGGTCCTGCTAAAACATTCAAATTTCAGATTCGCAACAAATTAATGGAGAAATAATGTTGTTGGCAGTGCTGAAATAACACTGCAATAACACAGCAACTTTGGCAACTTTCGTAAGAATTCGTGCACACTCCTGAGTGGGACTTAGACGAAATTCTCACGAAGTTCTCAGGGACACTTTCTAAAGAATATCCAGGTGTTCTAAGTCAGCAGCGGAAGAGAACAAACGTGTCTTGTGACAGCGCTCATAAGGGAGAGGAAGAAGGCAACATGGAACATGGCAGCCGGGGAAACAACCGATAATGCGATAAGAGAATTGATTGAATTGGAAAGATTATTAATAAGAAACACAGGTACAGAAATGGTTGATAGAGAAGAAGAGGTTCATAGAAATGTGGAGGAAGTTAAGAAGGAGATGATAAACATGAAGAAGAGTGGAAGAAATGTAAGATAAGAACAGGTGGTACAATCTAGTAATTATGGGAATTGAAAGAACAGGAAGGGATGCAAGAAGAGACTTACGAGAACTCTTAGGAAGAAGATTAGGAATGGAAGTAAGATGCTACGAAATTTGTGAAGCATTCAGATTCAGCAACAGAAGAGGGAGAAGAAATATCTTAGTGAAATTCATTAGCATGCAATTGTCCTTAGATGTAATAAAACAAGCCAAAAAACTGAGAGGGACAGACATTTACATCAACAGGGATTTAACTTGTAAGCAAAGAGAAATACTGAGAAGATTAATAAAACAAAGAAGATTGGCACATAAGCAAGGAAAAATGGCATACTTTAGAAATTTGCAGCTATGGTTCAATGGAAAAATGGCAGAAGGGACAGAGTAAAAGAACGAGGTGGACAAAAAGAAGACAATGAGCTTGGAAAACAAAATTGACACAAAGAGCTTGGTTCAACAAAATACAACACCAACTGAGCAGGTGAATGATCACGAAATGCGAACTCTTCAAAGTGTACAGGCAACACGTGTATTGTGCAGTACAGCACAGGTGATAGAAACAACATTGAGTGAAATAAGGAAAAATTGAAGCTATTAACAGTGAAGCAACAAGATTCTAAAGTAAGAACAAATTAGAAACTAAAAACTTCACTTATCTTATTGTTTTGGTGCTAACCCTGGGGTTTCAAGCTGTGTCCAGCTCATTCTCAAAGCCATATAAACAAACTCGTTGACAAGCTACAATCTTTTTTTTTTTTTTTTTTTTCCTGAAAAACAATTACTCTTATTCAATTTTTATTTACCAATCTCTAAAAACAAAAATTTATAAATACAATCTATAGATGGTAATTCGAAGTTAATGATACGGTTCCTGTTTTTTAAAATAAAAATTTTTTCCCAAACCATTAAATCTATTGGATTAATTGTTTTAATAATTTAACTTCGGGATTAATTTCATGATTAAATGACCAAAAATGATCTGCCACAGCTGATTTATCACTTTGTTTATATTTAATATTTCTAAAATGTTCTTTTATTCTGGTTTCTAGATGACGTTTAGTTTTACCAATATAAACTTTATCACAATCTAAACAGCTAAATTGATAAATGCCAGATTTTTTATAATTTGGTATTTTATCTTTTTTTGAAAAATTAAGTAAATTTTGTATATTAAATTTATTTTGAGGGACCAAATTTATTCCATATTCTTTAAAAATCCTTGTAAATTTTTTATTAGCCCATGGATGGTAAGTAAACTTTTTAAAAATACAATTATCTTTTATTTTTTTAAGGGTTGAAACTTCTTTAACAGCTTTTTGATACTTAAACTCCTCTATCCTTTTATGTATAAAATCTGTATTAAAACCATTAATTAATTAATAAAACTCTCAACGAATTGAAAATGATACCTAAAAAAGAAAAAAGTATTTTAAAAGTCAATAATCCTGTTTTACCTAGGTTGTATGCACTTCCAAAAATACATAAACCAGGAAATAAAATGAGACCCATTATAAACTCTATAAATTCACCTACATATAATTTAGCTAAATGGTTAACTAAAAAAATTAGTACTTTTGAAACATTTGAGAGTTTAAGTATTAAAAATTCTTTTGAACTAGTAAAAAAGATTAATAACCTAGTATTGTCTGATAATGATAAACTCGTTTCTTTTGATGTTATTGCTTTATTTCCTAGCATTCCTAGAAAAAAGCTTTTGATTTTTTTTAAAAAAATTGGTTAAATTCTTTAGAATTAGACAATGACTTAATAGATGATTTTGTAAAACTTACAAATCTTTGTTTAGATCAAAATTTCTTTAGTTTTAATGGTAATTTTTTTCAACAAACTTCTGGCTTGGCAATGGGTAGTCCACTTTCGCCATTTCTTGCTAATCTTTTCATGAGTTTTTTTGAAACTCAAATTACAAAATCATTCCCTCTAATTTTTAAAATATGGTATAGATATGTGGATGACATTTTTGTTGTTGTCCCTAAAAACAGATAAATGATGCTTTAAAACTTTTAAATTTACAAGATAAAGCTATACAATTCACTTTGGAAACTGAGAATAATGGATTCCTTTCATTTCTGGACTTAAAAATTAAAAGACATAACAATAAATTGAAATTTGGTATTTACAGAAAATATACTCATACTGATAATTACATAAAATATAAAAGTTTTAATCCTTTTACACATAAATTTGCTGTTTTTAATAGTTTAATTTATAGGTTAATAAATATACCCCTTAATAAAGATGAATTTGACATAGAATATAAACACATTATTAACACTGCGGTAATTAATGGTTTTAATACAGATTTTATACATAAAAGGATAGAGGAATTTAAGTATCAAAAAGCTGTCAAAGAAGTTTCAACCCTTAAAAAAATAAAAGATAATTATATTTTTAAAAAGTTTACTAACCATCCATGGGCTAATAAAAAATTTACAAGGATTTTTAAAGAATATGGAATAAATTTGGTCCCTCAAAATAAATTTAATATACAAAATTTACTTAATTTTTCAAAAAAAGATAAAATACCAAATTATAAAAAATCTGGCATTTATCAATTTAGCTGTTTAGATTGTGATAAGCTTTATATTGGTAAAACTAAACGTCATCTAGAAACCAGAATAAAAGAACATTTTAGAAATATTAAATATAAACAAAGTGATAAATCAGCTGTGGCAGATCATTTTTGGTCATTTAATCATGAAATTAATTCAGAAGTTAAATTGTTAAAACAATTAAGTAATCCAATAGATTTAATGGTTTGGAAAAAATTTTTATTTTAAAAAACAGGAACCGTGCCATGAATTTCGAATTACCATCTATAGATTGTATTTATAAATTTTTGTTTTCAGAGATTGGTAAATAAAAATTGAATAAGAGTAATTGTTCTTCAGAAAAAATAAAAGATTGTAGCTTGGCAACGAGGTTGTTTATATGGCTTTGAGAATGAGCTGGACACAGCTTGAAACCCCAGGGTTAGCACCAAAACAATAAGTGAAGTTTTTAGTTTCTAATTTGTTCTTACTTTAGATCATTCAGTGAAGCTCCAGCTGAGATAGGAAGTGATGGAAAGGAGGAGGAGAAGAAGAAGAAAAGGTTGAAAGGAGTGAATTAATAAGTGAGTTTATTAGGGTATGGAATAGTGAGTGCAAGGGGCCAATTCCAAAGAAAATTTAAAAAAATATGTGCGAAGAAGATGACATAGCAGTGAATGTGTATAAGCGGGAAGGCTAGAAAACGGGTGTTAAGCATGGTTGTGAAAAGGGAGGAGATCAGAAAGGTAGCTATCATGTGTGTAAAGACAAGAACAAACAAGCAACAGATACACCTCCCCGTGTGACAAGACAGAGCAAATAGTTTTGAAGCTGGTAGTTAGGAGTTACAGAAGAAGGGAAGATTGGTTAAGTCAGTTTAACTATGCATTGGTAAAAGTGAAACCAAGGAAGTGTACATGAAATAGGGTACAAGGGGTGTTAAAGAAAATAAGGGGGGATTTAGTACAAATAGAAATGAAAAAGAAAGACTATTAATAAAGAACAGATAAATGCAAAATGTTTAAATAAAGAATAATAATATGAGAATGTTTTAAACACGTCCAGTGATAAATGCAGTTGTATGTGTTGCAAAGAGCTGTCCAAGATAAAAGGGCTAGGGCCCAATTCAAGGATAGCTCAAAATGTATAAGATTAGAACAAAATAAATATCAATATTAACATCAATGTACGTAGGTATGTAGAACCCACCTGGTTAGTCCAGGGAATGGGAAGAAGAGGCTATGTATTATATTACATCGCAAGAAAAATGAAGCTTAAAAATTGCAGGAAGCCACAGCATGATTACTGAGATTCTAATAGATTTAGAATGGTAACAAACTGGATTTAAGAAGTAATACACCCTCAAAAAAAAAAAAAAAAAAAAAAAAAAAAAAAAAAAAAAAAAAGGAAAGGCAGAAATAAGAACAAGGAGAATCATATGCAAACAAAAGAGGATAATTCGTTCTAGAAAAATAAATGCAAACAATGACTGTCAAGAGCCTTGTAAGTTTAACTGCAGTACTCAACTAAGTAGCAATGAAAGAGAATTTGTCATAATATATGTTAACTACTAATGAGGAATGACTTTTCATTTTAAATTCAACAAAGCATTGTTTGGCCAAGCAATGATAAGGTGGAGCTTTACGGCAAACCTATTCTTTTTCTTATTTTTTAACAGTATGCAATTCAGGAATCAGACTTTGCAAAAAGTTCTCCTTAGGAGTAGTATTTCACAGAAACCTGTACTGTATACTGTCCATAGTAGAAAAATAGTGAGACTACCTACCAGTGCCATATGTGAGGTAAAGTTGTTAATAACCTTAGAAAACTTCAGAACTTGAAACCTTGATGTTAACACATCCATTCATTTCCTACTTTCAAGTCACATCACTGCATAGCTAATACATGCAGACATTACCCTAATTCTTTTTTAAGTATTGCAAAACTGTTTTACCCGTATAGGGAAACGTGTAAAAAGATCAAACTTCACTTGTAAATGTTTGAGTTTGATTTATTTTATTTTTTGTTATTTTTAGTCACTTTTTTACACTCATCCTTAGTTTAAAATGTTGAAAATGCTGTAACAGGGATGAGGTTATTTGCCCTCATCCCAGGAGTTGGATGACTGAAGCTTTCTGCCTGTGGCCCCCTCTCTCTACTGTGATGGTCCTGGCACCACTGGTGTTAGGAACACAAATTTTAACACTTCATTCAATGCTGAGATTTCAAAATTTATTTTGATAATGTGTATTTTTCCCCAAATATTCAATTCTATTGATGAAGTAAGTGATTTTAACAATATTATATTTTGGCCAATATTGTGGTTTTCTAATTAAAAAATGTGACACAATGGACTTCTACATTTTAGTTTTGTGTTTCTCTGGTGTTCCCTTAGTCTGATTTCCAAGTTTCTTTTTGTCTTGCCTTTGTAGTAAAGGTGAGTGTAAAAAGTGTTGCTCAAAAAATAAAAAATAATTGAACTCAAACTGGAATAATACTTCACTGTTAATAGAGCTGCTGTTTTTAATATTGTCTTGTGAACTTGTATCGACAAATATTTGTTAAAGGATTCAGTCTAGGTTTTCACAAGCTTGAAAATGACATATGATATCTGGGAACTCTACGGATTGGCTCAGAAACAAAGCAGTACAAGAAATGGAGTAGGATTTTAAGAAGCATGCAAATAATAAAGAGTGCTATTGAGAAGTGAAAGAGGGAAGTTTAAGAAACAGGCCATTCCAGTGTTAGTGTATGACTTTCAAAATATTAATATTTTAAGCACTGAGATCAGTTAATTTTATTACAGAAGATATTTTCCTACATATTTTTACAGGATATTTTACTACAACAAAAATGGTATACTGTACAGTATGGAATAAAGGACAATCTGGCAGAATAGGGTGTGATCTTGCCAGTGTCTTTGATACGCTACTAGATAAAATTGCTTTTCTAAATCACTTCAATGATTTCACCATCTATGTGGCACATATGTTCCCCAAAACAGAGATCAATTAATTTCAAATGCAAACCTTCAGTTTCTGAAGGAAAGTCCGAGAATGAATTCTGCAACTATGAAATATTCTGTACTTGGCCATTGCAGTGCATCTGTTTTCATCTGAGGATCTAGTGCACTTAATGAAACGATAAATAATGACATTGGGTTATTCAACAATATACAAAAAGGGACCGGTGACCTTGGATACGGCAAGTAACTGTGTGTACATGACAATAAACAGTGCTGCCGGCAAAACATAAAGGAGGTCCAAGACTACAGGGCAAATAGTGACTGTATATGTGATCAAACAGCGTGATAACATCATAGTGTTTAGAAGCTTCTTGCTTTCTACTGACTCATTGTGCACGTGCACAGGGAAAGAACTCAAAGGAGGTTACATCATGCCGGCTCCAGCATGAATAGGACAGACAGCAGTTCAGCCAGTTTTTAGTGTCAGTTTGAGTGAGTGTCAGAGTAGTTTTAAGTCGTTGTGTACAGTTAGGTTTAGTTACAAGAGTGAATCGGCCAGCCTGTCAGCAAGTATGTAACGTAATAGTAAAGATATAAGAGACAGTGAAACTGGAGAAAGACATTGAAAGACTGAGTCATCTGAGAGTGCCATCTTTGTTACAATCAGAACTTCTAGGATAACTTGATTTAATAAGTCAGACTGCGAGGACTTCCTTACTACTAAGCTAATAATATATAATCATTCACAAAAACAACTGACATAAAATTCTGCCATACACTATATGAAATAAAATATGTTGACTCTCCATCCAAATGAAGTGATTCCTGTTCATATATAATATTTGGAATAAAAAAGTACAAATTCAGTACCAAACATAACTAAGGTTGTTCCAAAGGCAACAAGAAAGAATAAAGAAGTGTCCAATTTAGAAAAGAAGTTTTTAAAAGGAATCTTAAAGTACATCCCTGAATAAGATAGTATTACGCTTCAAACTTGATCGGAAAGGGTGCCCACTGGAATGAGTTTGTATTATTTCTTTCAAAATCATATTAAAAATATGGAAAGATACTCTTCGTATTCCAAACCAGAATGTGTAAAAAGATATTAATACACAGTTATGTATTAGTGAATCTTGCAGATGAGCCAATAGAACTGCATTTTGATTTATGATCAATAAGTAATAGAGATAAACAGTTGTATTTTTTAGCACATTTTAGATTGTTTTATGCTTTTTGGTGTTACTTTTAATGGTTTTCAGTTGATTTTGGTGGAATTTGTATTATGTGCCATTATAAAAGTCTGGCTGTATTAAGGTGGAATCTACCCCAAAGTAGAATTTTAAATTGCTTCATTAAGAAGCTAATTTTAAATACAGGCACTTCATGTATACACAGTTATGAAAACAAGAACTTCACTTACTTTTATATAAGCACAGTGTATCAGGAATTACATTTCTACTTGTGCATTAAATTTACAGATCTATTAGTCACCCAATACTATGCAATGTATTCTTCATACATCTTAACACTTTAACAACTGTATCACTGAGTGACACCTCAAACTTTGTATGATAGCAGAGTCATGAGTTCCAAACATCTTTCAGCTGTTAGTGTTGATAGATTTTAGAAACATTAGATGCACAAAGTAATTGCATTCTAGAAGTAGCAGTGGATGCTCTCCTCTCAAGATCTTCATTCTCAGCATTTGGCAGAATGTTCTTAGGATTCAGACTTGTTCAGCATTGTGAACATAAGCTTTGAAGAATTGAATCTTAGTTCTGAGAGTTTACTTGATGCCTATTAGCATCGGAAAATGCTTAGCTTCTGCTTGAAGCAACTAGTTGCCTAAATTCTCTAAAAGTTTCCTTTAAAAATACCTTGGCTGATCAACCTACAATTTGGTTCCAAGTTGTTTGCCTTGAGTATAAATCAGCAGTAAACTAGCTTGGATCCCTCAAGATGCTGTACACATTTCACGAGCACATTCCTTAACAATCACTGTTCAACTTTAATAGTGTTACTGTAACACTGTGAAAGTGAACTTATTTGCCCAATTCATGCAGTTGTAATTCCTTTCTTTTTATCACTCCAAATAATCTACAAAATAATGTATCATCTGAAGCCATGAATTGTAGCAACTCAAGAGGAAATAGTTTAGGCTGTTTTGCTTACCGTGCAAAAACTGTACTGTTTTCTCTTGTATTCAAAAACGCTCTCTTCAAGCTAGGCACAACTTTAAGTTTCTCCACTTCTGCCTCAAACTTCCAAGCTCTTTCAGAAGCACTTGCCAACAGTTTTGGCATTCTCTGTTTGTGAAAAACAAATGCTACAGTTAATTTGTACAATTAACATGAACCCCTCTTCATAGAACAATAATTTGTGTGCATAAAAAACATTCAAAAATAAAGAAATATGAAAAAGCATAAAAATAAGTGAAAGGCATATGTGGAGGGGAATCTGGATTGAATGTACATTTCACAGTAAAGTAATTCCAGGGAAGAACCCATCATGATTGCATTGCTGGAGCTAGTGATTCACCACATGACAAAGTTGCCTTCACTACGGTTGCAGTGATTGTGGCAGTAGTATTTATTTATTCTAAGCTATATTATACAGAGGAATAAGACACCCTTCCTCACACAGTGATGCTTCAAAATATCTAGGATTGAATGAATACAATCTAAAAAAAAATACATTTATGATGCAAAGAGACACTCTAAAGATATTTATTGGACTGGGCAGAATGGTCTTAAAGTGCATAGATTCATTGTTGCTTTACAAGTTCATTTTCCTCTCTTGAGATCACCCTAAATGAGCAATTTCCTTCATTAAAAGTTTATAATATTGAAATAAACCAAAAGAATTGAATTTTCCTGTTTTTTTACTTTCTCTACTACGTATAGTAAAGTAGAGGAAGTATTGTATTCCAGCCCAAAAATTTGATGTCAAGATTTTATCGCAAATATATGTTTTGAGACCCCCTGAATCCTCCCCAAAAAGCACTTTTAGAAAAAAGTCCATGTGTGTGTCTGTGTCAGTCTGTGGACAGTGTAACTCAAAAACGAAAAGTTGTTTAAAAACCAAAGTTGGTATTTAAGTTTAATGTCTTTCAGGGATGCGACATGAAGTTTTTGAAGAAAATTGCTTCACCTTAAACTACCCTTTACATGGAAACTTTTTTGGAAATTTTGATGTTCTTGAAAATAGCTCTAACAATTTTGATTAAAATGCCATATGTTTGAGATTTTTATGTCAAATGAAATGTGTATCTTGAATTTTCTGGCTATAGCCCCTGCAGTCGCATTTACTCTAGATGACTTTTGAATAACTGGTAAATCCTAAGACATAGACCAAATCTTAGCAGACAAAAAATGTAGATCTCGCTAAAATACACAATTTGTCTAAATAAATTTTTTTGTAGAGTGAACCATTACAGAGATATGCCTTGTTATTTGTATGAGTTTTGATGAACTTATACTTCTGTCAAATGGAACATCATTAGTCAATTTTTTATAAGTTAACCATGCAAAGAGAATGAAATTTTAAAGTTTTAAAAGATTTGACTATCGCCCAATGTCTATTGTATTCCCGTATTTCCCTTGTACCTACAAGGAAATAATCAATCAGATAATTTCTGCAAATGTTTATCTCAACTAACACGAAGAAAACAATGTCTTCTATATTATAGAAATAAGTGTTTGTAAGAAAGTTAGTACAAGAATGAAGAAAGTCATGCGAGTGCAACACATCAGATTTTTTGTTTTTATCTTCTAAATATCCTATGTTTGACAGCTGCCTGCAATGGGTCATGATTGGGAATTAGCAACATTTTCTGTAGCATACTGCTCCTTGGATGACCAGTGAGTCTAGGAGCTTCTTGACCTTTAAAGAATTATTCATGCTTCTTATACGCATCAGCCTCAGAAAGTATATCCTTTCTAAATTGTGCTTGCAATGTAAACCAAATATGCCATTTTAAGATGTTCCAGTGTTCAAACTTAAACTTTATACTTGCATAAAAGATATGTACAAGTAAAGGACTTGCATAGACTGCAGGTAATAAAATGTACTGTTACAAAGTCAAGCTTAAAAAAAGACAGTAGTGCAGAGCTGAAAATAGCAGGGATAAAGTATAAGAACAACATCTAGATTATTTTAATCTAACACTAAGTGATTACTTGAGTACCTATGAAAGTGGTTTTGGTTGCATGGATTAACGTACAGTACATTTGCTACAAAACTTGGCCAGCAGGTGCACGGCCCATCTCCCGTACACATACTGCGTGACTGACTGGCAGCCGCATGGCCCATCTCCTGGTCACACATGCATACACCCAGTGGCGTGCGGTGGTCACAACATTTACCACAGCGGTATAGGCTACAACACTGAAAAATAATCCTATATTTTAAAATAAATAATCCTTATTCTAAAATGGTCAGGTTACAAATAATAGAGGTATTTATCCTAAATACTTTTCTGATATTTACCATACGCTTAGCACATTATAGCCCATATAAAAATGGTCTCTTTTGAATATTGTCTATTTCATAGTCACTCGCATTCATTTTCAATGAATTCACCTGTCACATTTACTAGATGCTTTAACAGAAACACATATAAAACAATGCACTCTTCACCTTTTAGTTTCCGCAGGGCGCAAATGAACTTTCAAACTCGTGACAACACTATATAGTCTGATCTGATCTGCATGATCTAACCAATCAAATTCACACTTGCCTCTGCTGTTGGCTGGCAGCCGTGGCTACGCTAGTAGGACTCTATACAGAATACACATGCGTCATTACAGCTCTCGTAGGCTAGCTGGTATGCAGAGGGAGTATTCCTTTGGAACAAGACAAGTCGCCAAGAGCAACAGCTGGCTAATGGCAGGGCAGGAGTTTGAACCTTAAGTACTGTAACGTTTAAGTTCGATGTGCGTATTTGATTGAGATATGAAGAAACTATTTTAATTTCGAACGTGTGAATAAATCAGTTACCCCAGCAGCACTGGGGTAGCTGGGGTTGAATGCACGCCACTGCATGCACCCCAGATCATATTAAGTTACCAGAATAAACACAAAACATGCCTTATCACAGAGGTGGAAATGCTGTCCATCAGCAACAATGCATCTATGACATCTTCTAAGGAAATTTTCATTCACCATATTAGTTCAGCTTCCATTAAATTTGATTTCTCTCCTGATATTTTGTTTTAATTTTGTCTTGTGCAAGAATTGACCCCTTCTCGCTGAATTTATTTACAAGTAAACAAACTGTCTCTCTTCCCTGAACACTCTTAGATTGCAGTATATAGTATAACAAAGAATGTTTATATACGATACGTATGCTCTTATGTTATATTTTAGGGAAGTTGTAAGGCAATTTTAAACTAAATTTCCTGGCATACATGTTCTGAGTAGAGACACCATTCGCTTGCTTGTAAATAAATTCAACAAAATGGGATCAATTCATGATAGGAAAAGAAAAGTAAAACTGCATGTGCTTAGTCAAAATCAGGGAAAGGTTAGAGTGATCATCTCTTAAATCTCTTAGGCATCTTGCACAAGACAAAATTAAATCAAAATATCAGGAGTGAAATTAACACTATAATGGAAGCTGAACTAATGTGTGAATGAAAATTTTCTCAGAAGATGCCATTGATGTATTGTTGTAGATGGACAGCATTTCTAACATGTGCTGTGATAAGGCATGTTTTGTGTTTATTCTGATAGTTGCTAATGTGATTTGACATTTGATTTGAAGGCACGCATGTGTGACGGAGATGGGCTGTGTCTCTGCTGGCCAAGTTTTGTAGTAAAGTACTGTAGAAGCCTAATAGCTGACTTTTATTAGCTTCGTATTAAATTTGCAATTCTCATTAAAATGTAAAATGACAAATGAAATAAGTTCTCTATACATTATCAGAATTTAAAGTAAGAAAAGGGATGAATGAATTGTAGTTAAGTTAAACTACAGATCTAGTCTGTGTTGCACAGGTTATTAAAGCTCATTAAATACAGGTATAGAATAACCTACATATCTAATGGCTTCATTGCCAGATGCAAGGCACTAGAAAACAACATATCTAAGTCCATATTTTGTGTAGCTTAAATTGCATTAAGAAACATTTGCTGTATGTTTTTAGCCTTTAACACTTAAATGCACATTGCACTTTATGTATACTTTTTACTTTGCATAAGCTCATATAGCTTTTGTGTGTGATTAAACTTTGCATAATTAATTTCAAAGTAGTCTTCCCCCCACTCTGAGTATACTTAGGAATAATCATGGAAGTAGCAACAATATACCTTAGAGATTTCATTAATCTTAACCTCAAATATTGCAACTGGTCCCTCCATACTTCCAAAACAGTAACCTTAAATTTTGGAAGCATTAGCAAATCTCAACCCATTAATTGTTAGATCTGTAATGACTTATGGTTGCACTTTCGTACTTGCAATGCATGTAACAAGAATATATATGGATATTGTATACAGAGGAAAACTTCAAAGTTAAATTTCATGCAGATACATACTAAAGGTTGAATGTATTCTAGAACACTGGAATCAGAAGTGTTCATTTGACACATTTTATTTTAGTGCACTCAGAACAGAATGTAGAAGCAGTTAGATCAGAATTGCACTATTGAGAGTTAATTTAGGTAATCATGTTTTGGTACAGAAAGACAGAATTGAGCTAATTCATGCTACTTTCAAATCACTAAGTCATTCCTAATTATTAATAGAAGCCTAAAAGTTTCCTTAAACAACATTATTGAAATTGATTTCTAGGTTTCTCTCCAGCAGGAATTGCAGTTAAGTACTAGAGTTCTGTTTTTAAAAGTTGAACCAGTTTTATGGAATATAAAATTATATTGCATCAGCTAGTTTTTACACATAATTGAAACTGATATATATGTAAATTATTTACAAAATCAGGGCTTATTCTATTCCTGCTGTTTTATCATTATATGTAATTATGACAACAGAAAGCTGCAAATTAAAAGCTTTTACCACTTCTGCAAATCATGTATTTGATATTGTGCAAAACACATTGATTTATTAATAATAAAAAGAGCTTTAAATTGCTGCACATCATGTAAAAATTAATTACTTTAATTGTTGGATTTTATTAAATTTTGTATATTATAAATTTGTTTAAACAACATGCATGTACAGCTTTTATTTAAGTTAATATTTTATTGTATGAAATATGACATTTCTTAATTTTTTGGTGATTGTTATTTTTGCTTCCTAAAGGCCTTGGAAGTGGCTGATGTAAGTAGACACTGTTGGCCTTCACAGCTTGAACATCTAGATTTGAATCCATAGTAGCAATAGAACTTTTTCTGCTTATTTATTGAGTAAATTCCATGCTTGTTGATAATGGTATCCAGTTTGAATTGCACCTGTTCATTGTGCATGTTCTTTAAGCATGTGAATTGCAGACAGCTTAGCATTACTCATCTTATTTAGCAGGACTCTTAGTGTTGAAACAGCATGAGTGCATTCTAGTGGAGACAAAGATCTCTACTAAAAGCCAGGATGAACATAATACACAAATTGCATGTGCATTAAATGCTTTCTTAAATGAATTAAACACAGCATTTGAGCTTTCAACTTGTACTCCCTATGATGCTAAAAAATTTATGCAGAGAGATTAACGAGATGAATATCTAGTATTGCAGGATACAATATTGAGGAATGCAAAGATAAAAATAAGAGAACTTCAACTAGGAACAAATTTGCAAGACTTTCCTTACTTGATTTGGTAATAGAAACCAGAGCAAAACAATACTAAAAATCCGATGCATTCGCACAACTCTTTCTGCCATTGACAGATTCATATTTTCTGTATTCATAATGTAACATGCAAGTACTGTTCATATAAAAAATGCTTCTTCTATTCAATCTTTAAACATATTTTTGCCCAGGAATTGTTTCTAAGTAAGGTGGTCACAACATGTTTACACATTATTTGTTCATAGTAAGAAGCGCTTGTGATGGAAAGAGAGGAGGAGCAGGAATCTTGCACATTTCTTCAGACGAAAAGGTGTAAAGTTGCAGCGTGAAATATTTTTACTTTCTCTGCTGTGTACAGTGAGTAGAAGTATTGTTTTCTTCTTCTGATTACCCTCCCCATTTGGAGGACTTGCACCTCGTAGGCCTCAGAGGCCTGTTGGGAGCAGACTTGGAAGCGAGTGGTCAGCCCAGCACCAGGAATGAGAGTGAGGAAGTGGATATGAAATGGATGATTGGAAAGGTGATGATGAAACAATTGGTGGAATGAGTGTCAGGGGAAACTGGAGGACCCGGGGAAAACCTGCCCAGATGCCACTTTGTCCACGAATACCACATGCAGGTTCCTGGAATCGAACCCAGGCCACCGTGGTGATAGACAAACAGTCTAACCACTAAACCAGAGCACTGCAGAAGTGTTGTATTCCACCCAAAAGTTAGATAAATTTTCTGTGCAAATACATATTTTGAGACTTCCTATATCCCCCCCCCCCCCCAAAAAAAAAGCATTTTTAGAAAGTTGTTTGCATGTGTGCGTGTATGCATGTGAATGAGAGTACAGCATAGCTCGAAAACAAAAAGTTGTAAATATCAAACTTGACATTTAAGTTCAGCACCTTCCAAGGATGCATCACAGATTTTCAACAAAATTCCCCACCCCAGAATATGCCCTATGTGGAACATTTTTCGGAAATTGAGTTTCTCAAAAATGGCCCTAATGATTTTGATTAAAACACAGTATGTTTAAAATACATTTATTGCAAATGAAATGTATACCTTGAATTTTCTGGGAATGTCCTCAAAGTCCTCTTCATTCTGGATGATTTTTGCATAACTAGTAAATCTTAAAAGATAGACAAAATCTTAGCACACACAAAATGTGGATCTGCTTAAAACACAAAATTTGTCCCTTTTTTGTGGAGTACACCTATTTTGAGATATTCTTTATTTGTTTGAATTTTCCAGTACTTATATTTTTCTTAAATGGAGAGTAGTCATTCATTTTGATATCTTGTCAGCAAAGATATTGAAATGTCAAAGCCATCGGCCCATCACAAAGCAGCCAGATCTTAAAATATTTGACCATCACTTAAGCCTACTGCATTTTTCCTCTCATTGTACTTGCAAGAAAATGCAGTAAAATCATTTCTACAACTGTCTATCTTGATTAATATGAAGAAGATAGAAGAAAAGTATTTTTAAGAATAGGTTGAACAAAAGCGAGTAGAAGTAGTCATGTGAGACCACACATTAGAGTTTTGACAATGGCTAACACTACAAAATAATTTGATGCAAGTTATGTATTTTAAAAAGCTCTACATTTTTTCCATATTCATTGTAGGTATCCTGAACAAGACTGGCCATATCTTTACTGGTGGTTTGCAAATGCCCAATCAAAGTGGAGGTGGTGCTGCATTCAACTGCTTTCACTTCACAAATTTTTTGATTATGGCATTTCAGTTGAGAAATCAAAGCTGTATATTCAGCTATTCAAAACCATTTCACATTTCCAAATTTCAAAGAGTAGTTGTGTTCTGCAATTCTAGAACAGCTATTTCTGCCATAACAAAAAAATCTTCTCACATAAAGGCACAAAAATTACAGATTGCTGCAAAATGTCACTTGACTAAAACAAGAAGTGCATCACATTATGGCTTAATTGATAACAAATTAACATTTTCAAGAAATTTCAAAAAATAAAAGATACAAGGGTCTAAATGAACTGACTACTTATCGCCAAATATCCCCAGAAGAATGCAGTAGGTAGCATCTTTCCAAATGATCACAGAACATGATTGTTGAAGCACTTGCACAGAATTGGAATTTTTAATTCCTCAATTTGTCTTTGTGTTACCTTTAAGAAGAGATGGACCAGTATTATTTTAAGCAGTGTCCAAGTTTTTCTTCAGCACTTTCTCTATGTGAAAAATATTAGAGAGCAGGACAGTTAATGACTTCATTGCCAAACACCCCATGAGATAAGAACTTTTTTCCTCTAGTAAAGTTTTACTTATATTTTTAAAGGGAAGTTCTCAGAATGTTCGCAGAGAATTCAAGGACTACTGTTATTTTTTATGTCAGTATTTAAACAGATTGTTTAACAAAAAATTGAGGTATTTTCTTGGAAAATCTTTGTCACACCCTTCCAAGATGGTAGACTTAGATATTAATTTGGTACTTGAAACATTTATTTTTGAGTTATGCCATTCACTCACACACATACACTCTCCCACACCACAAGAGATAGCAAAATGTGTTTCCTTGAAATTTCAACATTGCATTTTTAAGTGGAGTACAATAGAGGATGTAACCACAAGTGCACTGCAAAATGTGTTTCCTTGAAATTTCAACATTGCATTTTTAAGTGGAATACAATAGAGGACGTAACCACAAGTGCACAGATTATCAAATGGAAATAGGCAGGACATGCGATAAGAATGCAGCAAGGTAGATGGGCATAAGCCACAACAATATGGGACCCAAGAAGAGGGAAACGAAGCAGGGGGCACCCAAGACAGAGATGATCCAAAGAGTTCAAAGAAATGTTTGGTATACAGTGGACTCAAGTAGCCAGAGATAGACTTCAATGGAAGCAGACACTAACAACTCGAAAACAAAAGTGAATAGAAAATACAGCTATGGTGATAGAGTGGAACAGTTAGTAATGACATAGATATATAACTTAACTACTTCTAGTATAAGTATATATCTATATTAGA
Organism: Tenodera sinensis; assembly: GCA_030765045.1. Classification (NCBI taxonomy): domain Eukaryota; kingdom Metazoa; phylum Arthropoda; class Insecta; order Mantodea; family Mantidae; genus Tenodera; species Tenodera sinensis. The sequence goes on from CM060961.1 coordinate 84,540,648, forward strand.
TAGGACATCAAAATGTGAATGTGACAAAATGCATACAAACTGTGAAGTGACTGAATAATGAAACATGACGAAATTAACAAAGTTTAAAGATATAGGACAGCAATTAAATATAGATATTGTAGAGGATAAATTTAAACAGTATGCAAAGAGAGACAAGTAGACCTATAAGCAATAGGAAGGCTAAGAACAACCATAAATGGAATAACCAGTTCAACAAAGAGCAGGTGGCTCCCAGGGATGAGCTCACCCTATGAGCAATACCGAGCTAGCCAAGCTGAAAGGCAGGAGGCTCTTGCCCTTAAGGGATGTGATGGGGCTTCTGTATACAGTACTTCTTATCTAATGCATGAGGTATGAGGGTGACTGAAAATTTTGAGATACACCAAGAATACCTAATTTTCTTTTAAATTATTCTGGTTATTGTACTTTTTCAAAGTACTCAACACCATACTTATACACTTTTGCATTCATTGAAACCACTTCTGGAAGCATTCCTGTCTGCATTTTTTTTTAATGCCTGCAAGCTTGTAGGTGGTAATGGTACCTTCAGGGGTTGAAAATCTCTTTCTATGCATGCAATCTTTTACTGTTGGGAGCAGGAAAACATTACATGGGCCCAGGTCAGGTCCGTATGGTGAATGAATCATAACTTTGACCTCTGTAGAACCCAGGAACTGAAAAGATGTTGGCTGTTTGTGAATACATGAAGTCGTGATGCAGAAGGATTTCTCGCAGTCCTATGCTTGGCTGCCATTCTTGAAGCTTGGTAAAAACTCTTGGCAAGCAAACTGTGGTGTACCAAGTGCTCCTCCAGAGGAATGGTTGCCACAAAACCATCCTTGCCATCATTTTCTTGTGGACACTTCGGTAACATTTCATTTTTGTCAGTGGATTGTCATCTGGAAAGATCTACACTAATGACTGCCACTTCATCTCCAGATCAAACTAATAAATCCAAGTTTCATCACCTGTGACAATATCTGAAACCCGCCCTGAGGCTCCTGCTTCGATTCTTGTCAGCATTTTCTCATACCATTCAACACAGGCATGTTTTTGTTCTGTACATTATGAGGCACTCATTGGGATGTCGCCTCGTGGAGGATTTTCAAAGCTGTGGCGAACCAATCTGCAATGTTGCCTCAGTTTCTTCAAATGTTACGTAATTATTTTCATGAAGCATTTTTCTCAATGCTGCAATGTTTTCCCTAGTCTTTGCTGTTGCTGGACATGCACTTCTCTCATCTTTCAAAGATGTTGGGCACCTTTTAAATTCCTGAAGGCATCGTAAAACTGTGGCATGGCAAGGAGTGATGTCCCCAAAAGCCTGTTGCAAACATTTAAGAGTTTGGCTCTGGTTTAACCCACTTTTAAGATTGCAGAAAAATATTGAGTGAAAACTCTCTTCCCAGCTCCATTGTAGGAACTTACTACCTTTGCACCATGAGTTGTTAATGCTTGAGCTGCTGGAATTACTAGAGTGGAGTAGTCATTACCTGATACCAGTTTATTCACCAAGAATGGGGCTACTCCATCTTGCATTCAATCCAAGTTGAACAACCCTCATTTTCTCACATCTCAAAACTTTTGTAGTGACCCTGGTTTGTTGATGTTAGAGGAAATAAGGACTAAAGTTGTAATTTATAATTAGAGATTGGCAAAATATTGTCACTATGGTGCCAGGCTGCCTGCTATCAAGGCACCAATGTTGGCCCATGGCCACTCAACTACACTGGTCTGGATGCAACTGTCATTCTCCCAGAGAACAATAGCCATCCAGAACAGTAGCCATTGTGTACCGCCATCTTGCTCCTAAAGATTCATTTTGGCAGCACCAAGAAGTGTCTTGTTAGAATGTTCCCGTGATATTCAGGATGATATAAGCACCAACCAATATCCAGCAGACAGTCTAGAAGAGTTCAGTTGATTTGAGATGACAGAATCGACAGTGGAGTTTAGAGTGGATAGTTTTTCAGCAGACAGTTGACAATAAGAGTTCAGTTGAGAGCAGTGGACAGTGTCGAGAGCAGTTCGGTTGTGAGTTGTAATTCAATTCAACGGATCAGCAGTGTTTTGTTCTGAGTGCGAGCAACAGTGTCATAAGTATAATGTTTGTGCTACACAAGCACTTAAATGATAAATTAAGTGTATTTACCAGCAATAGGTGTTCTAATTTGTTACAGTATGGGAAGTTACTAGTTGCTCTCACTTGCTTAAACAATATGCTACTAAAAGCACTAGTTCACAAAAATAAACTCTTCAAGAATGGGTGTGTAATTTTATATCTGATGTCACATAGAAAAATGCTCCATTTCCCAACTCTGACTCCTTGGAAAAGCTGATGCATGTTTTTCCAGATGTTGAGAGTTACTTAAATTCACGGAAAGCTGCCTGAATAGAATACCTCAAAAGCCTGGTTTATTGATAATGAAAATGCTGTAAAAGTAAAAAGTCTGAAATCTTACAAACTATGAATATGAGGGTTTTTGTCAGGTTCATTGAATGAACTGCAAAATGTAAAAATGCTTATTCCCATGATAGCAAACATAGTTTAGAATATGAAATTTCATGTATTGCCTGTCTGTACTTATATACAAGTTATTCAGGAAGTTTATCGGCCAAAGGCAAAAATAAATTATTATTATTATTATTATTATTATTATTATTATTATTATTATTATTATTATTATTATTATTATTATTATTATTATTATTATTATTATTATTATTATTATTATTATTATTATCATCATCATCATCATTATTATTATTATTACTACTATTATTACTATTATTATTGTCATTCTTATTGTTTTATTCTTGTTATTATTGTTGTTATTATTATTGTTATTCTTATTATTCTTATTCTTATTACTATTGTATTATTACTACTATTATGATTATTATTATTATTATTATTATTAAATGATTAATTATTAATTAATTATTATTTTATTATTTTATTGTTGTCATTTATTATTATTTATTTTATTTTTATTATTACTAGCTCCTGTGGTTTAACTATTTTATCCCTACAAAATTTAGACTTAACGTTGGATACTATAAACAACCCAAAATAAATAAAAACACCGGAAAAACACTATGCAAAAGAGCATTGAACTGTCCCAAATACCACATGGAGAAAAGTAAGTTGAGAAAGCTGTGTGGATGCGAAACATATTTCTATATCAATCAGTTAGAAAACCTTGCAAATTTTTTGTAGAAGAGGAAGTAGAGAATGAAGTGTGATTGTGTTTCATAAAAGAAATGCCAGTAAAGATAACCATGTGAGTGTAAAGCATTGCATTTCAATTTTAGACATTGGAAAATTGTAACTATTGTAATTATACCTAGGAGTTATTTCCAGGCTGTTATGTCATGGTCTGCTGGAGTTTAAGATGTTTCATCCACAGTTGCAGCGGACATCTTCAGTGGCATGGTCATAGTCTCCTCAGAGAAGTTAATGTGGCGCCTGAGGTGTGGACTAGTTGCTGAGCTGCTGTATTTACCCCTCAGTGGCCTCTGCTGACTGGTCCGGATGGTGGGCAGCAGGAGGGAGGGAGTGGGCTTCACCCAAGGTGTTGTTTCCTCCTGATTGGTTCACTTGAATTTCTCCTGTTTTGTGCCGTTTTTTGCCTTCAATGGCAGGATACCAGTTGCTGAACTTCTTATTTCTTATTGAAATTGTGGGGATATTTATAAATTTCAATAGCTTCATGTTGTAGCTGGGCATGGCAGTGTATTGTGATGATAGAATGCTCCTGCAGTTCAGTTTACATCAGAACTACACAGCGTAGCATCAACACCAGACTCACTGAACACAAAAGGAGCTGCCGTCTGGGCCAAACAGATAAGTCCTCAGTTGCCCAACATACCATTGAAGCAGAGGGCAAACACATCATTAAGTTCCAGAACACGAGTATTCTATCATCCACAATACACTACCATGCCCGGCTACAATGCGAAGCTATTGAAATTTATAAACATCCCCACAATTTCAGTAAGAAATAAGAAGCTTTGAAACTTAACAGCAACTGGTATCCTGTCATTGAAGGCAAAAAAATGGCACAAAACAGGAGAAATTCAAGTGAACCAATCAGGAGGAAACAACACCTTGGGTGAAGCCCGCCCCATCCCTTATGCTGGCCGCAATCCAGTCCAACCAGCGGAGGCCATTCGAGGGATAAATACAGCAGCTCAGCAGCTAGTCCACACCTCAGGTGCCACATTAACTTCTCTGAGGAGACTATGACCATGCCACTGAAGATGTCCGCTGCAACTGTGGACGAAACGTCTGGGTACGTAAACTCCAGCAGACCACGGCATAACAGCCCAGAAATAATTCCTAGTTATATTGACTCTGGCTGTGAAAGTCTGCGCTCTCTCATTGTATGAGTTGTTTGTAGAGGAGGTAGTAGAGAAAGAAGTGTGATTGTGTTTCGTAAAAGAAGAGTAGAGAAAATTGTGTGAATATAATTTATAAATAATTGTATAAATTTTATGTTGAAAGGGAATATAGAAAGAAATGTGATTGTGTTTCCTATAAGAAAAGTGAGTAAATAAAACCCTGTTAATGTAATATGTGGTACTTCTATATCAGTCATGGAAAATTGTATGAATTGTATGTTGAACGAGTAGGGAAGGATATGTGAATTTGATATGTAAAAGAAAAGCAAATAGAAGAAACCATGTGACTTATGCTGTATAGTAAAATAGATAGAAACTTTCTCCATGAAAAAATACATGTGCTGAGTTCACAGTGATCATAAAAGAGAAGCTTGTAGTAAAAACCATATGAATGTTATTTAGCAAAATCAAGGGCATATAAACCTTCCCTGTGAAAAAATACATATACATGGTGAATTTTACGGTGATTGGTCAAACGATGTTATGTGAAAGAAAAGTGATTCTTAAAAACCACATGAATGATGTATACAGTAAAATGGATAGCATACAAGCGTTCTCCATGAAAAATTACATAGATGTGCCGAATTTCATAGTGATTGGTCCAGTGGTTTGTGCATTACATAAAAGAAAAGTAGTTTAAATCATGTGAATGTTATGTTGTATAGTAAAATGGATAGCACACAAACCTTCTCCATTAAAAGTACATAAATGTGCCAAATTTCATAGTGATCAGTCGAGTGGCTTATAAGCGTATAGAGGACAAACATCCGAAGTGGCAGTTGCCCAACAAGATAACCAATTTCAGTTTTTTTTATTTTTCGGCTGTTCCTTTGGGTTCCTTCAAATGTTCTCTTTTTCTAAAGCATCCAGTGGTGGCTCGTACATTGAACAGATAGCATGCTGCGTGCTCACGCAGTGGTAATGTAAATCTACACACCTGTTTCTGATTATAGTATTAAATCGGCCTGACGATTTTTCATGCTGGCAAACATGTTGATGACCTTGGTGTTGAAATCTTTGTAGATTCTTTTCTACAGAGAGCATGGTGAGTGCCGAGAGTTGGTCCTGCTTCATTGCGTTCCTTAGGAAGCACTTGATCTGCTTTAGTGAAGAGAAGCAATGCTCCAGTTCTGCTGTAGTCAATAGATATTGTGATGACAAGCCTGAGGAGATTTGCTATTTCATCAAAAACTTCAGCCAGATTGTTTGAATAGAGCATCTTAAGTAGTAGTAATGCCCCACTCCCATGATGAAATTGTGGTCTTTCATAAATAATTGAAAGCTCTGATTAGTTTGTTCCTATTTAACATGGGATGTGTCATTACAGCCAAGTTTAGAATATACTCTGGAAAATTTCTTCAAAATTTTCTGTGTCTTAAGAGCATACAAACATCAAAATGAGATATTGACTCAAACCAGTATTTCGTCTCTATTGTGATGTGATAGCATACCTCTTTAGGTCTGATTTTGTTGCAGTCCCATCGCTTCCACTTATTTCCACGTTGATCTTCTTCAGTAGAGCAGCATCCAAGTTCTTGCGTAGTCCATTGATCATGTGCATGAAGTTTCTCACCGAATGGCTAGCATCAGTGTAATTAGTTTTCCTTATCTGCAGTTGGTTGTAGAGGATATTAACACAAGGCATTAAACGGTGAAAGAAGTCTAACCAGAACAGAAATTCGCTGTCTTGCAAGTTGCATCTTAGCCCTCTTGCTTCTCTTCCCATGTCTTTTGAAAATGAAGCCCCAAGTTCAAGAAAACATCAATAAGTGCATCTCTATTTTCAAAAATACAGCTCATTGTCCAGGACTTAAAATTTCATCTAATGGCAGAACAGGCAGCAATATGATGTTCAGATTTTTTTCGAGAACTGACATATGCTGGGGCAAGGGTGAGAAGATAGCTGGAGATCCTGACAGGGTGGGGAAAAAAACTCTTGCTGATTTGTTTTGCAAAGCAGCTTTCTCCATTAAGAGATTTAACTGATAGGCTTAATAGTGTACATAGTGTGCCAGAGGATAATATTCTCTTGTTTTAGATTGTACACCATTTGTTATTCCCCTCCAGTGCCATCAAATGTTTGTGCAATGATTTTGTTTGGTGTTGACTTGAAATGACTGTTCAACTGTGTAAGCAGACACTTGGATAATTCTATGGCTGTCTGTCCATCAGGCCTGAGCTGTACACTAATATTGACTACACCAAGAGTAGTGAGATCCAGAACATTACTCAGGTGTTTCATACTCGATATGTGCCTATTTGCATATTCATTTAAATGGCCTAGGTCCTTTATGCCACTTTTCGACCAGGAATCATTACTTCCAAACAACAGGCAAGGAAAGTAGAAAAGCGCATTTCGAATTTCACAATCGCACATTCATGATTAGTTTGCAAAAATGTCACTATGGAAACATCTTTTTTAAGTACCAGTAGCTTTTCTTCCCTTGCCTGTCTGAACAATGCTAATGTCAGGAGTAGACCTTCCAAGTGTTTTAACGTGAATTTTTTCTTCAAAAGACTGACTGGAGAATGGATTCTTTAACAGAGTCCACAATTCATTTCCATGAGTTTTATTTAATACGGGTGCTTGAGAGGAAAATAACGCTGCACGTGCACAAGCAAGCTGACTAGCGGAACATGCATCACTGATTGCAGCATGGTACAGCGTAAATTACTGCAAATGCTGAGTAGGTGGGGAAAGGGAAAGGAGGAGTGAATCTACAATGTTGCTATCTTACAGCGTTCTTCCGTGCTGCTGTGGACGACACACACTGACTCTGTCCAGCATACTACTAGTAATAAATAAGTCATGTTATACATTATCAAAGCTCGTTTACAACTAAAGTGTTCTAAAATATTTAAAGTTGGTTATTTCTGAAATTGTTTTGCGTGCTGCAGCACGGTAGCACGTGCAGAGGGAACCACCCCTGAAACCATACCAGTACTGAGGTGAACAAAACAAAAAAGAAATTATTCAAATTGGTCCAGCCATGTTCGAGTTTTTGTGACACTAACACACTGCAATTGACTTTATATATACACTAGCGGACCCAAAAGGTGTGCTGTTCAAACATGGTTATATCCAAAAATTATACAATTTGTAAATAAATTAACATGTCACTGAAAGGAGCAAAAATCAAAACATTGCTAAAACCGCAAATTTCGCTTCTCTTGTGGATTACACCTGGCGCTATGGAATCCTTCGTGCTCTGCACGGTTACGGTTTACGCGGTCACTTAGCGCTGTTCATTTTAAACTTTTTACGACTTCGCAAATTTCGTGTCCGCATTGGTAATATCCTGTCACAGGAAAAGATTCAGGAGAATGGTGTGCCTCAGGGGTCCATCCTGAGTGTCACGCTCTTCGCCGTAGCAATTAACGGAATCGCTGATGTTCGTAGCGGAATCCCGATGTCACTGTATGTTGACGACTTTGCAATTTACTATCGCTCTTATAATCTCGAGCACATTGAGCGTCAACTGCAGCTGACCATAACATCAATCGCAGACTGGGCCCTTCGCACCGGCTTTCAGTTCTCACCTACGAAAACTCAGTGTATCCACTTCCATCGAGTTCGCGGCGTACACCCTCCTCCTGATTTTTATTTGCGTGGCACACATCTACCGTTTGTCCCGCACCTCAAGTTCCTTGGCCTGCACTTCGACAGTAAGCTGACGTGGGAGTACCATACTCGCCAACTTCGTGCTTCCTGCGATCGCTCACTCCGAGTACTCCGCCTTTTATCCGGAGTTTCTTGGGGCGGTGATCGTACAGTTATGTTACGATTGTATCGATCACTGGTGCGGTCAAAGTTAGACTACGGTAGTTTTATCTATGGCGCGGCGTCCGCCTCTAAACTTCGTCTTTTAGATACTGTACACCATGCTGGTATCCGTCTTGCTACTGGGGCGTTCCGCACCAGTAGAGTTGAGTGTCTGTATGCTGAGTCTGGAGAACCACCACTGTCGGTCCGTCGTTCGATTTTATTGTGTTCGTATGTCGCAAGGTTGGCAGCCCATCCGGTAATCCTTCTTTTAAATCTGTCCTGCGTCCCGACCTTGCTCACCGTTATCTGCGCAACACAACTATATCGCGCCCAAGCGGTATTCGGTTCCGCGAACTACTTGATAAACACGATCTCCGCATGCCTGCTGTAGAGCGATTCTCTCTAGGACGCTCTGCCCCTTGGCAACTCCGTCGCACACAATTCGACCTGGAGCTCTCAGGCTATGCTAAGCTATTCACCCCGCAATCGGTGTATCGCCAACTGTTCACCGAACTTCTGGGCCGCCACCGGCCTTTCACCCCGGTGTTTACCGATGGGTCCCAGGAGGGTGGAGCTACGGAATGTAGTTTCGTGTGTAACGACGAGGCGCACCAGTACCGACTTCCGGACCATAGTTCCGTTTTTACTGCCGAGCTGTTTGCTATATTTTATTGTTTACTTTTTATTTCTAACTCAGCTCCCGGCAATTTTATCATTTGTTCAGACACTCTGAGTGCCATTCAGTCCTTGCAACAGTTTATCGGCACCTCAGCATTTGTTTTAAAAATACAGGCTCTCATTTCGCAGTTACTCTTACGCGGATACCAGTTGCTTTTTACCTGGACCCCAGGCCGTGTAGGTATTCCCGGCAATGAGGAAGCGGATGCGGCCGCTAAAGCTGCATGCCGTATGCCGGATGTTGCCACACACAGTCTGCCTTATGTCGATGTGCAGCGCCATTTCCGTCGACATCTTTTATCGATCTGGCAGCAGTCGTGGGAGAAATTCTCTGGCTCTCAATTGCGGACCATTAAAGACAGCGTAGATCCCTGGCTGACATCCTGCAGGGACTCCAGGCAGGCTGAAGTTATCCCCACCCGCCTGAGGATAGGTCACACACGGGCGACCCATGGGTACCATTTGCGTGGGGACCCGGCGCCTGTCTGCCCTACGTGTAACATCCAACTTTCTGTGGTCCATATCCTTATAGACTGTCCGCAATACGCTTGTGTGTGCCAGTCCGTTGGCCTGGGGTGTACACTTGCCTCAATTTTGGGTGACGACCCGGTGTCTACCTGTAAGGTGCTGCGGTTCGTTGCACAAATTGGGTTCGCAAAGCAAGTATAACGTGTTTTTTAGTGTGTGAAATTTTGTAGCTTTTTAGCATTCGTATTTGCGTATTAGCTTTTGTGTTTTACGTTTTACTGTTTTGAGTGCTTAGTTTTAATGTCTTAGCTTTGATCTTTTACACGTTTTAATGAATGGTTTTACCAAGTTTTAACTTAGCGCACTCATGTGCCGTTTGGTGTTTTTATCTGTCTGCATTTTTAGTTCCATTTTAAACCTCACATTTTAGGCAGTTTTTAGGGGAGTTTTAGATTTTTTATATTCTGACCTAGGGCCCAAATGACCTAGTTGTCGTAACTTCATCAATCCAATCCAATTTTGTGGATTAGAAGTTGCCATTGCGCATTCTCTGTAGCAGGAAGATGGCCATGTTTGTTGTGGGTATGTGATTATATTACTGTATAAGAAAACCTACTAAATAGGGAGAGTGGGTTCCAGGCTGTATCTACAATGGACATCACAACACCCCTAAGTTATTCATTCTCTTCAATCTGAACAATGTATTTTAGCTTATAAACAGTGAATCATAATTATCTTAAGAACACACGCTCGCTTCGCTCAAGTGATTTGTTATGATTAGTAGGTGCTAATTAAACGCAAGGGGGACCTGTCCAGAGATGATTGTGCTTTACTTGGATGGGATATGCTGCATTATGCAGGAAAACTGCTTATTTATCTACCTTTTTCATTTTTCTCCTTTGCTTTTATAATGGTTAGTATCATTTGTTGTATAGTGTTCCAATGGTTGTTGACTCTCTATCACAATTTGCAACAATGTATGTTGTTTAATTACACTTTAAAAATGTACTTCAATAAATAATATATTAAAATTGTAGGTCAAGTGAATTGTTATAGAATGACATGTATACATTATTGGCATTCATGACAAATCATGTAAAATACTCACTTCAATACTGCACTTTACACATTTGCACATCTTGGGAAGCGTTAGCTGGCACTCAGTTACGGACAATAAAGGACACTGTACAACCCTGGCAGACCAGCTGCAGGGATTCCAGGCGTGAGGAGGTGATTTTAACCTGCCTGAGGATAGGCCACACTCGAGCCACGCATGGACATCTTTTGCATGGTGATCCGGAGCCTGTCTGTGCGACATGCAATGTTCCACTCTCCGTCGCACATGTCCTTGATTGTCCGCAATACGGTCGTGAGCATCAGTCCCTTGGCCTGGGCCTTACACTGTGCTCTGTTTTAGGCAACGACGCAGTACCTGTCAATACAACACTGCAGTTTGTTGCCAAGATTGATTTTTGCAAGCAAGTGTAAGGTGCTTTTATCTTGGCGGATATTAACTCTTGTTTTTACTTTGGATGTTTTTTTAACTTTTAAAGATTTTATCAGTTTTAGGTTTTAGAAAGTTATGTTTTTACCAGTTGTTTAGCTTTTAGCTGTTTTAGCTCTCGGTTTTAGATATTTTAACATTTTTTAGTTATTTTAACTTTCACCTTTTAGCTTTTTAGGGTGAGGTTTTATTGGTCGCTTGTTTTATTCTTTGGACTTGGGCTCTAATGACCTAGCTGTCGACGGGTCCTTAAACAATACTCACTCACTCACATTTGCACAATGTATATTTGTTAATTATACCTTTAAATACTTTTTCTCAATAAGCATGTACTTTTAATGTACTATTAATTCTAATCTGCGACAAAAACATCCCATACTCAGATCGCAGCATTAACTACCTCAAATTTTAAAATGTGATCCCAGAGAAATGTATATTAAATTTTTAGGTTAAGATGATTCTTATAGAAGGCATGTGTATACATCATTAGAGTTCATGACAAATCATTTAAAATACCCTCTTCTATACTGTACCTTACAAATTTGCACATTGTATAATGTTTAAGTACATGTTTAATTACTTTTGCTCTATAAGTGTGCACTTTTAACGTAATATTAATGCTAAGCTGCAACAAAAATGTCCTAGAATCCTATTGCAGAACAAAATACCGGTAAGTCTAAAACATGATTGAAGTGCTGCTTGACAGATTCAGTTGTGAACCTAAACCATCCAAAGATCAACACATAAATTAATTAATTAAAAAGAACATATTCTATTGGTTCAAATTGTGAATCTAAACCATTCTCAAATCACCTTGATCACTCACACAAAATGTCAAACATTGGTGCAGCTGTTTAGGCAGAGTTCAGTCACATACACACAGACAGAAGAAGTATAATACAGGGTGTAAATGAATAACACCATACAAATTTTACTGGTGATAGACTGTTCATAGGCAATCAATTTGAGACAGGAAACTTATGGTCTGGGATTCAAATTACAGAACTGTGTGTTAAAATTGTTTGAGGGTATGCACGCGACTGACCATGTCCACTGCACCTGTATGGCACGTGAGAGAATAAGCTGGCAAACTTCGTACCCTGTCTGTTTAGCGTAGTGGATATGGTGCCACAATCGTAGGTACGCAAGTATTAGAAATGCAGGTTCAAATAACCATATTTTTTTATGTGCTTTCTTTCTTTCTCTCTTTCTTTCTTCCTTCGTTCTTTCATTTTCTCTCTTTCTCTTTCTCTATCTCTATTTCTTCCTTCATTCTTTCTCTTTTTATTCCTTCATTCTTTCTCTCTCTTTCTCCCTTTCTTTCGCTCTTTTCTTTCCTTCTTTCTTTCTTCATAAACGCATGCTTAATTTAATTTGATTTACATGAAACTTTTGTGTCACATTGTAATTTTTCGTTTAACTAATGTTTAAACTTTTTGTTTCAAGTTCAACTTTATTTACACTTGCATGACCTAAATAGTAGGTACACACTGAGAATTTCGTTTTCACTTAAATGAGATAGTTCAAGCTTAACTAGCAGCTTATAAACAAGTAAATAATTGATAAGCACTTGAAAGAGCTACATGCGATTGAATTATTATAAACATAAGTTTAATTTATATCAACATTACAATACAATAGGTAGATACAAGCAGAACAAAGATAAGGAAATAAATAATGAGTAAGTGCAGGTTTATCTTGGTACTGTAATAATTAAATATGATAATAAATTGAGCAATACAATAAGATAAAGAATAGAGGCAGAGAATCCAAATGCAAATAAAAAGTTTTTCTGTAATGGAATAATAACCAGAAATACTAAACTCAAAGTTTATAAAATGTTAATAAGGCCATTAGTAACCTATGGGTCTGAGGTTTGGTATATCACAAGAACAATGAACGATGTGAAGGCTTTGCGATCTTTCGATAGAAGAATACACAGACAAATGTTTGGAACTGTACATTGTGGTGCACAGAATTGGAGAGTGAGAAACAATCAGGAAGTAAATTATTTAAGAGACATAAACAATACTATGTGCATTGCATATGATGGTGGTATTTTGCTCTTTTAATGTATTAGCACAACATTGCTCTCAAAACGGAAAAGGAAGAGGGAAAAAAGTTTACCCATCTCTGGGTTTGAACCTGATTTCTAGGGATCATTAGGTCCACAGTCAGTCAGCAAAGCCGTGCAGCCAAGCCACATGTTCCAGAGTTACCCTGTATTCCTGTAGCCGTTCGCCACAACTTGTTTTTCATTGCAGTGGCGTGCAGCCTCATATTAAGTCTTCAATTTAAGCAATTTTGGTAACACTACAATTTAGAAATGCTTCTTCAGAGACAGTAGAGAGGCTTTACTAATTTCCTAATAAGCACTATTTCGATTCCATTGGGTAATATTGACATATTTCTTTCTGTTTATGATTTATCGGTCACAATCTCTAATTACTTTGAATACGTATAACTTATTAACTTGACATTATAGACCATTGATTTCCTTTCTCAAATTGTCTATATTACCAGTAAAATTCATGCGGTGTTATTCATTTACAGCCTGTATATATTTTTTTTTATTATTATTATTATTATTATTATTATTATTATTATTATTATTATTATTATTATTATTATTATTATTATTATTATTATTATTATTATTATTAATTATTATTATTTATTCAACTATAATTTCTGTGCCTTTGGACTTGACAATACTGAAGTATAAAATGATTGACCAGCACTACAAAATAAGAGTATGTGTAACTCATGATCTGAAGTAAATCTCTATCCAGCAAGTTATTTCTTTACATTTGGGAAGATAAAAAAAGTATCGGAACTGAATATTGTGCAAGAGATAGCAGTTCAAAGTGCAACACATGCAAATATATCACAAATAAAAGTCATTTTTTGACTCAAACGAAACTGAACTTTCTGGAAATGTCCATCGAAGTTTATTTGTGGCTACCATTAATAGGCAGAAGCAGTTGAAATTGAAAACATTGAAATACCTTGTGTAATGTTGAAGCTGCACTGCTTTAAGCTTGGATCTTATTGAAGTACAACTATTTGATGCACATATATTCTTGAGACAATTCAGATTTTTATGACCTAGAAACTCTTGAAGTGTGTATGCATTTATGCCTAAAAATTAACAATGTTACAAAAATTCCTGAAAATGTAATCTAAAGATTAAAACAAAAATGTAAAAACACATTTGCCTTTAACAGTTAAAGATGAAATACTTCATATCCTCTTTTAGCATTCACTTTTAGCAGAGTTGCACTGGGTGACGATATGCAGTTTGAAATGGTCAGTAATGAAGATAATGTATACATCAAGAAGCTTGTTTCTACATCACATGATGTAACAGGGGCATACTTGAAGTAAGGGAAATTGTTAGATTTTGGCTCATTTTTGTTGAATTCTGCTTCTTTGCTACAAAGAATGTCAGGAATTTTACACAATGTTGTATATCCATAATTTCTTTCAAGCACACATTGTAATTTTACCCTAATGTTATAATTTACTTTGCCCTATGAATTTGATAACTTTGTTTCCTTCATAATGCTTAATGCATCACATATTTGCATTGCCCTGTTTCAAGACAAGAGATGGATTTTGATAAGATACATGATTTTGTGTTGACTAACTTTCTTGACATGGATGAAAATGACATCTTTTTTATGGAAGATAAATCACTTCTGGCAAACTTGGTGAGATCTCATTCTTACTGTAGTTTGTGCATTAGGAGTTTGCAGCATCAAGCCAACTCCGCAATGTTACAGTGGACTGAGAGAAAAAAGATAGTGATGGCACATCGTCTTTAAATTTCTGCACTAGAAGCAGAGTCTTAACAAAAATCTTCTTGGCATTAGCAGCAAATTTGTCCACTTCCAGGTTCTGAGCCCAAACCTTTTCAACCACTCCAGGCTGGGCACGTGCAAGACACATTTTGAATTACAAAATATGCTTTTACCCTGTATGGAGCAAGGGGTACCAAGATAGCTCGTGGTTACATTTGCAACTGTTGTACTTAGGATCATGGTCCAATCCTGGCTCTGGGATGGAAATATTTATTGGCTCCATCCAAGCCTTCACCTCTACTAGCTTATGTGAAGTATCTGCAAGACCCAACATGGTAAAATCTTTAGGTCCTCTTGTTCCACTGCCATTATCTGATGAGAGAAGCAATGGGATGATTTGGAGTACACATGATGCTCACTACTCTTCTCTACTAGCAGTCAGATAATATCCATTGGTACATTAAGACACTCAAAGAGCACCACAGGTAGTTGTTTTTGGCCAATAACCAGAGAGACGGAGATATTAGAGTGCTGCTTTTCTTGCAGATCTATCACTTAGTCAACCCATGACACCACTAGAATGATAGCAACTAGTTTGGTCTTGGCAGGAAGTTGCATCTTCTGTGTGGCCTAATGTTTGAGAGCCCACCTGAGGCAGAACAGCTAGCAGTCAATAACATGGAGAACCTTGTTGATTTTCTTGCAATATGCATGAGATGACCCGTCAACATATACAGGTAGTGAGCAACCAGATGAAGATCTGAAGATCTGGCACAACTGGCAAGTCAAATGCCAGGGTTTCCAGCAGGGTGATCTGGTATGATTATCGTCCTATCTGGACCAAGGTGTATTGCCCCAAGCTTCAGCAACAATAGTAAGGACCTGATGAAGAGGATCAGTGATGTAGTCTACTGCTTCCAGAGGCTGTCCCGGGGGCAGGGTGCTTTTGGTACAATCAGACCATCTGGTCCACTACTACAGTGCTATTCAGAATGACCAGCAGTGTTGGAGGGAGCAGTGTCAACATGGCCACAGCTAATTACCAACATTAGGGGATTAGCAAATACTTAGCCGACCAGCTACCTTAATAACAACCATTGCTCTTGACTGAACAATAGCTATTGTCCAATAGAACATAGTTCCAGGCTTGTAGGCTGTGGTCCAGCCGATGAATTAGTATCTGACATTTCACCCATGGCTCCATTGGGCATCTTCCAAGAAGGTGACGGCGGCGCCGTGGCCGAGTGGTTAGCGCGCTCGCCTACCACCTAGGCGGCCCGGGTTCGATCCCAGGGACCCACATGTGGTATTCGTGGTGGACGAAGCGGCGTCAGGGCGGGTTTTCTCCAGGTGCTCCGGTTTCCCCCGCCATCTCATTCCACCGCTGCTCCATCTTCATTCCACGTATCATCAGTGTCACCGCCTGCGGAGCCGTAGTAGTAAAAGCGGGCGTTAAACACAACAACAACAAGGTGACTCTGGTTGGTATACCGTAAAATTTACAAATAGATAATAGCATGATGTTTCCTTAAATAGTCACACATTATGCTTACGTGAAGTATTGAAATACAATAAAGCTTTACTACATTTGTGTCTTCATGGAAATCTCAAAATAAATTGAACACAGGTTAATTACAGAAACAATTTTCAAAAGCAAACATGCTGGTTCTCATGTTTGTCATGCTGTAAATATTGCCTGTAAAATTGAGTTTTAAGTTCCCATTCCATGGGTGTGAAAAATTTAAATTTTGCTCAGAGGCCCTTTCATCAGGCTAGAGGTTCTTTTATGTGCTATAAATCTACAACATTAGATCACCAGCTATTCTAAGGAATTCTTTTGCCTGCAGAAGTTATTTGAACCCATGAACCTCAAGAACTAAAGGCTAGTGTGGTACCGGTTGATTCAGTACTGACATATTGACCATAAGCACCATTTAACTTATTTTTTTATCAAAATGAATAAAAATTTCTACTAATCTTCCATAGATATACCACGAAAATACACTTATTATTATGAAGGAATTTCTGTATTATGATAGATAATGGCAGTTAATCTAACCTACGATGTAATACTACAGTGAAATTGTGTCTATCATACATTTAATTCCTATTGATTGTTGTATCTGAATTCAAAAGCTTACCTTTAAATGAGTGTTTAACTTCACTGTTGCTGTGTAAGATCCACTTGAGTATGCAGTCATTCTGGGGAAGCAAAGCTGCATTTTGCTTTCACTTTTGGATCTTTTTCCTGCACTACCGAAAACTAATTATAAATGAAACTGCAACAATGCAGCAAAGAATAGTTAAGAATAGTCAGTAGTAGTAATAATAATAAGGATGATGATGATAATAATAATAATAAAAGTAATGATGATAACAATCAGACATGATGAGCTTAATCAGTCAAGCACATTCCTTGCCTTCCCAGACACCATGGAGTAGACACAAACCAACGAGAACCTAAGTTATCCTTTGTTCAGTCTTTTGAGACCGTGAAGGAGATATATAACCTTTCACTATCACAAAAGACTGAAAAAAGTCTATATAGCTGAATGTAGGTAAGCAATCACCAGAACTTCTGACTTGGAAGAGGAAATCAAAATGCACATTCTTCCAATCAATACAAACTTAACTGCTGATTGAGAAAAAAGTTGGTCAGAAAATTTATAGTAATTTGTTTACTGTAAATTCATGTGTTTTAAAATATAAAATGCTTTAAAAATTATTTTGGATAAATATTTTTTAAAGAGGTACAAAATTTACATATAATACAAAATAGGTATTTCTAATACCTCCATTTTCAATACTGCTAGCTCTGTCATGAGAGAGAGAAAAACTTCACAACACGTGTACATGTACGTCTTATTAAAACTCTTATTTTGTCATATATATAATTTCAAAACAAGTATACAGCGACCCTATTTTTAAAGATGTAATTACCACTTAAGCATACTATATTCACCCTATATTTGAAGCAAAAAGTATAATTAAAAACATTTCTGCAAACACTTGTTTTAGTGTATATAAATTAGATGCAAAACATGCTTGTGTTAGAATAATTTGCAGAAGAGGTATAAAAATACAGGATAATGATGTAACATATTAGATCTTTTTCCTTAGGACCTCTTTCTTCACATTTCTGCTTCAATCATTTTTCTTTCAGCTTCCAATGGGTTCATTTACTCCATTTTGGCTTGTTCCACCCTCTTTCGTGTATGATTTATCATTCTTTCTTCCATCACTTGCAACATTTATCTTGCAAATCACTGTTCTATGTCACTTCTTTTTTCTCTACATCCTATAATTTGTTCTGCCATTGCCTGCAGAGATTCCAGTGTTTGTTGATATCTTGAGGTATAGGTTGTAAGTTAGAGGAATATAGCACAAAAATCACACCTTTGCACCTTTATCATTGCATAAGCTGAACAAAATCTGTCATATATCATCAGCAGAGGGCAAGTTCTTACATATTTGATTGTTGCTTGAAGGTTGAATGCATGCATGGAAGAGAGAAATATGTTGCATGACATGAGAAATGCACTGAAGAAGTACTACATTGCTTATAAAAGCATATTCAAGCTGTTATTGCACATTTTACTAATTGTATATGGATGCATGTAATTAATGCTTTTTCTCTATTTTTGTTATATGTTAAAATATTCATTTTGTTTCCTTAAAATGGATTTGTGGCAAGAAACAGTGGAAATTGTTTTTTTCAACAGATTTGTGCAAGGCATTAGTGTCAGCCAATGTTGCTCTAAGGTAATGAACAGTTTAGAATCTCAAAGACTCCTAGAATATGGATCAAAACTTTCCAACTTTTCGAAAAATTACATTGGCTCTCTTCATGAAGAGGTAGGTTTTCTTAATAAATGTATCACTAATTAAGAAAGTTGTTACAAAAACAGGTCAAAATTTATAATGCTGTATAATGTAATCAAGGACTTTATGGTGATTATAAATATCATTATTTAAAATATTTATATTGTTTTTTATTCTAGTTGCTCCAAGAAATCAGAGGTAAAATGACTAATTCTTATGGAAGGTTCATTACTAATGCCATTATTGAAGAGCTCATGGAAAATGAACCATTTGGAAGAGAAAAACCATCCGGCTGGTCGGTCAGTCGGGTGTAATGCTTAGTGCTCTGTGGCCTGTTCAGAAAAATGAAGGAAAGCTATTGTTAATTGCTACAAATGTGGCAGTGTACATTCTAAGGCAGTTAAAGCTTTGCAGATGTTCCATCCTAAGGCACTGCATGACATGTCTAGCTTATGCTTCACACATTAGCAGAGGACATTCCAGCAGACTTCATTGAAGTGAATGATTTAATTTCTTCTGTGAAGAAAGTATTCATGAAGGCTCTCCACCAAGAAGAATTTATTTTCTGATTTGATGCCTCGTACTCGTTTGCTTGCAGAGCTAAATGAGGAGTATGGAATAGAAGCTGCAATGTATTATTGTGACCTAGAAAATGTAACATAGGTACTTGAAGCTTTGGATACAAGTAGGGTTGCCAACTTCTTTTTTTCAAAATAAGGGAGACAGTTAAGTTTTTAAATATTTAATTATTAATATATCTCTAAAGTAGTTGCACATCAAATAAACGAAAACCAACATTAATTATTACAAAATACCCATAGATCTTACTTGAAAGTGTATTTTTGTACACTTCTGACATCAGCTTGAAGTTCACGATTACATTTTGCATACTCTACTTATACAAATTCTTGGCAAGTGTAATCAGAGTTGACACTGTGTAACTCTGCTTTTATTAGGTTTACATTACAACAGTTCCTATCATCAGATCATTTGTTGTTCGTCAATGAAAATATTCCTTCAGTATGAACGTTAGATGCTGGTATATTGAAAACAAAGCCAAGAATTTTATTTATCTAATGAATTTTAATACCTTTGGATTTTGCTTCAGTCATCACAGTTACCCACTTTCTTGCACAACTACCCTCAATAGAAACTACTGAACTTAACATCTTTAAAAGATATCATATAGATTATCCTCATTTATGTGAACCTCAAAGTGAACAAGAATATTTTTGAAGTCTTTAAAATTGACATTACTTTTCAAGGTCAATGGGAGCAAGGATTGGATTGTTACATTGCCAGAAATGTTTGTATGTTTCAACAAATATGAATATAAGGCTTTGTAAAATTGAAAAAAATTAATTTGAATTTTTTTCTTGATGATAGGTTCTAACATACTCAAAACTTTGTGTGTACTGCTTCCAAAAAAGCATCTTTTTTCTCCAATATCTTTCTCATCAGCTCTTCAATAGCAGTAAATGCTTCCATTAATAGTTAAATCTGAAATGTCAATGTACTTAGAAGTTTCAACAAGAATATTACCTATATAAGAAAAAATTGTAGATATGCCCCAAGCAGTAACAGTTTATCTAGCTCCTCATCACTAAAATACTGCTTCAATGGCTTACAGGTTTTGTTTGTGCTTTGAAAATAATTTTGTTAATAGTTTCCAATTCTTTAACAGCCAATCAATAGCTGGTGTGAGGTGCCTTCTAGTTGCACATGCCTTAAAATTTCACGCCATTCATTATCTACAAAATCTAGAAAGACTTCAATTCCTCCCTCCTTTTGGGTGAGCATAAACCTTAATGGCTACCATCTCTAAATCTACATCTAACACATCAACAGCATGTTTAGTACTGTTAAGAATAATATGGTTTGAGCGGTTTGCTTTAAATATTATCACACAAACACTTCATCACTGTTTACATTATCTGCACAATATGCTGTTACATTATTTACATTTAGAGAGTGTGTTTGAAGACTGTTTTCATCAATTTGTGAATGCCAATAGCAGTCTCAGCAGCTACAGAGAAAAAGGTACTGCACTTTTCTGAATCTTTTAGTACATCCAAAAAATCACCCATACTTCTTGACACTGACGCATTTCTTGCAATACACTCTGCCATCGTTCTTCCGCAGTTTCTTTCTTTCTCTCTTCTTTCTCTCGTCTTTCTTTCTCTCCTTTCTTTCTTTCTTTCTTTCTTTCTTTCTTTCTTTTTCTTTCTTTCTTTCTTTCTTTCTTTCTTTCTTTCTTTCTGTATGTGTGTATGTCTGTCTTTCTTTCTTCTTTTTTTATCTTCTACATTGAATCACAGTGTATAGTTTTTGCTAGTTTGTTTGCACAGTCTATGCTACTGTAACTTAGGTATGTTTCCCTGTGGACAGACCACTGCTAACTCACTCACTGCAGTTATTCAGATTCACTACTTTCATCCAAAGACTGAAAATAATTGGATATCTTACTAGAAGAGTTAATTTTCTGAACTTGACGTTTATGTCCATCAGTATTTTCATGCTGCACACAATCTGAATAGCCACAATGTTTAATGCTGAAGTCATGCTTACAGAGTTACAGTGCACTTTATAATTTTTTTTTGTTGGATTAATCCATGAATAAGTTTCTTCCCACTTCTTCTGGTACACACACACTTATTTCCCTTTCGTTTTAGGAGTTTTGTGCCCATCTCTATCCATAAGTCACTGTTTAGTTAATTCATTACACCAAGTAAACGCAAGGTAGTGGCCTCAACTCAGCCTGATTTCAACCGATGCACAAGTAGAAAACAGCGAACGGAAATGTCACAGATTATGCTTCATTTCAATAAAGTCATGCTGTCGATATTACAATAAAATATCGAAAGAGGAATCGAAAGAGGAGACAGGGATAGCTTAAAAAATTCACAAAATAAGGGAATTCCCGTGCAATATGGGAGAGTTGGCAACCCTAGATACAAGTATTGCAGCTGCAGTGATAAGTCTCCAGGATAAATTATTGTTTATTAGAAGCTATTTTAGCAAACTACAAGATGCAATCACACATCTGGAAGAAAGAGAGGTATCACTATTTCTTGCACTGTGTGTTTAAGAAAGAGAGTATTAAAGATGTGCCTTGAGAAGTTGGAAAGAGCATTCATCACAAAATGGAAGAAAAACAAATGAAGCCAGGAGTCCAGGACCAATGTTTCTTCAGGTTAATAATTTACAAGACAGTTTAATTCCATTCTGTGAGTGCCTGTTTGCAGTACTGCTCTGGACTTAGTGTGAAGTGAAAAGATTTCCTACAAAATAAATTTAAGTGACAGAAGGAAATATTTGGTTATTATAAAAATTGAATCGGTGTTGAAACATGTTGCACACAATTTTTGGATATCAAATCAGATCACACCAAACATAACACTTCTAAAAGCTACAAAACACGCTGCAGAGTTGGATACTCGTGAGAAGATTCTTATCATAAACAAACTCTCCTTAATGGATTTTGATTTGCCACCAGCAAACCCATTATGGAAGTTCATCAGTCCACCACTAGATGTTAACTCAACCAACCACACATCAGACAGCATCCTCCAGAATCAACTGGCCAACTCTGATGATGGGAGCAATTTAAGCTCTTGAAACTGGTCAAGATATTTACATGTAAGTGATGTCAAGTGTTTCAACACCAATTCAGTTTTTATAATTTAGATGCACATCACTGTTACTAGCTTATTCAAATGTACACAAATATTTGGTTTGCTTATTGTAATAAAAAAATCATAAGATTAATGTTAATAGACTGAGTAATATTTAATGTTGGCTTATTGATTACAATTTTATTACATTTTCAGTAACCAATTAAAGACAAAAAATCAATACTTATTCCTTTATAAAAACAAAGTTGTATAAGATAATTGTGTTGTTCATTATGCTACTAAAATATTTTAGATATATATCAATTTATTTTTAGAGCATATTTTCAGCTTTTTTTACTACATAAATGTGTGCATATATTTATTATTTGTAGTGGAAATGAATCTGCCCTCTAAGGAGCCTTCATTGGACACTGTATTGGGGGTAGCTGTGGGATTACAAAGTAATCATTGCTAGAAGTGCTGTAATATACACTAATATGCTTGGATGGAGTATCTTGTGATGTTTAAGTCACTTCACTATTATACAAATGTAATTTTATGCAAAAGAAAACACATGTATGGAGTGGGTATGACTGTAAACCATGCAGAGAACTCATTTTCATAACTTTCTAAATAGGACTAATTTCAAAGATACAGGAGATGGGTAGAATTTTGCACAAGAAACTTTTTCACTGGACCCAGAGCTCTTATGTTCCTTCAGATTTTTGAAAGGCAGCTTATGCTGGATGAGCAATTCAAAGGGCTTCAATTAAAATATGCAACTATTACTATAAGGATAAGTGAAAAATAGCTACCCAGAATTTTTTTGGGCATCTCTATTTTTATTAAATAGAAGATAATAGAAAATAATGTGAACAGTGTTTGGAAACCTTTGCGTTTATAAGCTAACATGTTGTGCATTAGCTCAGAGAGATAATGCTTTAAGATAAAGTATTACTTTCAGCTTTTGTTATGCCAGAGTTGTCTTCAATGGCAGCAACTTCATGGTCAGATGTTGCTGTTGGTGATCTTGAACAACCATTTGGTTCAGAAATTGGTAGTCGGGTATGGGTCAGCATTACTGTCATCTAAACTTGCATCACCAAAAGGATCACTGTCAATTTGCTAATAAAGCAAATAGTTTACTTAGTTGTTTTATGGATAAAGAATTATTAAATACAAATTTATAAAATGACTCAAATATTGTTGCTAATTTCATGCTTAAATGAAAATTAAGATTGATTTGATTTTATGTACTCCATATTACCAGTCTGAGCATTCTTTAAAGTAAAATAGCTCTTTCCTGCATCACTTCTGTCAGTTTAATGATGTAGGAGCAAATACCTACAGCATAGCATTTGTAGCACATGAAACATCACTTCTGTTGTGAAAAACCACACTTTCTAGAGTGAAATAAAAACTTTGAGAGCATAAACAAGCTGCTGCATGAGGACAGTGGCTTTAATCATGATTGTATTGTACAGCAATTACCTTAACATTTCTTTTCTGAGTGAATTCTGCTTGACAATGAGTGTGTAATATAGTTATGAGAAGCAGACTTAAATCCATCAAGTTATTTCTGCCTGCTTAGGAAGTGTGAAATTTTGACTTAATAAAAGTACACAATGGGTATAGCTGAAAAAGGAAATGGATATCACTTAGTAACTTCTGACAGCTTATAAAGAACTTATTTTTTGGTATGACGGTATAATAATCTCAAAACAGCCAAATTTGGACTTAGTGACAGAACAGTATGCAGTTTTTTTTTTTGTTTTGTTGTTGTTATTATTATTATTATTATTATTATTATTATTATTATTATTATTATTATTATTATTATTATTATTATTATTATTATTATTAATGCATAATTTTTGTACATAGTACTACAATTGTACTACATAGGTTAATCTAATATTGTCATGAAGCGTGTTCTGAGGGTTACATCCATTGATGTTCCTCAATCAATCAATAGATCTGTGTGTCTTTTCCTCTTGAGACGGCACTGTGGTTGTTCTGGTGGCATGTTTTGTGGTATTTGTTTCATCAAGACGTTCGGGTGATTTGCTAACGTTGTATACAGATTTCTATAGGAAGAGTGGAGAACTGTGGTTACTTTAGGTAAATTTAGATCTAAGTGGAGATTTTCATTTCTTATGTACCAGGGTGCGCTGGTGATTATTCTTAACACCCGGTTCTGGAATGTCTGGATACGCTTATTTTGAGAATTAGAGGCAGAACCCCATAATGAGCATGCATATTGCCAAATTGATTTGATAATCATATTGTATATGAGTCTCTTGTTAGAAATGGAAAGGGTTGAGTTTTGATGCAGCAACGGTTTTAACTGTCAAAGTCTGTCTCTTAGTTTTTGTAGAATGTGATCAACGTGTTTCTTCCATGTTAAACGTGTGTCAAGGATAAGACCAAGGTATCTTACTTCATTAGCTTGTGGTATGGCAGTGTTCTTTAGGAATAAAGGATAAGTATGTTCTTTTCTGAGATAGGTAAAGGTGACGGAATACGATTTTCTTGGATTTATTACAGTTTTCCATTGTTTATTTCATGATTCTATTTTATATAGGTCGTCTTGTATATGTGCTGTAACTTCTTCACCAGTCTCCTGTGCACATAATAGCTATATCATCTGCAAATTGGGCAATACGCAGATCATCAGATTTGGGCAAATCATGTGTATAGACTGTATATAGAAAGGGTCCCAGGATGCTTCCCTGAGGAACTCCTGCATTAATAGGTCTGACGTGGGACTGTACATCTTTGTAAACTACAGAATAAGTGCGTTTGTAGAGATATGATTGAATTATTCGGTAATATGTATCCGGGAGATGATACTTAATTTTTGATAAAAGACCATCATGCCATACTTTGTCAAACGCCTTCTCAGTGTCTAAAAATACGCCTAAACAGATCTGCTTGAAATAGTAAACTGTAAAGGTAGACAAAATCTTACACATAAAAATCTGATGTGCTATGTTCATATGACTTTCTCTACTCTCTATGGTTTATTAGTGTGTATGCAAACTACACTTACGAGGGTCCTTCAATAAATAACTGAACTAATTTAATTGTATTTAAATAAATCGCCCTAGAGTGCCATGGCTGCTAGTGGTGGAAAGGTGAATCCTTCCTCTAGCAGTGCTGTGAGTGTCAGTCATGCAGAGTGAATCAGTTAGGAGTTAGAGCCTGATACGTGAGGTCATGTTTTACTGCACCCACCATGGAACTGAAATCGCAGCAACGCGCATCAATAAAGTTTTGTGTTCTGTTAGACAAAACTCCTACAGAAACCTTTGAAATGGTGCAGCAAGCATACAAGGACCAAGCTTTAGGCAAAACTCAAGTCTTTGAGTGGTATAAATGTTTCAAAGGGGGTCATGAAGACCGTCAAGATTCTCCGCACCCTGGAAGACCCGTAACAGCAAAAACGGAAGCCAACATTAACACAATTGACGTAATTGTGCAAGAAGATCATCGCACAACAATTTCCAAAGTTGCAGACATAATGCATTTGTCTGTTGAACTGTAGGCAACATAATTTGCAATGATCTTGGCTATCGAAAAGTTGCAGCAAAATGGGTACAGCACGTGCTGAAGGACGAACAGAAGGCTCACCACGTCATGACGTGTCAACAATGGCTCGGAAGGTTACGACGGGAGCCAGACTTTCTGAATAGGGTCATCACTTGTGACGAGAGTTGCTTCCACCATTACGACCTGTTAACAAAACAGGAGAGTTCATAGTGGAAACATTCATTGAGCTCTAGACCTAAGAAAGCAAAAGTTCAGAAAAGTGCAGGAAAGGTCATGCATCTCATATTCTTTGACAAACAGGGCATTCTGTATGATCATGTTGTAACTAATCAATGCACAGTAACTGCTGCTTACTATTGTGATGTACCGAATGGGCCACTGAAGAAAAAAATCACCGAAAAGCGACCACATCTCGCAAGGAGAGGATGGATCTTGCATCAGGATAATGCCCCTGCTCATCGAGCTCATGCAGCTCATGATGTTCGCAGAAATGGGCATTGAGATCCTGACTCATCCACCTTATTCTCCGGATCTCGCACCATGCGATTTTCACCTCTTCCCGAAAGTGAAACAGGAGCTTCGTGGTCGCCATTTTCAAAGTGATAAGGAGTTGAACAATGTCATGGGTATCTTCAACAGACTGTCCAAAAATGGGTTCAATGAGTGTTTTGAACAATGGGTAAATCGTTGGAATAATTGTATTTCATCAGAGGGAGAATACTTAGAAAGTGTGTAGGTAAATGTTAGTGAAATAAAGCTATTATGTGTTAATTAAAAAATTAGTTTGGTTATTTATTGAAGGACCCTTGTACAAAAACTTATTTTTCTATTAACTTCATTTTAATCAAGATAAAGCTTTGCAGAAACACCTACATTACACATTTCATTACAGATACAGAGGGAACAGCAATAATGAAATGTTCAAGAACTGGATGCTATATGCCATACCCATTCCACGCAATTGCAAGAAACAACTGCAAATTGACAGACTTCGGTAATTTGTCATTTTTTTAAACAATTTGAATAAATCACAATGGATAACTTGGAAATGGTTTATACTACAAAATTTCCACCCCCCCCCCCCCCCAATCTGTTTAACTGATTACCCTCCCCTTATGCAGGACCCCCCCTAGTCTTATAACCTAGTGCCTAGGGTCAGATGCCTGTTGTATAATGTTGTAACATTCTTGTACATTAAGAATAAAGAGGACTTCATGGACTATGTAGTATTTTAATCAAAATCACTAGAGCCATTTTTCAGAAAATCAGTATTTTCAAGAAAGGCTCCATGTAAAGGGAGTTTTCTTGATAAATTTGTTCGCATCTTTGGAAGATACTAAACTTAAATACCAAATTTGGTATTGATCCAACTTTTTGTTTTTGAGCTTTTCTGTGGAATTATACACATACAAGGATCTGTTTTTAAAAGTCCTTTTTTTGGGTTCAGGAAGCCTCAAAACATGTATTTCCAGTGAAATCTCTATCAAATTTTTGGGTAGGATGCAGAAACTTTTCTTGTGGTAGAGAAAGTAAAACTAACTCATTTTATGAAATATTCCATGTAAAGACTAATACACATTTTAATAGTGTATTCAGTAGTTTTTTTTTGTTAAACCTTATTATATATATTTGAAATGCAATTATGTTCTTCCTTTCACTTCTTAAAACTGTTACCAGTTATCTGAAGAACTGTGTCATACAAAACAGCCCTGCCACCAGTGTTAGCTTGGTTAAGCAAAGGTTCCATTGTATTAACTAAGCAACTGTGTATCCCTTCTATTCTAGGAATAGGCAGCTTTTTTGGGGTGGGGGTGGTGGGGGGAGTGGATCTTTGACTCTGCATCTGCATTCAGCACATGCTGTGCTAGATATACGATAGTAAATAAAAAATTATCTGCAATGCATTATTTCTTTGCTAATGGCAACACTAATTATTGCATCATTGTTGTGCAGTGTTTCATTATAAATGGTTGCACTTTTGGCAGCTAAACACTGACTGCTCCAGATTCCATATGCCACATTATATTTTGTTTGGACAGTCACGTTAGTGAGTGCAAATCAACAAACGTTTGGCCCAATATACAGACCCCATTTTGCTGTAGTGGAGCTGTTATTAGTGAATTAAACATATTTAAAGTAGTGTAGAAGTTAATGTTAAGCACCTGCCTGCTGTGCAAAGCATCCAGGGTCAATTCCCAGTTGGGAAGTCAGAAATTTTCTCCAACCAAAATTAATAACTAATTTCCCCAAAATCTAGAAGTATGAATGAGAGAGTTGCATGTATGTGCAATCTAATGTACAAATAACCCAAAAAATTTGTATACAAGTTAAACCATTGCATATAGGCAAATGTTCCAAAGGAAAGACCAATGTAACCATTGATGTCAAAGGCAGGATATAAATGAAACAATTAAAAAAAAAGTTAGTGGTAAATGCTTAGTTCATTTGTTACTTGTTGCTTTTCTGAACACTTTCTTCTGTAAAAGCATAAGAAACATTGAGATGATGAACCATTGCCATAAAAAAACGAACAATATGTTGAAAAGACTGGTAATTTAAGATTTCTGTTAAAGTGATAATTAAATTCACTGTTGCATTGCCATAATTTCTGATTTATCTTTGCAGCATAAAATGCCTAAGTATTCCTAACATGTTCAAGGATTTTCTTGGGCCCAAAGGACCTTGTCGATGGGCTCTTAAACTTTACTCATTCAAGGATTTCCTAATAATAAATGTGAAATTGTCATATTTGTTCTTTATAATATTAGAGTACCTGGACAACAGTTCTTTTTGAGGCCGGGGAGAACATATTTAGATAAACTTGAAGAGTAAATCTTTAACTAAATATAAATTTGCATTGTAATCATTAGAACCATTTCCAAGATACAAAAGATATAGATATACATAGGTATTTCATCAGCGTCATCATTTCAGCTATAAGACATCCATTGCTGAACATAGGCCTCCCCAATAGATATCTACCTGGTTAGTTTTCCATCGATAATTTGTTCCACCATGGAGTTCAGTTATTTGTTGCTGCTGTCGACTCTATCTTCCAGGGTGTTAACACATTGGCCAAGGTCCTTAGTCTTTCCACTGAGTTTTTCCATGCCTTCCTTTACCCCAGCCAGTTACTCGTTAATCTTCTCCAAGAGCTTATCTTCATATGACATTTCTGTTTTCATCTTTTCCATTCCATAATTTACATTTTTCAATTTGGCTTCCATTTTTGTTTTAATTTTTTTTTCAATTTTTGTTTCCATATTTTACATTCAGTTTACAGTTTTCAATTTGGCTTACCTACATATTTTTTCCTTCTTCAGCATTCCGAAATTCATTTCATTGCACATTATATTCATCTTGACTAGCATTTGTTTCATCAACTACACCATATCATGGTTTTCGTCATGCTCCTGACACCAGTTGTGACAGTTACTTCAATTTTTATGAAAACACCAGAATGACACTATGCAAAAGCACTGTTGAAAAATAACAAATACTGTAGGGGGAAAGCTGGTAGATAAAGCCGTGTGAAATGTAATACATATTTCTGTTTCAATCATATAGAAAATTGTGTGAATTCTTCCTCGAAGAGAAATACGCGTGACTGTGTTTAGTAAAGGAAAACTGAGTAGAGAAAATCGGGTGAATGTAATGCACTGCATTTTTATATCAAACATATAGATATTGTACAAACTGTTTGTAGAAGAGGGAATAGAGAAAGAAGTGTTATTGTGTTTCATAAAAGAAAAATCTGATGTGTTGCACTCACATGACTTTCTCTACTCTTGTACTAACCATACTAACAAACTCTTATTCCTATATCTCCATGTTAGTTAAAATAAACATTCGTACAAATTATCTTATTGCTTATTTCCTTGTAGGTGCAAGGGGAATATTAGAATACAGTAGGCTTTGTGCGATAGTCAAATCTTTTTAAGCTTTGAAATTCCGTTCTCTTTGCACGATTAACATATAAAAAAATGAACAATGTTGTTGCATTTCGCTAAAGTTCTAAGTTTTCCGAAACTCACACACACAACAAGGAATATCTCCAAAATGGTTTACCCTACAACAAAATTTACTGAGACATAAATTGTGTATTTTAGCAAGATCTACATTTTTTGTGTGGTATGATTTGGTCTATCTCTAACAGTTTACCAGTTATGCAAAAGTCTAGAGTAAATACGACTACAGGGGCTATAGCCAGAAAATTCAAGATATACATTTCATTTGTCATCAAATGACATTTTAATCAAAATCGTTAGAGCCATTTTCAAGAAAATCAAAATTTTCGAAAAATTGTAAAGGGTAGTTAAGGGTGGGGCTATTTTCTTCAAAATCTTCGTGTCGCGTCCTTGAAAGACATTAAACTTAAATACCAACTTTGGTTTTTAACTGACCTTTGTTTTTGAGCTATGCTGTCCACAGACTGACAGACTGACCACAGACACACACACAGACCTTTTTCTAAAAATGCTTTTTTTGGATTCAGGGGATCTCAAAACATATATTTCTGGTGAAATTTCGACATCGAATTTTTGGGTGGAATACAATACTTCCCCTACTTACCAGTACAGAAAGTAAAAATGAGTAGAAAAAAACAATGTGAATGTTATATGTTGCATATGTATTTCAAGCATATAGAAATATGTGTGAATTGTTTGTAGAAGAGGGAGCAGAGAAGGACATGTGAATGTTATATAAAAGAAAAGTTAGTTGAGAGGACCATGTGAATGTAATACATTGCATGGTAAAATGGATTGCATAAAAACTCTCTTCATAAACAATTAGACATCAATTTTCATGGCGATCGGTCAACCAGTTTTAGAATTTATCATTTATCAACCTCATATACACCAATGTAGAATAGAGGACAAGTACAGAATAGCATTTGAATTGTTACATAAAACAAGAATGAGTAGAGAAAATAGGTGAACGTAATATGTCGCATTTCTACTTCAAACGTATAGGAAATTGTATAAATTGTATGTTGAAAGGTGAGTAGAGGAGGATATAGGAATCTGTTATGTAAAAGAAAAGCAAGTTGAGAAAACCATATGAAAGTAATATATTGTATAATAAAATTGATTGCATGAAAACCTTCTCCATGAAAAAATACATATGTACCAAATTTTGCAGTGATTGGTCAAGCAGTTTTTGAGATTAATGGTTACAGATGTACAAATATCCATTTTATGTACAGATGATATATACACTGGCAGAAAAAAAAATGCAACACCAGTAAGGACTGTGTTTATCAACACATGGGCATAGTATGTGGATATTGAGAAGTTACAGAACTGGTGATTGATGTATCATGGTCGGTGGACAATAGATGGCACTGCACAGCAGCCCGCCTCGATAGCGTGATGGTAGCGTGTCTGCCTCACGTTCAAGAGGCCGCGAGTTCGAATCTTTCTTAGGGTAAGTTATCCGGGTAAGGTTTTTTCCGAGGTTTTCCCTTATCCTGAGAAGACGAATGTCGGGTAACTTAAAGCTCCATGGACCTTGGGCTCATTTGAGCATCATTTCAACCATTTCATTCACTCACCGTCCGATATGATGCTATGTTGGAGGACGTTCATTTAAAAAAAAAAAAAAAAAAACTGCACAGCAGTGTCTCTATGCCCTCAGTGTCCACGGTGCAGGCAGTCACTGTGGTACCCTAACAGTTGAATGGTGGTGTCAAACAACACTCTAGGGTGTAGCAATGCCACGACAATGCAAACGTGCTCCTGTCTCACAGCTAGAGCCATTTGAACGGGGTCGAATTGTTGGCCTACGCAAAGCTGGATGGACCTATCAACAAATTGCTGCACATCTTGGGCGCAATGTATTGGTGGTGTATCAGTGTTTTCAGCAATGGTCTGTGGAACATCCTCACTCCCGTAGACCAGGTTATGGGTGACCACGTTCTACAGACGCACGTCTAGATCGACGCATTGTACGCGTATTAGTGAGTGCTCGAACAGCATCCAGGGAGGCGATATGGGCTCAGGTAGCACCTGGAGTATCAGCACGGACTATTGGAAACCATCTTGCTGCAGCAGGACTCAAATCATATGTGCCCCTAGCCAAAGTAGCTCTTACACTATAACACCGTCATGCACGTCTCCTCCGGTGTCAAGAAAGGCCTCATTGGACAATGGAGTGGCACTCTGTTGTCTTCAGTGATGAGAGTAGGTTCTGCCTGTATGCAAGTGATGTCATGTACACGTACTTCGTAGAGGTGAGCGAAGTCGTCCAGAGTGTGTTCACCCACGACACAAAGGCCCAATTCCTGGCATCATGGTGTTGGGTGCCATCACTTACAACTCACACTCACCTTTGGTGTTTGTGCAGGGATGTGAAACCAGTGCCAGCTACATCCAGCAGGTAATTAATCCTGTTAAATAAGAAAAAATTGAAGCTATTAACAGTGAAGCAACAAGATTCTAAAGTAAGAACAAATTAGAAACTAAAAACTTCACTTATCTTAGTAATGTTATTTTTTTGCTAACAACATTACTAAGATAAGTGAAGTTTTTAGTTTCTAATTTGTTCTTACTTTAGAATTAATCCTGTGTTACTGCCATTTCTTCAACAGGAAGGTGATGTGCTGTTTCAACAGGATAACGCACATCCCCATACAGCTGCAGCAACGCAACATGTTCTGTATGGTATACAACTGCCCTGGCCAGCATGGTCCGCTAATCTCTCTCCCATTGAACATGTATAGGACATGATGGGAAAGAAAGTGACTGGGCCTCCACGGCCAGCCACAACTATTGCCAAACTGCGACAACAGGTGCAAGATGCTTAGGCTAGTGTATCACAGGGTGCCATTCGCCACCTGTACGATTGTCTGCCTGCACGAATACATGCCTGTATTGCTGACCAAGGGGGTTACACCAAATATTGATGCAACTATTGGGATATACCTCCTTGTGACATATCTATGTCATTTGTGCTGATTTTGTTATCATATGATACTATCATGACATACTACAGCTCACTTAACTCTGTATTAAATTTAAGCAATCCTTAATAATGTTGCTTTTTTTTCCACCATTGTATATGTATATCTATTGTAGTGTGGGTGTGTGTGGGGGTGTACATTGTATATAGATAATATGAATTGTTTGTATAAAAACAGTGGGGAAAGAGATGTGAATGTGTAACCTAAAAGTGAGTAGAGAAAAGTGTGACTAATACCTAGCATTTCTATTTTAAACTTACAGAAAATTGTATGAGTTATTTGTAGAAGAGGAAATAGTTTTTTTACCATTTGGTGTAAAATCACTTTTTTTTTCCCCTCTTTCAGGAAACATATCTATATAGATAAACATAAAAAGCTAAACATTATCTGAATACATAATATGATCCAAATCATTAGTTGTTTGCAAGATATGTGGAATATATATATATATATATGTATATAAAAGAACTGCTCATTTAAACGTACTAGATAATGGAAAACAACATGCACAGAATTGTTGGGTCGAGAAATAATTAAAAAAGAAGCATTTTGATAATAGAAACTAGGGTCCAGGGAAGATTTTTACTGAGCTCATGCATCAACATTAAATCCAACATTAAATCTCTGTTTGTGAAACCTGTTAAGTGGATGTGAGGTGTAAACAAAATGTACTCTTTTATAGTACTAGCATTGTCACTAAATGTGCATTATGTTCAATGCTGTATTTGTGCTGTGAAACAGCCTACTGAATGGTATGGTAATAAGTAGGTTTAGTAATCCAGCTACATTAAAAAGGATTCAGGTTATGCACGTTCGTAGTGCATGTGACGGCACAGTGTGGGGAACCAGTTCTGGTCGTCTGCTCTACGGACAAAGCGTGCATAACTTCATTCCTTTGGTAGCTCACCTGCTAAGTATATTAATAAGGAATATTTGTCTTGTTCAGTACAGTGCACAAATGCAGTGTTAGTTTGTCATTGTGTACTAGAACTCATTGCTTGAGATAGTACATACACACTTTCCTGCGAGTTGTAATTCATTTTGACTGGCGAATGAATATACCTTGTCAGATTTCAATTATGTTCATACAGGAATCCTGTTATACTCTTGTTATATACCTTGTTCCTGTCCTCAAAATACTTAGTTTGATACTGTCTTTTTACTCAATTTTCTGCACTTAACCTTACTGCAATAAACAATTCTCTGTTCAGATACAATGTAATTGAGTGCTGTGAATTAATCTTTCAGGCTGAACTAGCACAACAGCAAGCATGTGAAAAGTTTGAACAAATGTCTGACAAAGGGAAAGAAGGTAAGTGTTCTTTGTGTTCATAGGCAAATGCTACACTAATATTTACTGTGTTAATACTTATCAGGATTTTAAAATGATTTACAGAACTTATGGATTTCAAAACAAGAAGAGTTGCAGCCTTTCGAAAAAATTTGGTTGACCTTGCTGAACTGGAACTGAAACATGCAAAGGTACTTTTTGCTAATTATTATTTATTTATGCCAACAAACTCACTGTTCGTGTTTTTAAACACACAAACCGAGTGTGGGCAAAGTTTAAGAGGTAGAACTGGAACTTAAAATTCAATGCCACAACTGGGATTTGAACCACAGACCTTCCGCTTGCCGGGCAGACGCTCTAACCACTGAGCTATTGTGACAAACTGCCAGAATGGCATTAAATTCTCAAGCCAGTTCGTATTTCTTTTACCAGGAGAAATATGAACTGGCTTGAGAATTTAATGCCATTCTGGCAGTTTGTCACAATAGCTCAGTGGTTAGAGTGTCTGCCCGGCAAGCGGAAGGTCTGTGGTTCAAATCCCAGTTGTGGCATTGAATTTTTAAGTTCCAGTTCTACCTCTTGTACTTTTTGCTGTTTTATAAGCATGGAAAACATACTGGGTCACTTTTCCTTTTTTTTTTTTTTTTTCCATAGTGTTGATTTCTTTAGAAAATGGATACTCATTCACATAGGGATCCTATGGCTTTTATTGTAAAACTTTAAAACAAGAATTACTAATATTGTAAAAAGCAACCTTGTGCATGTGAAGAGGTATAATCTCTAAAAACACTCCACCCAATAATGGTAATTCTATAACCACCAAAAAGCCCTTAATTTTAAGTAATAAATTAGTAAATGATTAAAATAGAGTTACAAAGACTGCACTAGAATGCAAACAGAATTAAAAATATTATGTGGTACTCTCATGACTTTCTCTACTCTTGAACTAACCATTCTTACAAACTCCTATTGCTTTATTTTCTTTGTGTTAATTGAGAACCATTTTCAGAAATTATCTTATTGTTTAATAAGGAAAATAGAAGCTATTAACAGTGAAGCAACAAGATTCTAAAGTAAGAACAAATTAGAAACTATAAACTTCACTTATCTTAGTAATGTTGCATGTTGTTTTTGTACAAACGGACCCAGGGTTTCAAGTTGTCTCCAAGTTGATGTTTCAAGTTGGAGACAACTTGAAACCCTGGGTCAGTTTGTACAAAAAGAACGTGCAACATTACTAAGATAAGTGAAGTTTTTAGTTTCTAATTTGTTCTTACTTTAGTATCTTATTGTTTATTTTCTTGTAGGTGCAAGGGGAATATGAGAATATGATAAACTTTGAGTGAGTCAAATCTTTCAAAGCTTTGAGTTTCCATTCGCTTTGCACGGCTAAGATATAAAAAAAATCTGATGTGTTGAACTCGCATGACTTTCTCTACTGTTGTACTAACCATTCTTACAAACTCTTATTCCTCTATCTTCCTCGTGTTAGTTGAGATAAACATTTGTACAAATTATCTTATTGCTTATTTCCTTGTAGATGCAATGGGAATATTAGAATACAGTAGGCTTTGTGCGATAGTCAAATCTTCTAAAGCTTTGAGATTCTGTTCTCTTTGCACACTTCACATATAAAAAAATGAACACCGATGTTCCATTTCAGGAAAGTTTTAAGTTTTCCGAAACTCCTACACATAGCAAGGAATATCTCCAAAATGGTTCACCCTATAAAAAAATTTATTTGGCCAAAAATTGTGTATTTTAGCAAGATCTACATTTTTTGTATACTATGATTTGGTCTATCTCTAACGGTTTACCAGTTATGCAAAAGTCATCCAGACTAAATATGACTACAGGGGCTATAGCCAAAAAATTTAAGATACACATTTCATTGCCATAAAAATATCTCAAACATATGATATTTTAATCAAAATCAAGAAAATCAAATTTTCCATGTAAAGGGTAGTTTAGGGTTGCATCCTTGACAGACATTAAACTTAAATACCAGCTTTGGTTTTTAACCGACTTTTCGTTTTTGAGTTATGCTGTCCACACACACATTGACCTTTTTTCTAAAAATTTTTTTTTTTTTTTTAAATTCAGAGGGTCTCTTAAACATATACTACTGGTGAAATCTCTACATTAAATTTTTGGGTGGAATATAATACTTCCCCTACTTACCAGTAGAGAAAGTAAAAATGAATCACGATCTTCCATTTGATGAAAGTTTGTTTTCCAAAAGTCACACAAATAACAAGGAATATCTCCGAAATGGTTCACTCTACAACAAAATTTATTTCGACTTAAATTGTATTTTAGCAAGATCTACATTTTTTGTATAGTAAGGCTTGGTGTATCTCTTACAGTTTACCAGTTATGCAAAAGTTGTACAGAGTAAACAGGACTATATAGGCTACAGCAAGAAAATTCAAAATGTACATTTTGTTTGCCATAAAAATATCTCATACCTATAACATTTTAATCAAAATCATTAGCCATTTTCGAGAAAATTAAAATATTCGAAAATTTTTCCATGTAAAGGGTAGCGCGCGCGCACACACGTACACACACACCACACACCACACACCACACACCACACACCACACACCACACACCACACACCACACACCACACACCACACACACACACACACACACACACACACCACACTTGTTTCTAAAAATGCTTTTTTTGGATTCTTCTTTTGCTGTTTACCCTCCCCTTATGTAGGACTTACACCCCCTAGGACTTAGAAGCCAGTGCCTATGGTCAGGCGCCTGTAAGGGAGTACAGGAACCTGTGAACCAGCCAGTGAAGACCTGGAAGCAGGTGGTCAGCCAAGCACCTGCTATGATAGTGAGGAAGAAGTTGATATGAAATGTAGACAGAATTGATGATTGAAAAGGTGATAGTGGAGCAATTTGTGGAATGAGTGGTGAGGAAACTGGAGAACCCGAAGAAAGCTTGCCCAAATGCTGCTTCGTCCACCACAAATACCATATGCAGGTCCCTGGGATGGAATCTGGGCTGCCTAGGTGGTAGGTGAACACTCAAACTGCTCAACCACAGCACCATCTTTTTTGGATTTATGGGGTTTGAAACCTATATTTTCAATTAAATCTCGACATAGAATTTTCGAGTGGAATACAATACTTCTACTTACTATACGTAGTAGAGAAAGTAAAATAATCCATACTTGTAAACAAAGGTTCTGCGTTTTGTTGAGATTCCATAGAGTGGTGTTCCAGATGAAATTCCTCGAACGAAGGACATTTTTAACTAAACCCTAGGATAAACTAGGACACCAATATTAAGTAAAATCTTATATCATAATAATTGACATAGTGTTCATGGTCTGGGTTGAGACAAGGTGATGCTAGTGGTGGAAGTTCTTAATGTTCTTGAAGATCTTAGATTCTATGTTTCTGTAGCTGTGTATCTCTGATTTTAAGTGTTTGAATTTGCCGTATGCCTCATACCATTAAATTATATGCAGCATGGTAATATTGACTACTTGACTTGAGTCAGGGTTTTTACCCAATTTATCATTGCTTCAATAACCTGCATATTTGTACATAGCTGCTATGAATGTATTTTGCCCATTCAGTTAAAGGCATACTTGACTTTTTCTAGCTTGAAGTCATACCAGTGATAATGCTTACCTCTGGTTCTTTGCGTTTAGGAAAGTAAGATAATTGCTTATACAGTTGAACCTGAAGATTACTTGTAACTCAGAATTACTTATAAATGACATTTTGATAATGCATCACTTTTTGTTTAAAGAAAAAGCAATACAGTAGGCCTACATGTGCAAAATTTTACGAGGAACATGACAACAATCAACAACAATGGAAGCAGCCTCCACTTTAACCCATCCCACGCAACAGCTGAACCAATAAACAAATCTGACGAACTGTCATATACCCACACATGCTAAGCATATGAAACCTGTGAAACGAAATGGCTCCATATCAGTTGTCACCAAGACTAGCAGAGTACTAGGGTCACACCACTGAGGATGTTCAACGCAGCTTCGATTGAAACGTCTGGAAGGAGATTTTCCACTAGACCACGGTCCCCGGATAATCATTTTGTATTTTAGACATATTATTGAAACAGAAATTTACAGATCTAGTACGTGCAGATATTTTTCAATTTTCAAATAGCACTAAATCGGACATATTCAACCTGGGTTACGTGAGGACTTCTTAGGGGCACATAACATTTAAAATGCGCATAGTCAGTATAGTTTTTTCTTTACCTGATTACCCTCCCTTTATGTAGAACTTACACCTTCTAGGACTTGCAAGCCAGTGCCTAGGGTCAGATGCCTGTCAGGGAGTACAGGAACTCATGGACCGGACAGAGTGAAATCCTGGAAGTAGGTGGTCAGCCAAGCACCATGTATGATAGTGAGGAAGAGGGTGATATGAAATGTGTGCAAAAACGATTGGAAAGAGGATAATTAAGCAATTGGTGGAATGAGAGATGGCAGAAGCCGGAGAACCCTGAGAAAACCCGCCTGTGATGCTGCTTCGTCCACCCCAGGTACCACATGCAGGTCCCTGGGATCAAACGTGGGTCACCCAGGTGATAGGCAAACTCTCTTACTGCTCGGCCACTGCGTTGTCACAGTCATATGTACAATTTTAATAAAGCATAGCTCTAAGGTTAGGCTTAGGAGTACAGACTGGAATGAAAAATTGTCTTTCGGTGTAGGCAGAGAAAACAAGTTGGATACTACTACACTAAATACCTGCAATTGACATCAGTTGCAGTTATGATACAAGCAATGTTTGCATCAACTTATATATATGAGCACTTCCTTTCAAAATTAAACATGGTTAAATCAAAATGCAGGTCACAAATAAGTAATAATTTACTGGCTCAACATTGCGTGGCAACTTCGATTTTCACTCCTCATTTTCATTCATTGATATGCTGCAAAGACAGCCCAAGTGATGAGGTCCCTACAAAATAATCACCTTAAAAATAAATCCATAATGCCACTGCCCGGCAGAACAGTTGTAGAATCATGGCCCAAATCCTTTAGACTTTGAGAATTAGCTCTTATTATATAAATACATAAACAGCTATACAGCTTGACAATGCTTTCTGCTAATAAGTGACTCTATTCCAGATGACTACCAAAGTTGCTTTTATGCTAGGTTTGAGTTTGGTGAATACATTATTCTTTTGCACAGAATTTCACATTTTCAGCAAGCAGTTATTCTCTCAGATTCCAGGGCAGCAATTATAGCAATTACTTCCAAGTTGTCACCAAAAAACCAAACAATTATAGAATGTTGGAAAATCCTTACCCATCTAACCGCACTTCAGAAACACCTTCCAATGGATACCAGCTCACTGTGGGCTTAGTGGTAATGAGAAAGCTGATTTTCTTATAAAAAAGGGTACCAGCGGTGTACAAAAATCTATAGTTAATCTACCATTTTATGCAGCTAAAAGATTAGTCAACTGTGAATTCAAAAAAAAAAAAATTATTGCAAAATATTACTATGAAAAATCAAAGAATAAAAGATGGAAACTACCAAACATTCAAAGAGTAATTCCTGAGTATCCTCGAAAAACAGCAGTTGCAACTTTCAGGTTGATTACAGGACATGATTGTCTGGCAAAACATTTAAACAGAATTGGGATATATTCTTCACCACTCTGTCCTCTATGTGATCTGCAAGAGGAAATGGATCGAGACCACGTTCAAATATGCCCGGCCACTTCTAGTGCCCCATCCATCAGTGAAAAATATTGGAGAGCAAGAGGATTAATGACTTCATTGTCAGAAATCCAGCATTAGCTAACAACAACATACATTATTCCCACCTGCAAGCCCTTAAACCTCTAAAATTTGTGTTGCAATTGTAAAATAAGTCATGATTTGGAAATAGTATCAGTCGGTGCTGAGATCTCCACTAGGAAATTTCGACCTCGCCGCCACTGAAGATGTCTGCCGTAGTCGCAGACGAAACGTTTGGGAAGAAGGAGGAACCCAATAGACCACGGCCCACAAGCCCGGTTAATATTGCATCTAGTAGTATCACGTTTGTTGCCCAAGAAATGGGTCTGTAAATTTGTAAATCAGATTTCATCATCAGTACTTTGTAGATATTATTTTACTCTTCCGTCATTCTTTAAATAAAAGTACTGAATTACTTCTGGTACGAGTTTGATATGGCCAACATGTACAGAGAGTGGGTCAAGTACACAATTCACAATAATTGCTTAAGTTTTAGTGCAGGAATGTGTACCATTTTCAATAACTGCATTCCTTGTTGAGAGTAACATTACTGTGTCAGCTTTATATATTGCACAGCTGTAATGTGGCAATGAGCTTCTACATATATCTGCTGGGTTTTTGTGGTATGGAAGGTAAATTTATCAAATGGCACTCCATACAAATTTCTGTTATTTTATTAAAATGTTGATATTTACAATTTTCTATAGGTGCAACTTTCTAATTTAATAGCCTTTTTCCTGAAATATTC
The DNA here is from genome assembly GCA_030765045.1 of Tenodera sinensis. Taxonomy (NCBI): domain Eukaryota; kingdom Metazoa; phylum Arthropoda; class Insecta; order Mantodea; family Mantidae; genus Tenodera; species Tenodera sinensis. The sequence continues at coordinate 84,581,017 of CM060961.1, forward strand.
TTTTTATCACATATGCCCAGAAGAATATATTTTTCTATGCTGATGACGTCCTAATACATGTGCATAGGTTTGGGTTGGTGAACTAGTTTCTTGCTGAAAAATTTTATCTGTACATAACTTTTTATTGTGATGTCAGTAAATATTTTTCTCCATTATTTCCCCTTGGTTATGTTAATAAGTGAACTGAGTTTCTCATACTGATAGCAATTATAGAAGTTGACTAATTAATGTATGTTTTGTGGTTATGATACTTCTTTGTTCTTAACTCTTACTTTACTTTAAATTAATACATACTTGAATATGACAGACATTCAGCTCAGGCTCTTGCCTGTCATATCCACCCAACATAATTTCTGTTGTTAGCTAATGCTGAATTTCTGACAATGAAATCATTAATCCTCTTGCTCTCCAATATTTTTCACTGATGGATGGGGCACTAGAAGTGGCCGGGCATATTTGAACGTGGTCTCGATCCATTTCCTCTTGCAGATCACATAGAGGACAGAGTGGTGAAGAATATATCCCAATTCTGTTTAAATGTTTTGCCAGACAATCATGTCCTGTAATCAACCTGAAAGTTGCAACTGCTATTTTTCGAGGATACTCAGGAATTACTCTTTGAATGTTTGGTAGTTTCCATCTTTTATTCTTTGATTTTTCATAGTAATATTTTGCAATAATTTTTTTTTTTTTTTTTGAATTCACAGTTGACTAATCTTTTAGCTGCATAAAATGGTAGATTAACTATAGATTTCTGCACATTGCCGGTACCCTATTTTGCAAGAAAATCAGCTTTCTCATTACCACTCAGTCCACAGTGAGCTGGTATCCATTGGAAGACTAGGTGTTTTTGAAGTGCGGTTAGGTGGGTAAGGATTTTCCAACATTCTATAATTGTTTGGTTTTTTGGTGACAACTTGGAAGTAATTGCTATAATTGCCGCCCTGGAATCTGAGAGAATAACTGCTTGCTGAAAATGTGAAATTCTATACAAAAAAAGATTTTGTAGGGCCATTCGAATTGCTTCAATTTCTCCATCAAAGTTTGTAGTTCCATAACTTAAAGATTTGTAATAGGAAAAGAGGTGACACGTGACTCCAGCCCCTGCTCCATCACAGTTTGATATCAATGATCCATCATTATAAATATGGAGCCATTCATGTTCTGGAAATCTAATATGAATTGCCTCTAATGCCAATAATTTTAGAACACTAGTTGGAGTATCACTTTTCTTAACTTCTTCTGTCAGATGTAAATACGAGTAATATGTGATGTCTAATGTTTGTGTCGGATTGACTTTAGATATGAAGTTTTCCTTTGAATTAGGAAGGTATACATTCTTCTTTATGTCTTGAATTTTGGAAAGAAAGCTCTCCTGAGTCTTTAGTGTATGTGTAAAATTTCTCTTGTGCCATGTATTGAATGAGAGTCTGATCAACTTTTCCTGTTGAATAAGAGCCGCTTTTTCTATTTCATATTCAATGGGGTATTGGTTGGTTAGTATTTCCATAGCTGGTATTGGTGTGGTTTTGATAGCACCTGTAATTAGTCTCAGACTTTGGTTTTGAAAGATTTGAATTTTTATTGTATTTGCTGTTACAAGAACTTTGTTGCAGTAAGTAAATAATGGCTTTATATATACATTGTATGTTGTGTTAAGAGTTGCTCTGGAACATCCCCACTTCATTCCTGTTAGACGTTTTAACAGTGAAAGGCGCCTTTCTGCTCTTTGTATTACATTTTCTATTTGTTTGGTCCATGTAAGTTTGGTATCAAATGTAACTCCTAAATACTTTGCTTCCTTTGTTTTTGGTAATTGTTGACCCTCAAAATTTAGTTTTATTTTTGGTGGGTTTTTTTCTTAGTGAAAAGATTTGGTAGTTTGATTTTGTTGTATTAACAGTCATTAAATTTTCTTTGGTCCACTTTTGTAGGTTGTTTAAGGATTGTTGCATTTTTTTTTCTAGTTCTGTACTTTTGTTTTTTGGTTTTGAAGTCTACATTACTAAGTCATCAGCAAATAGTGCACACTTCACACTTGATTCTTGTATTTGTTGTGGCAGGTCATTAATAAATATATTAAAATGTGTAGTGCTGAGCACTGCACCTTGTGGTAAGCCGTGGTGTGCTTGTTTATATTTAGATATATTTCTTCCATATCTGGTAGCAATAAAGCGTTGTGTTAGGAAATGACATAGCCATGAAAACATTGGACCTTGTATCCCTATTTTTTTTTTTTACTTTCTTTAGCAGTTTTGTTCTGCATATAGAATCATATGCGCTTTGGAAATCAATAAAAACTGATAAATTATCTTCTTTTCTATTGAAGGAGTCTTTGATTTCTTGACTGAGAAGTAAGACTAGTTCATTTGTAGAGTGGAACTCTCTGAATCCAGCTTGACATGGGGAAATTAAATTGTGTGATTCTAGAAACCAATTTAACCTATTTGACACCATTCTTTCCATCACTTTTGCTATTATGCTAGTAAGAGCTATTGGTCTATAATTTTTTATTTCTGATGCTGTTTTATCTTTCTTCAAGAGTGGGACAATTATTGCTTTTCGCCATTCGGCAGGCACAGTGGTGTTCCAGGATAGGTTGTAGAGTTTTAGTAGTTGTTTTGCTGTTTTTCCAAGGTTTTTTATGAACTCTGGATGTATGTGATATGGTCCAGGAGACTTTTTGGTTTTTAGATTATTAATTGCAATGTTCAGTTCTTGCATATTAAAATTTTGAAAAAAGATATTGTATTGAGTGTTAGGATTACATTCTCTTTCTTGTTTCAAATCTTTCTTAAACTGTTTACGTTCCTTTTTATTATTTCTTGTTACTTTATGTGAATTAGCATAATATTTATTGAATGTTTCAGCTATGGCTGCATCATTTGTTAATATTTTATTGTTGTGTATGATAGGTGTGCTGTTGCTTTCTTTCCTGTCCTTGATATTTTTTATGAACTTATGGGCTTTGTTGCCATCTGTCCTATAATCCATTTTTTCTAAGAAATTATTAAAGTGACTCTTTTTAGCTGTATTAATTTCTTTTTTTAGTGAGGCACATTTCTTTCGCCATATTTGTGTATCTGATGTTTTTTGTTTGTTCAGCTGTATTTCTAGCTGAGCAATTCCGCGTGTGACTGACATTTACACTACATTTTCTTCCTAAAATGTCTCTCTAATGGTCAATATAGGTGTAAAAATGTTATTTTAACGACATACGATGACAGATAATACATTGGTGGTTGTGATAGGAAATATAAAAACCTTGAAAAAGTGAAACAATTATTTAATAATGAGCGCTAAACTTTTCGTGACTTACTGACATTTTTGTCAACTGCAGTTCCAACTTCAAACGTTTGTCCTCCATTTTCTCTGAAAGTTTTCTTATTTGATTTGTTCTGAAAAATCACTTGAGGAACTTCTAAGCTTTCAAATGACCTGAAAAAAGGTTTGACATGTTATTCTCATCTGGAGATATTTATTCAAAAGGTCAGCGTGACTAACTGACATGAGTTAGTCTGACACTTGCGAAAATTGTAATACTTTGTCTTTGTTTTACATGGTATAATATATGGTAAATCATAGTGATACGTATTATAAGTTACATACATGTAATACATACAAGTGTGTAATGTATTTATCATTTTGAGAAGAATCATATCCTTTGGAGAAGCATTACTGTCATGCAACATAAACAGAATAAACATGTTGACAGCTCTCATTTCTTATTACAGTTACGTCGTTGCAAGTATAAAAAGCTGACTCAAAACCTAACAAAGACGACACATGAGAGCACACAGCACATACCTGTATCACATGATTGGACTCCTTATAGTGCAGGAACGCTAGATGCAGTAGTCTCGTAGTACACGCGCATATCACTACACTGTTTTTATTTCCGAAAGTTGTGCATCATTCTGACACTTTCCGCACATGAAAGAAAAGCATATTCCACAACATTTAAACCTAATACTTTCACATAATGAACCCGCAGAGTGGACGGCATAGGTGAAATACGTTCAAATCTTTTGTTGAGAAATTCTTTTGCTTCTTCAATTTCAGACAGAGAAACCTCAAGAAGACATAATTTGGTTTTCTTTCTAACAATATTAACAAATTCTTCAGCACTCTGAATCCTGCTTCCTGCTTTCGCAGCTGTCCATGCCATCCTCTTCACTTGTCCTCCAATCGCATATACTGCCCCCTTTCCGTGATAGGATTCGAAGAAGTGCCATTCAATTTGGATTCCAAATACTTTGGAAAGATATATCACATGGCTCAATGTGTATTTCTGCTTAAAATGACTAGCAGCTCCATCAGAAAACACTTTCACAAGTTCAAGGTTCAGAACAATATCCAATATTTCCGAAAATATATTCCTTAAGCAAATATCAACTGCATATTTGTCATGCGATACATAATCAGACACCAAAGCAAAAGATTGTTTCTGAATTTCACCAATATCTTCTTTCCTATACCAGGCAACAGCAGTAAATATTGAGATCTGTGTATTGTTCCAGTGGGCAGCTTGAATTTCATTTTGCCCCTTGCATGTGTAGTTCTCAAAGAAGTCGATCTGTATCAAGCTTCACTAATTGCAACATTTTCCCGAGCCCTCTTAAAGGCCTCGGATTGCTGTCTTTTTACATAAACGTGATTAAGGAAACGTGGCAGGCAATTGCTCAGTTCTTCAATGCAGTCTTTTACAGACCCATTTTTAACTTCTATTTCCATTCTTCCATTACGTGAACTCCACAGCTTCCATTCGCATGGAGAATTAGCAAGTTTATCCGAAATGTCTGCTCCACTCAATCCCGGGCAGTTGGAGCATCCTCCCTGCACACATTCACTCAAGTTCTGATCACACACCACTTGTGCTATGAACTTACAAAATTCAGTCTCAGTGAGTACATGATTTTTACACAATGCTTTGAGAAGAAACTTCGTATTTTCATGTATAATGCATGTGCACACATTATGTGGGATCTGACTTTGTTGTTGTTGTAGTGTTTAACGCCCACTTTTACTACTACGGCACCGCAGGCGGTGACACTGATGACACATGGAATGAAGATGGAGCACCGGTGGAATGAGATGGCGGGGGAAACCGGAGTACCCGGAGAAAACCCGCCCTGACGCCGCTTCGTCCACCACGAATACCACATGCGGGTCCCTGGGATTGAACCCGGGCCGCCTAGGTGGTGATCTGACTTTGAAGATGCACGTGAGCAGGGCGTAATTCAGCGAATTTTGTCAACCCCACGGACATTTCTGCTCGGTCTTGTAGAAAGAGTGCATGTGCTTCTTTTAATGTTACCACTAGATACCTAATGCGAACTTCTTTTGTTTCTCCCTGAACATGGATTTCAATAAAATCATCTCTTCCAGGAGCTTGGTAAGATATTGAATCATCCTGACAGAACTTGATGATTGCACTTTTAAGCTCCTGTGATAGTTGTTTTCCTGACACCCAGACAGAATACTTTGGTTTTACAACATGTAATCCCTCTTCAGCTGCTATTTTACGAATCATTTCTTTTCTTTTACGTGGAGATTGCGGCAATGCTTCCTCAACACGTTTTCTGCACTTTCCGAAATAACGTTTGCTTTTGAAAGCGGTTGATGTTGATGGAGTATCCTTATCAATCCCTTCTTGGTCTCTTATCTTCTGTCTTGCCCACTGTGCTTGCTTATATCTCCTATATTCAGCTTTGAGCTGTTCTCTTCCTTGTTTTGTTTGTTTCACTATTGCTCTTCCTTTCCTCATAGTCACTTCTATTTTTTCCTTCCATTGTGTATAACTGCCTTGCTGCTTCAGACGTTTGTATTCACGTTGTCTTTGGGCTGGTGTTTTAGCCATAGAGTCAGAAAGAGACTGATACGTCTATCCTGACTGAAGTCTCACAACCAACTGTACGCGTATGCGACCACAGGGCGCCAGCACTAACTGTCCGTTAGTCACGTGTTTTGTGGGAAAACTAATGACTATAGAGAAAAACTTTCTGATACTTTTTTATTTGTTATATTGTAATGACGCAGAATCAAAAAGGATATTTATTTTAGTCTATTACTTTTCCCTCCAGAGGACTTTATCCTTATTTACCGTGACTAACTGACATTGACACACAGTGATAATTAAAGAGGCTCTAAGGATTATTTATAAATGTCGAAAATTATTAGCCATATACATGTTTCGAAGACGAAGAGTCATTGTGTGATGTACAGAACAGGAAAATTAAAACAGTTGTACATAGCTCCTGAAATATTTATATGAAAATCACCGTTATTCGCACTTATTTTTAGTGCTTTGGAAATATATGGGTAAGAAGTGAAATTTGAACACATATTCACGTTAAAAACATTTATTTTTCACTTTGGTGCAGTTTTTAATGAAAACTAATAAGAAATGGGCTGTGCTATGGGACTCGTTTTCTATCTACAAGGTCGTGGTAACAGATGGAATGCATATATCAATGTTTCTTTATCACAATGTATTTATTTATTAACACTTCGATATTTTACACTCTCAGCACCATATTAAATACTTAAAAACCTTTACACTTTTTTAATTTGGTAGAATTTACGCTGTATAAAAGTTTGGCGAAAGTTCCATGTTCACATGCTACCAAAACACGTCTTATCACCTTGAACATATAGACGCTACTAAACTGTTTCTTGGCGTCGCTTTGACACGACACACCGCCATCTTCGTTTCCATCCGCGGTATTCATCCACGCAAACAGTTCTTTTTCGTTAGGGAAGTGATCCCAATTATCGTCTCCTATTTTTATTATGGAACACAAACAATTCTAATATTTATACACTTTTAACAAACATTTACATGAACGATTTTCTATTGGGGTCTTATATTCTGTCTCAACTTCATAAGATACTTTGGAGTATCTAGCATCATCTTTCCTCAGTAAAAAAAGTGAAACATTAATTTCAGATTTTAACACTCGGTATGACATGTTCGCGGAATTGCTCAGCTATATCCCTTTGCTTTTTCAGTTCTAACTGGGGGTTCCAAAAGGGTTTGAAATGTTTTATTCTTCCACGAGAAATATGTTTTTTTTTGCAGTTTCTAGGATGACTTTACAGAAATTTTTGTTCATATGATCTGGTTGGTCATACAGCTGCGAGTTTGTTTGTTCTTTAAATTTATGTTCCAGTTCAGTTTTATATTTGTTCCAATCTGCTTTTTTGAAGCATACATAGATTTTGCTTCTCTATAGCTGTTTAGCACATTATAACTAACACAAAATGTTTAATTCTGATCTCTTTATGTAGACCAATTCCATTTTTTCTTAACTCTACTTAAAAACTGACTTAAGTTCCTGACCTCCTTTCTAAAAATTCTCTTAAATGCTGTTATCCTATCTCCCTGGCTCTGAGGGATACCCTTTCTTAGTCCTCTCAACCTCCAAACACCAGTTCTTAGCCATGCTATTGCCTCCCTTTGTTCGTTGTTTACCTTATCAACATGTCTCACTTTCCCATTCATTGATTTGTAATCTATCAGGGACCTTTTTTCCATTATACCTCCAAACAGTTTTTGGATTTCTATGTTTTCAAACCTCTTTCTTATTATTTTCCAGAATTTGTTATGATTATTCTGCCCTCTCCTCCAGTAGTCCCCCATCCCATTTACTTCTAGGTTCTTTCGAATACTACTCATCCATCCAGTTTCCCTAATACTCTTTTCCTGGTATTTTACACACTGCCTTAACAAATTGTTTTTATCTAAATTCAAAATCCTGTACCAAAATTTCAGAGCTCTTTCTATAAATGTCCTGCAGCGCTTGCTTCAGACCATTTACTGTAATTGATCCTACTACCAGATCATCAGTGAATAGTAGCCCAGGGATCATGATATTATTTATTGCAGGCACACAACTATTGTTCTTGCTTATCCCTAACAGGATATCAATAAATAAATTAAATAGTATGGGGCTCAATTTACACCCTTGCCTTAACCCTTTCCCTTGTGCTATTTCCCAAGAGTCTTCTTCTTCTCCCACCCTCACACAGAAGGTGTTATCCTTGTACAGTGCCATCAAGGTCTTTACCATACGTTGACTCTATTCTTTGCAGTGCAATTTCTAGCATAGTAATTGTAGATCCACCTTATATGCTTTCTCTAGTTCTATAAAGGACATGTATAGTTTACCTCTTTTTTCTGTAAGGTAAAGTGTTTTTATTATAAAGATATTATCTACAGTTCTCCTCCCAGATCTGAAATCCATTTGAAATTCTGACATGATATTTTTTTCTTCTACCCACTTCTGTATTCTGTTTGCCAAAATTCCAGTAAAGATTTGTCCTACATTAGACAGCAGTACAATCCCACGATAACTATTTAGTTTGGATGTACTACCTTTCCCTTTATAGATTGGGTGTATAATTGCCTTTCTCCAATTTGCTGGAACATATCCCTTTTCTTTTATTGAATTAAACAGCCCTGTTAATTTCTTGACTCTTTCTATGTCATTTCACCATTCTTTGAGAAATTCTGTGGGGATCCCATCTAGGCCAGTAGCTTTATTTCTTTTCATAGTTCTAACTTGTCTCATTACTACCTCATCCCTAATTAAACTGTCCAGAATTTCCACATGTTTATTTTTGACCTCATGGTCTGCCGTCATTCTCTTTCCCCCGTACACCCCAAAAGGTTCTAAAATATGCTATCCACTCTTCTGGGTCAGTATTTGGCTGGTCTACATATTTGCTATATGATGATTTTATGGCCTTCCATACCTTACTAGCATTCCCCTCCCCTAACACCCTGATTAAATTACTCTCCTTTTTTTCCCTCCATCTTAATTTCTTTTGTTGTATGATCTAGTTGTAAAATGTCCTCCCCTGTAGGTATTCCTCCTTCGCTTCAAAATTTCCTTCTTTTCTCCATTTCTTTAACATCTGTCTCACTAATTTTTTTGTTACTTTATATTCATCAAACCAGTCCTCTCCCTGTTTCAATATTCTCTTTCTCACTCTCATTCCCCTTCCTGCCACTGTTGAAAATATTTACCACTTTCTCAATTTCATTTACCTCTGACATATAACTAACCCTTAGCTGGCATATCTCCCCATAGGGCAAATAGTAATAAGATTTTCCGGTGAAGGCAGCGTCTTGGTTGTGTTGTAGCCAACGTTTTGCCCTACTATGTAGAGCTTCTTCAGGACTAATGCTTTCCTTGGCAGCACCGCAGGAACTGTGCTGACTCTTCAACTTCTCGCTTATTTATACCTTGGCCGTGGAGGTTAGAGCCAGCCCTCTCGTTCTCATTGGCTGATGGTCCGCCAATCCTTGTGTTCTTATCAATGTTTGCCAAATAGTGTGGAGATGTCTTCCGTTATCCCTGTTGATAATGGAAGACATCTTCACACTGAAGAAGCTCTACATAGTAGGGCGAAACGTTGGCTACAACACAACCAAGATGCGGCCTTCCCCGGAAGATCTTATTACTATGGACACCGGCCGCCGAAGCTTACCTAAGTTATTAACAAATACTATATTCATAGACTTTATATAACTTCAGTAATGATAATACATTTAAATACAACAAAATTCAGCATATTAGAACAATACCTTAATGAGTGGTTAAAAATATGTATGCATCATTGTGTTGAATGTCTGGGACATAATACTTAATTACAAATGATAAGTTTTATGGTGGCCACAAAATTTAAAGGTGGCTGGCAGGAGGACAACACCCAATGAGAGGCTTGCCACGTGCTGCAGTGTTATATAGTTAAAGTACAGTGTGAAATCACGCTGTAACGCTAGTGGTATAAATATCATTTGTGTAACAGACAAGAGAAATCTGATCATGAAGAGCATTTTTTTTAAGCTTCCAGTTCAAAAACTAATTTTCTACATTAACTGGTTGCAGAGACATGAGTGTGCATTGAACTCATCTTTTAACAGGCGGTTCTGCTAAGATGCTTTAATGTTCTCTGTCTATATACCTTCGTGACTCTTTTGTGTGACTCAAAACAGAACAGAACTGCAGGGGCTAACGATAAGGGAGGGAAAGGGTCTCAAGTTATGGTTTCAGTTTGAATGTCTGCTTTCGTGTTAACAGTGGTAATTTCAGTTCCTGTAATTCAATTATATTGATTGTGTGAACTTGTTTTATTGGTGTTTAATTTATTGTTCTCTGTTGGTTTAGTCAAAATGTTGGTAAACAAGGTACAAGTAGCAAGTGAACCAATAATACATAAATGGGAAGTGTTGCATCACCAGAGTAAGAATATAATTTACTATGTGTAATTGACACATGGAAAAACTGCAGGAACAGGCCTGTGAGAAAGAAGTAGCCCATGACAAAATACTGCAGTCAATTATCAACTTAGAGTAAGGCAGCGATGATTCTAACGTGGTTAGAAGCAAGGATCAAGATGACTACGATAAGGCAGATGCAACTGCTTTGCCATAAGAAATTTTCTTCTTTGCCTGCACACATTTTTGTTACTGTTTTAAGGTATGATTTTCGGATTACTTGTTAAATTAGCATGCACATGAAGTTTGTTTACTTTACTACAGCAATATCCTATAAAGTATTTTTATTTCGCCTTATTACGGTGCATAGCTTTGTCCTTTGACGTGTGGCACTTCTCTGGTAGTGGTCAGCTGTCAGCCACCTTTAAATTTTGTGACCACCATAGTTATTAATATTATTGATATTTGTGTGATTCAGTTATAATTTTTGGAGGGGAAAAACATGCTGATGGTATTTTAAATTTAAATGCAAAAATTGACATCTTTGTGGCCAACTTCACTTTCTACACCAGAATTTATTGGGACATGTTTTGGGGACATCATCAGCCTAGATGCAGTGGCGTGCTTTCTCCTGTGACTTAAAAATAGATGGCATTTTGGCTCAAGGTAATGCAAATAATGCAAATGAGATCCTTTTCAAATGGAGCATCAAAGTTTATTTTTGTGTAAACTTCGATGTCCCTCTTGAATAGGATCTCATTGTGCAGTATACATCCAGCCAAAATGCCATCTGCAAGTAACAGGAGGAAGTGCAGTAGTGAATCTAGCCTAATAATGGAGACACAGTCTCTGAAATGTCCCAGTTAAGTTCTGGTATAGAAAATGAAGTTAAAATAAATTTTTGCATATCAGTTAGGAATATTAGTTCCTGTAAATACTGATGCCATTGTCAGTATTTGTTACACTGTATTTTATTTACTTGATTAATCTTGAGACACAGTAAATCAAAAACAAATCAAACATATGTAGCAGGTTTTAGGAAAGCTTTTTAGCAATGTAGTAGCAATGAGTCTTATCTTCAGGGCAACATGGGTATTAACAGACAAATAAGGGTGAGATATTATTTTTATAATAAATATTCACATCTTCTGCTAATTCAATTTTATTGCTATTAACTTGTAATAGATTCAAAAATTAACTTCATACTTTTACAATAAGTAACACATTTGACTCCCAAAGCTGTTGCACAGAAACGTTTTGGTACTTTTTGGTTTCGTAAGAGAACTATCCTTATTCCTCTGTTCATTTAGTATTTAAAAATATTCATGACATGGCTACATAACAAATATTCCTTCGCTGTATTCAATTTGATGTTCTTTAGTGACATATTCAATGTCAGATTACCGACAAATTTCCAATTCAATGGCACTAATATGCAACCATCTCTTGCGATGTATATATCACTAGTAGTATTCATTACCTCTTTATAGGAGTAATTGTTTATTTCCCTAGTTACGGACATAGCAACCACGCTATTTATTGATTCGATTGTGATGTGTCAATCATATGGTCATGCTAGACCTTAAACCTATTTCCTTTTGATCACAATAGACTCAGGACGGGGATTAAGAAATAAAATTTTGATAATTATGAGGGCTGTTTGATAAGTTCTCGGAAAGGAATAGAAAAAAAGTACCTACGACACAGGAACTTCTTTTATTTTTCAATATAGTCTTCTTGTAAACCAAAGCAATTAGTCCAGCGATGTTTCAACACTTTGATCCCATCTCGAAAATGAGATTCCTCCAGCCCTGCAAAATAGTTAACTCTGGCTATCAGTTCTTCATTTGAAGAAAATCTTTGCCCACCAAGGAAAATTTTCAGCTTCAGGAAAAGATGGAAGTCTGGCGGAGCCATATCAGATGAATAAGATGAATGTGGCAATAATTCATACCTTAGTTGCCGTAATTTCACCATGGTGACGGCACATGTGCAGTTGTGCATTGTCTTGACTTTCTTCCTTGCTAAACCTGGCCTTTTTACTTTCTCTACTGGTAAGTAGGGGAGGTATTGTATTCAACCCAAAAATTCGACATCGAGATTTCACCGGAAATATATGTTTTGAGGACCCCTGAATCTAAAAAAAGCATTTTTAGAAAAAGGTCCATGTGTGACTGTGGACAGCATAACTCAAAAACGAAAAGTTGGTTAAAAACCAAAATTGGTATTTAAGTTTGTCATTCAAGGATGCGACACAAAAATTTAGAAGAAAATAGCCCCACCCTAAACTACCCTTTACATGGAACATTTTTCAAAAATTTTGATTTTCTTGAAAATAGCTCAAACAATTTTGATTAAAATGCCATATGTTTGAGATATTTTTATGACAAACGAAATGTATATCTTGAATTTTCTGGCTATAGCCCCTATAGCCCATTTACTCTGAACGACTTTTGCATAACTGGTAAACCGTTAGAGATAGATCAAATCATACTATACAAAAAATGTTGTTGTTAGCTAATGCTGGATTTCTGACAATGAAGTCATTAATCCTCTTGCTCTCCAATATTTTTCACTGTAGATCTTGCTAAAATACACAATTTATGTACCAATAAATTTTCTTGTAGGGTGAACCATTTCGGAGATATTCCTTGTTACATGTGTGAGTTTCTGAAAACTTAAAACTTCCGTGAAAGGAACATCATTGTTCATTTTTACTTTCTCTACTGGTAAGTAGGGGAAGTATTGTATTCCACCCAAAAATTCGATGTCGAGATTTCACCGGAAATATGTTTTGAGGCCCCCTGAATCCAAAAAAAAGCATTTTTAGAAAAAGGTCTGTGTGTCAGTCTGTGGACAGCATAACTCAAAAACGAAAAGTGGGTTAAAAACCTAAGTTGGTATTTAAGTTTAATGTCTTTCAAGGTTGCGACACAAAGATTTTGAAGAAAATAGCCCCACCCTAAACTACCCTTTACATGGAACATTTTTCGAAAATGTTGATTTTCTTGAAAATGGCTCTAACAATTTTGAATAAAATGGCAAATGAAATCTATATTTCTTTTATCAAATCTATATTTTCTGGCTATAGCCCCTGTAATCATATTTACTCTGGACGACTTTTGCATAACTGGTAAACCATTACAGATAGACCAAATCGTACTGTACAAAAAATGTAGATCTTGCTAAAATACACAATTTATGTCTCAATAAATTTTCTTGTAGAGTGAACCATTTCGGAGATATTCCTTGTTATGTGTGTGAGTTTCGCAAAACTTAGAACTTTCGTGAAATGAATCATCGTTGTTCATTTTTTTATATGTTAAGTGTGCAAAGACAACAGAATCTCAAAGCTTTAAAACATTTGACAATCCCACAAAGCCTACTGTATTCTAACATTCTAACAATAAGATAAGTTTTACAAATGTTTATCTTAACTAACACGAACAAGATATAGGAATAAGATTTTGTTGGAATGGTTAGTACAAGAGTAGAGAAAGTCATGTGAGTGCAACGCATCAGATTTTTTTATATGTTAAGCCAAAGCTTTAAAAGATTTGACTAGCACACAAAGCCTACTGTATTCTAATATTCCCCTTGCACCTACAAGGAAATAAGCAATCAAATAATTTGTACAAATGTTTATTTCAACTAATACGAAGGTGAGTGAGTGAATGTGTAGGGTTTAACGGCCCGTCGATAACAAGCTCATTTGGGCCAACACAAAGAAGATACAGGAATAACAGTTAGTAAGAATGGTTAGTACGAGAGTAGAGAAAGTCATGTGAGTGCAACACATCAGATTTTTTCACATATCTTTTAGTTTAATTGGTCCGGAAGGTTAGCATAATACTCTCCAGTAATTGTTTGCCCACTGGGGAGATAATCTACAAGCAGAATCCCCTTCGCATCCCAGAAAACTGATGCCATTACCTTTCTGGCAGATAGAATTGTCTTTGCTTTTTTTGGTGGTGAAGAATCAGCATGCTTCCACTGTTTTAACTTGTTTTGACCCTGGAGTGTAGTAGTGGGCCCAAGTTTCATCTGTGGTCATAAACCAGCACAAAAAATCTTGTCCATTGCTCCTAAAACGTGCCAAGCATTGTTCCAATACTTCCATTATCATGCGTGTTTGATCCAGTGTCAAAGTTGCGGCACCCATCTTGCAGACAATTTTTTCATATCTAATTCTTTAGTCAAAATTCGATATACCCTTTCAGATGACATTTGGCAAGCTTGAGCAATTTCTTGCACTTTCAATTGGCAGTCCTCCATTACTATTTTGTGCACTTTTGCAATGATTTCTGGGGTAGTGACATATCTTGGCCAGCCACTGCGCAGTTCATCATCTAAGCTCTCCCGTCCAAATTTAAATTTGTTTGTCCACTTGGTAGCAACTGAATATGAAGGAACAGTGTCCCCTAGTGTATTCAGAAAGTTGGCATGAATGTCCTTTGCTTTCATACCTTTCTTTACAAAATACTTAATCACTGCTCAAATCTCGACTTTTTTTTTTTTTTTTTTTTTTTTTTTTTTTCCCCTCCATCTTTGCAAATCACTACACAGGAACAACAGTACAGTCGCATCACCACTACAACTGTCTTCTAAGAACATTATTGTGACACATTTTTACAGGCAACAGTCAAATGAATATCACATGAACAACTCATGGCACTACGGTTGACCTCTCTTGGTGACTCCGAGAACTTACCCAACCACCCTTCTACATTGCATATATGATATTTACATGTATTATGTCTCAACTTGGCATACTGAATATTGGTATTAATCTTTTCTCTGATGCATTTTAGCACACAATTCCTGTCAATGTAGAAAAAATATTATTTCTGGTACTAATGCAACAGCTCAGATCTTCCATTTTATTAAATAAAAATCTTGCACTTGTATTAAAGATAATTCGCTTTAAGTTCTTAAGATTGATCTGTAAGTACAAGCATTTACAATTTTGCTTGAAAATATAGTTTAGAGCGCAAACTGTTAGTCCCCAATTTCATATGATCTTGTTATTCTTAGCATTCCAGCTTAGCAGTAACCTTAGAGACATGCATTATGCATACATAGGTAAAAATATATAAATTGTAGCCACTCACTTTTTATTTTATTATATTCAAAGTAATACATTCATCTATGTAATGCAGGAATTATTGTATGTAACTTTGCAGGCCCAGGTTCAATTGTTCAAGAACTGTTTACAAGCCCTTAAGGAGGAGTGACGGAGGATAAGTCTTGTCGCTATTCCAGCAACAGAAATAGCTTCATTTGTCCAGTAAGCTATCCCATTAAGGATGTAGAGTTAGTGTTACTGGAGATAAGGTTTCAACAGAAGAAAATAATTTCTTCACTTCAAATTGGGCCCAAAAATTTGATCGTTCATTAACACCATAAAAAGAGCATTGACTGCCAATGAACATGGAGGAACTACCAGTGTGTTTGAAAATATGCATCCAGTTGTTTTATCCACATAATTGTGAGAGCAAAAGTGAGAATTGCAGTTGAACACACTACATCTCGGACTCAGAATCTGAAGTGGTGAAATAAGACTCTAAATTAGGCTGGAGATGAAAGTGTTTTACATTCCATATATACATTAACGTGCTTTACCAGGTGTTAAGAAAACTATTATTGAAGCTAAACATTTCAAACAAATTTAAGAAAATCTTTTAGTTCTATCTGAAATTTATTTTTGGGACTTCTCCTGAAGGTATAGTATGCACATTTATGATAAAGTTTGATAAATGTTAATTTTTCTGCAACTTTCTCTGAAGTATTATACCTAATTATGAGAACATATACAGCTTTAAGCAAGCAAGTGAAGTCATTATAATACTGTATGTTACACGTTTTATTTGCTCTCAACAGAAAATTCTCTAAGAGTTGTTGTTGGTTTGAATCCAGCAATCCCAATTATTGCATCCATAATGCTGGTTATGATAGGTTAGAGTGTGTCAGTTTCATTTTGTTACTTTTAAATGATCGCAAATATTGAAACAGAATTTATTTGTATATGTATAGTTTTCTTCCTTCCCCTTCTTATTTTTACAAGTTGTTCCTTGTACACTAAAAAATGTGCTAATAGAAGATACGGTGTGCTTGTTTATTATTATTATTATTATTATTATTATTATTATTATTATTATTATTATTATTATTATCATCATCATCATCATCATCATCATCATCATCATTATTATCATTATTATTATTACCATTATCATCATTATTATCATTATTATCATCATTATCATTATCATTATTATCATTATCATGATGATGATGATAATAATAATAATAATAATAATAATAATAATAATAATAATAATAATAATAATAATAATAATAATAATAATAATAATAATAATAATAATAATAAAGAACAAAGATTGTTATATGGATAAATATAACGTTACTGTTTAATATATGAAATGAATGTAACATACTGTTCCTTTGGAATCCCATAATAGCTGATGAAAGTTAAATGAGCACTGAATGTATTACATATTTTAACATTCATTATATTGGAAGATAAAATAAGTATACATTATAATTCTGTAAGAGGTTAAAATATATTAATACATGTTGAATATTGTAAATATATCAAAAAGAGAAAAAATGAAAATATTATGTGAATGATCTAAAAACACTTAGATAAGCTAGAAAAAACATTTTTCTATTTTGTAATTATCTCAAGTTTATCCAAAGATTGTTGTAAATGATTCATATTTTGTTTATAATCTAGAAATAAACTCTCAGAAGGGATAAGTAGTTCCAAGTGAACTTGATGACAAATAATAGAATAGGAACTTTTTACATTATGGTAAAACCTGCATAGAAAATTTTGCATGATATTGATCAGCATGGAGTAGCAATTAACTTAATCATTCTTTTCCTTAAGGAATCTCAAAGTAAGTTTTGAAATTGAAATTGTACATTAGAATAAATCATCGAATCGAAAAGATATGTATGTTTACTGTAGCATAGCAATTCCCTGAATATGCTAATAAATGTTGCATATTCTGTTGAAATTCTTATATTCAAAGCAATTTTGCATAATATCAAGGATTTGGTACAATTATATCTATGATAGCTCCCAGTTCCTCTTAATTTCAGAGTAAACTACTCTGGAGTTACTTGCTGGAACACCTGCATACTTAAATAAGGAAAAATTGAAGCTATTAACAGTGAAACAACAAGATTCTAAAGTAAGAACAAATTAGAAACTAAAAACTTCACTTATCTTATTGTTTTGGTACTCACCCTGGGGTTTCAAGCTGTATCCAGCTCATTCTCAAAGCTTTGAGAAAGCGAAGTTTGTAGTTCCTAATTTGTTCTTACTTTAGAGCCTGCATACTTATTTGGAGATAGGAATAAATCATGGGAATAAGGAACAAGGAACAGATTTTCCTGCCACTCCTAACATTGTATGGTGAAAGAAAGAAAGAAAGATAGTCTTTGCTGTTTAAAACAGAGTACACATTATGACTTGCAAACAGACTCCATGGAGAAACTATTTCCACATACTCTGGATGCAATGTGAGGCAAGCATATGGAGGTAGAGTATTGTGAGTTTATCCAATTTTTTAACTCTCACTTCACTAATGTCTCACTTCATTTTCTTTGTGATGTAGTGACATAATGAAATACAATGTAGTCTCTTCAATCCGCTGGAGGTTGAACACAAGATGTCTCTAAAATCATGCAGTAGCAGCAGTTATGCACAAACTTGCTTGGAGAACAGCACTTTGTCACACAAGAAACTTCACTAACTCATAGGAACACTCACTTCTATGGTGGCTGGAAGTTTCCACAGAACAGTCTAGAATTTTCTGGAAGGAAGAGAAGGAAACCTCAGAAGATTGTGGTCATCTGTTGATATCACTCCTGGTGTTTACACTGGACAAGAACACTACCACAAAATACATTTTAAATTATTACATATTAATCTTTGTTCAGATATAACAGATATTTCTACACGAATATTGGTACAAGGTTATAATTCATAAATATGAGTAATGTTATCAAGATGTGTGTCATTTGTTTTGTTAATAGATTTTAAATTTTTGTTTCTTCTTAAATGTATTGCAATTCAGAATGGCCTAAATTTGTATGAATAACCTTTACCCAAAATGATGGGTAAGTTTGTTACATATACCTTACTTGCTGAGTTTGTTACATGTACCTGACTTGCTAGAAAATATATATTTGTCAGTCTTTTTGTGAGAGGTAGTATGGTAAGTCTCATTAATTTTAACCATTATAATCTCTTCTATGTTAGTACCATTGCAGTCTACAGAATCATTCTTCACATTTATGTTGTTGAAGATAGTGTATGCTGCATTACTACCATTGCAGTTGAAACAAAAATATATTATTGCACATGCTAGTTGACCTAAAATCACCTAATAATTCACCTTCATTATGAACATAAATACTCATCCTGACATTCAATTTGTCAGATCCAGATTTATTCACCAAGAAAATTAATACAGAATATAGCTTCATTAAAAAATGTTAAGACAGGCATTATCATATTTACAATATACAAAGTTTAAGAAAATAATACAAAGTCGCACAGAGGTGAAACACATACATTGCCGTAAGGACTGAGGGAATCGTTGGAAAAAACCTCAGTCAGGTATACAGTAGCATTTGAACACTTCAAACTGATTCTATATACATTATATGTACAATTGAGGTAATAGAATACTAAATGCAGGTGATGTCAAATACAGTCTTGGTCTTGGAGGCTGTCATCAAGCTTCCTCTTGAGCCGAAGTGTATCTCCCAGATGAACAGGACCCATGAAACAAACAGTTCAGATGGGCAATATTTTAAGAAGTTAGCTAAGATGGACGACTTATTTACCTAAATTCTAATTCTAAATAAGTGATTTAGTACAAAGGATAATCAAAATTGGATAGTCATAAATTCATCAACTGAATAAAACATGTTAAGAGCAATTTTTTAACTTTATTTTTAAATGCTTTGATCTGTGTAACTTTGATGGCCTCAGGGATTTTATTATATAATTTAACACCTTATGGGGAACTGAATTCAAACTTTCTGTTAATCTATGTTCTTGGAGATGGATTTCTGTTGCTATTCATGTATTATATGAATGATATTCATTATTAAGCTTGAAGACGCTTTTATTTTCATGTATGAATGAAACTGTTTGTAAGATACAAGTACATGGTAAAGGTAAAATTTTCAAATCCAAAAGAAAAGTGGTTTACTTGGAGTGCATTGGTTCACTTGTTTGATTCATCCTGAAGATGGGAGAGATGTACACTCCCGAAACGTTGATGTCTTTTCATCACTACACCTGGCTCGAAGCCCGAGAGCATCTTGAATATATACTTATTATTCTTTTTTGTAGTTTAAACACCTTCATGCAGTTGGTGGAAGATCCCCAAAAGGAGATTCAGTATTTCAATATTGAATATACATAGCCAAAATACACTGTTTTTAAGACCTCTATGATACTTGTTTTAGCTAGCATAACATATATGACTTAATTTGTTGGCTAGAAAGTTGACATGCTCTGTCCAGTTGAGCTGGGAATCAATAACAATCACCAAAAACTTGGTATAAGGGCTCTCACCAACCAATGTATTAAATATTGAGACAAACAGGATTAGGAGCTCCCAATTGTTGATTGAATTTTAGAGTTACCGGCTTACTTATATTTATATGAAGTTTATTACTCGTCATCCATTTCTACAATTCTGTTATTGTATAATTGATTTCTTCCTGCATAGGTCTTATATCATTATGCCTGAAAATAAGGTTTGTATCATCTGCAAAGAGAATACTATTGATTGATGATACGTAATATGTAAGATCATTGATATTAATTAGGAATAGGCTTGATCCCAAAGTGGATCCCTGCGGAATGATGTGTGCAATGTGGGCAGGCGGGCGGGCATCTTTCAACGTAATTTTCACTAAATTAGAGTTGTGTGATTAACTTGAAAATTTGCACATATGTCAAGGACTAATGACAATACCATAATATGACTTTGTCCTAGGATCCTGATTAGGATCCTCAGAATAAAAAAAAATGAATTAGCTCTTTTTATCAATGTAACAGAATCTTTCAACGTAATTTTCATCTCCTTAGAGTTATGTGATTGCCTTGAAAATTTGCACACATGTCAAGAACCAATGACAACACAATATCACAATATCAGATCATCAGGATAAAAAAAACATTACTTAAATTTATCAATGTAACGGAATTTTTCAACGTAATTTTCACCAACTTAGTCTCTGATTGACTTGAAAATGTGCAAACATGTCAAGGACCAAGGACAATACAATATCATAATTTTGTCCTAATACCCTTAATAGGGTCATCAGTGATGTGGCTAAATTTATCAATGTAACACAATTTTCACCAACTTGAGTTGTCTGATTGACTTGAAAATTTGCAAACATGTCAAGGATCGATGACAACACAATATCATGAATTTGTCCTAAGGTCCCGATCGGGATCATCAGGATAGATAAATTATAATTCCAAAAATCTGGTGCTTTTATAACAAACCGAACTAAAAAGTGCAAAATCAGTTTAAGTATGAAGAGTTAGTTCTATATCGATATAAAGTCAACTAGTTCATTATATTTCAAAATGTTGCAACAACTTTAAAATAAAAAATAATTTATATTAACAAAATAATAAATTTTATTGTAAAAAGCATGGGGTGACGGATATCCAATGCTATAAATAGTTAAATTGGTAGCTATTTATAACAGCAATTTGAAAAGCACCCCATGCTTTTGTTTTAAAGTTTTTACAACATTTTAAAATATAATGAACTAGTTGACTTTATATCAATATAGAACAAACTCTCCATGCTTAAACTTATTTTCCACTTTTTAGTTCGGTTTCTTATAAAAGCGTGTTTTTAGTTTTTTTGAAGTATAATTTATTTTCTTATATTTTAGTCTTAAATTTATTGTGAAGATGCTGGTCAGTACATTAGGACAAACTCAAGATATTATGGTATTGTCATCCATCCTTGACACGTGTGTAAATTTTCATGCTAATCAGACGAATCTAACTTGGTGAAAAATATGTTGCATTGATAAATTTAACAAAGTCCATTTTTTTTTCTCCTGATGATCCTGGTCATAACATTACGACAGTCATATTATTATACTGTCTTTGGTCCTTGACATATGTGCAAATTTTCAAGTCAATCAGATAACTGAAGTTTATGAATATTCGTTACATTATAAATTTAGCTAAGCCACCTTTTTATCCTGATGATCTGGTCAAGACATCAGGAAAAAGTCATGATATTGTTTGTCATTGGCCCTTGACAGGTGTGCAAATTTTAAGTCAACCAATTGACTTAAGTTGGTGAAGATTATGTCGACAGATCCCGTTGCATTGATAAATGTAGCTAATTAATATTTTTATCCTTATGATCATGACCAGGATCTTAGGATAAGGATATGATATTATTGTATTGTCATTATTCCTTGACACATGTACCAATTTTCAGGTCAATCAGACGAATCAAGTGGGTGAAAATTATGTTACATTGTTAAATTTAGCCAAATTGTTTATCCTGATAATGCTGGTCAGGGCAGTAGGACAAGTCATGATATTATTGTATTGTCATCGGTCCTTGATATGTTTGCAAAATTTAAAGTCAGTCAGTCAAGCTGGTGAAAATTATGTTACAGTGATAAATTTAGTCGTCACTTTTTATCCTAATGATCCTGGTCAGGACATTAGGACGAAGTTATGGTATTGTATTGTCATCTGTGCTTGAGACGTGTACAAATTTTCAAGTCAGATGACTGTAAGCTGATTACGTAAGCAGATCCCGTTACATTGGTAAATGTAGCTATTTTTTTTTACCCTTATGATCCTGGCCAGGACCATGGAATAAGGTTATGATATTATTGTATTGTCATTGTTCCTCGACGTGTATACCAATTTTCAGGCCAATCAGACGACTGTAAGTTGATGAAAATTACGTTGTAATATTTAAGAGGTAGAACCGGAACTTAAAAATTCAATGCCACAACCGGGATTTGAACCACAGACCTTCCGCTTGCCGGGCGGACGCTCTACCACTGAGCTATTGCGACAAACTGCCAGAATGGCATTAAATTCTCAAGCCAGTTCGTATTTCTCCTGGTAAACCACAAAGGCAGTCTCACATCAGAGACAATTACCCCAATGGTGACTTACTATTGCAAGTACTTTATATCCCAGGATTAAATAACCTTCACATGGTAATTATTATTTATTTATGCCAACAAACTTACTGTTGGTGTTTTTAAACACACAAGCCGTGTGTGGGCAAAGTTTAAGAGGTAGAACCGGAACTTAAAAATTCAATGCCACGACCGGGATTTGAACCACAGACCTTCCGCTTGCCGGGCGGACGCTCTACCACTGAGCTATTGCGACAAACTGCCAGAATGGCATTAAATTCTCAAGCCAGTTCGTATTTCTCCTGGTAAACCACAAAGGCAGTCTCACATCAGAGACAATTACCCCAATGGTGACTTACTATTGCAAGTACTTTATATCCCAGGATTAAATAACCTTCACATGGTAATTATTATTTATTTATGCCAACAAACTTACTGTTGGTGTTTTTAAACACACAAGCCGTGTGTGGGCAAAGTTTAAGAGGTAGAACCGGAACTTAAAAATTCAATGCCACAACCGGGATTTGAACCACAGACCTTCCGCTTGCCGGGCGGACGCTCTACCACTGAGCTATTGCGACAAACTGCCAGAATGGCATTAAATTCTCAAGCCAGTTCGTATTTCTCCTGGTAAACCACAAAGGAATTTTTAAGTTCCGGTTCTACCTCTTAAACTTTGCCCACACACGGCTTGTGTGTTTAAAAACACCAACAGTAAGTTTGTTGGCATAAATAAATAATTACCATGTGAAGGTTATTTAATCCTGGGATATAAAGTACTTGCAATAGTAAGTCACCATTGGGGTAATTGTCTCTGATGTGAGACTGCCTTTGTGGTTTACCAGGAGAAATACGAACTGGCTTGAGAATTTAATGCCATTATGGCAGTTTGTCGCAATAGCTCAGTGGTAGAGCGTCCGCCCGGCAAGCGGAAGGTCTGTGGTTCAAATCCCGGTTGTGGCATTGAATTTTTAAGTTCCGGTTCTACCTCTTAAACTTTGCCCACACACGGCTTGTGTGTTTAAAAACACCAACAGTAAGTTTGTTGGCATAAATAAATAATAATTACGTTGTAATATTTCATCACATTGATAAATTTAGCTAATCAATTTCTTTTATCCTGTTGATCCTGATCAGAACAAAATTGTGATATTATTTTATTGTCATCGGTCCTTAAAATGTGGGCAAATTTTAAATCAATCCTATGATTGTAAGTTGGTAAAAATTATGTCAAAATAGTCTGTTACATTCATCAATTTGGCTAATTAATTTTTTTTATCCTGATGATCCTGGTCAGGACCTTAGGACAAAGTTACGATATTATTGTATTGTCATCAGTCCTTGATATGTGTGCAAATTTTCAAGTGAATCTGTCAACTCTAAGTTGGTGAAAATTGCGTCGAAAGATGCCGTTACATACAGACAGACAAATATACAAAGACATACAGACCTACAGACAGACAGACATACCCACACTGATGCACGGACACACACACATACATATCTATGTCCTTCAATATTTTCAAGTAATTTAATTCCTCAGTCCAGTGTAACCTATGTCGATTACTAAACTACTAACTGTTGTGGGTGTCTTGGCCCTGTATGAGCACTGGTCCTCGATATTTCCTCCAGGTCTCATGTTCCTTTCAGGTCCTCTCTGGGCATCTACGTCATCCAATATATAAATACCTATTTAATTAAAGCAATTTTTAGGGTACATGTAGACATGTTCCCTAGCGACATCTAAGATGTCATAACTGTACCATTTTCTATAAATTGCTTAGTCATTCTTTATCCTCACGATCCTGGTCAGGACATTGTGACAAAGTCCTGATGATATTGTACTCTCATTGGTCCTTATTACGTGTGCAGATTTTCAAGTCAATCAGACAGCTCTAAGATGCTGAAAATTACATTGAAAGATTCCTTTGCACTTATAAGTTTAGCTTAGTCATTCTTTATCCTCACGATCCTGGATAGGACATTAGGACAAAGTCATGATATTGTTACATTGTCATCGTTCCTTGACAGGTGTGCAAATTTTCAAGTTAGACAACTCAAGTAGCTGAGTATTACGTTACTTTGATAAATTTAGCTAATTCACTTTTTATCTTCATGATCCTGGTCAGGATCTTAGGGCAATATTATATTATTATTGTATCGTCATTGGTCCTTGACATGTATGCGCATTTTCATGACGATATTGCTCTAGCTTTATGTGAGCAGAGTTTTAAATCAGTCATTTCGAACGAATGTATATAATTAAGCACCTTCCAGGCTTTTCTGAGAACACTTCTCTGTTTTCCATTAAAATTTCCCATAATTCCCCTTTCTGTGTTTCGCTCAGTCTACTTCCTTGGTTTACTTGTGCCCTTAACAAATTTTCTAACTCAATACTCATTCACCTCGTCGTGTATCTTTATTTTCTTATCCTTCAAGTTTAATCTGGGATCTTTTTGATTACTCATTTCTCCAACATAATTACGTAGATCATTATATCCTCTATAAGCGACGTTTTCGTTATCCATTTCGTCGGTCTGGGTGGCTCAGTTGGTTAGACGCTGGCCTACGGATCCCAAGGTCGCGGGTTCAAACCCGGCCCAGGCCGATGGTTTTTAAGTGTGCTTAAAAACGACAGCTCCATGTCAGTAGATTTACTGGCATGTAAAAGAACTCCTGCGGACAAAATTCCGGCACACCGGCGACGCTGATGTGATCCTGGCAATTGACAGCGTCGTTAAAAAAGAAAATATTTATTTATTATTTACTTATCCATTTCATTATATTCTTCTAATTTAACTTCAGCTAAATCCATTGCTCCAATATGTATTACTTCCACGAAGAATGTTTCCTCCTGAATTTCTTCCTCTACCTGATCCCTTGCAATTATACCCAACTTACTGTCCTCTAAAAATAGCACGGCTATGGTGTCTTGTTCCGTATCATTTTCAAAAAGCTATGTTCAAAGTTTACAATAGTGTTCCAGACATATAGGCTATCACACCCGATTATAAGATCCGTAACTAGCCTAGGTACAACTAAAAATAACAAGTTAATAATTTTTCTGCATATCTCAATATTGAACAGGATCCTTTCCTTTCTCTTTCCCACTGCTACTGAGCAATATATTCCGTGTACTGGCAAAGAAATTACTTTCAACCCACTGCTCAACGAATCTTCGTAAAAATTCTGTGAACACACGGTAGTGTTAGCACCTGTATTGATGATCGCATAAATCTGTTTCCCATTAATGCCGACTTTTATTTTTGGTGGATCCGTTAATATTTTATCTTCCATTTTATCTTTTCCCTCATGTTTCTCTATCATTAGTTACCTTCTATTATCCTCACTGAAGGCTAGCTTGATTGGGTGCGAAGTTTTCCTTCACCTTGCTAATTACGTCTGTTCCGTTACCATTATTTGAAGGTCCCGGGTTCGCGTCCTGATTGTATTTGCTTGCCATCCATTGCCTAGTTGTGTTAATGGCGTCTATCCTATCTTCCTGAACCGGTGAATTTCTGCCACTTCTACCCTGTCCTCTTGCCTTGGTGAATGAGGTCTATATACATTATTATTACTATTATTCTCGTAATTATTTCCAGAATAACGCCTATTTCTATGGAATCGCCCTCCCCACCCCACCCCCCCCCCCCCCCTCTATCTCTGGAAAATCTAGTTGCATGCACAAAATTAACTTGGGCGTTCCGTCCTCTTTGGAAAGTTTGATATCCACCTCTATGATTATTGTCGAAATTATTTCTCCTATTCTCACAATGGTTAGCATTTTTCGGTACGGGACCTTGATATCTTTCTCGGGTGTCATAACTGCTAATGTTTCCTGACGGTGCCCCTGCCCAAAAGCTTTTGTAGAATTTTTTTCATGTTCGAGAACATTTTTATCATTAGTCACGTCATTCTGGCTTTTGTTCCTCTCCAACGCAATCAATAAATCTATCATCGCGGCAATAGTAACTGGTCTGGCAATGATTATATAAAGCTGAATTGCTTCGGGAAAATGAGTGGTCACTTGATTAATCAATTCACGCTCTGACATCGGCGGTTCGATCATCCGTGATTTCCTGGCTACTCCCATAAAATGATTTACCATTGAGTTATCTTTTCGTGAGTTATATTTACCATTACTCAATTGTAACCGAATGCTTGCCTGTCTAGTCGCACCTCAGTATCTGTTCAAAAATATTTCCGTAAAAGTCATAATTCTATTCTACTCCTACAGATAATTCCAGCCAGTTCGAGGCGTTACCCTTAAAACACTTACTACAGTAATCTGTATTCCTCAGGTATGCCCTTCAAAATGAAATATTCCTGCATGCTACTGATAAATGCCTTAGGATTATCAGATTCTTCGTTCTCGAAAAATGCCTTAGGATTATCAGATTCTTCGTTCTCGAAAATTGGTGGAGATATCTCACTGAGGATATGGTTAGACCATGGTACATGTGGACCGCCATTTCTCATCACATTCTGGTTATGGTTACCTGAAGAACTGGGACCTAAGTTCAGCTTCGGGATGTCAGCTGACGCATTTGGCGCTGCCTCGCTCCTTGCTGTCGCACTACTTATACTACAAGCTGAATTGCTACTATTATCGGAGATGCTCACTCAAACAAATCTTTGATCTTATGACCTACTTTGTCCAATTTTCTGTTCTCTTTTTCAGACGTTTCTAACCTCCTTTTATGTATCTAATTCTTTGCTTATAGCCTCCCTCTCTTTAATTCCTGATTTAGTTCTTCCCTAAGCTTTCTATTCTCTTTCTCTAGCCTTTCACTGACCTCTTGTCTTACACTTTTAAGCTCTTCCCCTATTCCTGTGTTGATTTCTTGTTTTACTATTTTTATTTCTTCCCTAACCTGCTCGTGATTCTCCCTAACCACCAATCTCACGTTTTCAATTTCACTCCTAACCTCGTCCTTAAAAATTTCTAAACCTTTTGGTGATTTTTCTATAATACTCTGACTACTAGCTTTCATCTCTTCCCTTAACTCCGGATTATTTTCTGACTTTTCGCCTAACTCTTTCTGACTATTTTCTAACTTCCCACTTAATTCTTTTTCTACCTTTCCTGTTCCTTCACTCAAATCTTTCTTAAAACTATGTAACAGCGCCACAAGTTACTCATATTATTGTCCATGGTAAAACACTGAGTTGGACTTTCTTTGCTCACATTACTCTCCCCTAACTGTTCTGCCTGATTTTGCCCATTACTGTCTACATGTTCTACATTCTCTATACTATTACTTACATCACCCTCCTGAACATCCATAGTTACGTCAGCGTGCTCTATCATCTTCCCACTTCTCAAATACATCTACTACCAGAACATAAAAATAAGCTTTTCACTCAGTATCTTTTCATCTGCTGCATGCTACTGCTGCTTCGATGCGGATCCTCTTGTCCTCGTGGTCCTGGTTCCTTTGGTGTTCCGTTGTCTGCTCCTATGCTGCTTTCAGTGGCGGTTCCTGGGGGATCGCATACTCGCAACTGCACACCCACTAATTTTTTCCGCACGTGAATGTGTATTTACCTTTATAGACATGCATATGAGAAAGTCGAATGTCTAACTTTCTTCTATATGAACTTGCTCGTTTAATTTTCCCGCGCCCTCTTTACCAAATGTCAGCTCATGCAGTCAACAAGCTGAAACGCATAAACATGATTTTGCGACTGGCGAAGGGAACGTGGGGAGAGGTGCAAGTGCAAAGCTTGCATTTAAGAGTACGGCGAGTTACAGCAGCATAATCGACAAGGCCAACATGCGATTCTTACTGCGCAAGCGCAAGTTCTCAAGTCCCTCCGTTTGCCTTGCTACGAGCATTCCTCTCGCGTTGTTTAGCAGAGCCTACTAGGTAGCCAACGTGACGGTACTAAACATAATGTAGCCATCTATATTAAAATGACATTTATGCAGTGGCGGCTCGCAGTCAAAATTTTAGGGTAGGCAAAGTGTAACAGTAGCAAAAAACAACAACAATAATAATAATAATAAACCCCGTTTATCCGAAATATAGGGGGCGAAGTCATTGCGTTTAATGAGTCATTGCGAGTGAATGAGTGTGACTTACGGACGAATTACCGACAAAACTAAAATCACGAGTGTCGGCAGACTTTTTTCCAGGGGGGGGGGGCCACATGTTGGAAATTTGCAATCATATAATATTAAATCATTATTTTACTGTCAAAATTTATAGTATTTGTTGCAGATAACCGTATTAATTTGTGCTAAACAAAAATTGTTCTTTACATCAAAATTAAAATAATAGTTTAAAAGTCAGTAACTGACTGCACATTAAGTTCACCAACTTCCAAGGGGGGCCGTGGCCCCCCTTGCCCCCGTTTCGCTACGCCCATGACTAAAATAGATTAAGAAATTGAAAAATTGTCTGACTGCAGCTTTGTGTTAAATAGCTAAAACACTCCTCTTTTCATTGTCAGTGCGCCGCGAAAGCGAAATTTGTAATAGTTCAGTAATTAAGTCGGTCATACTGGTATTACACAGAGATAACGACAGATGCAGATCCCTGAGTTCTTCGTTCGTGGAGTATGGCTGTTCGGAAAATGTCGCATAATTTCGGATTTGGGCCGGCAAGTGTTCGGACTGCTGGCAGACGCGTCTACGCATGCTCGGAGTGCATATACAGACCGAACGTTTCCTTATCCCTGTTCAAGGGCCTCGTACTGAGGAAATGGGGCCGGGCAGGCAGAGGTTAAGCTAGCCTGCTCTCCACTACCCAGGTTCCATGCGTATCATTTCTGCCGCGCGTTTCAAACACGCAGCGCAGTTTTGATGAATCGGAATTGAGATTAAAGGATTTGACCATGCGCTGGTCATTATAACCGAGAAAACTTTTCTTGAACTGCAATTTAGGGGAAAATGACGGTTCAAATGATAAAATGCAGAATCATAGTTAAACATTATTTGTTGATGTATTACGATAGGGTAGGCAGTGCCTACCCTGCCTACCCTGAGGAGCCGCGCCTGCAGTTATATTAATGTTATAAACACAATTACATCTAGTCTTATTAAGCGATTATATAAATGCATATAATTAACTTTATGTCGTAATTTACTAAGGCCAATACTTCAGTTCGGAATAGTTATTTTGTTGTAGCTTTTGTTAGTTTGTTATGTTTGCGTTCTGGCAGCAAATTGCATGCAGTTGTGTCTGCGCATAGCGGCAAATTTGAATCTGTGAAAGTGTGGAAATGAATAACACGGCGAAACTGAAGGAGATAACTTTTTCTTAGAAGAGAAGCTATTTTCCGTGCTTATTGTTTGTGAGTGAGAGAAATGACATCTGGACAAATAATAGTTCTTGGATATTGGTCATTTAAAAAAGAATAGCAAAACTTAGAGCTCAATTAGTCCTGCGCCGTGGCGTAGGGCATCATGCCTTGGTTCCCTGCCACGGAATGCGGCCCGGGTTCGATCCCGCCCCTGGCGGTACGGATTTTAAGTCCCGGGTATAGGACCGGTGCCCACTTAGCATCGTGAGGAAATTGAGCTTGCTGGTCATGAAAGCCAACTTTCTGGCTGGGGTTGTCGAGATGCTGATCTGTATCGGTTAGATGATCGCCCACCTCTACCTTGCGTATGTGGGCGTGAAGCCGGCAGTCGGGTTGGCCGGCCCTGGTCCGATATAGACTGTAGTGCTTTAAGAGCTCAATTGCCCATATGAAATGCGAATTAGAATTGCGTGATGTGTGTCAGAGAAAGAAAGGTAGTAAAAGTGGAGAGAATGTAATATACTGCACACCCACTGCGACAAGTCACGAGCCGCCACTGGCTGCATTGCTGTTCAGCTCCACTGTGGTCCGGTTCTACTGCTGTTCGGGCCCACGTTGTTGCGCCATACGAAGAGGGATGTACTCTCCTTCGTAAGGTGGATGCCGACGTGCAGCCGTTCTCCGCTACTGAAGTATTAATTCGCTAACTTAAGCGAAATGCTGTTCCTCAGGTTGGTTTTGCCACAGCTGCTCTGCACGAGTCCTAAACTCTGGGTATGCGTGGGTATATTAACGTAGAAGACCAGAGCTCTTTTTAAGACACGTTTATTCAGCAAAGTGTTTTAGTAGATATGCCGATCGCTGAAATTTGTTCCGATGTTCCTAACTTTAATCAGACTGTCGATTATTCACTGTAGATCTTAAATTTACTACAGAGCACATTAACGTACGTAAGGCAGTTCCTAGCTATTAACTGGCGACTGCTCCTAATTACCTTGAGCGTAACCCTCTGACTTCACTGACAAATCTAGCAGTGAATAATCTCCCATGTCTGTACCCTTTTGTACAAGTGATGAATATTAAATAGTTCTTTATTTTAATTCTACTACCTACTAATTCTCGCCTTCATAATTTCAGCTTCAACCACCAAGCAGCATCGAAGGCTCCTTTCACATCCAGGCTTACTAAGAAAATATATTCGTACACTTGTAAACCGTTTTCAATAAACTTTTTCAGTTCCATAGCTGCATCCACTGTGCTCTTCTGGGCCATAAAACCAAACTGCCTTGTATTGAACAGTCTCATTGAATTGATATTATGATGCTCTTTTCTATTTATCATCAGTTTTTCAAGAACCTTCCCGCTTATATTTAACAGGCTATATTTTGTCACGCTTTCGCTTTCTTCCTTTGCTGGTTTCACAACAGGTACTATGAATTAGCGCTTCCATCTTGTGGGGAATATACCACTTCTTAGACACTTATATAGTGCATTGAAGAAGCCAGGGAAGATCCTGAAGGTGTGTAATAAAATATCGTTGGCTGTACCATCTTCTCCCGGTGACTTTTTAGCGTTGAAATTCTCTAGCACTGCCAGCACTTCTGCAGAGGCAAATTCCACATTATCCGGTCTATCTGTTAATTCTGTTGCCAGCTTTCTTAGTTCTTTGTGACGCTCTGTGTCTTCCTCGTCGTCGTCTTTGGAGCGAAATTCTCTAACATGCAGCTTAATGTGCTTGAAGGGTCCTTGGTGTACGTTCCGTCTTCTTTCCGCAGTGTTGTGAGTGTATAGTGCCTTCTAACTTTGCTAGAAGCAAACTTGTAGGCCACTGTCCAAGGATTAGTTCCATCATTTGCATTGCAGAATTTCTTCCATGATCTACATTTTTCTTCGTTTATTTCATCTCGATATTGATAGTTACCCGCCAAATACTGAGGTCTTCTTTCTTCTCCTAACAGCTCATCATTATTAGTTCTTTGGAAGCGATACCTTAGAGCATTGACCCTTTTCCTTAGTATGGTTAGCTCTGGCGTCCACCATGACACAGATTTTTTAACAGATTTTTTGTGCTGACCGCCGCTTAAACGAAATGCACCTCTACAAGCTTCATTTATGCTGTTATAGTATAAGTCGATTAGCTGTTCAACATCAGGGTTAGCGTCAATTTTTGGGTAAGTTCTTCATCCATGTTGTCCGTGTTCGTGCAGTTGAAGTATGATTCCAATTTTAGTACTAATAGGTTATCGTAGTTTCGATAATTGTCAGTATTTGTCATATATCTGATTCTTTGAAAATTTTTTGGCTCGCTACTAAGAGTGTTGCTTATTCTAACGTAATTATTTTGTGATCAGAACAACTAGGTAGATCTTCGTGTCCACAATTCCACTCCCCTACGTCTTTAAGTAGTGTATTATTGACAATAGTCAGGTCGACCCAGCCTCTGCCATTTTGCGTTTCAAAAGTTCGCACTCCGATATTTTCATTTGGAATATATAGGTTGTTTGCTACAATAAACTCTTACAGATTTCTGCCTGTTTCATTAGTTATAATGTCATACCGCAACTTGTTTCTAGCATTAATGTGTCTGTGTGCGTGCGTGTGTGTGTATCGGAATCATTCGACGTAAGTTTCACCCACTTAGAGTCGTCTGATTGACTTGAAATTTTGCACACGTCAAGCACCGATGAAAATACAATGATATCGTAACTTTTTCCTAAGATCCTGACCAGGATCATCAGGATAAACAAAATTAATTAGCTAAATTTATCAATGTAACGGGACATTTCGACTAGGTTTCACCAACTTACAGTCGTCTGATTGACTTAAAAATTTGCACACGTGTCAAGGACTGATGGCAATATAATAATATAACTTTATCTTAAGGTGTTTACTAGGGTCATCAGGATGAAACAAAATTCATTAGCTAAATTTATCAATATAACGGCATCTTTCAACGTAATTTTCACCCACTTAGAATAGCTGATTGACTTGACATTTTGCATACTTGTCAAAAATTTTATCCTAAGATCCTGACCTAGGTCATCAGGTAAACAAAGTTAGTTAAATTTATCAAGGTAACGGAATCTTTCGACGTAAGTTTCGCTAACTTACAGTCGCCTGATTGACTTGAGAATTTGCATACGTGTCAAGGACCAATGACAATACAATAGTATCATAACTTTATTCTAAGGTCCTTACTAGGGTCATTCGGAAAAAACAAAATTAGTTAGCTAAATGTATCAATGGAATCTTTCGACGTAATTTTCACCAATTTACATTCGTCTGATTGACATGACAATGTGCATACATGTCAATAGCCAATGACAATACAATACTATTATAATCTTGTCCTAAGATCCTGACCAGGATCATCAAATAAAAGGGGACTTAGCTAAATTTATCCAAGCAACGTAATTTTCAGCTACTTGAATCCTCTGATTAACTTGAAAATTTGCACATATGTCCAGGACCAATGACAATGTAACAATATCATGTCTCTGTCCTAATGTCCTGCCCAGGATCATCAGGATAAAAAGGTGACTAGGATAAATTTATCAATATATCGTAATTTTCAGCTTCTTGAGCCCTCTGATTAACTTGAAAATTGGCACACCTGTCAAGGACCGATGGCAAAGTAACAATATCATGACTGTCCCAATGTTCTGTCCAGGATAATGAGGATAAATAATGACTAAGCTACATTTATAAATGCAAAGGAATCCTTTGACGTAATTTTTCACCAACTTAGAGTTCACTAATTCACTTGGAAATTTGCACACATATCAAGGAGCGATGACAATACAATAATAGCATAACTTTGTCCTGAGGTCCTGACCTGGATCATCAGGATAAAAAAAAATTATTAGTCAAATTGATCAATGTAGCTGAATTTTTCGACGTAATTTTCATCTACTTACACAATCGTCTGATTGTACCTGAAAATTGATACACGTGTCAAGGAACGATGGCATTACAATAATATAACCTTATCCTAAGGTCCTGGCCAGCATCATAAGGATAAAAAAATCAATTAGCTACATTTACCAATGCAACGGGATCTGTCGGGTAATCTTCATCAGCTTACAGTCGTCTGATTGACTTGACAAATTGTACACGTGTCAAGGACAGATGCCAATACAATACCATTACTTTGTCCTAATGTTCTGGCCAGGATCATCAAGATAATAAATTATAGTTTAAAAAAACTAAAAACACGCTGTTATAACAAACCGAACTAAAAAGCAGAAAAGAAATCCCAGTTTAAAAAACTAAAAATACACGCTATTATAACAAACAGAGCTAAAAGGTGGAAAATAATTTTTAAGTATGTATGAAGAGTTTGTTCTATATCGATATAAAGTCAACTAGTTCATTATATTTCTAAATGTTGTTAAAAGTTTAAAACAAAAACTAATTTATATTAACAAAATAATAAATTGCATTGTAAAAAGCGTGGGGTGTCGGATATCCAATACTATAAATAGTTACATTAGTAGCTATTTATAAAATTAAAGTTATTATAAAAGCAATACGAAAAGCACCCCACGCTTTTTAAGAATTAAATTTATTATTTTGTTAATGTAAATTAGTATCTATTTTAAATGTGTTAGAACATTTTGAAATATAGTGAACTAGTTGTCTTTATATCGATATAGAACAAACTCTTCATACTTAGAAATGATTTTCCAATTTTTAGCTCGGTTTGTTGTAAAAGCGTGTCTTTTTAGTTTAAAAAACTATAATTTATTTCAGTAGATAAACTGCATTGAAGGCCTTCGTATGAAGACCAAAGAGGTATGAAGTCTATTGGGAGAGTAGATTGATTATCTCGATTAGATCTCTTTTTTCAACAATTTTGCTATGAATCCATCTTAGAGTCTACAAAGGCGTTTTAGCACCATTTGGGACAGATCTGAACTCAATTTATTACGATTACTGATTTGTGATACAAACCGCGTAAGGTGCCAATTTGACTGGGTTTTGTATTAGGATAATATGAGGACCAAAGAGATATGTTAGGAGAGTAAACTCATTAGGAGCATACGAGTTTGCTTTGCGCATTTCTCTGCTGCAAACACAACAGTAAACATTCAATATATTCATAGTTTCAAACGTTTTTCAGCAGTATTCTAGTGAATTTTTCAACTTGATCTTTTTTTCAATAATTTTGGAATAAATCCATCCCCCCTCCAGGGGTCTACTACGGTAGGTACGGGTTTGGCGCACCCGGGGTCCCGACCCACACTCAATTGGATTTCTCTAAGGCGTGAGAATTCCGGCACACCGGTGACGCTGATGTGATCCTGGCAATTGACAGCGTCGTTAAACAACAAAATAAAAAAGTAAGGCGTGAGAAAGCATATGCTAAACACCCAATCAACTTTGGTCCACGTATGTGTTCGAACTTCAAAATTATACCTCCCTAATGGATAACCTACGCGCGGCTTGTAGGTGGGTGGGGTGACGCAACGGGTGACTGGGTAACTGCGTAATTCCCAGACCCTAGCTATCATGTAGGATCTGTGTTCGTATCCGCCGATAAAGTAAGTTCCGGGAAGGGGCCATTGTATGAGCTGATACGCTTCCAAAGACGATTGTGTCCCTCTGTCTATACACCGGGAGGTGCGATCCTAGGGCGAGCAAGGTCACGGCCAGGATCTCACCTAAGTTGCGGTGGCGCCCAAGAAGTGAGCATGCCATCGGAAACATATGTAATGGTGGAGGAATAAAACGCCATGTGCGGTCCCAAACACATTTTAAAACACGTGAAGATAAATGTAAAGGAAGTAGCTGAGTCGAGTGGTCCTCTCTACTTAGTCATAGCTAGAACTGAGAAAAGTAAGAAGCTTATATCGGTGAATCCATTTTAAATTCAAACGGTCTGGCTAAGATTGCTGGCTCAGTAAAGTCAAGCAGTAGATTTCTCAATAGCACGCTCCTGGTTGAACCACATTCAGCCATCCCGGCAGCTAAGATACTGAAAATCAATATCTTAGCAAGTTATCCTATACGTGTTGAGATGCATAGGACGAACTCCTCGAGTGGTGTCATAAACACTCTTACACTGGGCGGTTTAACCAGTGAGGAGATTCAAGGAAAGCTTATGAAGCAAAACGAGACTAACGTTTACCGGTTTCAGCGTAAAGAAAATGATGAATTTAAGCCAACTCATACCCTGTTCTTGACCTCTGTTCGGATAGATCTCCCGCAAAGGAGTAATGCAGGGTGTGAACCCATCGACGTTAGGCCTTTCATCCTGAACCCACTCAGATGTTTCAAGTGCCAGCGCTTTAGACATACAAGCGAGTTTTGTAAAAGACTAGCTACATGCCCCAACTGTGACGAATTCCATGATGGCGCATGTACTGCAGCTCCGTCATGTGTGAACTGCAAAGGTGAGCATCCATCCAGTTCCTGAGATTGCCCTCGTTCTGTAGAGGAAAGAGCGATCCAAGTGATACGGGTTAGAGAGAAGGTGCCCTTCTCAGAAGCCCCGTAACTCTTGCGTACACACTCTGTTCCCAGGTCCGGAACAGTTGCTACTACAATGGCACCGAGGCGAGAGATCACAACGCGGATCAGAGATTTAAATGGGGCAACAATTTCTGAAAATAGCTTGTAAAT
Source organism: Tenodera sinensis (assembly GCA_030765045.1). Taxonomy (NCBI): domain Eukaryota; kingdom Metazoa; phylum Arthropoda; class Insecta; order Mantodea; family Mantidae; genus Tenodera; species Tenodera sinensis. The sequence continues at coordinate 84,617,309 of CM060961.1, forward strand.
CATAGCTCTATCCCAAAGCCTTCATCAAAGCGCACGTCTGTATTAACGTCTACAAAATCCGCAGGCAAAAAATACCATTGTTAGGTCACCAACAGAAACGTCAAACCTAAAAGAAAAGACTAGCATGCCCGTAATATATAATCCCTCACCGATACCGTTCAAAAAGAGTTACCGAAAAACGATTTCCTCAAAGAAGATAATAAGTCGGATCGCTGACTTTCATCGTCGCCGGTTTCCCTTAACAATCGCTCGAGGTTATCGAACTGAAGTTGGCTATGGGAACACGCATCTCCTCGGTAGGGGAGGTACAAGAAGATCCTGGCCTCCTGGGAGAATCCCAGGGAAACAGAGGCATGATACAGCTTCAGAGAAAGGTACAAACCGTTACACATAAAAGAGGGCTAAATTGAACCGACCTCCACCTACTTGCAAGAAATGGAGAGTTACCTTAGAGCACTTATCTCATACAGATATTAACATGGCTATCCTACAATGAAATATACCTGGTATTAGAACATAACGACCAGCTTTAGCTCAATAAGAACGAACCCTCGTTTGCATATTTGCAAGAGACTAAGCTGCGTCGACGAGGCACTTTCCAACTAAAAAAGGTGTATCACCCCAGAACGGTGTGATGTTACACCAGAAGAAGGTCTTCTGGCACATGGCAGTGCTATGATGCTTGTCAGATATAATGTGTATATGAACTCTGTACCCTTACGGTCTGATATACAATCAGTCTCCGTAAGGATTCTACTGCCAACCATCCAGTTTATCATTTGTAACATTTATTAGCCCCGACCCATGTCTTCTCGCCTATTGATTTAGAAGATATAGTTTCCAGTTACCAACACCGTTTCTGTTAGTAGGAGACTTCAATGCGCACCTACCACTTTGGGGTTAAAGTCGTGCTTGTCCGAGAGGCAAGCTCTTCGCTGATTTCTTGGACAGTTACAACCTAGCTCTCCTCAGCACTGGAGAGCCTACATTTCATTCTATTTCAATTGTCTCTCACACCTTGACATTGCAGTTGGCAGTCTCGTTACACTGGAATCTCATCTCTGATTTACACTCTAATCACCACTTTCCATGGCTTATTAGTCTCTGAACGCGAGATACATGTTCCACCCGTATGCCTAGATGGGTTTTGGGCCATGTCAACTGGGCTTTTACACCTAGTTGGCGGTGTTTACATGCAGACTCAGTGAATGATTTGGCGCAGCATCTTGCCGAGAGGGTTCTTCCTGCTTCTGAGCAATCTAATCCGCGGTCGACTTCCCACCCCATCGATTTCCTGTCCCTTCGTAGAGGGACGACTGTCGAAATGCCATTCGTGCTCGAAGGCATGCTCTAGAGCTTGTCAACGTCATCCTACATTAGATAACCTAATCCAATAAAAAATGTGCACCAGGTCAAGACAAGTCATTAACCCCTTCATGCCTGGTGTGTCTTATAAGATACATAGACTTTTTTTCCTATTTGTACTAGTTTTAACTTTTTTCTGCTATATTCTTGTTATACTGTCTGTCACCAATTAAAAATACGTATTTGAGACGGTTTGAATTGTAAAAAAATTTTTTTTTACAATTTATATTGTAGTGTTTTTTTAAGAAAGGAAGCAAAATCCATGCAACCGCAGTCAAATTATACCCCGTCATCATCCACGCGTGCCATCACACCGATTATTTCACGTGGGCCCTCCCCGTCCTTTACCACAGGCACATTTGACTGCGGTTGCCGAGACTCGAACTCACGATCTCAGGTTTTGAGGATAGCAAAAACGGCATCACAGAGCAAATTTGTAGCTTCATTTAACCGACATTCACCTTCCTCGGTTGTAGGGGATACGGTAAAACGCCTAGCCGGTAAATCGGCCTTGTAAACAACTACAGAAGCTGTTGTTGATCCACTAGATGTGACCAAGATGTTTGGCAGTGCTTTCGCTCAAGTATCTAGCTCAGATAACTAATCCCATGCGTTCCCTCCATTTACAACTCAGGTACAATCTCAAGGCTTCGCGATTCGTTCTAGAAACCTAGAAGATTACAATAGCCTTTTCACCACGGTACAGCTACAACATTCTCTTTCAGTACCAGAACTAGACGGTATTCATGTACAAGTGTTGCAGCAACAGCTCCCTCCTGAAGGAAATGCTCGAGGTCTATAATCGTGTTTGGGTTGCCAGTGTAGTTCCAGAAAGCAGGCAGGAGGTCACCGTTATACGCATTTAAAAAAATGGAAAGGATCGTCAACTTCCCTCCAGCTACCACCCTATTTCCCCCACAACTACAGAAGCTGTTGTTGATCCACTAGATGTGGCCAAGATGTTTGGCAGTGCTTTCGCTCAAGTATCTAGCTCAGATAACTAATCCCATGCGTTCCCTCCATTTACAACTCAGGTACAATATCAAGGCTTCGCGATTCGTTCTAGAAACCTAGAAGATTACAATAGCCTTTTCACCACGGTACAGCTACAACATTCTCTTTCAGTACCAGAACTAGACGGTATTCATGTACAAGTGTTGCAGCAACAGCTCCCTCCTGAAGGAAATGCTCGAGGTCTATAATCGTGTTTGGGTTGACAGTGTAGTTCCAGAAAGCTGGCCGGAGGCCACCGTTATACGCATTTTGAAAAATGGAAAGGACCGTCAACTTCCCTCCAGCTACCGCCCTGTTTCCCCCACCAGCTGCGTTTACAAAGTGCTGGAATGCATGATCAACGGACGATTGGTATGGTGGTTATAAACTCGTAACCTACTAACATCCAATGTGGTTTTCAACGATGCCGTTTCACTGCAGACCATGTTGTGTCAATATCGACACAGATATGAACGCATTTATATATTTTTGTGCCTCGAGAAGGCTTATGATACGTGCTTGCCGAGCAGGGATTCTACGATACGTGGACACCTACCGCTACTCGTTCAGGAGTTTATGAAAGCCCACGTTTTCCGGTAAGGGTCCACTCGATTTTTTCGAGGTATTTAGTTCAGGAAGAGGGAGTATCTCAGGGTTCGGTACTAAGTGTCACGCTGTTTGCTATAGCAATTAACTTCATTTGGAAATATGTTCCACTTGGAGTTTCGTCAGGTTCATTCGTGGAGTCGAGTGTGCTGAGCTTAAAGGCCCGTCGATGACGAGGTCATTTGGGCCTGTAGTCAACTGAAGCCGAAATTGTGAACGCCATAATTATGGAAATAATGCTGCTTCACATGGCAGAATTAAATAATCGGGAAATATTAAAATCGTCGGATGTATTAAAGGTACAGACCTGGGAGCATCGTTGACGGTTAAAATTGTCAGAAGGGACACTTAATGCTACAAACAAGTCATTAGTGGCAAGTTCCAGGTAATCACCCAGATACATCGTAAGACCAGTTTTCCTGGAAATCGCTTAGTGCAGGTGTGTTGAACAGGGGACACTTCGGCGGAACCCTGTTGCCGGTGGAGGGGTAACTAGGAAGTGAAAGGCAGTCACTTGCCTTCCAGATCCTCGAGTGAGCAGGTCAGTCGGGACACTTGCCTTCCAGATCCTCGAGTGTGAGGACACATTACATTTTACAGTAACAATCTTCGGTCTTAGTAAAGACACAGTAACGACGTAACGTTTCTAATAGCGATCGGCAAATCTCAAGCATAATTTTGATTGGCAATAATGGTGTTTCAACGAGATTCTGGCTTTTATGTGAAAACACTCACGCATATCTAGAAATTAAGGTTCATGCAAGAGCAGCCGGAGCAGAAACCACCTGAGAACAGCATCCCGCTTAGGATAGTGGAACGGAGGAGGTGAGACCGCGTCAAATGGCGCAACAACGTAGTGCCGAACAGCATAGGGGCCAAACTACATAAGAACCAAGAAGCAGATTAGCCGAACAACGTGGTGTCGAACAGCGTAGGTGCCAACGGGAAACCCCGAGAACCAAGACCACGCGGAGGACAAGAGGATCCACACCAAAGTAGCGGTAGCAGGTAGCAGATATACAAAGTACTGAGTCAAAAACTTTATTTATACGTTTTGGTAGTCACAATGTGTTTAAGAAGTGGGAAGATGAACGAGCAGTCTGATGTAAATATGGAAGTTCAGGAGGGTGATGTAAATAATATTGTAGATAATGTAGAGGATAGTAATGAGCAAAACCAGGTAGAACAGCTAGGGCAAAGTAACTCGAGTAAAGAAGTTCCCACTCAGAGTTTCACAATGGATAGCAATATGTATGGGTCAATTGTGGCGCTGTTAAACAGATTCATGAGTGATTTAAGTGAAAAGATAGAAACTAGTAGGGAAGAAATGAAAACTAGTAGCCAGAAGATCAGGGAGCATTTAACAGGAAATATATAAGCTAATAGGGAGGAGATGAAAGAAATAGGGAATAACATAGAAAACCAACCAAATGTTTGTGCGTGTGATATAGGCGATGTGTGTGTGTGTGTGTGTGTGTGTGTGTGTGTGTGTGTGTGTGTGTGTGTGTGTGTGTGTGTGTGTGTGTGATATAGGCGATGTTAGTGTGAGTGTGATATAGGCGATGTTTGTGTGTGCGATAGAGGTGATGTGTGTGCGATATAGGCGATGCTTGTGTGTGCCATATACGCGATGTTTGTGTGTGCGATATAGGCGATGTTTGTGTGATATAGGCGATGTGTGTGTGCGATATAGGCGATGTTTGTGTGTGTGTGTGTGTGTGTGTGTGTGTGATATAGGCGATGCTTGTGTGTGCGATATAGGCGATGTTTGTGTGTGTGCCATATAGGCGATGTGTGTGTGTGCGATATAGGCGATGTTTGTGTGTGCGATATAGGCGATGTTTGTGTGTGCGATATAGGCGATGTTTGTGTGTGCGATATAGGCAATGTTTGTGTGTGTGCAATAAGGCCGATGTGTGTGTGTGTGTGTGCGATTTAGGGGATATTTGTGTGCGTGTGATATAGGCGATGTGTGTGTGGGTGTGCGATATAGGCGATGTTTGTGTGTGTGCGATATAGGCGATGTGTGTGTGTGTGCAATATAGGCGATGTGTGTGTGTGGGTGATATAGGCGATGTCTGTGTGTGCGATATAGGCGATGTTTGTGTGTGTGCGATATAGGCCATCTTTGTGTGTGCGATATAGGCGATGTTTGTGTGTGTGTGATATAGGCGATGCTTGTGTGTGCGATATAGGCGATGCTTGTGTGTGCCATATACGCGATGTTTGTGTGTGCCATATACGCGATGTTTGTGTGTGCGATATACGCGATGTTTGTGTGCGCGATATAGGCGATGCTTGTGTGTGTGTGATATAGGCGATGCTTGTGTGTGCGATATAGGCGATGCTTGTGTGTGCCATATACGCGATGTTTGTGTGTGCCATATACGCGATGTTTGTGTGTGCCATATACGCGATGTTTGTGTGTGCGATATACGCGATGTTTGTGTGCACGATATAGGCGATGCTTGTGTGTGCGATATAGGCGATGCTTGTGTGTGCCATATACGCGATGTTTGTGTGTGCCATATACGCGATGTTTGTGTGTGCCATATACGCGATGTTTGTGTGTGCGATATATGCGATGTTTGTGTGTGCGATATACGCGATGTTAGTGTGTGCAATATAGGTGATGTTTGTGTGCGATATAGGCGATGTTTGTGAGTGTGATATAGGTGATGTTTGTGTGTGCCATATACGCGATGTTTGTGTGTGCCATATACGCGATGTGTGTGTGTGCGATATACGCGATGTTTGTGTGTGCGATATACGCGATGTTTGTGTGTGCAATATAGGTGATGTTTGTGTGCGATATAGGCGATGCTTGTGTGTGCCATATACGCGATGTTTGTGTGTGCGATATAGGTGATGTTTGTGTGCGATATAGGTGATGTTTGTGTGCGATATAGGTGATGTTTGTGTGCGATATAGGCGATGCTTGTGTGTGCGATATAGGCGATGTTTGTGTGTGTGCAATAAGGCCGATGTGTGTGTGTGTGTGTGTGTGTGTGTGTGGGTGTGCGCGATTTAGGCGATATTTGTGTGCGTGTGATATAGGCGATGTGTGTGTGGGTGTGCGATATAGGCGATGTTTGTGTGTGTGCGATATAGGCGATGTGTGTGTGTGCGATATAGGCGATGTTTGTGTGTGCGATATAGGCGATGTTTGTGTGTGCGATATAGGCGATGTTTGTGTGTGCGATATAGGCAATGTTTGTGTGTGCGATATAGGCGATGTTTGTGTGTGCCATATACGCAATGTTTGTGTGTGCCATATACGCGATGTTTGTGTGTGCGATATAGGCGATGTTTGTGTGTGCCATATACGCGATGTTTGTGTGTGCGATATACGCAATGTTTGTGTGTGCCATATACGCGATGTTTGTGTGTGCGATATAGGCGATGTTTGTGTGTGCCACATACGCAATGTTTGTGTGTGCGATATAGGCGATGTTTGTGTGTGCCATATACGCGATGTTTGTGTGTGCGATATACGCGATGTTTGTGTGTGCCATATACGCGATGTTTGTGTGCGCGATATAGGCGATGTTTGTGTGTGCCATATACGCGATGTTTGTGTGTGCGATATACGCGATGTTTGTGTGCCATATACGCGATGTTTGTGTGTGCGATATACGCGATGTTTGTGTGTGCCATATACGCGATGTTTGTGTGTGCGATATACGCGATGTTTGTGTGTGCGATATACGCGATGTTTGTATGCCATATACGCGATGTTTGTGTGTGCGATATACGCGATGTTTGTGTGTGCCATATACGCGATGTTTGTGTGTGCGATATTCGCGATGTTTGTGTGTGCCATATACGCGATGTTTGTGTGCGCGATATAGGCGATGTTTGTGTGTGCATATCCGCGATGTTTGTGTGTGCGATATACGCGATGTTTGTGTGCGCGATATAGGCGATGTTTGTGTGTGCATATACGCGATGTTTGTGTGTGCGATATACGCGATGTTTGTGTGTGCGATATAGGCGATGTGTGTGTGCAATATAGGCGATGTTTGTGTGTGCCATATACGCGATATTTGTGTGTACGATATACGCGATGTTTGTGTGTGCCATATACGCGATGTTTGTGTGTGCGATATACGCGATGTTTGTGTGCGCGATATAGGCGATGTTTGTGTGTGCCATATACGCGATGTTTGTGTGTGCCATATACGCGATGTTTGTGTGTGCCATATACGCGATGTTTGTGTGTGCGATATACGCGATGTTTGTGTGCGCGATATAGGCGATGTTTGTGTGTGCCATATACGCGATGTTTGTGTGTGCGATATACGCGATGTTTGTGTGCGCGATATAGGCGATGTTTGTGTGTGCCATATACGCGATGTTTGTGTGTGCCATATACGCGATGTTTGTGTGTGCGATATACGCGATGTTTGTGTGCGCGATATACGCGATGTTTGTGTGCGCGATATAGGCGATGTTTGTGTGTGCCATATACGCGATGTTTGTGTGTGCGATATAGGTGATGTTTGTGTGCGATATAGGCGATGTTTGTGAGTGTGATATAGGTGATGTTTGTGTGCGATATAGGCGATGCTTGTGTGTGCCATATACGCGATGTTTGTGTGTGCGATATAGGTGATGTTTGTGTGCAATATAGGTGATGTTTGTGTGCGATATAGGTGATGTTTGTGTGCAATATAGGCGATGCTTGTGTGTGCCATATACGCGATGTTTGTTGTGCGATATAGGCGATGTTTGTGTGTGCGATATAGGCGATGTGTGTGTGCGATATAGGCGATGTTTGTGTGTGCGATATAGGCGATGTTTGTGTGTGCCATATACGCGATGTTTGTGTGTGCCATATACGCGATGTTTGTGTGTGCGATATACGCGATGTTTGTGTGTGCGATATACGCGATGTTTGTGTGTGCGATATAGGTGATGTTTGTGTGTCCGATATAGGTGATGTTTGTGTGTGCGATATAAGCGATGTTTGTGTGATATAGGCGATGTGTGTGCGTGCAATATAGGCGATGTGTGTGTGTGTGTGTGTGTGTGTGTGTGTGTGTGTGTGTGTGTGTGCGCGATACAGAAGATGTTTGTGTGTGCGATATAGGCGATGTTTGTGTGTGATATAGACGATGTGTGTGTGCAATGTAGGCGATGTGTGTGCGTGTGATATAGGCGATTTGTGTGTGCGATATAGGCGATGTTTGTGTGTGATATAGGCGATGTGTGTATGTGTGTGTGTGTGTGTGTGTGTGTGTGTGTGTGTGTGTGTGTGTGTGTGTGTGTGTACGATATAGGCGATGTGTGTGCGTGTGATATAGGCGATGTGTGTGGATGTGATATAGGCGATTTGTGTGTGCGATATAGGCGATGTGTGTGCGTGAGATATAGGCGATTTGGGTGTGCGATATAGGTGATGTGTGTGCGTGAGATATAGGCGATGTGTGTGTGTGTGTGTGTGTGTGTGTGTGTGTGTGTGTGCGCGATATAGGCGATGTGTGTGTGTGTGTGTGTGTGTGTGTGTGTGTGTGTGTGTGTGTGTGCGATTTAGGCGATATTTGTGTATGTGTGTAATAGGCGATGTTTGTGGGTGCGATATAGGCCTAGTGTGTGTGCGTGTGATATAGGCGATGTCTGTGTGACGCAGACTGTGTGTGTGTGGGTGTGGGTGCGTGTGTGTGATGGAGGCGATGTTTGTGTGTGTGATATAGTCGTTGTGTGTGTGTGTGATGTAGGCGATGTTTGTGTGTTTGATATAGGCGGTGTGTGTGTGTTTGTGTGTGTGTGTGTGTGTGTGTGTGTGTGTGTGTGTGTGTGTGTGTGTGTGTGTGTGTGTGCGCGCGCGTGTGATATAGCACTGATTGGTCTAATGATTCTCTGCTATTTTCAAATCTGGACATGAGAAGTTGGCATCTGCTTTCCACAGACTGTGCTAGGTGACCCATTTTTTTAGTAGATTTGAAACATGGAGTTTTGGTCAGTGTTTTTGCATGATGTGTATGGTGAGTTGTGTTCCCATGTCCTCCAGGTTTTCATTTTTGTGTTTAATGATCTCTGTTATTATTTCACCCAAAAAGAAGAGTTTCCAGATTTTCTTGGGATCAGGATTATTGCCAATACTAGAAGCAGGACCTGAGTAACCTGGCAGTTTTATTTTTATTATATTTTCTGGATGAGCTTTTCTACTGTATCCGTATAACTCTGGATTGCAGGTAGTGTTTTCCTCTTCCATGAATAACTTTGATGGTTCACCTGGATGTTGCTCAAACTGCTCCTCAGGATTGTTGAAATAGCCATTTATATCATTTAAACCTAGTTCAGACTCAGTTTCATGACTTGGTTCTGAAATTTTTATGTTATTGTTTTAAAAATGCTGTCAATTGCCAGGATCACATCAGCATTGCCAGTGTGCCGGAACTTTGTGCCACAGGAGTTCTTTTACATGCCAGTAAATCTACTGACATGGAACTGTCATTTTTAAGCACACTTAAAAACCATCGGTCTGGGGCAGATTTGAACCTGTAACCTTGGGATCAATAGGCCAGTGTCTAACCAATTGAGCCACCCAAAGTGACCTGATTCTGAGAGGTGATCTATTTTAGGATCGTTAGAATTATCTGAGTTACACTTTGTATCACTATTTTCATACCGAAATAAAGTCAGCAACCATTTTTTCAGCTTTACTAGATGTCTAAAGAAAGTTGAATAAGTTTACATGAACAGATTTACAGTACCAATAAAGCATATTATAATTTTTTTAATGTTCGCAAAGAAAATGCAATAGCAGATTAAAGTAAAATATTTTGAAGTAATTATATAGAAAAATGAAACATAGTTGTTTTTTAGGCCAAGGAGAAACATTGCACCTTTAAAGTAGTACCCATCTCAGAGAATAGATATGCTCACTAATATAAGTCAGCATAAGCCATTCCTGCAGATAAATATCAAATGACGAATTACTAAAAGGACATGGCCATAAAATAGGTCAGTGTTACCTACGTACACCAACTTGAGCAATAAATTTTTCTGAGAGACACATATTATCATTGAAGGGTTAAACAGGAACTGTCCCTTCCTATTCTTCTGCTCAGCAAACTCTGTTATCAGTTTGTTTAAGCTCTCTATATCAGCAATGTGTTTTTCTCTAATGAAAGCATTCCCAAGGAAATGATTCTTTCTTGTCCTGTTGTATTTCTTAAATAGCTTTTAACATGTTTTAGTGCACTAAAACACCTTTCAGATTCAGAAGTTGTCACTGTTTATGAAAAGTGTACCCTAAACTGTTTTTAATGAAGGAAGAATACAATGCACTAACAGAATTTAAGTCCTTGATCTCTTCAGTAGAGCAAAGTACACAATGTTCACTCTTCAGTTTCATTTTTCTATGTAAGGGAAATGGTTGGCACAGTTGTGATAGTCATCAGGAAATGGACTTTAAGGCATTAAATTTTCTAGGATTAGTTAAATTCAGGAACTAAGTGTTCATTGCACCAAATATTTCTTCAACATGCTGAATAATTGTATCATTGAATTCAACAATTCACTGTTTTGTTAACACTTCTTGTTCTCTTTCTGGAGATGTTACACATCACAGAATAATCATCCGGTGTGTTTGTTAGTTCATTCCTAATGTCACTGATTGCAGCTACAAATTTATAAAGATGTTCCCTTTATCATTGTCACAATTTTTTTTTTTTGTAAAATGTTGTAAAACATTTCAATAAACATTTTTATTCTGTTAAAAAATCCAAGAATAAAGTTAATTACCCATCTTCAAAAATGTATTAATCCAGTTGCTTCCCTTATTGATATAGAACTCCATGAGCCATTTTTGCTGAATAATTTTGGAATATTCCATCAGTGATTCTTGTCATTGATAAACAGAAGACACTACCCTGTTCTGGAAATTCCATCTTGTTTGGCATGTTCACGGTAGCCTTCAATGACACACCTTCTGAAGTAAATTCATGCTCTTGCTACACCAATAGAAAAAAGAAGAAAATACTGCTAAATTGGCAAAGATCCTGATGGCTGTGATGGTTAAGTATGCTTGTTGCATAATGAGGTTCAGCTGGTGTGCATAGCAATACACAAAATAGGCACATGGATACACATTCATTATAAGTTTCTGGACTCCATGCTGCATTCTTCAGAATACAGATCTTTCAATCTGTACAGCCATCATGTCAGCATTTGTGCTACAAAATTGGTTTGAATGCACTGGGAGCATGGGGCAGCAATGGAGGGAGCTTGTTGCACTGTCATAAAAGTGCGTGGTTACAGTGCTATCACTGAAAACTTTACTTCTCCATTTTCTTTCTTCCATGTGAATTTGCTAATTCTTTAAAATTGGGATGTAGATTATTGGCAAGGCATGTACATAAACTATTATGCAGATTATCCTCGCTGATATGGTACCTATGTTGATTTTTCAGCAACTTCATTATGGAAAATGCCTGCTTGCACATGTAAGTGCTGCCGAACATATCTATTATTTTTGCAGCATTGTCAGTAAGATATGTAAAGTGTGAATCAAGAAGACCTATGTAGAATTCTACAACACTGAGTGTGTTGCATCTTTCAGTAAGTCGACAGTCACATCTCAACTCAGGTCCATTTGAATTGCTGCATCTTAAATCTCAATAACTTTTGCTGAAAGGGGGTGTCAAAAATATAAATAACATTTCACTCAGCACTTGTGCCAGGACTGTCCAATTTGACATGGGTATAAATGTTGTTGTTAGGACTGTAAATTTCATATGATCTTCAGGTTCATAGACAATTTTGAGAGTCACAACTTATTTCAATGATTTACCCTGGTTTTTTGTCAGGTAAGATGGCTAAGTAGGGGTAAAACTCTTGGATGTTTCCTCCTTTTGCTTGACCAGGTAAAACTTTTGATGGATATGATAGGAAGACTGTTCATGAGCTTTCTGACCCTCAATGTATTGTTAACCTAGCATTTGTTAGTGACATAATGAGTCATTTGAATGCTCTCAATATTTCTTTGCAGGGAAAAGGACAATTAATAGTATCTATTTTTTCTAAAATTTGTGCAATGAAAATGAAATTAGAGATATGGAAATATCAATTCCAAGACTGTAATAGTATGCATTTTCCAAATGTGATAAAATTCTCTCCTTGAGTTATTCATTCAGTCTCTCGATAAGCTACATGTAGCATTCATGAAAATATTTGAGGATTTGAGGTCACTTGAGCCAGATTTTGATATCCTCATGTCACCATGATCAGTTGATGTCAGAGCTGTGTCCACAGAGGTGCAATTAGAACTAATAGATCTGCAATGTGACATCTTTATTAGAACATTTAGGATGACAAATGACATCATTAATTTTTATTCATACCTTCCACAGGATCAATTTCCTGACTACATGTGAGAGCAGCAGCTATTATGTGCATGTTTGGTGCTCGTATTTATGTCAAAAACTTTTTTCAGCCTTAAAAGTTTTGCAAATGGAAACATTGTTCACAAATGACAGCCATCTGATGACCGTTCTTTGATTGCACACTACTAGCAGTATATATCCAGACATTCCCTCACTTACAGCAAAACATGAGAAATGCACATTACAATATATATAAAAATGAAAATAAGCAATTCCCACATCTTGGTATGTAATATAAATACATTGTAAATAATGAAACAGTATAAGACAACCTGCCACCACTGAATCCCTATCACCTCCAGTTGTGACCACTGTGTCTGCACAGCTCAAACTGGACAACGCCAATTTCCTGCCTGCCTGAGCACACCTGCCTTAAAGGCTCTTAGAAAACCAGCAAAACTCTCTGTTTGGGAAAAATCGTTCCTACACAAAAATAAGCATATTTGTTAAACTTTGATGTTCCTTATGAAGTGAATCTCATTCAGCCAAAATGCCACCTACAAGTCATAGGAGGAAGCACAGCAGTGAGTCAAGGTTGAGGATGGAGACAACAGAATCTGAAACATCTTCCAGCTCATCCTGGTGTAGAAAGTGAAGTTAGACTAAAAAAGCTCCACAACTTCATAGCTTTGTTTATGGAGTTGCTGAATAAAAATTAACACGTTGAGGTTCACTAACATTATATGTATATTGCCTGCCCACCAGAAGAAAGCAAGTTGGAGAAATGTGCTATGTATACATTTTCTAACTACAAATTTTTCTAACAACTAAATTTTGAGGATCAACAATTACCAAAAACAAAGAAAGCAAAGTATTTAGGAATTACATTTGATACCAAACTTATATGGACCAAACAAATAGAAAATGTAATACAAAGAGCAGAGAGGCGCCTTTCACTATTAAAACGTCTAACAGGAATGAAGTGGGGATGTTCCAGAGCAACTCTTAACACAACATACAATGTATATATAAAGGCATTATTTACTTACTGCAGCGAAGTTCATGTAACAGCAAACACATAAAACATTCAAATCTTTCAAAACCAAAGTCTGAGACTAATTACAGGTGCTATCAAAACCACACCAATAGCAGCTATGGAAATACTAACCAACCAACACCCCATTGAATATGAAATAGAAAAAGCGGCTCTTATTCAACACGAAAAGTTGATCAGACTCCCATTCAATACATGACACAAGAGAAATTTTACACATACACTAAAGACTCAGGAGAGCTTTCTTTCCAAAATTCAAGACATCAAGAAGAATATATACCTTCCTAATTCGAAGGAAAACTTCATATCTAAAGTCAGTCCGACACAAACATTAGACATCACATATTACTTTCACCTGACAGAAGAAGTTAAGAAAAGTGATACTCCAACTAGTGTTCAAAAATTATTGGCATTAGAGACAGTCCATACTAGATTTCCAGAACACGAATGGCTCCATATTTATACTGATGGATCATTGATATCAAACCAAGATGGAGCAGGGGCTGGAGTCACATGTCACCTCTTTTTCTATTACAAATCTTTAAGTTATGGAACTACAAACTTTGATGGAGAAATTGAAGCAATTCAAATGGCCCTACAAAATCTTTTGTGCAGAATTTCACATTTTCAGCAAGCAGTTTTTCTCTCAGATTCGAGGGCAGCAATTATAGCAATTACTTCCAAGTTGTCACCAAAAAATCAAAAAATTATAGAATGTTGGAAAATCCTTACCCATCTAACCGCACTTCAGAAACACCTAGTCTTCCAATTGATACCAACTCACTGTGGACTCAGTGGTAATCAGAAAGCTGATTTTCTTACAAAAAAGGGTACCAGCAGTGTACAAAAATCTACAGTTTATCTACCATTTTATGCAGCTAAAAGATTAGTCAACTGTGAATTCAAAAAAAAAAAATTATTGCAAAATATTACTATGAAAAATCAAAGAATAAAAGATGGGAACTACCAAACATTGAAACAGTAATTCCTGAGTATCCTCGAAAAACAGCAGTTGCAACCTTCAGGTTGATTACGGGACATGATTGTCTGGCAAAACATTTAAACAGAATTGGGATATATTCTTCACCACTCTGTCCTCTATGTGATCTGCAAGAGGAAATGGATCGAGACCACGTTCAAATATGCCCGGCCACTTCTAGTGCCCCATCCATCAGTGAAAAATATTGGAGAGCAAGAGGATTAATGACTTCATTGTCAGAAATCCAGCATTAGCTAACAACAACAACATTTTCTAACATCCCTATCAACAGTAAGTTTGTTGGCATAAATAAATAATAATCCCTATCATGTTTATGCACACTAGTGACTCATACACAAGTTTAGTATTGCCAACTAATGTTGGCCAACATTATGAAATCTTATACTAAAGGTTGCTAGAAAGTCACTAAATAAAAATAATTACTATATTTAATTAAAATTACTTGTATGATGTTTTATAATTTTAAAAGAAGAATTCACTTCCATTACCAGAAAAAAAAATAGCTGCTGCTCTAGCATCTCTACACAAATGATGAAGGCTGCACTAGATGTTCTCAGGGTTGTTTGTATGCTTATATTGTACCAATTTTATGCCTGATGTTTTGTGGAATTCTGAATGAGTAACATGTATTTTGTATAAGCCTAACAGCATTTCTGCAACACGGCATACCCAACTGCCGCAATAGGAGCATTTAAGATTATTCTTTTGCTTTGACAATGTTCAACTGACTAAAATAGTTTTTACAGTGTATTTACTTTATTTGATATTTAAAAACCCAATTATTCATCAGCAAGCAAATGTATCAAGCCAAAAATTTGAATCCTCTAGAATTGTCTCTAAATGTCATCTAATATCATCAGAAAAGGCATTAGTTGCTAACTTTGAAATTCTATTGCAACATGACTTCAAAATACTCCAGATCTAGGGACAACTCACCAGATTTCCCAACACTGTCACATACATTTCATAGTAAATAAATTAACTATGTGAGCTGATTAACTGTTTAAGTCCTCTCTCATACCTCAGATCCCATTCGCCTTCGTCTGGTGGGCAGACAGTACATATGTTTTGCTAACGTCTGCACCATCAGGAACCTTTGACTGATGGAATGATTTGAAGTATTCTCTCTCCTGCTGGGCTTCTGGTGAACCTATGGAATGGGAAGTTCAAGATTCATTAGCATTGACTCATCCATTTTCAAGAATATCTTCTCCCAAGCTTCAAGTTCTATTGGTTTTTACACTGGTTTCAAAAGGTGAACACTGTTTTTAATGCTGTGAAGTTCCAAAAATTGTATGCTACTACTGGATTTTCTTTGTTTGTACTTTTTGCACCTGAGGTGTTCCTTGAGACAGGTTTTAATGTTCCTTTTGATTTTTCCTATGCATATTTTTCTGCAAACTTCACAGATGATTTTCTAAATTCCTATTTTCATTGAAGGATGGATTACCTTGGATCTGTTTGTTTTAATTGTTTCTTATACTCTGTGTATTTTGTGGGGCTAACACTATGTTGTAATCGAGAAAGACCTTTTGGAATTTTCTTATGAACTCTGCGTGATACACACCTTTTCTTGTCTATTTAATAAAGTACTATGTGTGATATCTGTTTTTTCTTTCTTAATGTCTACAGTTTTATGCACTAATGAGATGTTGAATTTGTTCTCTGCTGTTGTTTCTATTTGTTTTTATTCTTCCTTGTATTCTGTTTCATTTAATGGGATGTTGAGTAATCTGTGAACTAGGCTGTTTATGATAACATGTTTTGGTTAACAGGGTTGAAACTGTGGTTGTCTGTTTGTATAACTTTTCTGCATATACCAAGTTCAAGATAATTATTACTTCCCATTATTCTTAGGTCTAGGAAAGGAAGTGTTCATCTGTTTCTTTCTCCATTGTAAATTTAAACAATTTAGGGAGTCTTCTACTAGTTTTTCATTTGCTACTGTGAGGATGTCATCAATGTACCAGAATCATAGCTTAAGAATGTAGGTGAAAGAAGTGGTGATTTGAATTCCAAAAAGCTCACTAAAGGCCCACCAAGAAGGGTAACAAAGGCCTTGTCATTATTAGATCAGAACTTTCCTTGCATATTTTCCCTTAGAAAATGAATCCAGTTTGATGGATGATTAAGTTTGTGAGTTTGATTTATTCTTTGATTTCATCTTTTTCATTTTGATGGTTCACAGGATCTTTTGGTCACAAAAACTATATTCCATATTATGTTACTCTCACAAACTAGACCTAGTGTAAGGAAACTTAAGTCAAACAGATCCAAGGTAATACATCCATCCTTCAAAGGAACCATAATTTAACAAAATCAGCTGTGAGGATAATGAAAATATCAAAAGGAACATCAAAGTCTGTCTCAAGGAACACCTCAGGCACACAGAAAAATCAACAGTGACACCCCATTTTTGAAACTCTAGCCACAACATTAAAAACAGTGTCCACCTTTTTAAACCAGTACAAAAATCAACAGAACATCAAACTTGGGAGAAGATATTCTTGGAAAAATGAGTCAACACTAATGAATTTTGAAATTCCCGCTGAAGATAATCCACTCTATAGGTTCATCAGAAATCCAGTAGGAGAGTCTCAAGCCTCCAGAGGGAACACTTCATTCTGGCAGTTGAAGGTAGCCGATAATGCAGGCATCTGCAACACATATATTTACTACAGAAGTAAAAGCTAACGAAGCTGAAAGTGCTAATTTTGACTCAGTTACTCAAAGTCATATTTTAAATGTACTGCCTGTTGCTTCCAGTCAGTGTATTTTCATATGTAATGCTACTTCAGTGTGAAGTACACCAGAGTGCAAAATAAAGTTAGGAGAAATGATACTTTGGCAATAACATACTTAAACCATTATTGTCCAGCGGTCTATTTATAGACCACTGCAGATATAATTTTTTTATTTAGCTTACATCAGAGTAGGCCATGCGAATATTGTTTGTCGCTGGATTAGTGCCTAAGTGAAATATTTCTCTTCTTTTTAAAGCAGTGTATCGGTTTTATAACCACCATCTCCTAATTAGATTGCAGCCTTGAGACCAGTCTCATCACATAAGTGTTAGCAATGTTTTTCATAAATAATATAATAAGTTATTTGGTTTTTAAAAATATCAGCTTTCTAACCAAACAGAAGCTGCTGCCATATCTGTTGCCAACTGCTTTGAGGAGTAAACAAAAGCAAAACTTGTTTTTGTTTTATAAACGAATAAGGATTTCTTCTTTTATTCCTCTTGGAAATAAATGGGGAGGACCAAGAGTGATTTAGATCCTGGTAAGACCACTAAGAATTACATACGTGCTCCAACCTTAAAATTACACGAATCTGATAATCCAACAACTAGACTAGCAATGATACCGTCAAATGCAGATGATGATATGAATGAAAATGCTTCACTAATGGATTCAGTAAATCATGAAATGGAGCATGATTACCAGCATTCTCCTACAACACCAAACAGAAAGTGAATGCACACTTTAAATCCCTCAAAGGAGTGGCAGCAAGATGAGGTGCCATCTATTAAGCTTAACACAGGAGTGTTACATGCATCCCCATTGCGTAGCACTTATAGTTTACCAATTTCAAATAGATATGCAGCACTGAGCGACCTGGAGAATCAGGAGACAAATGAAACGCTTGATGCATATACACCTAAAGCTCAACCTAGTTTTGTAACAGGTGTAAGGAATATCCAAGAATTTAAAAAAGTGATGGACTGTGTAATTTCTAAAGAGAAATACACATTAACTACAATGAGATCTGGACATCTTGTGAAATTGATGCCAGTGGGCATTCTATGCTACAAATTCATTTGAGAATATTTCTTAAAAGAAAACATCAGTCACTACACTTATCAGCTGAAACACAAACGAGCGTATAGGGTAATACTTAGAGGAAAGCACTACACAGAGGACGTAAGCATGATTAAAGAGGAACTAGGCACACTAGGGCACACAGTAAGAAATATAGTAAATGTGTTGCATTGAATTACGAAACAGCCTCTGCCACTTTTCTTTATCGATTTAGAACCAGCTTCTAGTAACAAAACAATATTTGAAGTGAAACACTTAAACAATATGATAGTTTTGAGCCACCACACACAAAAAGAGAAATTGTTCAATTTAAACGTTGTCAAAGGTTTGCACATACCAAGAACCACTGTAATTGCCCTTTCAGATGCGTTAAGTGTGGTGGTGATCATCCGACTGCCATCTGTAACAAAAAGCTTGACACTCCAGCTACTTGCGTAAACTGCAACCAAAACCATCCTGCAAGTTATAGAGGATGTCAGACATATACATATGTCTATGTCATATTCCCTATAGGGAATATAAGGAGAAGGTATTTCCACCACTTAGAGAGAAACGTATTTCATCAACAACTAACACGCCACCAGCAGCGGCACATATCACCATACAAAGTCCTACCGTATCAGGCAGGACTTACGCAGACATAACAAATGGAAACATAAATTCAAACAATAATGAAACCACACAACTACTTTCTGCTATGGAACAGATGTTCACAAGGTTTGAAAAAACTGTAGAAAAAATTATGGACAAAATGATGGATAGAATGTTTGATCTCATCAAGACCATCGCCAGCAGAAAACAAAATGATTAACTCACTAAAAATTTCATCATGGAATGCCAATGGCTTGTCTCAACGCAGACAAGAATTAGAAGTATTCTTAAAAACAGAAGATATAGATATCATGCTTATTTCTGAAACAAGGTTTACGAACAAAAGTTATTTAAGAATAGCAGGTTATGCAATATACACCACAAACCATCTCTCAGGTAGAGCTCATGGCGGAACTGCCATTATAATAAAAACTTCAGTTGTTCATCACGAAATGCCTAAAAAACGATAGACTTCCTGCAAGCTACAAGCATAAATGTAACCACACCAAAAGGTCCCTTAACTATATCATCCATCTATTGTCCTCCTCGACATGCCATAAACAAAGTGGCATTTGAAGCGTTTTTTGAGACTCTAGGCAATAAATTCATAGCAGGCGGTGATTAGAATGCAAAGAATACATTTTGGGGATCTCGTTTAACCTCCACCAGAGGCTGACAGCTCTATTTTGCAATAGCAAACAATAATTTACAGAGCTTATCAACTGGAGAACCAACATACTGGCTGTCGGATAGAAACAAAATACCGGATCTATTAGACTTCTTTATAACAAAGGGAATTTCACCAAATTATGTGACAATAGAGTCATACTTCAGCCTGTCTTCCGACCATTCTCTCATAGTAATGATGTTGAGCACCACTGTAGCTTTGAAACAATGACCATTCACTCTGAGTAACAGATACACTGACTGGGATCACTTTAAACAAATCATAGAGGATCACATAAACCTAAACATTAGCCTTAAAACATCTGAAGAAATAGAAGAACACGTAGCCAACTTTACCATGCTAATTCATTCTGCTGTATTGAGGGCTACTCCAGAATTGAACCATAATAATTGCTTAACTGTTAATAAATATCCACAGATTATTCACGAAAAAATAAAAGAATGTCGACAACTAAGAAGAAACTGGCAAATTACAAGGTATCCTAGCGATAAAAAATTATTTAACAGATCTTCACAAGAGCTAAACCGACAGATACAGGATTTTAAAAATGTGAATATCCAGGAATATGTGAGAAATTTAACTGCTACAGAAGCTACAGATTATTCGCTCTGGAAGGTCACAAAAAAGTTGAAACAACCAACGGAGCCGATACCCCCACTTCAAAAATATGATGGCACTTGGGCAAGAAGTAGTCAAGAAATGGCGGACCTATTTGCCGAACATCTTTCTTCAGTATTTCAACCCTTTCCTTCGTGCTTCCAGAAAAAAGATGAAGATGAGATTATGGAATATCTCTATACTCCATTTCAAATGGCACTTTCAATTCCACCTATATTATATAGAGAGACAAGAACAGTTAGTTACAAACCAGTTAGATGCAAAAAAGACCCCAGGATATGATCTCATCACTGGACGAATGCTTCAGGAGCTACCATTTAAAGCAGTCATTCATAAATTGTATGTTTAATGCTATATTAAGGACTGGTTACTTCCCTGGAGCTTGGAAAACAGCACAGATTATAGTCATTCTAAAGCCAGGAAAACCTCCACATGAAGTAAAATCTTACTGACCAATTAGTTTGCTCCCAGTACTTTCTAAATTATTTGAGAAGTTACTTCTCATTAAACTGAAACCTCACTTGTCTTTACTGATTCCCAGCTTCCAGTTTGGATTCCAACCCCAACACTCCACAATTGAACAAATACATTGAATAACTGAAGTGATTAACCACGCATTTGAACGACAACAGTACTGCTCAGGAGTATTTCTTGATGTTCGGCACTTGATAAAGTTTGGCATACTGGACTAAAGTTTAAGCTGAAGAAATCTTTGCCACATCATTTTTATGTGTTATTAAAATCTTACATAGAAAACAGATATTTTCAAGTAAAATTCCAAGATAGCCTAACAGAACTTCATCCTATTAAGTCAGGCATACCACAAGGTAGTGTACTAGGACCAATTCTATACATATTGTGTACTGCTGACCTACCAACAAAAGAAAACACAACTATAGCAACTTTTGCAGATGATACAGCCATTCTGTCAGCTCATGAAGATCCTACTACTGATTCCCAAATTGTACAAGACCATCTTTCTGACATCGAAATCTGGCTTAAGAAGTGGAAAGTTAAAGTTAATGAATCTAAAAGTCACCACGACATTTACACTCCGTAAACGCTCATGTCCACCTGTTACTCTTAACAATCAGATTATTCCAGAAGCACAAGACGTGAACTATCTAGGGATGTACACTGACAGACGACTCACCTGGAAAAAACACATATGGACCAAATGCAAACAGCTAAATTTAAAATACTCCAAACTGCACTGGCTTCTTGAACCTAAATCACAGCTCTTAGTGACAAGCAAACCAATCATCTACAAAACTATACTGAAACCAATTTGGACATATGGAATTCAACTGTGGGGTACAGCAAGCAACTCAAACATCGAAATACTAGAACGTTTTCAATCCAAAACTCTGCGAACCATTGGTAAGATCCCCTGGTACATCGGTAATAAGTACATCTACCATGATTTTAAACTCCCAACAATCAAACAGGAAATCGCAGCATACAGCCTATCCTACCAAAAGCGTCTCTACAGTCATCCCAATACATTGGCAATAAATCTACTTGACAACAGCAGCAGCACAAAAAGCCGACTACAGAGAAACCAAGTCTTGGAATTGCAGTACAGATTTGCACCCAAATTATAAGCAAATTTATGGCCAATGGGCCATAGTTTGTAAAAGTAATATGTTATCATTATTACTTATTGTTCAACTATTGAACAGATTGTAATTTTGCAAATGTTTAAATAATAAAAAAAAAATTTAACTTACATGAATTCTCAATCATTTATGTTATCTGATTATGTGAACACATTATTGTCTCTTAAAAATTAGAATATTGTGTAGTTTATTAATTTAAAATAATAAGGTGCAAATTATTGCAGGCACTGTGAAAGCATTTTGTTGCCTTTTTCCTTATTACGTTTCCCTCCCAACTTCCTGTAATACAATAAACTGTCAATAAAGGTTCATGTTATTAAATCACACACAGAATATGCCAGTATAAGCAATCCTAATGCTGAAAATATGATCCTAAAGTCAAGCAATCTATTTATAGCCTGCTGGGTACAAGTGTTATCTCACATCAGAACACGGAAACTCTTACTTGACACAACACTAGCAAGATTGTTACTTTTGTAGTAGCGTGCAAGCATCTGCAATATGTTATTTGTCTTCTACAGTTTTTCTGTTTGAAGCAGAGTGAACTAGTGCTCAACAGTATTCTATATTGTGTTCTTTGAAGCGACAATAACATGTAAGCATTTGAATTCCTAATTACATATGTCTTATAGCCATTCTTTTTGGGGATAACCTTGCAATTCTGCCCTAACAAGAAATGCAAACCATAATATGCAAGTCCATTGGTTATTTATTTTTTGCTTTTCATTATTTTTAGATTACATTCAGAGATATGGCATTTAACAAGTATGACATCATATTCAAAGGAAGTATGCTGGTTACTAGTGATGATAACTTTTCCAGTTTAATTCATTATGCTTGTGATACAATTGATGTGATTCTTCCTCCTGATCCAGACAGTCTGACTAATGAAGATGAAGCACCACAGGTATAGTATATGTGAATGATGTTTCTGGCCCAGATCAAGTATATTTCACTCACTACCTCTGAAAAGAGTGACGAATGAAGAATGACCCTAAGTTTGAAAAGTCAACCAAAAAAAAAAGAAACTTTGAGGCCGATCAACATAACATAAAAGATGTGCTTCCAAGTATACAAAAATTCCAGAAAGTGGCCATGCTTCAAATGAAAAATGGGAAGAAATGAAAACAAGTTTCAATGATTGCACGCCACTTGAGATTCTGCAAAAACTGGGATGTAACACTTTTCCATAGATGTTTTGAACCTTACCACAGTTAATAATAAGCTTTTACTACACCAAATGTTTCAGTTAATAAGTGGCTTGGCTTTAAATGACCTGTAATTGCTTTATGAGATAAAATTTAGTCATAAATTACATGAACTTGATGGAGATGTATTCATTCATTGTTACAGTGTGCTTTGATGCCATTAATGCCCAACAGTCTATTTGTAGACCGGGTTATTTTGGGACACTGGGTGAATAAAAAGGCAAACAAAATATACTGTTGACATACTGTATGCTAAATGAATACAATACATATGTTTTTCTTTCATTTTTTAAAAAAAAAGATAAGTTGGGCGTTAATGGGTTAAGAATGTTAATTTGCAAGTGTTACTAGTTCTCTTTTATTAATGAAAACAAATTGAACTATGCTGCAAGGTTATTTTGTTACAGAGAAAATGTTTTTATTCTTCTGTCATCCAAGCCAAACTGGAAAGAGAAACAAAGAGCTCGCTCAAGGTTTAGGTCTCTGGAAGTAATGGCTAGTTACTAATCTAAGAAAAATATCATTGATCATTAATATATATATATATATATATATATATATATATATATATATATATAATTGTTATTGTTGTTGTTATTATTATTATTGTTGTTATCGTCAATATCATCATCATTATTTATAATATTTTTATTATTATTACTATTCTGCATCTCAGTGCATATTTTACATACCAAATTACTGATTTGGTTTTACAAGTTCAGGAGCTGCCCAGAAGTATTCTCTGACATTGATAAACCTGGGACCGGCCGAATAGCTCATAAGAGCCACTTGCTCTATCTTAAATTTTGCAAAGTACCAGTGATGATCTGAAACAAAAATGAAATATTCCAGAGTTAGCACTTCTTATCTTGCTTTTAAATTTAGTTACTGAACATACTATTTAGGAACACAGTACCTACATCCTTTTTGTCTGAGATGAGTTAAAGCATACTTATCAATGAGGTAAATGTGTAAAACAGAAAGACAATGCTAGTACTTATCATAAGTAACTAAATCACTGTTATCATGCTCTATATAGGAGCAGAAGGATGAGAGATATATTTTAAAACTTAAATAAGGTTTTATAATTTTCTTAATATGTAGGACTATGGCATAGTGAAGCACAAAATTAGTGTGATTTGAATCAAACTAATACTCCATGCTACAGCATAATGCTGTGATAGCTTGGTGGTTAAGAGTAGTCACATGTAGAATGGAAAATCTATGGTTCAAATCCCAGCTATAGCATTTAACTTTTCATTTCTAATTCTACCTTATAAAACATCATCAGCGTATGTTGACGTAAGTTAGTAAATGTAAGCAATAAATGAAGCATGGAGTATGAGTTAAACTCAAATTATATTAAGTTTTTATAATTTATAATATCATGGGTGGCTGTACTACTATTGAATGTCCACACAAATTTAAAAAATAACTGCTGTAGTAATCAAAGAACCACAACAAAAGTGATGAGAAGCTATAAATCACAGGTGCAAGTTTGTATACAATTTTGTTCCCTTGTAGGAGAGGAATTGGAAAATGACAAATAAATGCAGTTTTGCATTTTTATGTCTAAAATTATTTAAACTTTTAGCTCACCAAAACTCATTTCATTTCTATCCTATTGCCATATAAATATCCATTAAAATGTCTATAGCTCTGGCTGCTGAGATTGAACTTATCCCCCACTGATGCTGCACTCCAAAAGCTAACTTAGCTAAGTCCTTTAAAACATTTGAGATTAAATTTCCCACAGATCTTTTGAAATATAATGCAGGAGGTCAACCCACTTCCCCAAGAGATGAAGATAGGGTGACCACAATGTTAATGATTATGGTACCATCTGTACACCAGCTCATGTTTCCTGGCAGAAATGCAATGAGCCAGTACTTCAATAAATAATTCTAGGTACACAGCAATATCTGAAGCTGTACTCTTGCTTCTGATTACATTTACATTACATGCAACCAAAAAATGAGTTCAGCTTTAGATACCTAAGAAATATTCACTAATGTACTGACTCACTGCATTCCTGCCAGCATAGCACATTACTCTATTTGCAGGTGACATAAATATTTATATCTGTTAGAAGTGGAAGTACACACGAAGCTGTGCTAAAATTAGCATTGGTCAATGAAAACATAACAAGATGGTTCTCACAGAATAATCTTGTAATAAATAAAGTTAAGATAAATGCATTCTCATGATACAAAAATATCAGCAAGAGCCTAATTTGGAAATAAGATAATCCAATTAAGGCTACTAAATATGTCAAATTTCTAGGGACATAGATACAAATTTCAGATGCGAGGTGCAAATACAAAAGCTAGAGCAAAGTTGAGCAAGGTTTGTTTTCATTAAATATTTTATGAGAAAGAGTTAATCTTGAGCTTCTGACAAGCTTGCCTTTCTCATTTTCAAAGCATAATGAAGTATGAGATTATGTTTTGGGGGAATTAGCTATCATGTTTAAAAACTAAAAAAAAAAAAAAAAAAAGTCAGAGAGAATCACGCAAAGCATAGTTCTACTCATTAAATATTTTAATATTAGAACTATTATTATATGTTAAGAACCATATCTATGAATTTAAGAAAAATCAGAATAAACAAGTTACAACATAAGATATAAAGCATATCTAAGGAACAGTTATCATGGTATCTCAGAATACAAGAAGTACTATGTATAATGCTATTAAATTGTTGGGTGGTCATTGTCAATCATTGAGGGGATGCTATTAAATTATACAACAAATTAACACAAAATATAATGGAAATTTGTTTCACTGATAAATTTAAAACAAAAGTACAGATATTGTTAATGATAAATTCTTTTTATTAATTTAATGAATAGTTAGAAACTATGTAATAATGTTAATATTCAACTCGGTGTGAGTATGAAGAATATGTAAATAACTGAATGCAGTGGCAGCTGAAGCATGAATGCACTGATAGTGCCAGAATAGCTCTCCGAAATAGTTTATTTTATAATGCATGACGACCACCAGCACCACTGCTACTGCCACCGCCACTGCTACCACCACTATCACCACCACTATTACTATTACTACCACTATTGCTACTACTCTATTACCTGGAGAATAGGTCTTCATTATAGGATGTCGAGTAAACATTGCTTCTTCTGCAAATGGCAATTCAGGTGATGGGATCTTCACCTAAAATAAAAATAAAAATAAAAATGTTGCTCTTTTTAACTGTGAGAAGTACCACATAGAATAACCAATCAAATCTATCCCCATTCATGCATCTTGTGATGCATAAGTGTAAGTGGCTACAGCATAGAAAATGCAAGATTTGACTCATTGTGATTGGTGATAGATGCTCTGCCACTTTCTCTTTTCCAAGGCGTATTATAATTGCTCACTAACTGACCTAATTCTGACAACTGGCACTAAATTCCAATTGCCCATTTTGACCTGAAATGTTTTTCATTTTGTTCAGCAGAGGGGTTGCTTGCAAAAAAAAATAGTACAAGATATGTTATGACAATGTCACTTATTAACTTTGGAAGTATAACAGTTATGGGCAATATTTTATTACCATTATTTAGAGGGAAGAAGCCATTACTTGATAGAGCATAGGAGAGATCAGTGTAAAATGACACACCATTTTCTTTTCTGCTTCTAATTGACACATAGATATTGGTTTTCAAAATTTTTTATAGCTTAAAATGTTCCTTATTTAATTCATCTATTGTTCTTAACTTAAATATCTTAATATAAATAACTGATTTTTAGTAAGTATTAAAATTGTGCATGGTATGTAATTTTAGACTGAAGCCTGGGTGTACCAAATTTTGGAAGGTCTAAAAATCAACATTTAATGCAAGAGTATTGAATGTTAATTATTTAACAAGCAAAAATTATACTGAAATGGAAGAATTGTTCTATTTGCATACATCACAAACAAATTGTTTTGCTCTGCTGTTCAGTCCAGCACATTCAGTGTGTGCCCATTTGTTGTACTGTTGACATTTCAACCAGTGTTCTCCAGGTCTTGATTGGGAATACAATTCATTACAGTAGATACATAGACAATCATCACAATTCATCATCCAAATCATCAAACATTTCATTTTCCAAAATTCAGCTGTTTCTTTGCTTTTTGTGCTGCAACATGTTTCTCCTTTTCAATCTTCTCTTGACATTTCTTCTTAAGCTCTATTAAATATGGACTGTCAGTATCTCTGAAATCACTTTCAACAATAGCAATAGTTGCTGCTTTCCTATAAGCTTTGGCAAATAAAGGACAGATCTGATACTGAGAAACAGTTCTTCCAGGATTGCACTTTAGCACCTTGTTACCTCCTAACCATAGTAGGTTTTTAGAGGTCCATAGAATCACACATCTAAAGATTAGAGCCTAGTGTGCAATGGGCAAGAAGACATACCAAAATTATGTAATTTTCTTTGCTGTAACTGAGATGCTTTCCTATAAGCTTTGGCAAATAAAGGACAGATCTGATACTGAGAAACAGTTCTTCCAGGATTGCACTTTAGCACCTTGTTACCTCCTAACCATATTAGGTTTTTAGAGGTCCATAGAATCACACATCTAAAGACTACAGCCTAGTGTGCAATGGGCAAGAAGACATACCAAAATTATGTAATTTTCTTTGCTGTAACTGAGAGATTCAACACTTTTGTGGCTTGTATGTACATCCAAAGAAAGAATTACTTTGTTTTCCTTTGAGGGTTTCACAAAAGAGCAAAAGTGTTTCAGTCACTGCACAAAAATGTCACCAGTCGCCCAGCCTGTTTCCTGTCCAACATCAACTGTTCCTAATGGAGTAATATCAGTTAGTTCATTCTTCCAGTTTTTTCTGGGATAAATTAACATTGGTAGAATGAATCCAAAGAACCCATGCAGCATACAACAGTCATGTGCACACCTCTCTCTGTGCTGGTTAGCACACCAACCTGTTTTGTTTCCAGTCTGGGCAAATACTTTTACAGTTTTCTGTACTGAAGTCAGACTGGATTTGTCCATATTATAAATATTGCAAGGAGAAATTCCTTCTTTCTTTATAATTTCTTCATGAACAGAAAATAACTGTTGCACAACAGATTTATTGAAACGAGCAGCCCTGACTGCAGATATTGCCTCTGGTTTTCAGAGAGAAATTCTTGGATTTCTCTTCAGAAAAGAAGAAAGCCAATCCAACCGTTTTTTCATTAAATCTATGATGTACACCATTTAACTCAGCTATCTGAACTGCAAATTGCCTAACTTCTGTCACAAACTATAAAAGTTTGAGATGGTTAACCAGCTCATGCCCCAATTCCCTGCTGAATGTTGCCTGAAATCATCCCAATCCCTTCCCAGCACCATTGAACATTTTATTTTTGTTCTTTGCACATCTTCAAAGTGTAGCCTGAGAAACTGAAAACTGCTTCGATGCTTGTAACCAGCCTATATCACTGCTATTAATAGCATCTATTGGCCTTTGCATCTGCACTTCATCCTATGATGGTCTTGTAGACTTCCATTTTGAATCACCTCCCATCTGGAGAGAAAATTAAATACACTGTAAACCTTTTTTTTTATTTCCATCTGTGTATTAAATGGGTAAGTAGTTAAATAAAATACTAATACAAAATTTAAACCATATCAAGATTATATGGGTTATTAAACGGAAATAAATAAGTTACTAGCATAATCATTAAAATGTGATAATTGTTTTGGTATAATATTGTACTTAAAGTTATAATTCAGTTCTAAAATATTCCACATTTCATGAAATTGAATCCATTAAACAATCCATTAATCCACTAAACAACTGTTTAATACCAAAGGAACATTATAAGTAACTTAAACATTAGTCAGTGTAAAATGACACATTGTAAAAATAAACACAAACTTAGAGACTAAAAGCTTCACTTATCTTAGTAATTGCAACAAGTTCCTAAATGCAATGATGCATCCACCACGTTTTCAAAGCTTTACTTAAAAACAATTATCATAGCTACAGATGCTCAGTTACTTAAAAGATCTGTTTCGTCAACTTATGAAAATGAAAATTTATAAATACAATCTAATGGTGGTATTTCAAAATTCTTAATGTGGTTCCTGTTTTTTAAAATGAATATCTTTTCCCAAACCATCAAATGTCATTTTAGCTGGACATACGGTATGTCACTCTACACTGAAGTGCCATCTATGTTTTATTTGCAAACTATGTGAGCATCACTTGGTTTCACTACACCTCTGTTACTCTTAATAGAAAGTCAAAGAATGGCTTTTCAAGGATAACACCATTTCCACTCAAAATATTCACATAACATAACAACAAAACAAACAGTCATGAAAAGAAAAAAATAAATTGAGTGCTTACCTTTAGGACTATGTCATATAGCACCAAGAATGAAGCTAGTAGACTTCCGCCATCAAACCATTACCTCCCAGTGTCTATGATGGACCACTACAGATGAGGAGTATCGTTTCAAAATGCGAAAAGTCCACTCGCGATCGAAAATTAGTTTGAAGCGAATTTCAACACTTTAGCATGCCCTGCATCGGACTTACGTTCCTGTTTGCTTCAAAGCACGTTTTAAACCCCTTAAAATCGAGAACGAAAATGTGGGTTCGGTGCAAAATGCGTTATGTCCAGTGGCTTGACCGGATCAAAGCGCGAAGAGTCCACTTTCTTACGCACATTGTTGGACTCGCGCATAGGAATTTCTGCCTGTTTTGTCACGGCATCAGAAAAACATCTGTTTCTCATTCTACCTCATTGTTTGATCAGATTGCACTGTCTACAGAGTCTTGCTATTATTGTAAGTTTCGTAAGCAGTTTGTGTAGTTGTATCTATGAGCATGGAAGAAAGCGTAGTTGTATGTGAGCATTCTGCAGGTTCCAGAAGGAGGCAAAAGAGTATGACAAAAAGGAAAAGGGAACAAGAAGAAAGGTAAATACTATTTAAGCTTTATAAGAAGAATAATTATCAGTATTATTTAGCGAAACTAGTTATACAGGAATGTGTTCAGAACCACGTTGTGGTTAGTATAGTTCTTACCACATCATTTGTTGGTGTGTTTCAGGTATTCTGACAAAGATCCTAACATGCTGGAGTTCGAGTCTCCATGTGCACACACAGAGGGTAGATTTAAATGCTGTACCATTCCTGCCTATCATCTCATCAGAGCAAGAAAATTAGTGTATAACTACACAAACAAATCACAAGACAGGCTTCTGGCAACAATGATGTCTGTATCATCTCCCAAAAGGCGCAGATCAAGAAAATCAGAACAGATTAACGCAGTCGTTATAAAATATCTTGTTAGAGTAAACAATGAAACTATTCCGCTTTGTTCTAAATTCTTTAGAGCTCTTTTTAGCATTGGCACAACAAGAGTAAACAACATAGCAGCTTCTGTAATAGCAGGCAAACCAATAATGGAAAGAAGGGGTGGTGACCGAAAAGCCAAACAATATGCCCAAAAGAAGGAATCGGTAATTAGTTTTTTATCCAAGATAAAAGCTAGAGAGAGTCATTACTCAAGACAAAAAAGCAAGCGGCTCTACCTTCCTTCAGAGTTAAGTGTGGACAAGTTATTCCAAATGTACAATGCTAGTGTGGCTGAAACACTAAAAGTAAAGAAGTGGTTCTTCCACACTATTTTTTCTAATAAATTTAACTTGGGTTTTGGTGAACCAGCTGTAGATGTTTGCAGTTATTGCAGAAGGACAAAACATGAACTGCAAGTCATGGAAAATTCCCATAGAAAGAACGAGTTACAAGCTGAACTCACTGCACATAAATTGAAAGCAAACTAGGGAGGTGCATGTGTGAGGAAGCCCATAAAAGTGTATCTGAAAGTGCAAAGGCCCCACGGCCATCCTTTTCCTCTCCAAGAAAAAATGTTGCATGTCCAAAATCTGTGGTAGTTATATGATTTCCAGAAAGATATAATCCATCGTTCAGTACAGGAGTTCTGTGATCAAGGTGAATACCCCACACTTAAAAACTTAAAGCTATTTTAAGAGACAAAATATACTATACAAAGGGTATAACATTTTTACACAAAATTTTGAGAAGATATGGTTTTTAATACAGAAAAACTAATGATGGTCAGTGATTTTTAAGAGAAAAAATATTGTTGCAGTGAGAACTGCATTTTAAAAAATGCATGCATTAAAGAAAGAAGAGATCCCTCATCCTATGATTTACATTGATGAAACTTCATAAAACCAAAACCATACCAAAAGTTTTATCTGACAGGATTCTAGAAGAAATGGAGGTCTAAAGGTCCCATTAGGTAAAGGATCCTGTCTCGATGCTTATTCATTCAAATATACTTTCATAGAGGGGACAGAATTAGTTTCTTAATCAAAAAGTGATGGTGATTATCATCAAGAGATGAATAAGGTAGTATTTAGAGAATGGTTTATCGATCTTCTTTGAAGCTTGGAAGAAGGATGTTAAACAGTTATGGACAATGCAAGCCATCGCTCCATGGTTAAAGAAAAAATGACTAACACAAATTCTTCTAACTGAAATTTTGCAATGGTTCAAAGCAAGAATATACCTCATGATCCTGCAGACACAATAACTGAATTGCTTTGCATTGTTAGGCAAAACAATAGCAATTATAGGAGATATGATCTTGATGATCTTGCTGCACAAATGAAACATGAAGTAGCGTGACTTCCTCCCTACCACTGTCAGTATAAACCTATTGAGCTCATATGAACTAAAAATGTGTTGCCCATATAGAGCAAGTGCAAGAACATTTCATGAAGTAAGGACTATGAGACGAAGAGTATTGTAATAAATCTATATGAAGATAGTGATGATAGTCACAGTTCCAGATAATGATGTCTGCTCCCTATAGAACTCATGTTTGGTGAGATATTTTCCCTTTTCTTTCCCTTTAAAAATAGGTATAATTGTTTTAGTGAATTGCTCTTTAGGATTTTGTATAAACACATTCAAACATAAGAAATTAAAAAGGGTAGAGTGAGGATGAAACATTTGAATGCCATGACCGGGATTTGAACCACGGATCTACCGGTTACCATCCAGCTGCTCTAACCACTAAGCTATCATGGCCAACGTAACGATATGACATTAAATTCTCCAACTCACTCACATTATTCCTGATAAATCACAGAAGGAGATCCCAATTTTACTTTTAGATAACATACATTAATGGTGACTTACAGTGCTGTAAGTGCTTATGTCCTGGGCTTCTAATGTAACCAACTATAAGGTCAATTAATGCAATTAATGCTTTTTCCACACTAGCCATGTGTAGGACGTAATTGAGGAGCGTTTTTTTTCAAAACTTGATAGATACAACATTTTACAAAATTAAGTTATAGTATTGGCATAATTTTGACCTTCTGCAGCGTTCTGTGAAATCAGATTTTACAAAAATTGATTCTTGTTCTGTGTAGAAGGTAGGGAATATTAGCAGTTTTTGCAAAACTCGATAGATGCACTTGTTCAGTTAAAGCAAAGGTCAATAGATGCAATTTTATGATTTTATGATCCATTCTATGATCAATTAAATAAAATATCCATTTTATGATCAATTCTATGAAACACATGTTGGCACTGACTGCCATCTCACTGTTGTGATTCTTGGAATTCTCAATCATTTCTGCAAGCTTTGTACACTGCTGCATTGTTGGCAATAACTTCAAACTCAGGTTGTGCACTTGGATTTCACATTCATTTCTGCAAGCTCTTTTGTTCCATTTATATCCCGCCTTTAACTGCAGAGGTCATATCAGCAACCTTGCATATTGGCAATGGTGTTACTCGTTTAACAGTGGGTTTTTTTGCTCTTTGGGGGTTTTATATGTTGAATTCACACACATTCACACATTCATTCATACTTCCAGACTCAGGGAAGGATGAGGAATAATCTTGGCTGGAGAAAAATTCCTAATGCACAATGGACAGGAGCTCAAATTGTGAAACTGTACCAGTTGTAGAATGCATGGGAGGTAGGAATTGCAAAACCAAAGAAAGGAAATCAAAATGCAAGTCAAGGAAAGCTCATACTCCAGCAATTACATGTTCACATGGTCTCGAGTACACTCCATGAAATCCTAAAAGTAAAGGGCATAAGCACTGTGATGCAGCTGATTTGACTTATAATGACATAAGTGGATTTCACCAACACCTTTCCCTACTCAACAAAATAGATCAAGATAAATTTCTTGTGAAATATATGAGTATTACATCTCCTAATCACAGAGTGGTGAAGAAAGAAACTGCAAATAGAAAGCAAATTGTTAGCATTAAATACAGTGAGAGAACTAATGATGTCCAAGTATTGTCAGTATGTGCTACAAGCTTCCAAGGAATTACAGGGATGTCAAAAGATAGATTATCTCTCCTGGCTAGAAAATTTCACTTATCTGGGAATGCGCCAAAGGAAACCAGAGGAAGTGACAGAACAGGAATATTACAGAAGGGTATTACAGCTGCTATAAAGCAAGACATTAAGAAGTACAGATGTAGAGAAAGCCACTATGGAGGAGCAAAATCAAGGAGAGAATATTTACCTCCAGAACTTAATATTAGAAAAATGTGGACCAACTTTTGCAACAAAAGAAGACTAAGAAATCTACCAGTCTGCTCATTGTCAAAATATAAATACATACTTCACAACTTCTTCAATGTTTCATTCCGTACACCACACACTGACACATGCTCAACCTGTAAAATGGGACTGATGAAGAGTAAGACAGAGACAGATGTGGAAAAGAGAAACAAACTAAGA
Organism: Tenodera sinensis; assembly: GCA_030765045.1. Classification (NCBI taxonomy): domain Eukaryota; kingdom Metazoa; phylum Arthropoda; class Insecta; order Mantodea; family Mantidae; genus Tenodera; species Tenodera sinensis. The sequence goes on from CM060961.1 coordinate 84,650,962, forward strand.
ACCATGTACATACTGCACAAGCACTAATAAAGGTGAACATTTACTTATTCATATTGTTTGAAATTTCTTTGTGTGTATTCAATATTTTCTTATATAAATAAAACAAAATATATTGTTATTGTGAATGTAGCAGTACTTAGTTTCTAAGTTTATACCTAATAAAATAATCCTTATAAACATTAATATGTTGGTTGTATAGTGCATTATGCATTTCTTTCGCCATATTTGTGTATCTGATATGTTTTTTGTTTATTCAGCTGTATTTCTAGCTATATCCCTTTGCTTTTTCAGTTCTTCTAACTGGGGTTCCAAAGGGTTTGAAATTGTTTATTCTCCCACGAGGAATATGGTTTTTTTTGCAGTTTCTAGGATGACTTTACAGAAATTTTTGTTCATATGATCTGGGTGGTCATGCAGCTGTGAGTTTGTTTGTTCTTTAAATTTATGTTCCAGTTCAGTTTTATATTTGTTCCAATCTGCTTTTCTAAAGTTCCAATACAGATTTCTGTGATTTTGACTGTTATTTGTATTATCTAGTTTTATATCAGCAATTACTGCTCTGTGACCAGAACTTGGGTGTCTTCTATAACTTGTTTTTTAATTTTTGAAACAACATCTGTTGTAGCTAACAAGAGATCTGGGTTACTACCTGCTCCAGAGTAATGTATGAAGGTTTTGGGATCTTCTTTATCATAAATCAGTTCAAAGGTTGTGGTATTCAAAAATTCTTCCACTATCTGCCCTGTAGAATCCACTTTTTATAACCCCATCTTTTGGAATGGGCATTGAAATCCCCAATTATGATTGTGTTATTTAATTATTCAATAAGTGAGAGATCTGGTTCATTCCTGGGAGGATTGTAAATACTGTATAAATGAAGATGTGTTTTGTTATCCAAAAAATTCAGCTTTATTAATTCAGATTTATCTGTGTTATCCATTTCTTTAACAGTTTGAAAGGAGGATTTAATATCATGTTTGACTCCAACTAACATTCCACTACTTATCTGTCTATTTTTGGGAAGTAGGTGTAGTAAAAATCCAGTAAAATTGAAGTATTTAAGTTGATCATTTGTTAGATTTGCTTATTGTATGACAAATATATATATATATGTTATAGTCAAATACAATTTTATTCAGTTCTATTCTTTTTGTTTGGGTGAGACCACCTGCATTCCATTGTAGAATTCTGATGTTAGATCTTCTATTTATATAAAGTTTTGGCTCTCGAGAAGTAGTCCCCGCCTGGAGATCCGAATGGGGGACTATTTTAACTCCAGAACATTTTACCCCTCGAGTCATATTTCATAATTTGATATTGAAGAGAGCAATAGCAGTAATAGTAACCGTTTTTTAGAGAGCACCATATTTTTATGTTTTGGCGGTCATATCACTCTCTCACAACCCCCAGAATGTCTGGAGGACCACACCTGTCGTTGGTTTATGGGTCTCACCGACCTGACAGGGAGAATTATCAAAATAAATTCACTAAAAAGAATCACTTTGACAATTTCTTAGAAAAAATGGATTATAGGACAGATAGCAATAAAGCCCATAAGTTCATAAAAAATGTCAAGGACAGGAGAGAAAGCAACAGCACACCTATCATACACAACAATAAAATATTAACAAATGATGCAGCCATAGCCAAAACATTCAAGAAATATTTATTTATTCATTCATTCAGTTCAATACAGTGAAATGCACAATTGAACCATATCATGAGTCAATACATAAGATGATATAAAAAGGTACCCTATAAGGGCCCATGTCATGAGAAACATAAATAGAAAGGAATTTAGTAATTACATAGTATATACAATATAATTAGATAAGAATAATAATAATAATAATAATAATAATAATAATAATAATAATAATAATAATAATAATAATACCTTTATTGTCAATAGACTGCAATACAGTTTCTGACATTGTCACAAAAATCATATTTACAATTTGTATTTACAATGTTACATTTGTCTAGAGTAGTCTACACTTAAAATATGTATTAGTTAATAAACATTACAAAGATGAATGACTTACATGGTTACACATATTACTATAACTACATATCAGTTGTAATTTACACTCTGTAATTTCAATATGGACATTATTATAGTTCATTGATACTATACAATGTCTTTGTGATCAAATACTTCTTCAGAGCACTCTCAAATTGTTTACCTTTAGAACTTTTTAAATATGCAGGTAGTTTTGCATGAAGCAATAAACCCATGACATTTGGATCCTTTTTTGAAATATTTTTGTTAAACCCCTGCCGAAAATAATCATCATTGTGTCGGGTGTAATGACTATGGATATTGCTATTTTTTAGGTTTTGTTTCTGAACTGCATAGGTTACAACTTTATAGACATACAGAGAATACAATGTTAATATCTGATTATCTTTAAATATTCCCCTACATGATTCACGAGAGCTCATATTGAAAATCAATCTGACTGCCCGTTTTTGTAATCTAAATAACCTTTCCATATGGGTTGCAGCAGCACATCCCCAAATTTCTATCGCATACAGTAAATATGGGTATATAACTCCATAATAAATCATTTTGAGTCCCTTCTCATCTAAGATATTTTGAAAATGACGTAGCAGATACACAGATTTACTAATTTTGTCACAAATATGATTTATATGCCCAGCCCATGTTAATTTTCTATCAAGAATTATTCCTAAAAATTTATGTTCGCTTACATCATGAATATTGCTATTATTTACCGGTAAGGAGAAATTTGTGGTGTTAAAAGTACAATTAGTATAATCAAAACATCATAGAAAATATCTATAAGTTTAGGTATTCTTCAATACTGTAAAAAGCTTTGGTTATTAAATAATTTTTTATCCTATTTTTAAAGGTATTATAATTTTGATATGATTTTAGATTTTCAGGCAAAGCATTATAAAACTTCGCTCCCATATAACTAGGGACCCTCTCTGATAAATGTAATGTGGTTCTGGGGAGATTTAGTAATTGATTATTCCTGGTATAATATGTGTGAACATCTGACATGTTTTTCATTGGGAATTTAAGTTGAACTAAATATAAAATGGTTCTCTAGATGAACAAGCTTGGTAATGTAAGGATTTTCAGCAGAGTAAAAGTGCTTTTACATGATTCGTTATACCTTAGACCACTTAAGTACCTAATAGCCTTTTTTTGTAATACAAATATTCTTTGAAAATTTTGTTTAGACGTATTTCCCCATAATTCAATTCCATATGACAAAAAGGAGTGGATAAGCCCAAAGTAAATAGTTTTAGCAGTAGAAATAGGAATAGAGTTTCTTAGACATCTCAGGACATATAGATTTTTACTAACATTAGCTACTATCTTGTCAGTTTGTGAGTTATAAGTGAGCTTATTGTCTAAAACAATCCCTAGCAACTGTGTTTCATCCACACTTTTTACTACCTCTGTATCAATTTTTAATTGTAGTGGATGATTTATAATTTTGAATCCAAAGTTTATCATTTCACATTTATTAGGGTTAACACTTAAATTTAAATTATGGAAGTATTGAACAATGTTACTAACTACATTGTTTAAAAGGGTTTCTAGCTTTAATATGTCATTATCACTTACAGTGATGGTTGTATCATCAGCAAACTGAATAATCTTTATCCCATCAGAAGCATAGTTATCTATGTCATGCATATATAGCACAAATAAGAGGGGGCCGAGAATCGAACCCTGAGGAACTCCATGTGTTATATTCTCAGAGCTGGATATTGATACAGATGATCTATTTTTTAATTTTACAATTTGTCTCCTATTAGTCATATATGACCTTATGATATTATAACCTAAGCCCCTGATACCAAGCATTTCTAATTTATTCATTAAGTTAGTTTTTTCAACACAGTCGAAAGCTTTAGTTAAATCCAAAAGAACACTGCTTGAAAAGCAATTTGAGTTAATATACCTTACTGTCTCTTTGATGCAATTGACAATTGCAGTTATGGTAGATTTATTTTTTACAAATCCATTTTGGACAGTTGGTATTAAATTATGCTTCTCTAGATACTTAATTATTCTGTTATAGAGAATTCTTTCAAATATTTTGGAAATTGCAGGAAGGATAGATATTGGCCGATAGTTTTTAATATTGGGTTTGTCTCCTTTTTTTATGAATGGGTACTACTACAGCTACTTTTAAGTTATCAGGGAATATTCCAGTTGCTAAAGAGGAGCTTATTATGTCAACTAATGGATCAGCAATTTCAGTACTACAAGTTTTTAGAAGTGACATTGGAATTCTATCGACACCTATACAGTTTTTAGATTTTGATTTACTAATTATATTTCCAATCTCAGCCTTTATGTGTAGGGTAGAGGTAGATACTTGTATCTATTTTGGAATAATTTGAAAATTTAGTGAATTCATTTATATTTGTATTTGCACTAATGTTACTGCCTATTGACACAAAATGCTTATTAAAAGCTTCAGCAACTTCGTCTTGCTTGGTAATAAAATTTGAGTTATTGATGCTCAGTTCAATAGGGGCATTATCAGTGTGAGTTCTAGGTTTACGGAAACCATTAATAATTTGCCAGCAACTTTTACTCATATTATCAGATTCAAGGATCTTACTACTAATGAAGTTTTGTTTAACTTTTACTACAGTCTGATCATACAAATATTTAAATTTATTAAGTGCAATCTTATCAGATGCTGACTTACTGTACTTAACTTTTTCAGTATCTAACTTAATTTGAATATGCAGTTTCTTTATGTCAGCAGTTATCCAGTTGAAGTTATTCATTTTTCTAATGTTTGATTTATGAGAGTGGATCAGTGGACAGCATATATTTATATAGTAGTTTAGAATATTATAGAATACACTTAATTTCTTATTTGGGTCCTGCTCACAATACACCCTGTCCCAATTTGCACCATTTAATAGGCAACTTAGATTTGTTAAGTTTTGTTTGTTAAATGAATGAAATAGTGTAGAATGTGTGATATTTTTATGAAGTATTTGAGAGTGTTTAGCAGTCATTAATGAGATTTGCTGGGCTGTATAGTCAGATATACAAGAGTTTATCACCCGAGCACTATACATATTTACAGGTATATTAGTTATGATGTTATCAATTCCAGAACTGCATTTATTAGTAATTCTTGTAGGTTCATCTATTATAGGTTTGAGGTTAAATTCATTTAGAATATCCATTAGTCTAGCCTTAATGTGATACCGAAATTTAGATTTCCGATCGAATGGGCTTTTGAAAAAGACACGTTTTAATTTAATTGCCGGATGTGAGATTTGCGATAAGTGTTGAGTAATAACATAAATAGATAATATAGCAGGAAGTGTTGTAAGGTGAGCAAGATATGAGTAAATAATAGTCGTTAAAGTTGTAGGATAAACACATTATTGGTTTGAAATTAGCGAGTCATGACGTCATACCACATAGTTTAAATACACGTTCAAAAGTCAAGTCTACTAACCTTAAAAGTCGCGCGATATATTTAATAAAATATAAAGTAAACATCGTTTAATCCTAAAAAGGTAATTATATATTCGAAATTCATAAAAGAACATGTTATAATAGAAAGGGACATTTCTAAATTGCGGGAAAAGGAAATAGCATTTTGGATACGAGGCTTTCTTGGATGACGTCATGACATTCAAATTGGAAGAGAACGGTCTTCTTAGCGTGGGTAAGCTAGAAAGCGTCACTACTCAACCAGAGACCAGTACGGCAGGTCGTGCTGCGCGGATGTGAGTGCGATTCCTCTACAGATACAAATATTTTCGGCATAGCTCCCGAAAATATTTAATACGCAATAAATAATATAAAAAGTTTCCTTGGGTTGTCCATTACTCCTACGCAGACCCGAGATAAAGAGATCTCTTGCAGAACTAGCCGGAGCGAAACACATCAAAGGGCAACACCACGTCACCAACGACATTTAAGTATCAACGGTGAAACATCAAGAAGCGAGCAACAACTTATAGCTTCAAATTGGCATCCCAACGTGTGGCGTCGAAAGAATGGACCAACCCCAAGACGACCGAGCCAGCATCGAACCAGCAGACAAGAAGGTGCCCAGCGTGTCAACATCTGTGAAACGTGTAGTGAACAAGTTTAAGTGCAGTTAAAGTGAAATAGTGAAAATATTGAAAATTTTGGTGAGTAGAAAAACACATGTAAATAGCTTAGAAATGGAAGACAGTGATAGCGATTTTATAGGTTTTGAGAGTCCGGAAATTGAGAAAAGTGTAAGTAGGATGGAAGAATATAGTCAGAATGTAATTGGTAGCAGAATATGCCAAGAATTAGAAGATCAGAACGTTAGAGAAACACCTAGAGGTAGTTCAGAAATGTTTAGTAGTAATTCAGAAAGGCCAGCATTTATGTCAGAAATAGAGAATATGTTTCAAAAGATAATGGAAAAGATGAGTACAGAGTTAAGTCGAAAAATAGATGAAACTAGTAAAGAATTAAGAACAGTGGAAAAGATGAGTACAGAGTTAAGTAAAAAGATAGATGAAAATAGTAAAGAATTAAGAACAGTGAAAAAGATGAGTACAGAGTTAAGTCAAAAGATGAGTACAGAGTTAAGTCAAAAGATAGATGAAACTAGTATAGAGTTAGGACAGAAATTAGAGAAGGGACAACAGGAATTGGGAATGCAATTGGAGAATCAGAAGAGAGCTTTAGAAACCTTTAGGGAAGAAGTTAGGGAGGAAATTAATAAAGTTAGTAGTGAAGTAAAAGAAAATAGAGAACAGGTAGAACAGGTTAAGGGAGAATTAGAGACAATAAGGCAAGAAGTAAAGAATTCTGAAAAGAAATTAGGTCAACAAGTGAGTGAAAAATTAGATAAAGAAAGGGAAAAAGTAACATATAGATTAGACAAACAAAGGGAAGAAATTAGAGAAGAGTTACAGGGGTGTAAAGTTAGAATAGAAAGATCTGATGTAGAAAGTGAAAGGCAGGCTAGAAATTTGGAGGATGTTACAGACAAAATAAAAGGAGTAGTAACAGAAATTACTCAGGTAAAAGAGGCCTTAGAAAATTTGAAATTAAATGAAAATGCATGTAATCACAACAATCTTAGTAATGAAGTTGCAAGAAACGAGGCAATACCAGGTGTATCAGCTGACATTTCGATGCAAAATAGGGGTAACAGTAATTCTCATTCTGATCTCGGAAATAACTCAGGGATAGGTGACAATTCAAATTTACATTGGCCTAACCATGTCTTAAATGAAATGACACCTCCAGTTTTTGAAAATGAAGATTCAGATGATCCTAAAGCCTTTTTAGAAGGGTTACAAGAGTACTTCACGGTGAAACGTATACCAGAGGAGTACAAGATGGTGATAGTAAGAAAATGCCTAAAGGGTAATGCTGCTAATTGGCTAGGCCTTTCTATGGGTAACAATAATGATTACAGGACCTTTAGGAACATCTTTTTAACCAGATATTGGGGAGCTAGTAGGCAGGCTAATATTAGAGTTGAATTAAGCAATGGAAAATTTAATCCTAGATCGGCGGAATCGATGGTAAACTATTTTATGAGAATAGCGAGAAAATCGAAGATGTTGGATCCTCCCTTGGATGAAAAAGATCTAATAAATATAGTTACTCCACATTTTCCGGAAACGCTTCAACACTACCTAATCATAGCCCGACCCGATAGCATTGCAGCTATGATCAAATTATTATCAGCCTTAGAAGTCAATAAGCCAAAACACGCATTTGGAAATAAATATGAAGGAAAAGAAACTGTCAATTCTTTCGGGCAAGGGGCACAGTATTATCAGAATAGAAGTGAGATTAGGGAAAGATATAAAGGACCAGTACCAAGGATGGAATCATTCCGGTGGGAAAATCAAGGTAGATATAACCAGGAAGGGCGTCATCAAAATAGAAATGGTAATCAAAGGGGAAGAAATATAAGGGTGAATTATATGAATACAAATAGATTTGATCGAGGTAGACGGGGACGTTATTTTGGACATAGTAGAAATTCAAATGATGGGTATTGGACAAACGGAGATAATGAGTTTAGACCGAGGTCACCAAGACAGGAAGAAAGGTATTCTAATGGACGAAATTCCCCCGAAAATGCTGAAATGGTTGAGGCCATTAACACGGTCAAAAACATGGTAGGAAGTAACCCCGATTTAATGCAGGAAAACAGAAGTAACAATTTGGGAAATAGTACAGGAGCAATACATAAAAATCAGGGAAACGCCAGACCCGGTCAAACGCGCCTTCAGTGAGAACTGGGTATCCTAGTAATGATTGTGATAAGTACTCGGAAATAAATAGTCCTGGAAGGCAAATGATGATACAAAAGAAAAGAGAATGTAAAAATAGAATCGACGAAAACGAAAAAGTAGGAGATCCACCTAAAATCAAAATTGGAGTAAATGGAAAACAATACAATGCAATTATAGATACGGGATCAAATAGCACAGTATGCTCACAAAATTTTTATGATAATTTACAAAGTAGTGGTTTTAAAGTAATGTCTTTACCAGTTAATGGGATATATTGCTCGCTAGCTGTGGGAAAACGAAAAGAGAGAGTAAAATTTCAAGCAATGATAAATATTGAAATAAATGGGAGAATACTAGGAACTTTATTTCTGATTGTAGGAAGACTTGTGACAGATATTATAATAGGTTGTGATTGTCTTTATGCCTGGGAAGCTGTGGTGAATTTTAAAAACATGATTCTAGAAATGAAAGTTTAAGATGAGACCATTATAGTGCCTTTTGTGGAAGATAGTAGTTCAGAAACTATTGTAAGAGAAAAAGAGGAAGAAGAAATCCAAGGGGATACATTCTTTGTAGAATATGTTAAAGTAGGAGCTATGGAATTAACTGAAGTAAATGTCAAAGAGTACAGTGTCGATAATAAAGAAAATGTAGAATGGGATAAAAATGATTTCATAGACAATTTGAGGGTTTCTGATGCAACTAGGTACTATGATAGGGAGAGTAGTGAAGACTTAGAAGAATTGTTGAGAAAAAAAGTAACTCAGGCTGATCAACTAAATGAACAACAGAGGGATAAATTGTTTGAAATATTAATCCGAAATAAAGAAGTATTCTCTGAGAAACCTGGTAAATGTAATATTTATACTCATTCGTTTGAGATGATACCTATCAAACCTTTTACACATAAAGCGAGAGCTATCCCTAGTACAATAAGAGAAGAGGTAGATGCAGTTATAAAGTCAATGTTAGAAGATGAGGTTATTGAGATTTCGAATTCAGAATTTGTGAATCCCCTATATATTGTAAATAAGGCCAATGAAAGATTAAGGTGACATTAGACGCGAGAAAACTAAATTATTGTTCCTCATACTTTCCATCAGGGAATCCAACAGAACGTGTCCTCAGAGATGTAGGAATTTATTTACGTGTACTTACACATCATAATCACAAGGATTGGGTTAAATACTGTCCATTGATAGAAAAGATTATCAATCACACCATTAATGTAACTACTGGGTTTGCACCAATAAAATTAATGTTAGGAATTGAACCAGAACCAATATTGTTCGGGGAACCAAAAACACTGAAAATTAATGACATTCAGTTAAGTGAGGAAGAAAGAGCGAAAATTGCTTTTGAACGAATCAAGAAAAAGGCAGAGAAGCGAAAATTAAAGAAAAAGAGTAGAAAACATAGATGGGAACCTAAGATAGGCGATTGGGTACTAGTTAAAGACCATAAGTTATCAAGTGCCTTGCGAGGTAGGAACAAAAGGATGGAATTGTTATATAAAGGTCCTGCAGAAATTATATCAAAATTTGGTTATCATACCTATGAATTAAAAGATGTTAAAAATGAAAAATGTCTGGGAAGATGGCATAAACAACTCCTTCGACCATACAAGAAACCGTGTGGTGCCTTGGAACCTTGATTTAATGTAAAAGAAAAATTGGAAGTGTCATTTGTCTATTGGCGCCCAATCAGCTTTGAGATAAAATGTAAATGTTAGCTTACTTGAAAATCATATATTGGTCAGGTACTTACATATTCATGAAAAATGCAGAATGTGAATTGCTATCTACTACAAAGAGCTTAAAAATATATTGTATAGAGCTCACAATAACAGCTTCAGAAAGATTGTTAAATTGTTCATCTCCGCATAGAGAGAAAACAGAATATTTACTTTGTAAACATTTGTTAAAATATTTAGATGTATAGATAGTTATCACAGCAAGACAAAGAAAGAACTTGTCTGAAGAGTGTAATGGATTTATATAAATATATGTACATTTTAGTGCTTAAAGGATATAGTACAGATATGTGTTACAATAACAAAAGTGAAAAATCACAGTGCAAGTGATAGTGAGAGCGAAGTGAGCAAACATGAACTAAAAGAAGGAAGTATAAAGAAAGACTCTTGAAATTTAACCTTTATATAAAAGCTTCACAGAAGAAACCATAACATATTGTAATTAGTATTTAAGGATTAATGTTTAGTCAAGTGTACAATTGTTTGTCATGTTAAAAAGATTAATGAGAAAATGTGTTAATAACCAATTTCAAAAACAGTGTAATTGAAAAATTGTATATAATGGGAGTGTTGCCGATTATTCAAAATACAGGAGTAATTTTTAATTTTTCTTTCGGGCAAGACATTTACATTATTTTATTATGAAATAATAAAATAACATAAATGGGGGCATTTGATACCGAAATTTAGATTTCCGATCGAATGGGCTTTTGAAAAAGACACGTTTTAATTTAATTGCCGGATGTGAGATTTGCGATAAGTGTTGAGTAATAACATAAATAGATAATATAGCAGGAAGTGTTGTAAGGTGAGCAAGATATGAGTAAATAATAGTCGTTAAAGTTGTAGGATAAACACATTATTGGTTTGAAATTAGCGAGTCATGACGTCATACCACATAGTTTAAATACACGTTCAAAAGTCAAGTCTACTAACCTTAAAAGTCGCGCGATATATTTAATAAAATATAAAGTAAACATCGTTTAGTCCTAAAAAGGTAATTATATATTCGAAATTCATAAAAGAACATGTTATAATAGAAAGGGACATTTCTAAATTGCGGGAAAAGGAAATAGCATTTTGGATACGAGGCTTTCTTGGATGACGTCATGACATTCAAATTGGAAGAGAACGGTCTTCTTAGCGTGGGTAAGCTAGAAAGCGTCACTACTCAACCAGAGACCAGTACGGCAGGTCGTGCTGCGCGGATGTGAGTGCGATTCCTCTACAGATACAAATATTTTCGGCATAGCTCCCGAAAATATTTAATACGCAATAAATAATATAAAAAGTTTCCTTGGGTTGTCCATTACTCCTACGCAGACCCGAGATAAAGAGATCTCTTGCAGAACTAGCCGGAGCGAAACACATCAAAGGGCAACACCACGTCACCAACGACATTTAAGTATCAACGGTGAAACATCAAGAAGCGAGCAACAACTTATAGCTTCAAATGCATGAATGTTGAAGAATACAAATATTTATATCACCCATTATTATTAATTTTTGGGTATTCTTTTTGAGATATTAATCAATTAATAAAGCTAACTTTTCCAAAAATGTGTTGATATTCCCATTAGATGGTCTATATATTCCAATAATGATTATCTGACTGCAATTTAAATTTACACCTGCTATTTCAATATGTCCTTCAATGCTAAACTTTGCTACATTTAATACGGAGATCTTTTCACCAAGATCATTAGCAACAAAAATATCTACCCCACCCCAATTTTTTTTTGTCCGACAAAAACTAGCTGCTAAGTTCATATTAAAGATTAAATTATTACAAATTTGATCATCCTTTAAACCATGTTCATTAAGAATAAGAACATCGGGTAGAGACTCGCTTACAAATATATTTAATTGATCAGTTTTGTTTGTTAGCATTTGAATATTTTGATGAATAATATTGAGAGAACCACCACACTGATTGTTAGCAGAGAAGTTACCTAGTTTTTAGAAGCAAAGTGGCAACATTGTTTTCACCCACTGTTACAACCTTACATTGGTTTTCATTAACATGATTATCCTGAGCACTGATCATGTTACCCATGTCTTTATGCTCAGTTTTCTCTACTTGAGAAGTCTTTCTACCCTTATCCTTAGGAATACCTGCACTGCATTTTGTATTTATAAAAAAATCTCCTCCTACAACCTAGGGCTTCTTCTGTCTCGTGGATCGCCGTAGTTCTTCTGGCATCTTGTGTTTCTGGGAATGTTGAGATGTCCCTTATTTGGCCATCTTGTTCTTCTTCTTCTTTCTCAGAAGATGCTCTAGTTTTCCTTCTGTACTCCTGGGGTTCCAAAGGTTGTTCATGTATTTGCTGCTGCTGCACCTGCTCCTTTGGTGACCCATCTTGGACCTTATCCTGGTTTACAACTATTGGAGTGTTCTGTTGTTCATTTTTTCTAAATATTTCACTCACACCCTTTGAAATTTGTTTATTTATCTTTTCCTTACCATTGGTATTCATATGAAGGCCATGCCTAGTGAAATCACTTCTCTCTAAACTTATTTCTACCACTCGCACATGGCTATGCGTTTTCAGCCGTTTTTTCAGTTTTCTGTTGTATGCCTGCACTTCCTTGTTCACACATGAAGATTATTGTAGATTGTACCTTTTTGGTGCCTCCATAACTATGATGTTTGTGTTTTTGTTTCGTTCTGCAAAATTTGAGATGCACTTTAGCCCTTCTTTGGAATTATTTCTCGATATATCATTTGTACCTCCCCATACTATTATGGCGTCAGTCTTCCCCAGATTATGGATTTCATCACTTGCAATTTGAGTCACTAACTCCATACCTACTCCTGGCCTCACATAACCACAAACTTCTGCATTTTTTTCCATCATGGAATCAATTTCGTAGGGACACTTGACAAAGCTTCTGTGGTTATTCTTAGTGTATCCCTAAATAGAAGGTCAGAAATCTTTTCTTGGCCATTTTCCAGACCTTCAAAAAAATTAGGTATACAATTTATACAGAATATCTTTGGACTGTCATCAAATGTGACTCAAATTCAAAAGCATTATGTGCAAGTAAACGTAGAAACACAGAACACCAAAGTAAACTCATGCAGTCATGCTCTTACCACACTAACTGCACCAGGAAGAATTGCTGTGCTGGAAGAGGGGAAAAGGCAGAGGTGTGGGAGATGCCAAGTGAGTTGCAGAGTGCAAAATGAATGGCCTTGAGAGGTCCAATGGGAGTGAAAAAGCTTAAGAAGTATGTTATTGCTGCTTCTATAACCATATGAGCCTATTTTCTCCTTTTTCTTAGTGATTTTATTTTTGAGAGAGTATTTTTCAGCTCAGTTTTCCTGAAGTATTCCAGTCACTCATATTCTTCTTGAAGCTAGATGTCTCATCAGTTTGACGAACGTAAAATAATTATCATCAAATATTTTATATCCTTACTCTGATTAGGAAGAAGACAACACTCTCACCAGTCCATATTCTTTTGGTTTCTCATTTTGTTTGCTGGTGAATCCTTGAAATGTTACCAAGTAATTTGTATTATAGCGCAATGCCCAATTCTTGAAGCTAACACACATGGACTTTGCTCTGATGTACTCTTTAGCATAATGTTTCCCATAAAATAGAATCATGCTTTCATCAATGGAGGCGTCCCTTTCTAGATCATCTGTTTCTTATAGGCAGGTTACAACAAAGTTAGTAATGACCTGAGTATGAAAAATCAGTCAGTTCCATAATAGTAAGTATTGTCATTTGGATCCAAGTGCCTCAATATTAATCCAAATGATTATGCCTAATATTCTATGATAACTGTGTAAGTGAACCAGTTTCTTTACGCTAGTACATCTCTTTGTTTGGATATTTAGTATACTCTGACATCAAAATTCCCCCCAGTGATAACAAGAAATTCCTTTTGAGTCATTATAAGACCTTTTTTAGATGAATATAAATTTGTCTTTGTTATAAGTAGAGCGAGGATAAATATCCCATCGCCTACAATGTTTGCGTGCTCGTACTATACACGCTCCGTGGTGACTGGCAGATGGCATAGCACAAGAGTTCAGAACATGTAAGCAAACGGGCAGGGCTGTGTAAGAAGTTCTAGTCCATTTAAATCGGTTCATATCGTCATCTATTCGTTCCTCAAAAACATTGCAGTAAACAATACATTTTTTAAATTGTTCAAAAGTAAAACTTGTCATCCAAACAATGTTTATACAGTGAGAAACTTCTCTCAACGTCACACGATGTAACGGGAGCAAACGTAAGATATTTTGCATTGTGTTCGTCATACGTAGATGACATTTCGTCTAGCTGTTGTAAACCAATTTTTATATGAACCATTGTAGCATAGCCGTGATTTCTCTCCAACACGATTTTTAGTTTATTTTGCACTGCTTCCATGACACACGCAGGATCTACATTTTCAATTTTCATATATAGCTCTTCTATCAATTGTAAAGCATATGACAGTTTGTGATTTCTTGATTCTAAATGCAGAACAGTTTTGGTGACATCTGGAAAATTCTTTTTAATAAATAACAAATGTTTACGTAAATTGCCAGAAATCAGTGATTGAGCAGATTTAATGGCACAGCTGTCTTCACTATCCAAAACATTGATTACTTTAACTATTTTATCATAATAATTTGCATAATATGCAGCAGTATTTAGCCAGCTACCCCATCGAGTTACAACGGGCTGGGGAGGTAAAGGGGCCCCAGGGGCCATTTCTTTGAAAATCAGTGACCTGCTTGGGGCTTTGAGAAATACTTTTTTCACATTAGCAATGAAGCTGTCCACATCATTGCTATCGCTCTCTTCAATATCATCAGTGAAAAATATTGGAGAGCAAGAGGATTAATGACTTCATTGTCAGAAATCCAGCATTAGCTAACAACAACATCATTGTACCAGAAGCATATCATTTCAGCTACACGATGAAGGCCATGAGTGATGCACGTTAAATGTACCATGTTGGGATGATGTGTAGTTTTAATTTCTTAAGCTGCTTTTAGCACGCAGCTTGCACCATCTGTCAGAAAAAGTAGTAGGTACATTATCAGTTTTGATCCCCTCTGGCCACATCAAAATTAGACTCTTTTGAAAAATTTTGACAATACTTTTGTGGTTAACCTTATCAATAACTTCAGGCATCAATAGACATGATTTAGTAGGTCTGTCAGGTGAAAGTACTCCCACAATTACATTCGCAACAAACCTCCCCACAGAATTCAGAGTTTCGTCTATGGAAATCCAAATTTTATTGTCACCCACAGATTGCCAAATATGAGCCATAACTTTATCATAACATTTTGATAGATACTATTTACGTAGGGTTGTTGCCCTGGGAGGCTCCCGCTTAGTGTATTTTTATGAAGATTTTAAATTCAATGTTCTACTTTGTGAGATGGTATGTTACTACGTACCAACATTTTGCACATGTTTTCAAAAAACTCCTATTGAAGTGACAAATGGTCATGTTCTTTATTCTTTGATGCTGTAACAAGTGCTTTATGTTTTTTGGTATTGCAATGTTGCTTCAATAATTTCCGTTTCTCCTTGGAATCTCTGATTTGTGAATAACATAACTTACATTGTATCGTATCACCATTCAATACGAAATTATTTCTTTCAAATTCTTCCAATAACTGATTTAATTTACCATCACCTAAAGCTGAAGACATTCACCTCGTATGTAAGCACGGATCGCACAGAAAATAACACTCCTTTATACGTACGGTACAGCTGTCATACTGAACCAGAGCACGCTGTTCACCCCTCAGTCCGAGGTAGCAGCGATGACGTCAAGCAAGCAATTCGCTGTGCAGTTAACCTGATTTCTTCTTCAGTGGATATATGTCCTCACTCTAGTTATAAGATCAGTGACTTGATCATTAAAAACCAACAAAAAGAGACCTAGTGGTATCTCAAAAGCCTTTGCTTTATCTGGTGGAGGTATAGCTGTACAGTTGGTCTGCATGGCATATTTTCTTTTTGTCCATTTAGGGCTTGTTTCTTCCATGTTACAACCTGTAACAGTACCAGTAATACCAGTCTTAGAACACAACGATCTGCTGTCTAAGACAGAAGCCACAGAAACATACAGTAAAAGATGTACACCTTCATAGCAACACAAGGTTGCATTGATATCACTTTACAGTTTTTCTGTTTCTTCTTCCAGGTTTTCTGATTGGTTTCTCATAGAGAAATCAATTATATTTTCAACATGTTTAGATGTTGACTGTACTTCACATGTTGCCAGCTACACATTCCTGCTGAAATGGTTTAGGTTGGCATTGGGTTCATCATCAGATTTGTTGTTGTGTTCATCTGTTTCAAGGCCATTGTCAAGAAGGAGTGACAAAAACCAGTTGTTCATCTTCACATTTAAAGTCATTAAACGTTTCCAACATTGGACTTACCAACAGAAATTTGAGATTTCCTTGTGGTTTACTGGAAAAAATCTGATGTGTTGCACTCACATGGCTTTCTCTACTCTTGTACTAACCATTCTTACAAACTCTTATTCTTATATCTTCTTTGTGTTAGTTGAGCTAAACATTTGTACAAATTATGTTATTGCTTATTCCCTTGAAGGTGCAAGAGGAATATTATAATATAGTAGGCTCTGAGCAATAGTCAAATCTTTTAAAGCCTTGATCCTCTTCTCTTTACATGCTTAACATATAACAAAATAAAGAACGATGTTCCATTTCATGAAAGTTTTAAGTTTTGCAAAACTGACACAAATAACAAGGAATATCTCTGAAATGGTTCACTCAACAAACAAATTTATTCAGACATAAATTGTGTGTTTTAGCAAGATCTACATTTTTTGTAGAGTAAAATTTTGTCTATCTCTTATGGTTTACGAGTTATTCCAAAGTCATCCACAGTAAACAGGACTAATTAGGCTATAGCCAGAAAGTTCAAAATAAACATTTCATTTGTCATACAAACATCTTAAACATATGGCATTTTAATCAAAATCCTTAGAGCCATTTTCAAGAAAATCAAAATTTTCAAAAAATGTTCCATTTAAAGGGCAGTTTAGGGTGGGACTATTTTCTTCAAAATCTTTATGTTGCATCCTTTAAAGACATTAAACTTAAATACCAACTTTGGTTTTTAACTATTCGTTTTTGAGTTATCCTGTCCATAGACTAACAGACACACACACGCACATACACATACACACAGACCTTTTTCTAAAAATGCTTTTTTTTTTTTGGATTCAGAGGTCTCAAAACAAATATTTCTGGTGAAAGGTCGACATAAATTTTTTTGGGAGAAATACAATATTTCCTCTACTTACCAGTAGAGAAAGTAAAAATGTGAGTCAGTTGGAGAATTTCATTTCGTGTTGACATGTTCCCATGGTAGCTAAGTTATTAGAGCAACTGAATGAAGCCTGGGACATAAACTACTTACATGTTTAAGTTGCCATTTGGGTATGTTATCTCACATGAATTTGAGATCTTGTGGTTTACTGGGAAAAATCTGAATCAGTTGGAGAATTAAATGTTATGTGGAAATTTTACTATGGTTGTTCAAGCAATCAGACAGAGACTAAAAGATTCAGGGTTTGAATACCAGCTATGACATTGAATTTTGAGCATGATTTTACCTTTTCAATCTTTTTCATGCATACAACTAGTCCGAAAAAACAATTAATTGTTCAATAGCTACAACATGGCGTAAAATTGTACAGAACCTTTCACTTTTCCAGATTCCTCTTAATAACATGTAAGTGTGAATAAAAATACTGCAATATGTTTGTTGTTTTTTACAAATGCAAAAATTAAACTAAATTATACAAGAGACATATGAATGAGAGGTAGAATCAGAATTGAAAATTCAATGCCATGGCCAGGATTTGAACCACAGACCCTCTGCATACTAATCATTAAGCTACTACTGTGACAACACAAATATTGCCCACACATGGCTTGCGTGTTTAAAAACACCAGCAATAAGTTTTTTGGCATAAATAAATAATAAGACATCGAATGAGTTTATAAGTACCTTTTTGAGCTTTCCTGTGAGTACGAGATAAGTACACCTTGGATCCTCTGGATTCAACTTTTTCTCATGGCAGTAATGGCTATCTGGCTGGGTAAGCAATATTGAAGCATGATAGTTTTGCTGGAACATAATCAACTAAGATTATTATATGAAGTTCTAATGTTACACAAGTAAGATGAAGGAAAGATTTAAGTACAAAAGTGTTTGACATTCTGCCAAAATATAGCATTTCTCCTTACTGTCTTACTGTTTGTGTAAAACTTGTAAACATTGCATGCAAGTGGTTATTAAATGAAAAGGAATAAACATTGTTCTAGATATATATTCATGCCATATTCTGCTTCCAGCATTCACCTAACTTTCAAAACAATTAATAAGTCAAGGGCTGGTCAAAATATTTGGAGCAAATCTTGAATGGTCTCATTTAGTTTTTAAACTGTAATCTTGGTTATTGCTATACTCCCTCCTAAGCCAAAAGTGTGTATCTCAATATTTCATTATTTTTCAGTATGGAGGATTTAGAAATTACTAATGCATGCTTACTGAAAAAGTTGGTTTAATAATCTGTTTTTCATTATCTGTTTTAAATTATTTTGATACTTTACGGGGTGACATTATTTAAAGGTAGAAGTATTCTTTGAAGACATCGGTTGCATTTTAGATATTTTTATCATATATTTACTTTTATAAGTAGCTACCAATGAACTATTTGTAATATTTGATGTCAGGCACACCATGCTTTTTTATAATAAAATGTATTATTTTGTTAATATAAAATAGTTCTTATTTTAAACTTATTACAAAATTTTGAAATACAATGAACTACTTGACTGTATAGAACAAATTCTTCATACTTAAAAATTATTTTCTACCTTTTAGTTTGGTTTGTTATAAAAGCATGTTTTTGTTAGTTTTTTAAAACTATAATTTATTTTTAACTTTTTAGTGTTACATTTTTCTAATCAATTTTTTTCAAAATTTTTAATTTGAAGTCTTTTTATAATTCCTGAGGTCGAAAAAATTTTCAAATCACATTCTTGGAACAGTATTAGATTACAATTACTGTTCTAACTACACTATCAGCTGTTGTGGACTTCCTGTCCCGGGGTAAACTTCGAACTGCAATCCTTTCCCCAAAATCTCATGTGCCTTGTAGGTCCTTTCTGTGGGCATCTCCGTCTTTCAATATTTTCAAGCAATTTAATTCTTCTGTTCTGAGTAACTTGTGTCGATTACTAAACTACCATCTGTTGTGGGTGTCTTGGCCCTGTGTGAACGCTGGCCTGTGGTATTTCTTCCGGGTCTGTGTTCCTTTCAGGACCTCTCTCTGGGCATCTACATCATCCAATATATAAACATCTATTTAATTAAAGCAATTTTCAGGGTGCATACAGACATGTTCCCTAGCGACATCTAAGATGTCATAACTGTACCATTTTCTACAAATTTGCTTAGTCATTCTTTATCCTCACAATCCTGGTCAGAACATTGGCATAAAGTCCTGATGATCTTGTATTCTCATCGGTCCTTATCACGTTTGCAAAATTCAAGTCAATCAGACAACTCTAAGTTGGTGAAAATTGCATTCAAAGATTCTGTTACATTGATAAATGTATCTACCAGGATCATCAGGATAAAAAAAAGTTAATTAGATAAATTTATGAATGTAATGGAATCTTTCAACATAATTTTCACCAACTCACATTTGTTTGGTTGACATGAAAATGTGCATACATGTCAAGGACCAATGACAATACAATAATAATATAATCTTGTCCTGAGATCCTCACCAGGATCATCAAGATAAAAAGCGAATTAGCTAAATTTATCAAAGTAACGTAATAATCAGCTGCTTGTGTTGCCTGATTAACTTGAAAATTTACATACAGGTCAGGGACCGATGACAATGCAACAATATCATCACTTTGGTCTAATGTTCTATCCAGGACCATAGGATAAAAAAGTGACTTGGCTAAATTTAACAATGTAACCTAATTTTTAGCAACTTGAGTTGTCTGATTCACCTGAAAATTTGCACGCATGTCAAGGACCAATTACAATACAATAATATCACAACTCTGTCATAATGTCCTGACAACAATCATTAGGATAAAAAAGTGACTTGGCTAAATTTAACAATGTAACATATTTTTCACCAACCTAGAGTTGTCTGATTGACTTGAAAATTTGCACACATGTCAAGGATTGATGACAATACCATAACGTCTTGAATTTGTCCTAATGTGCTGACTAGGGTCTTCAGGATAAAAATGACTAAACTAAATTTATCAACCCCAAGGAGTCTTTGGACGTAATATTCACCTGCTTAGAGCTGTCTGATTGACTTGAAAATTTGCATATGTGTCGAGGACTAATGGCAATACAATAATAATAATAATAATATAACGACTTTATCCTAATGTCCTTATCAGAATCATCAGGATAAAAAAATTACTTAGATACATTTATCAATGTAACAGAATATTTCAATGTAATTTTCGCCAACTTAGAGTTGTCTGATTGACTTGAAAATTTGCACACGTGTTAAGAACCAATGAGAATATAATATCATGACTTTGTCCCAATGTCCTGGCCAGGATCATCAGGATAAAGAATGACTAAGCTAAATGTATAGAAAATAGTACAGTTATGACATCTCATATGTCACTAAGGCACATTTCTACATGCACCCTGAAAATTGCTTTAATTAAATAAATACATATTTATATATTGGATGATGTAAATGTCCAGAGAGAGGACCTGAAAGGAACATGAGACCCAGGGGAAATATTGTGGACCAGAGCTCATATAGAGCCAAGATACCCACAATGTCTGGTAGTTTAGAAATCGGCACCTGTTACAGTGGGCAAAGGAATTAAACCATTTGAAAATATTGAAAGATGGTGGCCACGGACAGGGACACGAAATTTTTGGGGAAGGATTGCGGATCAGAGTTTACCCAGGGCTAGGAAGTCCATAGCAGCTGATAGTGTAATAAACAGTAATTGTAATCTAATACTGTTCCAAACAAAGTGATTTGAATTTATTCAAAAAAGTGTGTCAAAGAAATTTTGAGCTCAGAATTTTTTAAAAGATTTCAAATTAAAAATTTTGAGAAAGATTGAATATAAAAATTTGGGACTAAAAAGCTAAAAATAAATTATGTTTTTAAAGAAACTAACAAAAATATGCTTTTGTAACAAACCAAACTAAAAAGTAGAAAATAATTATATGAAGAATTTGTTCTATAAAGTCAAGTAGTTCATTATATTTCAAAATTTTGTAATATGTTTAAAATAAAAACTAATTTATAGTAACAAAACAATAAATTTTATTGTAAAAAAGCATAGAGTGTCAGATATCCAATACTATAATTACATTGCTAGCTATTTATAAAGGTAAAGTTATGATAAAAGTACGTGAAGAGCACCACACACTTTTTTACAATAAAATTCATTATTTTGTTAATATAAATTAGTTTTTATTTTAAACGTGTTACAAAACTTTTAAATATGAACTACTTGACTTTATAGAACAAATTCTTCATACTTAAAAATTATTTTCTACTTTTTGGTTTGGTTTATAAAAGCGTGTTTTTGCTAGCTTTTTTAAAACTATAATTTATTATTCTCTGCAAGGGTACTTTGAAACATAGGCATGTAGTAGGACCTTGGGGCACCTGTACAATACCCTTCTGTAAAATTTAACTTGTATAATTTAGCATTCTCAATTCTGTACATAGATACTCTATTATATAAATGTTGTATCCTTTTGACGTTGTCTATTGCTGATAAGCTTAATGACAGTAAAATACTTATCATCATCATCATCATCCCCATCATCATCATCATCATCATCATCATCATCATTACTATTACTATTACTATTACTATTACTACTATCATCATCACCATCATCATCACCATAATCATAATCATCATCGTCATCGTCGTCCTCATCATTATCATCATCATCATCATCATCATCATCATTATCATCATCGTTATTGCTATCGCTATTATTGTTATTGCCATTATCATTATTGTTATTGCTATTATCGTTATCATTATTATTATTATTATTATTATTATTATTATTATTATTGGATGACTGACACTATCTTCCTGCTCCCTCTCTCTGCTACCATGGTCCTGCAGCCATCGGGTGTTAGGGGCACGGAGCTTTAACACTTCATTTAATGCTGGGATTTCGAAGTTAATAAATTAGTAATTATTTTTTATTATGTATATTTTTCCCAAATGCTCAGTTCTATTGGTGAATTTAAAGATTTTAACAATTTTATATTAATGTTAACATTGTTGCTTTCAGTCCAAAAGTGGTGTGCCATAGCAGACTCTTCAGTTTGTTTCAGTTTTATGTTTTATGTTTTGTAACATGCACTTCACTGTTATTAGTGCTTCTATTTTTAATATTCATATTTTCATGCTAATTGGGAAATAAATACAGAACAAAGATATTATAGTAAAATGAACTTTCAAATTAATATATACTACATATTGTTTTTGCTGATATTAAAATCACTATTGTTTTACCCTAAGAAGAAGTTAGAAAAGCAATCCCTTTAATAAGCTACAAAGAAAGACATGTCACATACAAATGTATCTTCTTCCTCTTCTTTATCTGATTACCCTTTTTTTTCTGTCTGGAGGACTGATATTCCCTAGAACTTACAAGGTAAAAATGTAAAATTAATTTACATTATTTGTCTAGTCCATTAGTCACCAGGTATCACCTTTCACATAATGCATATTCTTCGTATTAATCTGAATAACTTATAGATTGTACCTTGCAAAGAGGTCACAGTGGAAGTAAATTTTAGTTACAAGCTTCCAAAAATGTATATAAAAACCAATTTCACAATTTACATTTCTTTGTTCACTGGCAGATTCTCCCAAAATGTCAGTGTGAAACTATCCAAGTTTCTAATTATAGTTTGCTTCTTTTCAGGAGGAAGAGGAGAAGGAGGAGGAGAAGAAGGAGGAGGGGGAGGAGGAATAGGAGGGGAAGCAGGGGGAGAAGGAGAGGAAGAAGAAACGAATGCTCAATAATTCACCGTCAAAGTCAGTTCTGTACAATATGATTGTATGCTCCTCTGGAAATTAATATTTCAACCATATAATGAACCTAAGTCCTTGGCCAAATCTGATTCAGTTTTTATTATGAGGAATAAACAGGCCCAATGAGAAAATGCTGAAGTTCCATTGCTAAAAGTTCTGTTTGATGTGCTGCTCCCTTTACAGCATCTACAAAATCATACAGCTTATTTCTACACCTTTTTCATTGATAATTCCATCTTGTGGAGAAATAAATCAACAGCCCTAAAAGTAGGCCCAGGTTCAAACTATCATAATACTATTTCATTAGCACTAATTACATTTGAATTTACTATGAAAATCAGAAATGAGGGGAAAAAAACAGTTTTTATTTTGGGCTGTTCAGTTATCTAACCAGAGCAATCTCTCTTGGTTTTCAGAAAGTGATAGAAAGCATTTCTTATATCTTCTGTGTTACTTTTAAGAAGAGCTTCATGTCATAGACCTGCAAAGGGCTTGCAATGCTTTTGATTTTTTCCAAAAGAAACAAAACTCTTATTATACACTCTTAATCAGTTAGCAAATACAGCAGCCTTAAACATTGCCAGCCCTGGTAACATTATCACTTTTTATGATCTGTACAGTGAACTACTTTGTCAGTTTCTTTATTTTTTTCAGCATCCTCTCTGTATTTTGCTCAAGACTCTATTTATGTCTCTATTTATCTTGCAAGTGAAGCTATTATGTCGTTCTTCGCTTCTTGATGTATCGCTGTGTCGCCCGTTGATTTGGTTCTTTCCCTCTAGCTCTGCAAGAGATCTCTTTATCTCGGGTACGCGCAGATGTTTTCGAATAGACTACCCAAGGAAACTTTTTATATATTGTTTATTGCATCTTAAATATTTTCGGGAGCTATGCCGATTGTATATGTAGAGGAATCGCACTCACGTCCGCACAGCACAACCTGCCGTACTGGTCTCTGGTTGAGTAGTGACCAGACGCTTTCTCTCTTACCCACGCTAAGAAGACCGTTCCCTTCAATTTTGAATGTCATGACGTCATCCAAGAAAGCCTCGTATCCAAAATGCTATTTCCTTTTCCCGCAATTTAGAAATGTCCCTTTCTATTATAACATGTTCTTTTATGAATTTCGAATATATAATTACCTTTTTAGGATTAAACGATGTTTACTTTATATTTTATTAAATATATCGCGCGACTTTTAAGGTTGGTCGACCTGACTTTTTACTGATTTCGAACTATAGGGTATGACGTCATGACTCGTTAATTTCAAACCAATAATGTGTTTATCCTACAAATTTAACGACTATTATTTACTCATATCTTGTTCACCTTACAACACTTCCTGCTCTATTATCTATTTATGTTATTACTCAACACTTATCGTAAATTTCACATCCGGCAATTAAATTAAAACGTGTCTTTATCAAGCCCATTCGATTGGAAATCTAAATTTCGGTATCACAAGTATCACAATTAGCATCAATTTGCCCTTTTTATGGTCAATGTTATGCAGATTAAATTCTTCACAGTTTTCACATTCTCAGTGAGCCAGATTAGCAAAAGATATATTCATTTTCTTTGCTACTAATCTGTACTTATATTATGAGCATTTATAATAAGCATTTTGAGCAACAACGTCTTGGTGCATGGCAATTAGTGTTAGATCTTTGGGAAGGTAAAGGCGATTAGGTGCATGATCCCTGTGGTTATGCAACATGGTTGAGTTGAAAGAATTTACGCACTGGCAAATAACTTCAGCATTAATTTTATTGTGTAGCACCTACTTACCTCTTTTGTCTTCTAAGGAGAAACAGAATTGTTCACATTCTTTATTGCACCATGAACCACTTTATCATTATTCTTCTTGAAACTAAGAGTTATCAAAAAGAATATTTTACTTATCAAATGAGAAGTTCCATTTTCATCTTTGGGTGAGTATGTAGGAGACTTATTTCTTCTACACTCTTCATGTTCTCCAAAATTAACAGTCCTTTGGTTTTGAGGGACTGTTGAGATATGATGAAGAATGAAGGAATTTCTTTCCTTTCTATTTTTTAATTCCCAGAATTCAGCATTTAAGAGTTTACACCTTTCTTGTGAAATATTTGTAGAGCACTTTCATATACATACTTGTTTGTCACAGGCAATGATTACTGACATGGGCATCTTATTTTGACTTTTTTCCTAACACTTGCTGATACTACATACTCCTTTCTTTTTTGATCAGTAACTGAAAATGCTGCATACACCGTGGCTCAGAAGCAGCTGTTTCTTTGTCTGTTAATTGTCGAATATCAATGTTGTCAGCCTCACTTGAAGATTAACTAATATGGTCACCCTCTAAAGAACCAGGATTGTATTCTGGATCAGCACTATCATTTGAATGTTTAGCTTCTCTTGTATAATTTTTACAAAATTGTTCTCTCAGCTGTTCATTTAAGGTAATCATTAACATTTTTTCCTGCTAAATAGTTTAAATTAAGTCTTAATTATACTCATATAATACAGATTAAACATAACAGTAAAGATAATAAAATTTTTTTACCTATACTACAAGGTTTCTGTCTCCAAGTGTAAGACGTATGAATATTTTAATGTAGATGATTTAAATGTAACTGAAATCCATTTGAATAACGCTTAAACTGATAAAAATACCACATAATCACTTGTCCTGATTGTCATGATTTACAGTGTAAATTTTACACTATATTATAATGTCAAAATGATTGTAAAGAATGTATAGTAGATTCAGCTCTGGTGACTTTGAAGTACCATTGTTACCATTGTTGTTGAAAAAATAGAGAGAAATACTTTATTTGTACAGGTGTATATGTTAGAAATAAGCTGAAAAGCCTTTTCAGAGAAAGTGTTATACAAGTTAGCTCACATTCACAAAGAATACAAACCGACAGTACAATGTGAAAAAGGTGCATGTCTGAGATATGTTAGTACAATCGACTTATGCCAAATTCGCTTGCAAATAGTACATAAAATTTGAGATACACCTTTCATTTAACAGAGTTTAAAAGCTTTATTTATTGAAATATACTTATTTCACTTAGGAAACAAAACATGTTAGGTGTGTAGCTATGCAGTTACGTGAGAATGTCATTTTCGAAAAGGATACGTTCCTTTGGCTTAGGAGGGCAGTATACTAAACATGTATAAATTGGAAGGGGCAAAAGTAATAGTTTTTTTGCATGTTCACTGTTTAAAATAATTATGCAACACACAGATGGTCAAATGCAGAATTTTTTAGGAAACTAATAATTTTAACTCACAAAAAGATCCTGCGCTGCTGTATCCATTCCGGCAAGATAGAAAAAGGGAACACCTGTTGCTTTGTTCTTTGGGCCATCACTCATTGGATGAATACTTACAAAAGGATATCCACGGATACTAGGAATAACAGAAACTGTGGCTACAGAAGCAACATCTGCAAATAAGGTAGTAAATAAGTAGATTCACAAATTATCTAACAGAATTTTATAGACACATGATAGATATAATATATATGCCTGCCTGCCTACCTGTCTGTCTATCTGTCTATCTGTCTATCTGTCTATCTGTCTATCTATCTGTCTATCTGTCTATCTGTCTATCTGTCTGTCTGTCTGTCTATCTGTCTATCTGTCTGTCTGTCTATCTGTCTGTCTATCTGTCTATCTGTCTGTCTGTCTACCTGTCTACCTGTCTGTCTGTCTGTCAGTCTGTCTATCTGTCTATCTGTCTGTCTGTCTGTCTGTCTGTCTGTCTGTCTGTCTGTCTGTCTGTCTGTCTGTCTGTCTGTCTACCTGTCTGTCTGTCTGTCTGTCTGTCTATCTATCTATCTATCTATCTATCTATTTATTTATTTATTTATCTGTTCATACCAGCATTGTGAGCAATGTATCTTGCAAGTCGAGCAGCTGAAGAAGGTGGCGGAATAGGCACTGATTGTGATGCTTTCCATGGAGCAGCTGGTAGCCATGGGAACTCTGGCTTTGGATATCCTCCAATGTAGGGCTCCTATGAATAAATATTGTAAGTGGTAAGTTTAATAATTTAATGATTATAACCATCCATCACAATGTAATTGCTATTTTGTACTTTTCAAGAAAAGCTGTTTTCATAATGCCATCAAGATATTGGTATATTGATGGATAGATAATAAATATTGTATTATCAGGCATTACTACACAGATGGTATGAGAATGAAATTTATTATATGCTTCCCTTGCTGTTCAGAGAGCATGGCAGCCATCAGCTCACCTTGCCACTTTGAACAGCAATATTTCTGAAATCATTCTAAATTAATGGCAAAATATTGCAAATTCCACTTTAGTAGATTTGTACAAAATATGTTATCATTTTGTTTCAATAAAATAGAAGACCAGTAGTAAATATGATTCCAGTGTTGCTTACCAACATAAACTTAATCATCCACACATAATTTCTGCACTTATTACTATAGCTGAACTTGTTAAAGTGTATTGGTGGTGGTGGTGGTGGCGGCGGTGGCGGTGGCGGTGGCGGCGGTGGCGGTGGCGGTGGCGGCGGCGGCGGCGGGGGTGGCAGCGGTGGTGGTGGTGGGGGTGGGGGTGGCAGCGGTGGTGGTGGTGGGGGTGGTGGCGGCAGCGGTGGTGGTGGTGGGGGTGGTGGCAGCAGTGGTGGTGGTGGTTTTATTTAATATTTAAACTGTTCATAGCCCTTCGTTTGGTTTTTAAGCAGCAGGCAAATATTTTCCTGACTTGTTGCATTCAAAATAACCTTAGTTCCTTAATTTTGTAGATTGGTTTACGTCTTTCTATTTCTGGATTTTGTTGTGCCCCTTTAAAATATTGTCTGGCTGCGCTATAAAATTTGAACCATACAGTTTTTAATATTATTGCATAGCCTCTTTGTTACTTTCTTTTTCTTTCTTTTCTTCCTTCCCTCTCTTGCTTCCCTTCTCTCACTCCTTTCTTTCCTCTCTTCCTTCCCTCTCTACTTCCTTCCCTTCCTCCCTTGCTTCCTATCTCTCACTCCTTCCTTCCTCCCTCCCTCCCTCCCTCCCTCCCTCCCTTCCTTCCTCCCTTCCTTCCTTTCTTCCTTTCTTCCTTCCTTCCTTTCTTCCTTCCTCCCTTTCTCCCTCCCTCCCACCCTCCCACCTGCCCTCCCTCCCTTCCTCCCTTCCTTCCTTTCTTCCTTTATCTCTTTTTCTTTCTTTTTACCTCCCTTCCTTCTTTCCTTTCTTTCTTCCCCTCTTTCTTTTAATAGAAAAGGAAACAGGGAAGACAGAGGAGAATGAGAGAGAACAGAAATCTTTCATGTAGATAAGTTTATTTGTCACGCAGCCCTGATTTTGGTGGAAACTATTTAAATGTTGTGTGCAGCTCTGTTGGATGTCAGAAAACTACACAAATTCCATGTTGATTTCCAGCTGCTGATTTTTATTTACTGTGTGTAAGACTACATGCAACAGCCATGGAAGCCAAAGATTTAAAGTAAATCATGAAGCAACAGCAGCAATTAAGGATGTTCTCAAATTCAGCCATATTAGAAACCTAAGAAGTGGTATATATGTTTCCTAAGGAAAAGCGTAGAACCGCTCAGAAAATGTCTTATTTTTTTGAAGATTTGAGATAAATAATTGGCCAATATTGTAGAGCAGAATGAAAGGGATGTTACTTGAGTGAATGAGTCACTGCAGTCAGGTGAATTCCTATGCTTCCTGTATAAGAATACTTGGAACTGTATTGATTGCAACCATCTTTTCATCACTAAGTTAACTGTTTATTTACTGTTAATTATCTATGCAATTTCTATGATCCAGAAACATCTAAAGATATCCATATCAAGATAATGGGGGATACTGATGATCAAATCAACATTCATAACTAGGTTGTCATACATAGCTCATTTAAGTTAACAGTTACTGTGGTTTAAGTTACTTAACTTTTGTACTATTGTACTATTGTAGATGGAAATTTTCGAGTTTACATGGGTGCCAATTGGAAAGTTTAGGGAATACTGACATGCTACTTAAACTAAATAATTATATTATAGGTATTTATAATCTTGTCGGCCTTGAAAGGAAACGAAAACATTAATGAATGCAGATACACATATGCACACGTATGCATTACTAAAATACAGTTGGTCATTTATGGATGAATTGTGTTGGATATTGGAACACTTACATTACTTACACTTTTTTGTATCTTGAGGGATTTCAATAGCTGTTACTCCATCATCAGAAGTGATTGATTGGCTCCTAGTGGCATCCAGTTTGTGGCAGTATTATACAGTTGCTCAGTCTTGTTACACTTTGTTAGTGGTGTTCTCTTGTTTCAAGTTGATTAGTCCAGTGAAGTTAAATTTGGTTAAGGTGTGGTTAAGGTTAATAATTATGAGCAATATGTGAAATATTCCAAGGGGAAAAGTTTGAAAAGTGGCAAAAAAATTATTGTACTGAATGTTTTTGTTTGGATTTGTAAGTTTTGTGGGAAGTTAATGACAGTATTACTTGGCAAAGTGTTGAGGCATACTGACCTTGGCTGTTGAGGTCTACGATTGCTTCTTATCTTATTTATTAGAAGAGCAAAATAATAGTAAGTTGGTGTATAGTCAGTGATAAAACACAAACACATGATCTCTCGTGCTTGCAGATATATGACACGTTGCTGTCCTGAAGATATGATTTCATCTAAACAGAGTGTACAGACACTGAATAGCCATGTTTGTGCAATAACATCATGTGAACATCTGGGCAGTTTCATATTCTTTCCGATACACTTCATGGCTTTGCCAGGTAGTATCTGATGACTGTTTCCAGTGTTTCTCACTGCATAAACACAAGCTTGACTGGCAAAATATTCTAACTATTATTTCAAAATGTGTTTTCAAATGAAGTAGTAGGTTAATGAAAAGAGGATATCACTGACACTGACACTTTGTGCTAGTTAGGTGGTTCAGGTCAGCGGTGGCAGTGGTAGTGGCGGTATTAGCAATGGTGATCATATTAAAGAAAAATTAACACATAAGCTTAATGTCAATTTTGCTTACATTTGCTGATACCCAGTTTTTGTGTTGCCAATCATAATAATGATTGTTATCAGCTGATGTTACATGTAGCTCACAAGCTGTGACAAGCAGCATAGCAGGTAAAAACCAGAACATCATCTTTTACCTGTGAAAGAAATTAAAGAAAAAATTATAATTATTGAAAAGGAACACTCAAAGTGAAAAGAAATGGTAAGGGAAGAAAACACAACATATTTTATATGTAATTATTATACAATGAAATATAATTAAAAACACAAAATTGATTAGGAATAGTAGATATAATGTAAATTTTGAACATTTCTGTTGTTGATGCTTTAAGTGCCAGGGAAGTTACAGTTGCACACTGTGGTGTAAAGGGAGAAAAGGGAGTATTGCCAGTGGAGGTATAAAGTCATGGAAAGCAGAATTAAGGTCATCAGCAAAACTCTGAAAGTGAACAAAAATGTAAATGACCAGAACTAGTATACAAAAATTTATACTCTGACAACAGTTCCCAGGAATGTCAGAAGCATAGATATTTAAATCATATAAAAAAATAAAAATACCTGTGAGCCATAATGAAAAAAAGCAGCAAAACTTACAGTTCATTGTGCTGAATAATTTCTGCATCTAATGAACGAATGGTGATGGTTTATAATTAAATTACAAAATAAACATTCTGAGGATTTTAAACAAAGAATTTATGGGGTAAAATTTCTTACAGATATAATACACCCATGTACAGTGATGAATACAGGGAGTAATGTGCGAAGCAAAACCCTCCCCAGAAATTAAAAATTTTTCCACGAGAGATTCATATCCATTTGTATATATATATATATATATATATATATATATATATATATATAATATTAAAAGTCAAAATGTGAATTTAAATTATCATCTGCACTTGTGTAATGTAATACACTTGCATTGTTTTGACAAATTTCAATATACTGGCAGCCCCTGTTAACAAACTTTGTAATCAACAACAAAGTTATGATAAAGCCAGCATATGACTGTTATAACAAATTTCAGTTTTTTGTATGCACCTAGTTTAATGGCTAGTCTGTCAATAGATTATTGTGAAAGGGTGATGTGATTATACAATGTGTGGACTTCATCAGTTTGTTTTATTAAAATGAGTGTTAGTACCGAAATGCAGTGTCAAGACAACAAAATTCATTTTCTCTCTTTTCTAATATAAGAGAGCATGTAGCAGAAGTATCAATTTGACAAAAGCATTCTTGGAAAGAAAGAAGTATCTATGAAAACAAAGATGTAATTATATCAGTTATGCTTATGTACGGAATGGAAAGTGCACCATTACAAGATGAGCAAGTAAGTAAAATTCAATCCAGTGAGATGAAATATTTAAGAAAAACAGTAAATAAAACCAAGAGAGGTGGAGTAAGGAATGAGAGGAGTAGAGAGGAAGCAGGTCAATGATCATTGGAGAAGATAATTGAACAAAAGCAATTGAAGTGGTGGGGACATATTTCCCGAATGGTAGAGGATACAAAAGTTAAACAGATATTAGAAGTAAAGATACAAGGAGGGACAGGGAAAGGAAGACCCTGGATAGTGTGGGAAGATGTAGGAATAAGACGGTAGGGGAAATGAGAATGATTATGAGTAGGAAGGGATGGAAAAGTTGGATTGACAGGGTTACCCTTATGTTGTAAAGGCAGAAGGGAAAGAAGAAGAAGAAGAAGAAGAGGAAGAAGAGGAAGAAGAAGAAGGGGAAGGGGAAGAGGAAGAAGAAGAAGAAGAAGAAGAAGAAGAAGACAATGATGATGAAGGTGGTGGTGGTGGTGATGATGATGGTGGTGGTGGTGGTGGTGGTGGTGGTGGTGGTGGTGGTGGAGGTGGTGGTGGTGGTGTGGTGGTGGTGAGGGTGGTGGTGGTGGCGGTGGCAGAGGCGGTGGTGGGGCGGTGGTGGTGGCGGTGGCAGTGATGGTGATGGTGGTGATGGTGGTGGTGGTGGTGGCGGTGGTGGCGGTGGCGACGGTGACGGTGGTGACGGTGGCGGTGAAGAAGATGTAGCATAAGATATAGATGAGTATGAGCCTACTGAAAGAAGTGCTAGCGAAAGTGAATAGTGAATTGCTTACTGAATCTTTGGTTACTATTCCTGAGTCTTCGTATGAATAGTGTATTACTTCTGATACACCCTAAACAAAGCATTGAACTCAAGATTAAATACCAGCAAAAATGGGAATGGAGATCCAATTTGTTGTACTTTGACCAAATCAAGCAGTTTTTGCAAATAATGTAAAGTGTACTTAAAAATGATATTGAAGCTCTAAAAAACAGGAGAAGTGTTTACTTCTATCTTTTTTACTAAATTTAGAAAACCTACTAAAAGCATGAGAAACCTTGAAAAGCACACCAAATCAGAAAAATGCAAAAGCCTTTACACTTGAAAAATGTAAATTAAAGGGATTAAATGCTCCAGTTCATGTACAGATAATTAAATTAAATAAAACTGAAAAAACATTAAATTGCAAAGCAGGTCTTCTCATATTAGAACTGTGTACTTTGTTAATAAGAAAGAAATCTCCTGCGCAGCAAAATATGGACCTCTAATTCATAAGATACTACTAAAGAGCAAGGTGGGAAAAGTGTGTTAAATTTTAGAATGCATGAGTTTTCATAAGTTACAATTTCACTGCAGGTTTAATGATTGCTAACTTAGGCTTGGTAAAAAAAAATAAAGAAAGAAAAGAAAGTCTCAACATTTCATTACTCCCTATACTTTTTTCTGGAACTCTAGAACATTTAAAAACATGAACTGTCTTTGCAATGTTGATGACCGTAGTGCAGAAAATGAAACCCAAAATAAAATTGAAAGAAAAAAAGAGGAAACTGTAAATGGATGCAACAGTTGAAAGTTGTCACTTAAAATAAGAAACAGACTATGAAAAATGCAAGGAAATTTGTGAAAAGTATGATTTATGAAATTGAGTTAAGATTCAGTGACAAGGCTAGTGATATTTTATGCATGTTTTGAAACTTTTAAAACACTTCAAGGATTTAGCGACAATGATTGTAAAGTATTGTGCTTGATGTTAGGGCTTAATAATGTTGACACTGTTATTGTGGGCTTGTATAAGTATGTTGCTCTAACAAATCAGAAGATTCATCTTCTCTTGTTGCTTCTTTTATCTTAAGGAATGCTATCAGCCATGAAATACTAATAATCAGGGTTACAATTTTAGGTGCAAATTTCAGATGAAGAAAGGAAGGGAAAAGGTGCTTAAATAAGGTAAAAAAGGGACAAAAAGGTGTTGGTTTGTTCAACTAATTCAACAATTTCTCTTTCCTCTATTCTAATTTATTGAATTACAAATAAGTATGAGCATCAAATTATCACTCATCAGAAGAAGGAAAACACACGAAGGTGTTATACTTCAAGACATTAAGCATCTCTACAATTTTAAAAGTATGTCTGATTCTATTAAGAAATAGAATGTCTTTGTAGATGCTAAAGCTTCAACACCCACAGAAACCAGTGGGGTAAATCTTGTATTCACTCAGAATGGCAATTCTACAGCTGTGGCGAAATCTTCAATGTCCAGGTTTTCCTGAAGACTAAACTCAAGTTTGTCTTTGGCAAACTCATCTAACTGCTCCCTTGTGAAAGTAAAAATATCTCACTGTTTCTCCTTTTGTAACTACTTATAACATTGGATATCCGACACCCCACACTTTTTTACAATAAAATTTAATATTTTGTTAATATAAATCTGTTTTTATTTGAAACTATTACAACATTTTGAAACATAATTAACTATTTGACTTTATAGAACAAATTCTTCATATATAAAATTTATTTTCTACTTCTTAGTTTGGTTTGTTATAAAAGTGTGTTTTTGTTAGTTTTTTAAAACTATAGTTTATTACACCAGCTTATTATTCTATATACCTATTTCATATTAATTAAGATAAATTTTCAATTATATTTCCACATTTCATTAGTAAGCAATGGGACAGGCAAATTTTTAAACAGTATGTCCAGGGGTGGCTCCTCTGTATGCTTGTTTTTTTTGTAGTGTTTAGCACCCACTTTTACTACTATGGCACTGCAGGTGGTGACACTGTTGATGCATGGAATGAAGATGAAATACTGGTGGAAGGAGATGGCGGGGAAAACCGGAGAACCTGGAGGACCTGTACCAGCGCCACTTTGCCCACCACGAATCCCACATGCGGTTGCCTGGGATTGAACCTGGGCCGCTTTCATTCTCTGTACGTGCTACTGTGCTGCAGCATGCTAAACAATTTCAGAAATAACCAACTTTAAATATACACTTAGTTGTAAACGAGTTTTGATATTGTAAATATGAGTTATTTATACTAGTAGTGTGCCGGACTGATGCAGCATGCATTGTCCACAGCAGCATGGAAAAGCGTTGTAAAATAGCAATGTTATAGGTTCACCCCTCCTCTCCCTTTTGCCACCTACTCTGCATTTGTAGTAATTAACTCTGTATCACTCAGTGCTACATATTCCAGTATGTTATTCTCCTCTCAAACACCCATGTTAAATAAAAGTCGTGGAAATGAATTCAGTGGACCCTCTGTTAAGGAATCCATTCTCTACTCGATCCTTTGAAGAAAAAATTCATGCTAATACACTTGGAAGACCTACTCCTGATATTAGCATTGTTTAGACAGTTAAGGGAAGAAAAGCTACAGGTGCTTACATAAGTCATTTTCATAGTGGTATTTTTGTGAAGTATTCATGGATACGCAGTTGTGAAGTTTGAAATGCCCTGTTTGGTTTTCCTTGCCTGTTGTTCGGAAGTAATGATTCCTGGTCAAAAAGTGGCATATAGGACCTAGACCATTTAAATGAATATGCAAATAAGCGTATATTGAGTAGAAAACACTTGAGTAATGTTCTGGATCTTACTACTCTTGATGTAGTAAACATGGTTGTACAGCTCAGTTCTGTGAGTTTCTTAAACTAAAAAGGAGGAAATTGAAATAAATAGGTATATTTTATTGAAAATAATAGACTGCATTAAGCTCTGTGGTGCATTTGAATTAGTATTAAGGGAACATGACAAGACAAAAGAATCTGACAATTCTGGAATATTTCAGGACTTATTAACTTACTAGCTAGTTTGAAAGGTAGTGGCTGTGGCATTGGATCTTTCAGTTCTGATTCTACCTCTCAAACATTGCCCACACACACAGCTTGTGTGTTTAAAAACACCAACAGTAAGTTTGTTGGCATAAATAATAATTACCAGCTAGTGTCGAGTGCTGTAAAAACTCGCATGGAGACAACTACCATTGCTAAATGGACATCAAAAACAGCACAAAATGAACTGTTACAATGTCTACTGGATGTCTGCCACAACAAAATAAAAGAAGAACTGAAGGAGACAAAATTTGTGACCTGAATGACAGATGAGACTACAGATGTGTCAGAGCATCCGTAGTTGGTTCTTGTATCAATAGGACATTAACGGTGACATCTAGAAAAGGTTTTGGTTTTTTTTTAGCCTTATGGACAGACTGCCATAGAATAATCTGAGTGTCTGTTCATGGAGCCAAACAGTCGTTTCAAGTCAACACCAAACAAAATCATTGCTCAAACATTTGATGGTGCTGCTGTTATGAGGGGAATAACAAATGGTGTACAATCTAAAATAAGTCCTAGACAATGAGTTGTATTTCTGAAAATTGAGAAGTACTTATTGAATGTCCTTTTGAACTGAAGGCTTCATTTTCAAAAGACATGGGAAGAGGTGCAAGAGGGCTAAGACACAAGTTGCAAGACAGCAGATTTTTGTTGTGGTTAGATGTCTTTCACCAGTCAATGCCTCATGTTAATATCCTCTACAACTGACTGCAGATGAAAACTGATTGCATTCAAGTTAGCAATTAGTTGAAAAACTTCATGCAGATGATTGATGGACTATGTAAGAACTTGGATGCTGCCTCTACTGACAAAGATCAACATGGGTTTAAGTGGAAGCAATGGGATTGAAAATAATTGCTGATGTTAAAGAGGTGTGCAATTGCATCACAATAGAGACGAAATGCTGGTTTGAGTCAATATTTCATCTTGATGTTTGTAAGCTCTTAGAAATTTTGGAAGAATATTCAAGAAATTTTCCAGAGCATATTTTAGAGTTGACTGTATTGGCATATCCCATGCTAAACAGGAAGAAACTAAAGTCAGAGCTTTCAGTCATTTTTGAAAGGCCAGAATTTTACCATGGGAGTGGGGTATTTCCACTACTTAGGATGCTCTATTCAAACAATCTGGTTGAAGCTCTTGATGAAATAGCAAATCTCCTGAGGATTATTGTCACAATTCCTATGACTACACAATTCCTATGGCAGAACTGAAGCATCGCTTTTCTTCACTAAAATGGATGAAGTGCTTCCTAAGGAATACAATGAAGCAGGACCGACTCTCGGCACTTGCCATGCTCTCTGTATAAAATAATCTAGTTTCGAGCATGAAAGACTTCATCAAGGTCATCAGTAAGTTTGCTGAGATGAAATATTGTAGGCCAATTTACTGCTATAATCAGAAACAGGTGAGTACATTTACATTACCACTGAATGAGCATACAGCATGCTATCCATTAAAGTTGAGAAAAGTGTACATATTTAAAAATTCAAATCAATAAAAGCAGTACCACAGAAATAGTCAGCTGCAAAAAAAAAAAAAAAAAGAAAAAACTGTGAGAAAAACTGTGTGTTTTAATCATATCTAAATTTTTTCTATCTCTTATGGTTTATGAATTATACAGACGTCATTCATAATGATGAGTACTTTGGAAGCTGTTTCCAAAAATTCAACACATACATTTCATGGAAATAAACATTTATTTTAACCTTTAACTAACATGGTGGCATGTTCGGTACAGTAACACCGTGATGCAGTCATGTTGACTACTCATTTTTGAGTGGGTGTAACACTTGATTTTTTCTTACTATTTTTGTACCTGGTTTGTATATGAAAGAAAAATATTGGAGAGCAAGAGGATTAATGACTTCTTTGTCAGAAATCCAGCATTAGCTAACAACAAACATATGAAGGAGGACATAGGATACATTTTAGGGTTAGGAAATAAAGTTGGTGCAAAGTTTTTATTTCTCATTCATTTACATGTAATATTTTAAGAAAACGTTACGAACATTTTCTGGTGATTTTTAAAACGCCATTTGAATATGCATCAAATTGAAAATACAGAGATATTAGTATTTTTATGCCTTCTTTAGGAACTAAAAATATAAGAAAGAATGATTATTTGGCTATGAACAGGATCACAAAAAAATACAGATACTACAAATGTTATAAGTTTTTATAACATAATTTGCATACTGTTGAGTAATACTGCATGCAAATAGGTTTCTTGCAGAAAGAGTAAATATGAGAGGTCTTCCTTTTCTTGCTTGCCTGACAGATTCTGCAAGTTTTCCTTTTGTTAGGGCCTATGACAGTTGCATCCATTTCTTCTTCTGGTGGGGAAGAAGCATCAGTGTCTTCTTCTAATTCATCACTATCACTACTTAATTCTTCTAACCACTTATCGATGATTTCATGAAATTTGAGGTCTGAGGCTTTTACCTGTTGTTGTTGCCTTTTATTTGAGGCAGAAGGATTAGCTTGTTTGTCCATATTTCCAACAAAAGCCTGAAAAGAATTGAAAGTTGGAATGAATTGTTAGAGAAAATAAAAATACAAACAATGCAGTGCCGTCAGAACGACCGCATTAGAATTTTATAATGTATTTACTTACACAACAGGAGTACAACAGCAGCTCATGCTTTGCTCATCAGATTACAGCTGAACAGGAAGCTACTGAGAATGCCGACAACAATAAAGGTGGGAAAGAATGAAATTCACAATAATTGAAAACATGTGTGGTCAAATTGACTGCGCCATGATAGTTAGGTCATTCAAAATTTTATTGTTAGAGCCATTTTTAAGAAAATCACAATTTTCCATTTTAGAATAGTTTAGGGTGAAGAATTTTTTTGAAAATCTTTCTGTAATATCCTTGGATGCTGAACTTATGTAGTAAGTTGATATTTAACAGACTCTTCATTTTTTAATTATGGTATGTTGTTCATAAAATACCCACAAATGACCTATTTCCTAAAAATGCTATTTCTGGATTCTGGGAGTCTCAAAAGGTACATTTGATAAAGTCTCTTAATCACAATGAAATGCAATACTTCCTCTGCATACTGTTAGTAAGCAGTAGAGAAAGTAAAAGTGCCTGAAACACATGTCATAGTTGGAATACTGCAATATGAAGTACTGCCAAAAATTATTTTCATATACCTTGTACATTTCATTTGATTTTTGTGAAAGCAAAAGTTTCAAATGTTATTCAATATCAGAAATAATAATGAACATCGATACATCAGATTTTTTTATTCAAGTTTTAATTTCCTTCTTAATTTAACAAGATCTTAATATTCATCTTCTTTAATGTAATATGCAGAGGCATGATCTCTCAAGATATTAAGCTGAAATTGAAATGTGATTACCACAATAAAGTGAATAACATATCAGCATAGGAGATCGAATGAGTGTCTCAATGTTGTTTCTAGGGTATCTACTGTCATACTTTTGAGAGATAAGCTCTGTAGCCAGAAGACCTAATGTGAATGAAATCCTAAAGCTGCTACTTGAGGAAATTATTATACCATCCAATCAAGAGGAGTCCCATGTCCCCAGCTACACATTTACATCAAGTCTATAACAATACCACCAGCCTTCACAACTTATGGCTCTTTTGCTTACTAAACTGTAGGTTTTCTTTATGTTCCTTTTAGTAGTTTTACTACTAAGCACACATATTCATAGTTCAAGACTGCATAAGAAAGGGACTGATTTTGGTTAGAGAAACCTTCTCCGCTCCCTGGGTTGAAAAGTCATAAAGCTGATCACTGAACCACAAGGCATGTCAAGAGTTCAAATATTGTATGAGCATTTTTAATAATAACATGTATCACAAAGTGACAGCCTGTATGCCTTTTGGGGATGTAGCTACAAATATTCAATTCCCATGACAGTGAAGGTGTTATGATTGAAAATTGGGAGATTACTCACAAAGCATCAAATAAAAGCTGTGTTCAAGCTTCCGACCACAATAAACCAGTTTTTAGGTTCAAAGCTGATATGGGTCTATGTGCACAAGGTATTTATGAAATTCCATGCAGTTGCAGCAACGTTTATATAGGACAGACAGGTGGAACTATAGAAGATTGCATCAGAGAGATCAACATTGTATTAGATTAGGTTACCCAGAATAAATTATAGTTTTAAAAAACTAACAAAAGCACGCTTTTATAACAAACCAAACTAAAAAGTGGAAAGTAAATTTTAAGTATAAAGAATTTGTTCCACAAAGTCAAATAGTTAATTATGTTTCAAAATTTTGTAATAAGTTTAAAATAAAAACTGATTTATATTAACAAAATGTTACATTTTATTGTAAAAAAGTGCAGGGTGCCGGATATCCAATGTTATAAGTAGTTATATTAGTAACTATTTATAAAAGTGAAGTTATGATACAAGTGACGTGAATGGCACCCCACACCTTTTTATAATAAAATTTATTATTTTGTTAATATAAATTAGCTTTTATTTTAAACTTAGTACAAAATTTTGAAACATGATGAACTATTTGACTTTACAGAAAAAATTCTTCATACTTAAAATTTATTTTCTACTGTTTAGTTCAGTTTGTTATAAAAGCATCTTTTTGTTGGTTTTTAAAACTATAGTTTATTTGTAACTTTTTAGTCTCAAGTTTTTCTATTCAATCTTTTTCAAAATGTTTAACTTGAAATCTTTTAAAGGTTTATGAGTTCAAAATTTCTTTCAAATATTTTTGAAAATTTTCAAATCACCTTTTTTGGAACAGTATTAGATTTCAATTATTGTTTTAGCTACACTATCACCTGTTGCCGACTTCCTGGCCCTAGGCAAACTTTGATCCACAATCCTTCCCCCAAAATCTCATGTCCCTCTCAGGTCCTCTCTCCGGGCATCTCTGTCTTTCAATATTTTCAAGTGCTTTAATTCCTTTGTTCAGTGTAACCTGTGTCAATTTCTAAACTAGCAGCTGCTGTGGGTGTCTTGACTCTGTGTGAACTCCGGTCCACAGTTATTCCCCATGATCTCATATTCCTTTCTGGTCCTCTCTCTGGGCACCTACATCATCCAGTATATAAATATGTATTTATTTAATTAAGGCAATTTTCAGGGTGCATGTAGAAATGTGCCTTAGCAACATCTAAGATGTCATAACTGTACCACTTTCTATGGATTTAGCTTAGTCATTTTTTATCCTGACAATCTAGTCAGGACATTAGGACAAAGTCATGATATTCTATTCTCATCAGTCAAATTTGTACAAATTTTCAAGTCAATCAGACAACTCTAAGTTACTGAAAATTATGTTGAAAGATTCTGTTTCACTGATAAATGTATCTAAGTAATTTTTTATCCTGATGATCCAGATCAGGACATTGGGACAAAGTCATGATATTAGTATTGTATTGCCATTGGTCCCCGACATGTGTGCAAATTTTCAAGTCAATCAGATGACTCTAAGATGAAGATTATGTTGAAACATTCCTTTGTATTGATAAATTTAACTTAATTATCCTTTATCCTGAAGATCCTAGTCAGCACATTAGGACTAATTCAAGATATTATGGGATTGTCATCAATCCTTGACATGTGTGCAAATTTTCAAGTCAGAACCTCAAGTTAGTGACAATTAAGTTAAATTGTTAAACTTAGCCAAGTCACTTTTATTGTGATAATGCTGGTGAAGACATTAGGATAAAATCATACCATTATATTGTCAGTGGTCCTTGACATGTTTGCAAATTTTCAAGCTAATCAGACGACTCAAGTAGGTGAAAATTACGTTACATTGATAAATTTAACTAAGTCCTTTTTTTATCCTGATTATCCTAGTCAGGATCCTAGGAAAAGGTTATGATATTATTGTGTTTTCATTGGTCCTTTTGAATTGTATGCAAATTTTCATGTCAATCAGATGACTGTAAGTTGCTGAAAATTATGTTGAAAGATTCCATTACATTGATAAATTTAGCTAATTAATTTTGTTTTTCCTAATGACCTTAGTCAGGACCTTAGGATAAAGTTTTAATACTATTATGTTGTTCTCTATCCTTGACCTGTGTGTAAATTTTCAAGTTGGCCAGACGACTGTAAGTTGGTGAAAACTACACCAAAGATTCCATTACATTACAAATTTAGCTTATCAACTTTTTTTTATCCTGACGATCCTGGTCAGGATCTTAGATAAAGTTATGATATTATTGTATTGTCAACTGTCCTTGACATTTGTGCACATTTTCAAGTGAATCAGACAACTCTAAGTGGGTGAGAATTACGTCAAAAGATTCTGATACACACGCATGCATACCCCCGCACACACACCCACAACCACCCACCCCCACACCCTTTGACGGGATAAATCAAATTGACTGTAAAGGGAAATTAATAAATAAATTATTTGGCTAGAGCATATACCTTATTTATCTAAAAGGGCTACACATACATAAACTTTGCGAAGACCATGGGAAAAACAATCATTATGTCGCCAGACAATGTAGAACCAAGGATATGAAAATCCTTTAGAAATATTTGTAAAGTTAATAGTGACGCTGTGTGCAGTGAAGCAAAAGCCCCTCAAAAAGCACCTGCCAAGACAGGGCATGCTTATTGGTGGAAAGTCGAACGTGACAGACAGAACATGGATTTCCACCAATGAGGGCAACCACATGGCCATGAAGAAGTAGTAATATGAGGGGAAAATTTAAAATAAAAAAATAAGCGAACAAGCTGGCGTGATACTCACTCACACGTTCTCACTTACACGTTTAATCACAAGCTGGCACATGTTCACACTTACACACTTACTCACGTGCACCTAACCATCTCATGTCTTATGCTGTTGACTGCGTGGATATCAGTGCTGGGAAAAACAAAATTGCGCCGGGTATATGGTTGCAAGGAAGAAAGTTGTAGATAAATGTGGACTGGAATAAAGATTTCACAATAAATGTGGTATTCAATTCATTTCATCAATGCCCACGTGATAAGAGTCTCAGCCGTGGCAATACAGTGAGACATAAGAAAAATACCCAGTCACAACCCCCACCCACACACACACAGGCTAAGATAAAGCATGTAAAAAGCAACAGTGGCTGAGTACACATATAATACAGATCACAAAATCAACTTCACCTCCATAAAAATGCTAGAAAAGTCCTCTAAGTATTAAAACTGGTTGATTAAGAAGGCTCCATACATTAAAGCTAATAAAAACAACTTTATCAGGGATGAAGGCCTTTAAATGAGCAAAGCATGGATGCCAGCCATTCAGCATGTCTCTTTACCACAGCACAAAGAAGCATCAGCAGCCACCTAATTGGTTCCACATGTGTGTCTCTATTGGGCCGAGTCCAACCAATGGGAAGAAAGTAGGTGGGTGCTCTCCACCGCTGGCTAGATATACATATTGCGACATCAGTAGTTTAGCTTCAGTTCCCTGAGAATGACAGAATTAGTCGCTGAATGCTTGGGTAGTTACCCAAATTTGACCTTGCTGTTAGCCCGAGAAACTATCATCAATAACCAATGCCGGGAAAGCTTCAAATCATGAATTACTAACCTTCATGGAGAGGTTATCCACCCCAGGCTATGTGAATTTAAACCTCTGCAAAAGAAAAGGACTAGTCTACTGTGTTTGTTAGCATTTCTGTTAAGATGTGATGCAGGTATTGTGCCTAAATTCTGTAGACTAAGACATGCAGTGAATTCAACGGAAGATTCTTAGATGTACCGGCTTATTACTGGTTACAGAAAGGATCCATTGCACATGACACAAACTAAGTGTAGTAAACCATAGCCTTCTGTCAATACACCTTAAGCTTGCTTCAAAATTCAATCCTCGTGACTGGCATAGGGTCTGTTACAGCACAAATATACACACATTTATGAAAAATCACAGACAGACAAGTTAACAAATTCATGAGACTGACTTACATCCCTGAGGGATGCATTACTCCTCTAGATGAAAAACGCTTGGTCATCAACTTAGTTGATAAAGTGCTCAGCAAGGATATTGTCTCCATCTTGTGAAAGGAGCTTAACTTTGCCCTGACTCCCAAAGTGGTTCCATATACAGTTATAATCAGTGTAGTAGAGTGTGCTATGTTAAACATCCTGAAAGAAGTGGCAGAAGAAATCAGATGTGAAATAGGCAATACATTGAAAAAGGCAACTCTTCCAGAGCAGAACATCACTAGAGCTGAACAACAAGCGCTATATGATATTAAGATGAATAAAGTATTTTCTGCAGACAAGGGAAATGCAGCCATTGTGATATCAAGAACCCACCATCAGTCGAAACTATTAGAGCTACTTTCTAATAAAGCTTACAAACAAATCTCTAAGGATCCTACCAACAAAGTGGAAAGAAAAACAGTCACTCTGTTAAGGCAATGTATCGGTGACATTTGGTAAAAATTGCCAAAGTTTTATTTTTACTTTTTGCATTTTTTATTATGCTTATACTTTGTACTTTAAAGGCAACTTTAGTTTTCTCAATATCAGCCATTTTTAAAGCTCCAGATGGAGCAAATGTGCTAGCGTGACCGAGCATTCCTCTCTAAAGCTTATCGCTACAGCTTTGAAATGCGTTTTTCGTTTTCACTGTCTCTGATTTTGGTCTCTTGCAGGGAATTTTGCTTCAGAAAGGTTGTAAGTTGGCTATGCTGAAAAGAATTTTATATTTAGACTGAAATGCGGCAAAACTGACATGTTTTGCTTCCAAACAGATAAATGCAGTCAGTGTTCTGTAATTCTATAACCTTGCCAGGTTATTTTTAGTGTTCCAGTTATATATTAGGCATTGTTTAGGTAGTCAATAGGTTTTAAGTTATTCATTAGTCTATAA
Source organism: Tenodera sinensis (assembly GCA_030765045.1). NCBI lineage: Eukaryota > Metazoa > Arthropoda > Insecta > Mantodea > Mantidae > Tenodera > Tenodera sinensis. The sequence continues at coordinate 84,695,057 of CM060961.1, forward strand.
TAGAGCCGTAACAAGCAGATATTTTATGAATTTTGTGCATAAATGTTGTTGTTGTTGTTGTTAGCTAATGCTGGATTTCTGACAATGAAGTCATTAATCCTCTTGCTCTCCAATATTTTTCACTGATGGATGGGGCACTAGAAGTGGCTGGGCATATTTGAAGGTGGTCTCGATCCTTTTCCTCTTGCAGATCACATAGAGGACAGAGTGGTGAAGAATATGTCCCAATTCTGTTTAAATGTTTTGCCAGACAATCATGTTCTGTAATCAACGTGAAGGTTGCAACTGCTGTTTTTCGATTGTGTATAAATGTGCAAAAGTGCATAGTGTAGAGGTTAAGCTAAGAACAACAAATTTCTACATTTTGTGAACAATGTAAAGGTGAAAGGAAAGTTTTGACATTAAGAAAAAACCAAGCAAACTTAAAATTCTCAAACAATGCTACTGTGGCTAAGAAAAAATCAACAGAGTCCCACTTATGGTGCTGTGGAATTTTAAGTTGATTGGATTGAGGTAAAGAACAAAGACATATGGTTATACTTTAAAATTTATTTTTCTCAGTTCTTTTTTTTTCAGCATTTTTCACTATTCTTGGACCCTAGTTTATAACTTATTAGTTTGAAATTTTTAGAAGAGTTTTAAAGATTAAGGTATTAAAATTTATCATGTGCAGTTAAAAAATATTAAATAATTGAGCTAAAATTAAATACTTTTCATAAATCATACTGGAAAAATTGAAAATATTGATAAATAGTATACAAAACATTTTTTTTCTCCTAAACTAATTAAATCTAAGCAATTTTGGTGTGACAATTTCTTTATATTTGTATACTGAGCTCAAATTAAAAATTTAGGAGGAATACAATAAACTGTGGGGTCCAAGGGCCATTTCATATGAGCACATCAAAAAGTGATTTATTGAGAGGTAGAACTGGAACTTAAAAATTCAATGCCACAACTGGGATTTGAACCACAGACGTTCCACTTACCGGGAAGCACACAGCTTGTATGTTTAAAAACACCAACAGTAAGTTTGTTGGCATAAATAAATAATAAGTGATTTATTATTAATAAATATATTAATAATTTAAAAATGGTTTGACATACTACATTTAAATTTTGTGTATACTATTTACTTTATGTTCTGAGTGTGTGGAAAAAAATTCAAAGCAATCGGAAGAAAACTGTGGATTTTTTAATTTTCACAGATATATTGCCTTAAAATCTTCTGCTCTTCCTCTAAAAGTAATCAGAAAGATAACTCCACATCACTTGACTCCTCTCAGACTTTATGGCTTCCCAAAACTTAAACTTAAACCAAACATTCCTTTCAGGCCCATTGTTGATGCCACAGGCTCTCCTACATACTTCTGGCTAAGTACCTAATAGAGCTAATACAACCGTTGAATGGAAATTGCAGTCACCATGTGAGAAACTCATCAGAATTTACCAAAGTTATACAGGGAATACAGGTAACTACTTCAGATATACTTGTTAGTTTTGATGTGGAATCACTTTTAACTAAAGTGCCCCTCCAGGATAAATTAGAACTGTTAAAACCCTGCTTTGATGACAAGATGATTAACCTGTTCCATCATGCTTTAACTTCCATGTATTTCCTGTTTAATGACACCTATTACCAACAAGTGGATGGTGTTGCTATGGGTTCTCCATTATCCCCGGCTGCAGGAATTTGAACATGTGATACCGTACCGTAGCTCCTACTCAGTTCTTCCACTATGTTGTTGTTAGCTAATGCTGGATTTCTGACAATGAATTCATTAATCCTCTTGCTCTCCAATATTTTTCACAATGATATTGAAGAGAGCAATAGCAGTAATAGTAACCGCTTTTTAGAGAGCACCATATTTTTATGTTTTGGCGGTCACATCGCTCTCTCACAACCCCCAGAATGTCTGGAGGACCACACCTGTCTTCCACTATGTAGATGTTAAATTTGTGGTATGGCCACATGGGAAAGATGCCCTGACAGTATTCCATGAATTTTTCAACAGCACCCATCCCAACATCAGGTTTACTGTGGAGACTGAACACCAAGATAGCTTACCTTTTCTGGACTTGTTTATTTATAGAAAAAACAATGGCCACCTGGGTCACAAGGTATATAGGAAGCCAACTCACACCAATCTATTCCTTAATAGTACCAATTGTCATCACCTGCTGCAGAAGTAGACAGTCTTCTCAACACTCATACATAGAGCAATTACCATTTCTGATCGTGAAACTCTACCACAAGAAATACGACACCTTCACACAGTTTACTAACTAGGAAATAAATGGAACTCTTAACAAAATGTGCTCTAAATGCTACAGTGAATCCAACACAAAGAAAGGACATGTAGGCTTTGGCAGTCATTCCCTACTGTGGTGACCTGTTGGGGAAAATTGGGAGATTACTCACAAAGTATCAAATAAAAACTGTGTTCAAGCCTCAAACCAAAATAAAACAGTTTTTTAGTTCTGCTAAAGATGATTTGGGTCTAGGTGCACAAGGCATTTATAAAATCCCATGCAGTTGCGGCAAAGTTTATATAGGACAGATGGATAGAACTTTAGAAGATTGCATCAAAGAACATCAGTGCTGTATTAGATTAAGTTACCCAGAAAAAGCAGCATTGGCAAAGCACACATATAATACACATCACAAAATCAACTTCACCTTTATAAAAATGCTAGAAAAGTCCTTTAAGTATTATGATTAAAGAAGCTCTATACATCAAAGCTAATAAAAACAACTTTAACAGAGATGAAGGCCTTCAAATCAGCAAAGCACGGATACCAGTCATTCTGCATGCTCTTCACCACAGCGCAAAGAAGCATAGCAGTCACCTGATTAGCTGCACATGTGTGTCTCCATTGGTCGGAGCTTGACCAATGGGAAGAAAATAGGCAGACCTTATCCACCACTGGCTAGGTACAAATATAGTTACATCAGTAGTCTGGCTTCAGTTCCTTTGAGGATGGCAGCAGAATTAGTCACTGAAAGCTTGGATAGCTATCCAAATTTGACCTTGCTGTTAGCCCAAGAAACTATCATCAATAATCAATGATGGGAAAGCTTCAAATCATGAACCCCTTATTGTCCAGATCCGGTAGACCTAGTTTTCTTTCCTCTTCTTTTCTTTTTAGAGTTTAATGTCCACTTTTATTACAGATGGTGACACTTGTGATACATGGAATGAAGAATGAGCACTGGTAGAATTAGATGGCAGGAGAAACCAGAGAACCCGGAGGAAGCCTGCCCCTGTGTCATTTTGTCCATAAGAAATCCCACACACTGTCGCCTGGGATAGAAATTGGATTGCATGGGCCTATGTGATCAAGTAGACAATTCCTGATTTACCGGCTCCAAGGTTTGGTTCATGACTGGAGGGGAAGAACTTTCATTTAATTAGGATCATTCCTTAACCTTTGAAAAGGTTGGAAAGTGAGATTTAAAGGGAGAATTAATATTTCTCAAAGATAAAAAATAAATAAAGCAAAAGAATACAGAGTATTAAATAACAATTTCCAGCTAATGTACCATGGGTGTTGACAGACTCTCTTTCAGGGGGCAGGCATGTTGGAACTTTGCAGTCAAACAATATTAGTTCATTATCCTGTTGTCAAAAACTGTAAAAGATATGAGTTATAGTATTTGCTTTTATAATAATTTACACATATGTATATGGGTCCGAACACCCGTAAAACATGACTTTTTCGTAGGAGGATCAAAATTTTTTTATGAATAATAGGCATCAAATAAGGAGATCTGTATTTTTTTATTTACATATTTTTAAATTACTTACTTAGTTATGGCTATTAGAAATTAAGCAATTTCTGCACGTACCGTAATATAAAACCACTTATTAGCCTAAAGCCATATAGAGTTGAGAGTTGGGGTTTGGTGCACTGGAAAGGTTAAATACAACACTTTTAATAATTTTCAATCAATCATTATACATAAATTTTGGACTGTTTTTTTTATGCTCTATTTTGTAAAAACAAAAGTGGAATTTAAATCGATGTGTTAAAAATCTAAAAAAAATACAGAAGTATTCCCTGACATTTTATCTATAAAATAAGATGTTGAAAACTATGGAGCTTGCATTAGTGCATTTGCTACAATTTTTTTTCTGGAGGCCTGCAAGTGCTCACAGACGACATGAAGTACAGCTGGATTTGCCGTTGTTGGCCCCTTGAAAGCGAGTAACAAGCCAGGTGACTGCAGACAGCATGCGAATTGGTGCATAAGCTATGCTACTCAGATAACTTCTTACTAAGGCAGTACAGTCCATGAATGTACCTTCTTTCTGATACTCCTGTGGCATCTGATATGCAGTTTTGAACTTTTGAATTTTTTTGAAAAAATCTTCTGATGTAAGCAATTCTTTGCTTTTAGCTTCTTCCTTCATGTACGTCCATACATTTGAAATAATTTCTCTACTCTGACTGTGTAATGTTTTGGCCCCTAATTTAGAACGTACAGGTGGCATAATTTATTTATGCTATGATCAATGTCTCACAAATTCACTATATTCACTCTTTATCACAAAGATGCATGTCTTCAACTGCACGCTGCACTAAAAAGTACCTGTGAATTAGCAAGGACTGTCTCAGTACATGGAGACATCACTACCTTCCCCCTCCCTCACGATGTTGTGCATGTTTTCATTTGCAGAATTATACAATATGAACTGATGAAAGAGGCAAAAGCAATGGATTTGCCAACAGGACTTCCAGTCAAGGTCAGGGGACAAGAACGATGGAACTGTGCTGTAAAATTACACTCCTTCATTCCTTTGTCAAAAACTGAAGCTTTAGTGAAACAATTTTCTTTCGAAGAAGGAGGTAAAGTTGACTGTTGTATGGAAACATTAGTTTAAAATGCATATTTTAAAAACATTTTGAAGATGCTAATTGTGTACATATAATAGTGTCAGCTAGCAGTGTTCTCCTTACTGTACTGTTGTAACATCCATGGAATCTCAAGCAGTGGACAGTTGCCGTAATGGAAGGTGGCAATTGTGTGAGGTTACTGTAGCCGTCACCACTGCCTCGCAACTCTGCTGCACTGATTTGCAAGTAAGTTAATTAAAACTGAACTATTAAGAGACACCATTCTGATTTTTTCTGAGAATATTGAATAAACTTCATTGTATTTTTAGTTTTTTTTTTCCAGATTTTTGAATGGTCGAGTTTATGTAATTATCTAACTTTAAAACTTTAATCATATGAAATATAATATTAATAATAATTAATAAAATTTTCTAATAAATACCTCACGAAATACTGAGATTTTTCTTTAATTTGAGCCAAAGATCAAGTAATTTGATTGATTACAATCTGAGGTGTGATTGATTGAAGAGTGAGGAGCGCGCAATTTTTGGGACATTTAAAAAATTAATATCTGCCAAAATAAATATTTTTTTTTATAAAATGAAGAAACACAGGTCAAATATATTTTGTTCCAAAACATCAAAAAAAAAAAAAAAAAAAAAAAAAAATTCAAGAAAATCAGAGAGATCAAGGTCATTTTTTGCCATATTTTGTTCGATTTGATGTGGAATGACTCATATGTATCTGTGTGTGTGCATGTGCGTGTACATGTTGGTGTTACTTTGTTACTCATGCCTTCACTGTATACTGCAACATGATAATTAGGTTTATGTCTTGCAAACAGCAAACACAGTAAAACTACAAATGGTTGGCAATACTGTATACAATCATTATTGATTTGATTACATTATTGTATTACAGATTTCTTGTTTTCCATGCCTGTCGATAAGAATTCTCATGGACCTAAACTGTAAAAAGTTGTACAAAAATAAAAATCTTATAACTAACATTGCAGTGTGGAACCACTGTTGACAGTAATGTAATAAACATTTATAACTACCAGTACAAAACTGTACTGTGTGTCTGTATATGCAGCAATTAATTGACAATAATATATTCCTTATTTACATAAAAAATTTGAATAACATCACTGCCAAGCTCATTTGTAACACAGATGCTATGAAAAAATCCAGTATCCCTTTTGCTCAAGTATCCTGAGGAAAGATTGCTCTTTGCATAAAACTTAAAACAACAGTCTAAGTCAATAATTGACTGCAAATTAAATTCATTAATTTCCAAGGGAATGGGAAGTGGAATTTAAAAGCAACAGCATAAAAGCTGGACAAATCAAAACAAAATTCTGATCATACAAGATAGCTATAATTACCTTGATTTAGTCTATCCAAAGTAATTATTTGTATTCAGGCATTATTATGCATACAATTAGCAGGCTTGTATTCTAGTCCATTCTTCAGATGTGACCAAATTCACTTGAATCTATTAAATCCCTGATTATGCCAACAACATTACATGAAGTGATACACAGCCTCAAGGTATTATTTGCATTTTGTTCAATACTTTATATGACAGCTTTCACTTACCGTTCAATATCACTCAGTGATCAATGTTCTTAACCAGTAAGTCTCACAAATTCTTAGCCAAGCTAAAAATATAATGAAGCAGCTTCAGATTCTTGGCAAAGCAGAAAACCAGATAAAAATTAGTGCATGGCAACAGAACAAAACCACAATATGGTAAAAAAATTGGCAAGCTTCCCTTTGGCAAGTACTCCTCTTTCTTGTCAGTAGGCAATGGGAATGTATTTAGGGGGAAACTCAGTGGAAATGAATAGAAAATGATCTGTCTCCCTCCCTCCCCCTCCCCATCTCCCCCCTCTCTCTCTCCCTCTCTTGTGTGCATGTATATATATTAGACAGATGCACATATCTGTGTATTTTCCCATATATTTAGATATATTCATAATCACATTCAGTTGACCATTTGTCTGTCCTATTATATATTAATCTAATTATTAACAAATAGACATCTCTCAATCCTGATTAATTCACCACCACCGCCAGTGCCATCGCCACTGCTGCCACCATTATTATTATTATTATTATTATTATTATTATTATTATTATTATTATTATTATTATTATTATTATTATTATTATTATTATTATTATTATTATTATTATTATTATTACTATTACTATTACTATTACTATTACTATTACTATTACTATTACTATTACTATTACTATTACTATTACTATTATTATTATTATTATTATTATTATTATTATTATTATTATTATTATTATTATTATTATTATTACTACTACTACTACTACTACTACTACTACTACTACTACTATTATTATTATTATTATTATTATTATTATTATTATTATTATTATTATTATTACTACTACTACTACTACTACTACTACTACTACTACTACTACTACTGTTGTTGTTGTTGTTGTTGTTATTATTATTATTATTATTATTATTATTATTATTATTATTATTATTATTATTATTATTATTATTATTATTATTATTATTATTATTATTATTATTATTATTATTATTATTATTATTATTATTATTATTATTATTATTATTATTATTATTATTATTATTATTATTATTATTATTATTATTATTATTATTATTATTATTATTATTATTATTATTATTATTATTATTATTATTATTATTATTATTATTATTATTATTATTATTATTATTATTATTATTATTATTATCATTATTATCATTATTATCATTATTATTATCATTATTATCATTATTATCATTATTATTATCATTATTATCATTATTATCATTATTATTATTATTATTATCATTATTATTATTATTATTATTATTATTATTATTATTATTATTATTATTATTATTATTATTATTATTATTATTATTATTATTATTATTATTATTATTATTATTATTAGTGTTGTTGTTTTGTTCTTACTGTTATTGTTATTATCATCACCATCACCATCACTGTCACCATCACTGTCACCATCACCATCATTATTGTGGTCATCATCTTTATTATTTAGAAAGGAGCAATTTGATTTCAAACTGTTTCACTATATAGTGCAGTTGAGAAATTGAATGATAATCAATTACACCAACACAGTCTGTATTTGTCAGTATTTGGTACATGTTGAGACTGAAGCTAATAATGTCTCAAATAATCAGTTGTAGGTGATTATGGTTACAGACCAGCCCATTTTATTTATAAATGTTTTGCCTGTTATTGTGCACTCTATTAAATAAAAATAAATACTGCGGGAAGCAGAGAGTGCTACATTCGAGCAAACTGCTGACGAGGGTTTCAAGAAGTAAAATATAACTAAATAATGAAACTAAATTCTGAGAATAATTTCAAATCTGTAGCTGCAATGATCAACAGGCTGATTGACATTTAATTAACCTGTATCCTCTCATTAGTGAGTTATTGATATCTACCTACACTCTAACATCATATTTTTACTTTCTCTACAATGTATAGTAAGTAGAGGAAGTATTGTATTCCACTCAAAAGTTTGATGTTGAGATTTCACTGGAAATATATGATTTGAGGCATCTTGAATACAGAAAGAGCATTTTTAGAAAATGGTCTGTGTGTGTAGTTTGTGTGTCATTCTGTCTGTGGGCAGCATAAATAAAAAATGAATAATTAGTTAAAACCAAAGTTTATATTTAAGTTTAATGCCTTAAGGATATGACACAAAGATTTTGAAGAAAATTCCTCCACCCTAAACTACCTTTTATATGGAAAATTTTTCAAAAGGTTTGATTTTCTAAAAAATGGCTCTAACGGTTTTGATAAAAATGCTGTATGTTTGATATTTTTTTTTATGGCAAACGAAATATATATTTTGATTTTTCTGACTATAGCCTATATAGTCCTACTTGCTCTGGATGACTTTTACATAGCTGGTAAACCATAAGAGATAGACCAAATCTTACTGTACAAAAAATGTAGATCTTGCTTAAACACACAGTTTATGTCCAAATAAGTTTTTTGTAGAGTGAACCATTTTGGAGATACTCTGTTATTTCTGTGAGCTTTGGAAAACAAACTTTCATCAAATGGAAGATTGTGTTTAGTTTTTTATAGGTTAGCCATACAAAGAGAATGGAATCTCATACCTTTAAAAGATTTGACTTGCTCAAAGCCTATGTATTCCTATATTCCCCTTGTACCTATAAGAAAATAAACAATAAGATAATTTCTGAGGATGTGTATCTCAACTATCATGAAGAAGATAAAGGAATAGGAGTATATGAGAATGGTTAGTACAAGAGTAGGGAAAGTCACGTGAGTGAAACACAAATTTTTTTTATAATCTAATTGAAAATCTTCAGTGTGTCATATAATTTGTTAGAGCTTGTTCAACATTTTATTTCATTCAACAGTTCCTACTAAAATCATATATTGCTCATAAAACAAAAGAATTTAACTACAGAATACAACTTTTAAGAATAAGAATAAATGCAATCTCCTACTGTTTCAATACAAGAGCTGACGACTGAAAGATACTGTATGAATTCAAGGATTAATAGTAGCTCTTTTCTGTCATTATTAGAATTTCTCTATCAGCAGTGCTATCTAGGTCAAATAGTCTAAAGATATAAATATTTTTATTGTATCTTAGTTGGTGTCCCATTTTTACTTTCTCTACTGGTAAGTAGGAGAAGTATTGTATTCCACCCAAAAATTCGATGTTGAGATTTCACCGTAAATATATGCTTTGAGGACCCCTGAATCCAAAAAAAAGCATTTTTAGTAAAAGGTCTGTGTGTGTGTGTGTGTGTGTGTCTGTGTGTCTGTGTGTGTCTGTGTGTCTATGTGTGTGTGTGTGGACAGCATAACTCAAAAACGAACAGTTGGTTAAAAACCAAAGTTGATATTTAAGTTTAATGTCATTCAAGGATGCGACACAAAGATTTTGAAGAAAGTAGTCTCCCACCCTAAACTACCCTTCACATGGAACATTTTTTGAAAATTTTGATTTTCTTGAAAATGGCTCTAACGATTTTGATTAAAATACCATATGTTTGAGATATTTTTATGACAAATGAAATGTATATCTTGACTTTTCTGGCTATAGCCCCTGTAGTCGTAGTTACCCTGGACGACTGTTGCATAACTGGTAAACCGTTAGAGATAGATCAAATCATACTATACAAAAAATGTGGATCTTTGAAGCTAAAATATAGTTGTTCTTTGCTTCCTGATGTCTCGTTGATACTTAAATGTCGTTGGTGATGTGATGTTGCCCTTTGATGTAGCTCGCTCCGGCTAGTCAGCTTGAGATCTCTTACTTTTATCTCGGGTTTGCGTAAGTGTGATGGACAACCCAAGAACAACTTTGCATATCATTTATTTCATTTTAAATATTTTCAGGAGCTATGCCGACTGTATATGTAGAGGAATCGCGCTCACGTCCGCACAACACAACCTGCCGTACTGGTCTCTGGTTGAGTAGTGACCAGACGCTTTCTCTCTTACCCACGCTAAAAAAACCGTTCTTCAATTTGAATGTCATGACGTCATCCAAGAAAGCCTCGTATCCAAAATGCTATTTCCTTTTTCCCGCAATTTAGAAATGTCCCTTTCTATTATAACATGTTCTCTTATGAATTTCGAATATATAATTACCTTTTTAGGATTAAACGATGTTTACTTTATATTTTATTAAATATATCGCGCGACTTTTAAGGTTTTCAGACCTGACTTTCGAACGTGTATTTAAACTATGTAGTATGACGTCATGACTCGCTAATTTCAAACCAATAATGTGTTTATCCTACAAATTTAACGACTATTATTTACTCATGTCTTGCTCACCTTACAACACTTCCTGCTCTATTATCTATGTATGTTATTACTCAACACTTATCGCAAATCTCACATCCGGCAATTAAATTAAAACGTGTCTTTTTCAAAAGCCCATTCGATCGGAAATCTAAATTTCGGTATCAAATGCCCCCATTTATGTTATTTTATTATTTCATAATAAAATAATGTAAATGTCTTGCCCGAAAGAAAAATTAAAAATTACTCCTGTATTTTGAATAATCGGCAACACTCCCATTATATACAATTTTCAATTACACTGTTTTGAAATTGGTTATTAACATATCTTCTCATTAATCTTTTTAACATGACAAACAATTGTACACTTGACTAAACATTAATCCTTAAATACTAATTACAATATGTTATGGTTTCTTCTGTGAAGCTTTTATATAAAGGTTAAATTTCAAGAGTCTTTCTTTATACTTCCTTCTTTTAGTTCATGTTTGCTCACTTCGCTCTCACTATCACTTGCACTGTGATTTTTCACTTTTGTTATTGTAACACATATCTGTACTATATCCTTTAAGCACTAAAATGTACATATATTTATATAAATCCATTACACTCTTCAGACAAGTTCTTTCTTTGTCTTGCTGTGATAACTATCTATACATCTAAATATTTTAACAAATGTTTACAAAGTAAATATTCTGTTTTCTCTCTATGCGGAGATGAACAATTTAACAATCTTTCTGAAGCTGTTATTGTGAGCTCTATACAATATATTTTTAAGCTCTTGGTAGTAGATAGCAATTCACATTCTGCATTTTTCATGAATATGTAAGTACCTGACCAATATATGATTTTCAAGTAAGCTAACATTTACATTTTATCTCAAAGCTGATTGGGCGCCAATAGACAAATGACACTTCCAATTTTTCTTTTACATTAAATCAAGGTTCCAAGGCACCACACGGTTTCTTGTATGGTCGAAGGAGTTGTTTATGCCATCTTCCCAGACATTTTTCATTTTTAACATCTTTTAATTCATAGGTATGATAACCAAATTTTGATATAATTTCTGCAGGACCTTTATATAACAATTCCATCCTTTTGTTCCTACCTCGCAAGGCACTTGATAACTTATGGTCTTTAACTAGTACCCAATCGCCTATCTTAGGTTCCCATTTATGTTTTCTACTCTTTTTCTTTAATTTTCGCTTCTCTGCCTTTTTCTTGATTCGTTCAAAAGCAATTTTCGCTCTTTCTTCTTCCCTTAACTGAATGTCATTAATTTTCAGTGTTTTTGGTACCCCGATCAATATTGGTTCTGGTTCAATTCCTAACATTAATTTTATTGGTGCAAACCCAGTAGTTACATTAATGGTGTGATTGATAATCTTTTCTATCAATGGACAATATTTCACCCAATCCTTGTGATTATGATGTGTAAGTACACGTAAATAAATTCCTTTATCTCGGAGGACACGTTCTGTTGGATTCCCTGATGGAAAGTATGAGGAACAATAATTTAGTTTTCTCGCGTCTAATGTCACCCTAATCTTTCCATTGGCCTTATTTACAATACATAGGGGATTCACAAATTCTGAATTCGAAATCTCAATAACCTCATCTTCTAACATTGACTTTATAACTGCATCTACCTCTTCTCTTATTGTACTAGGGATAGCTCTCGCTTTATGTGTAAAAGGTTTGATGGGTATCATCTCAAACGAATGAGTATAAATATTACATTTACCAGGTTTCTCAGAGAATACTTCTTTATTTCGGATTAATATTTCAAACAGTTTATCCCTCTGTTGTTCATTTAGTTGATCAGCCTGAGTTATTTTTTTTTCTCAACAATTCTTCTAAGTCTTCACTACTCTCCCTATCATAGTACCTAGTTGCGTCAGAAACCCTCAAATTGTCTATGAAATCATTTTTATCCCATTCTACATTTTCTTTATTATCGACACTGTACTCTTTGACATTTACTTCAGTTAATTCCATAGCTCCTACTTTAACATATTCTACAAAGAATGTATCCCCTTGGATTTCTTCTTCCTCTTTTTCTCTTACAATAGTTTCTGAACTACTATCTTCCACAAAAGGCACTATAATGGTCTCATCTTAAACTTTCATTTCTAGAATCATGTTTTTAAAATTCACCACAGCTTCCCAGGCATAAAGACAATCACAACCTATTATAATATCTGTCACAAGTCTTCCTACAATCAGAAATAAAATTCCTAGTATTCTCCCATTTATTTCAATATTTATCATTGCTTGAAATTTTACTCTCTCTTTTCGTTTTCCCACAGCTAGCGAGCAATATATCCCATTAACTGGTAAAGACATTACTTTAAAACCACTACTTTGTAAATTATCATAAAAATTTTGTGAGCATACTGTACTATTTGATCCCGTATCTATAATTGCATTGTATTGTTTTCCATTTACTCCAATTTTGATTTTAGGTGGATCTCCTACTTTTTCGTTTTCGTCAATTCTATTTTTACATTCTCTTTTCTTTTGTATCATCATTTGCCTTCCAGGACTATTTATTTCCGAGTACTTATCACAATCATTACTAGGATACCCAGTTCTCACTGAAGGCGCGTTTGACCGGGTCTGGCGTTTCCCTGATTTTTATGTATTGCTCCTGTACTATTTCCCGAATTGTTACTTCTGTTTTCCTGCATTAAATCGGGGTTACTTCCTACCATGTTTTTGACCGTGTTAATGGCCTCAACCATTTCTGCATTTTCGGGGGAATTTCGTCCATTAGAATACCTGTCTCCCTGTCTTGGTGACCTCGGTCTAAACTCATTATCTCCGTTTGTCCAATACCCATCATTTGAATTTCTACTATGTCCAAAATAACGTCCCCGTCTACCTCGATCAAATCTATTTGTATTCATATAATTCACCCTTATATTTCTTCCCCTTTGATTACCATTTCTATTTTGGTGATGCCCTTCCTGGTTATATCTACCTTGATTTTCCCACCGGAATGATTCCATCCTTGGTACTGGTCCTTTATATCTTTCCCTAACCTCACTTCTATTCTGATAATACTGTGCCCCTTGCCCGAAAGAATTGACAGTTTCTTTTCCTTCATATTTATTTCCAAATGCGTGTTTTGGCTTATTGACTTCTAAGGCTGATAATAATTCGATCATAGCTGCAATGCTATCGGGTCGGGCTATGATTAGGTAGTGTTGAAGCGTTTCCGGAAAATGTGGAGTAACTATATTTATTAGATCTTTTTCATCTAAGGGAGGATCCAACATCTTCGATTTTCTCGCTATTCTCATAAAATAGTTGACCATCGATTCCTCCGATCTAGGATTAAATTTTCCATTGCTTAATTCAACTCTAATATTAGCCTGCCTACTAGCTCCCCAATATCTGGTTAAAAAGATGTTCCTAAAGGTCCTGTAGTCATTATTGTTACCCATAGAAAGGCCTAGCCAATTGGCAGCATTACCCTTTAGACATTTTCTTACTATCACCATCTTGTACTCCTCTGGTATACGTTTCACCGTGAAGTACTCTTGTAACCCTTCTAAAAAGGCTTTAGGATCATCTGAATCTTCATTTTCAAAAACTGGAGGTGTCATTTCATTTAAGACATGGTTAGGCCAATGTAAATTTGAATTGTCACCTATCCCTGAGCTATTTCCGAGATCAGAATGGGAATTACTGTTACCCCTATTTTGCATCGAAATGTCAGCTGATACACCTGGTATTGCCTCGTTTCTTGCAACTTCATTACTAAGATTGTTGTGATTACATGCATTTTCATTTAATTTCAAATTTTCTAAGGCTTCTTTTACCTGAGTAATTTCTGTTACTACTCCTTTTATTTGGTCTGTAACATCCTCCAAATTTCTAGCCTGCCTTTCACTTTCTACATCAGATCTTTCTATTCTAACTTTACACCCCTGTAACTCTTCTCTAATTTCTTCCCTTTGTTTGTCTAATCTATATGTTACTTTTTCCCTTTCTTTATCTAATTTTTCACTCACTTGTTGACCTAATTTCTTTTCAGAATTCTTTACTTCTTGCCTTATTGTCTCTAATTCTCCCTTAACCTGTTCTCTATTTTCTTTTACTTCACTACTAACTTTATTAATTTCCTCCCTAACTTCTTCCCTAAAGGTTTCGAAAACTCTCCTCTGATTCTCCAATTGCATTCCCAATTCCTGTTGTCCCTTTTCTAATTTCTGTCCTAACTCTATACTAGTTTCATCGATCTTACTCATCTTTTGACTTAACTCTGTTCTTAATTCTTTACTATTTTCATCTATCTTTTGACTTAACTCTGTACTCATCTTTTTCATTATCTTTTGAAACATATTCTCTATTTCTGACATAATTGCTGGCCTTTCTGAATTACTAAACATTTCTGAACTACCTCTAGGTGTTTCTCTAACGTTCTGATCTTCTACTTCTTGGCATATTCTGCTACCAATTACATTCTGACTATATTCTTCCATTTCTAAACTATTTACACGTGTTTTTCTACTCACCAATATTTCACGCACTTAAACTTGTTCACTACACGTTTCACAGATGTTGACACGCTGGGCACCTTCTTGTCTGCTGGCTCGATGCTGATCTGGTCGTCTTGGGGTTGGTCCATTCTTTCGACGCCACACGTTGGATCACCTTCTTGTTTGCTGGTTCTATGCTGGCTTGGTCGTCTTGGGGTTGGTCCATTCTTTCGACGCCCCACGTTGGGCGCCATTTGAAGCTAAAATATAGTTGTTCTTTGCTTCCTGATGTCTTGTTGATACTTAAATGTCGTTGGTGATGTGATGTTGCCCTTTGATGTAGCTCGCTCCGGCTAGTCAGCTTGAGATCTCTTACTTTTATCTCGGGTTTGCGTAAGTGTGATGGACAACCCAAGAACAACTTTGCATATCATTTATTTCATTTTAAATATTTTCAGGAGCTATGCCGACTGTATATGTAGAGGAATCGCGCTCACGTCCGCACAACACAACCTGCCGTACTGGTCTCTGGTTGAGTAGTGACCAGACGCTTTCTCTCTTACCCACGCTAAAAAAACCGTTCTTCAATTTGAATGTCATGACGTCATCCAAGAAAGCCTCGTATCCAAAATGCTATTTCCTTTTTCCCGCAATTTAGAAATGTCCCTTTCTATTATAACATGTTCTCTTATGAATTTCGAATATATAATTACCTTTTTAGGATTAAACGATGTTTACTTTATATTTTATTAAATATATCGCGCGACTTTTAAGGTTTTCAGACCTGACTTTCGAACGTGTATTTAAACTATGTAGTATGACGTCATGACTCGCTAATTTCAAACCAATAATGTGTTTATCCTACAAATTTAACGACTATTATTTACTCATGTCTTGCTCACCTTACAACACTTCCTGCTCTATTATCTATGTATGTTATTACTCAACACTTATCGCAAATCTCACATCCGGCAATTAAATTAAAACGTGTCTTTTTCAAAAGCCCATTCGATCGGAAATCTAAATTTAGGTATCATCTTGCTAAAATACACAATTTATATCTCAATAAATTTTCTTGTAGGGTGAACCATTTTGGAGATATTCCTTGTTATGTGTTTGAGTTTCTGAAAACTTATAACTTCTGTGAAATGGAACATCGTGGTTCATTTTTTTATATGTTAAGTGTGCAAAGAGAATGGAATCTCAAAGCTTAAAAAGATTTGACTATCACACAAAGCCTACTGTATTCTAATATTCCTCTTGCACCTACAAGGAAATAAACAATAAGATAATTTGTACAAATGTTTATTTCAACTAACACGAAGGTGAGTGAGTGAATGTGTAGGGTTTAACGGCCCATCGATAACGAGCTCATTTGGGCCAACACAAAGAAGATATAGGAATAAGAGTTTGTGAGAATGGTTAGTACGAGAGTAGAGAAAGTCATGTGAGTGCAACACATCAGATTTTTTAATATGTGTAACATTTCACTTTGCATGCTCATTGTTCATTAGTCGGTTTAAGTAACTGACACAATTAATTATATTAAGTCTGGGATAGCAAAATTGTTAATAAAATAATGTCCTAATGTAGGATTACATGACATAATCATCACTTGTTTGTTAGAAACTTAAATGTTTCCAGGACTATTACCATTATCCTTAGCTGACTGTGGTTAACTTCGGCAGCTGTACTCCCTGGATATTAGGGGAAATATTTGGTAATGTGATGAACTTGCTGAAGTCAGAGTAGGTTTGTAAAAGCTATAATGAAAATCCGTTTGCCAGATAGAAAGATGCTGTGTTCTGTGAAAATTTTAACTATTTTTTTACCTGTTTGATTTCATGGTTGTATATTTGAAACTGCACAACTGATTTTTCTGTTCTAATTTAATGTGTCAAACATGTTTTGCTTTAATATCCAAGTTCCTTTTGTTTTGCAAATGTATATTCTGTCACAATCTGAGCAATTGTGATGCGAAAAAAAAAAAATGTTGGTTCACGTTGGATCGCCATTTGTAGCGGAATATATGATGGTCACGTTGTGTCGCCCTTTGATGTGGAATGGATGTCGTTTCCTCCGGCTAGTTCAGCATGAAATCTCTTTAATCCCGGGTATGCGTAGGTATGTTTTACAGATTACCCCAGAAGAACTTTTGTATATTATTTCTTTTTTTTACTCTTTGACACTTTCAGGAGTTATGCCGACTTTTGATACATAGAGATACTCGCAGAGGAATCGCACTCACGTGTGTACACCACAACGTCCACTACTGGTCTGGGGCGAGTGGTGACGCTTTCTGGCATACCCACGCTAGGAAAACGTTCTCTCCAATTTTAAATGTCATGACGTCATCCAAAAGAAAGCCTCGTATCCAAAATGCTATTTCATTCCTTTTCCCAATTTAGAAATGTCCCTTTCTATTATAACATGTTCTTTTTTGAATTCCAAATATATATAGTTACCTTTTTATGATTAAACGATGTTTTCTTTATATTCTATTAAACATATCGCGTGACTTTTAAAGTTGACAGACCTGAATTTTGACTGATTTCAAACTATGTGGTATGACGTCATGACTCGTTAATTTCAAACCAATAATGCGTTTATACTACAAATTTAACGACTATTATTTACTCATATCTTGCTCACCTTACAACACTTCCTACTCTATTATCTATTTATGTTATTACTCAACACTTATCGCAAATCTCATATCCGGCAATTAAATTAAAACGTGTCTTTATCAAGCCCATTCAATTTGAAATCTAAATTTCGGTATCAAATGCCCCCATTTATGTTATTTTATTATTCCATAATAAAATAATGTAAATGTCTTGCCCGAAAGAAAAATTAAAAATTACTCCTGAATTTTGAATAATCGGCAACACTCCCATTATATACAATTTTCAATTACACTGTTTTGAAATTGATTATTAACACATCTTCTCATTAATCTTTATAACATGACAAACAATTGTACACTTGACTAAACATTAATCCTAAAATACTAATTACAATATGTTATGGTTTCTCCTGTGAAACTTATATAAAGGTTAAATTTCAAGTGTCTTTCTTTATACTTCCTTCTTTTAGTTCATGTTTGCTCACTTCGCTCTCACTATCACTTGCACTGTGATTTTGCACTTTTGTTATTGTAACACATATCTTTACTAGATCCTTTAAGCACTAAAATGTACATATATTTATATAAATCCATTACACTCTTCAGACAAGTTCTTTCTTTGTCTTGCTGTGATAACTATCTATACATCTAAATATTTTAACAAATGTTTACAAATTAAATATTCGGTTTTCTCTCTATGCGGAGATGAATATTTTAACAATCTTTCTGAAGCTGTTATTGTGAGCTCTATACAATATATTCTTAAGCTCTTTGTAGTATATAGCAATTCACATTCTGCATTTGTCATGAATACGTAAGTACCTGACCAATATATGGTTTTCAAGTAAGCTAACATGTAAATTTTATCTCAAAGCTGATTGGGTGCCAATAGAACAAATGACACTTCGAATTTTACATGAAGTCAAGGTTCCAAGGTACCACACGGTTTCTTGTATGGTCGAAGGAGTTGTTTATGCCACCTTCCCAGACATTTTTCATTTTTAACATCTTTTACTTCATAGGTATGATAACCAAATTTTGATATAATTTCTGCAGGACCTTTATATAACAATTCCATCCTTTTGTTCCTACCTCGCAATGCACTTGATAACTTATGGTCTTTAACTAGTACCCAATCGCCTATCTTAGGTTCCCATTTATGTTTTCTACTCTTTTTTTTTAATTTTCGCTTCTCTGCCTTTTTCTTGATTCGTTCAAAAGCAATTTTCGCTTTTTCTTCTTCACTTAACTCAATGTCATTTATTTTGAGTATTTTTGG
The DNA here is from genome assembly GCA_030765045.1 of Tenodera sinensis. Classification (NCBI taxonomy): domain Eukaryota; kingdom Metazoa; phylum Arthropoda; class Insecta; order Mantodea; family Mantidae; genus Tenodera; species Tenodera sinensis. Next base: position 84,714,151 of record CM060961.1, read on the forward strand.
TACCCCGATCAATATTGGTTCTGGTTCAATTCCTAACATTAATTTTATTGGGGCAAACCCAGTAGTTACATTAATGGTGTGATTAATAATCTTTTCTATCAATGGACAATATTTCACCCAATCCTTGTGATTATGATGTGTAAGTACACGTAAATAAATTCCTATATCTCGGAGGACACGTTCTGTTGGATTCCCTGATGGAAAGTATGATGAACAATGATTTAGTTTTCTCGCGTCTAATGTTACCCTAATCCTTCCATTAGCCTTATTTACAATACATAGGGGATTCACAAATTCTGAATTCGAAATCTCAATAACCTCATCTTCTAACATTGACTTTATAACTGCATCTACCTCTTCTCTTATTGTACTAGGGATAGCTCTCTTTATGTGTAAAAGGTTTGATGGGTATCATCTCAAACGAATGAGTATAAATATTACATTTACCAGGTTTCTCAGAAAATACTTCTTTATTTCGGATTAATATCTTAAACAGTTTATCCCTTTGTTGTTCATTTAGTTGATCAGCCTGAGTTACCTTTTCCCGCAATAATTCTTCTAAGTCTTCACTACTCTCCCTATCATAGTACCTAGTTGTGTCAGAAAACCTCAAATTGTCTATGAAATCATTTTTATCCCATTCTACATTTTCTTTATTATCGACACTGTACTCTTTGACATTTACTTCAGTTAATTCCATAGCTCCTACTTTAACATATTCTACAAAGAATGTATCCCCTTGGATTTCTTCTTCCTCTTTTTCTCTTACAATAGTTTCTGAACTACTATCTTCCACAAATGGCACTATAATGGTCTCATCTTAAACTTTCATTTCTAGAATCATGTTTTTAAAATTCACCACAGCTTCCCAGGCATAAAGACAATCACAACCTATTATAATATCTGTCACAAGTCTTCCTACAATCAGAAATAAAATTCCTAGTATTCTCCCATTTATTTCAATATTTATCATTGCTTGAAATTTTACTCTCTCTTTTCGTTTTCCCACAGCTAGCGAGCAATATATCCCATTAACTGGTAAAGACATTACTTTAAAGCCACTACTTTGTAAATTATCATAAAAATTTTGTGAGCATACTGTGCTATTTGATCCCGTATCTATAATTGCATTGTATTGTTTTCCATTTACTCCAATTTTGATTTTACGTGGATCTCCTACTTTTTCGTTTTCGTCAATTCTATTTTTCCATTCTCTTTTCTTTTGTATCATCATTTGCCTTCCAGGACTATTTATTTCCGAGTACTTATCACAATCATTACTAGGATACCCAGTTCTCACCGAAGGCGCGTTTGACCGGGTCTGGCGTTTCCCTGATTTTTAGGTATGGCTCCTGTACTATTTCCCGAATTGTTACTTCTGTTTTCCTGCATTAAATCGGGGTTACTTCCTACCATGTTTTTGACCGTGTTAATGGCCTCAACCATTTCAGCATTTTCAGGGGAATCTCGTCCATTATAACATCTTTCTCCCTGTCTTGGTGACCTCGGTCTAAACTCATTATCTCTGTTTGTCCAATACCCATCATTTGAATTTCTACTATGTCCAAAATAACGTCCCCGTCTACCTCGATCAAATCCATTTGTATTCATATAATTCACTCTTTATTTCTTCCCCTTAGGTTACCATTTCTATTTTGGTGATGCCCTTCCTGGTTACATCTACCTTGATTTTCCCACCGGAATGATTCCATCCTTGGTACTGGTCCTTTATATCTTTCCCTAACCTCACTTCTATTCTGATAATACTGTGCCCCTTGCCCGAAAGAATTTACAGTTTCTTTTTCTTCATATTTATTTCCAAATGCGTGTTTTGGCTTATTGACTTCTAAGGCTGATAATAATTTGATCATAGCTGCAATGCTACCAAGTCGGGCTATGATTAGGTAGTGTTGAAGTGTTTCCGGAAAATGTGGAGTAACTATATTTATTAGATCTTTTTCATCTATGGGAGGATCCAACATCTTCAATTTTCTCGCTATTCTCATAAAATAGTTGACCATCGATTCCTCCAATCTAGGATTAAACTTTCCATTGCTTAACTCGACTCTAATATTAGCCTGCCTACTAGCCCCCCAATATCTGGTTAAAAAGATGTTCCTAAAGGTCCCATAATCATTATTGTTACCCATAGAAAGGCCTAGCCAATTGGCAGCATTATCCTTCAGGCATTTTCTTACTATCACCATCTTGTACTCCTCCGATATATGTTTCACCGTGAAGTACTCTTGTAACCCTTCTAAAAAGGCTTTAGGATCATCTGAATCTTCATTTTCAAAAACTGGAGGTGTCATTTCATTTAAGACATGGTTAGGCCAATGTAAATTTGAATTGTCACCTGTCCCTGAGCTATTTCTGAGATTAGAATGGGAATTACTGTTACCCCTATTTTGCATCGAAATGTCAGCTGATACACCTGGTATTGCCTCGTTTCTTGCAGCTTCATTATTAAGATTGTTGTGATTACATGCATTTTCATTTAATTTCAAATTTTCTAAGGCCTCTTTTACATGTGTAATTTCTGTTACTACCCCTTTTATTTGGTCTGTAACATCCTCCAAATTTCTAGCCTGCCTTTCACTTTCTACATCAGATCTTTCCATTCTAACTTTACACCCCTGTAACTCTTCTCTAATTTCTTCCCTTTGTTTGTCTAATCTATATGTTACTTTTTCCTTTTCTTTATCTAATTTTTCACTCACTTGTTGACCTAATTTCTTTTCAGAATTCTTTACTTCTTGCCTTATTGTCTCTAATTCTCCCTTAACCTGTTCTCTATTTTCTTTTACTTCACTACTAACTTTATTAATTTCCTCCCTAACTTCTTCCCTAAAGGTTTCGAAAGCTCTCTTCTGATTTTCCAATTGCATTCCCAATTCCTGTTGTCCCTTTTCTAATTTCTGTCCTAACTCTATTCTTAATTCTTTACTAGTTTCATCTATCTTACTCATCTTTTCCATTATCTTTTGAAACATATTCTCTATTTCTGACATAATCACTGGCCTTTCTGAATTACTACCAAACATTTCTGAGCTACCTCTAGGTGTTTCTCTAATGTTCTGAACTACTTCTTGGCATATTCTGCTACCGATTATATTTTGATTATATTCTTCCATCCTAACTACACTTTTCTCAATTTCCGGACTCTCAAAACCTAGAAAATCGCTATCACTGTCTTCCATTTCTAAGCTATTTGCATGTGTTTTTCTACTCACCAATATTTCACAATTTTCACTATTATGATTTTTTTTTTTTTTAACTGCACTTAAACTTATTCACTACACGTTTCACACGATGTTGACACGCTGGGCACCTTCTTGTTTGCTGGTTCGATGCTGGCTTGGTCGTCGTCCTTATTAATCACTGGTTCAATGCTGGTCTAGTTCATTCTTGGGGTTGGTCTATTCTCTCGACGCCACACGTTGGGTCGCCATTTGATGCGAAAAAAAAAAAAAATGTTGGTTCACGTTGGATCGCCATTTGTAGCGGAATATATGATGGTCACGTTGTGTCGCCCTTTGATGTGGAATGGATGTCGTTTCCTCCGGCTAGTTCAGCATGAAATCTCTTTAATCCCGGGTATGCGTAGGTATGTTTTACAGATTACCCCAGAAGAACTTTTGTATATTATTTCTTTTTTTTACTCTTTGACACTTTCAGGAGTTATGCCGACTTTTGATACATAGAGATACTCGCAGAGGAATCGCACTCACGTGTGTACACCACAACGTCCACTACTGGTCTGGGGCGAGTGGTGACGCTTTCTGGCGTACCCACGCTAGGAAAACGTTCTCTCCAATTTTAAATGTCATGACGTCATCCAAAAGAAAGCCTCATATCCAAAATGCTATTTCATTCCTTTTCCCAATTTAGAAATGTCCCTTTCTATTATAACATGTTCTTTTTTGAATTCCAAATATATATAGTTACCTTTTTATGATTAAACGATGTTTTCTTTATATTCTATTAAACATATCGCGTGACTTTTAAAGTTGACAGACCTGAATTTTGACTGATTTCAAACTATGTGGTATGACGTCATGACTCGTTAATTTCAAACCAATAATGCGTTTATACTACAAATTTAACGACTATTATTTACTCATATCTTGCTCACCTTACAACACTTCCTACTCTATTATCTATTTATGTTATTACTCAACACTTATCGCAAATCTCATATCCGGCAATTAAATTAAAACGTGTCTTTATCAAGCCCATTCAATTTGAAATCTAAATTTCGGTATCAATTGTTTTGATAAAATATGGTGGATTGTTTGCAAAATGAGATTTTGTCTTTTGCAAATGCACTCAGTAGAAATTTTAAATTATATTTGCTGTGAGATACCAACGTAATTTAAGAGGTGGAATCAGGACAACACCAGTAAGTTTGTTGGCATAAATAAATGGTTGCCAATGTAATGTTTTAATTCTTGAATATTCTGCTGGATCCCTTATGTGCCCAAGGGTGATATTTGAACTTGTGTTTTCTTTCACCTTAGAGCTTTTTCTAGTGCTTTCTGTTATTTTTTTCATTTTTAACTTTGTGATCCTGTGTGCTCATGGTTGATTATGAACTTGCTACACTACTGCTCATTAATTTCAATACACCCAATAATTGACATCTAGTTCTCTTTAGATAAGGTCTAATACCACAGTTACGGTTGAGTAAGCAAAGAAATATTACAACAGTTATAAACATGTCAAGATTTTGTGTTTGTGTTCATCTAGATACAATATTATCCAAGAACAATGTGTACATAAACATTATTTACCTATCGGATATGTTTGTTTATCTATTTGATGACTGAAGCTGCACTTGGTGCACCTGTGTTGTTCCCTGTAGTGTTGTGATGTCCACAGTAAACTTCAAGCATTGCTAAGATACATAACATTTGGTTCCTGCATTTCAGTTCCTTATTGACAGTTGAAGTGTGTACATCGCTAGTATGGCTCCATGAGTGGAGATATCCATAGAAAAATGTGCTGCAATTGTAGCACTTAGACAAGCAGGTTTACCAATTTGCCAAATTGTGAAACAGTGTAATGTCTATAGGGGGAGTACAATACACCCTTCACTGCCAGAAGACAACAGGTAGCAATAAGGACATACCATGACCAGGACAACCTTGTAAAACCTTTTAAAATGATACTAAATTTATCAGAATTACCAGCAAGAGAAATAGATTCAAAACAGCACCCCAAATTCATGCAGAATGGATAGAAATGAACAAGACAAAACTATCCGTTGTAACAGTAAAAAGGAGACTGATTGAAGGCAGCTTAAAAGGATGTGTCACAGCAAGAAAAGCCCTTCTAAGGCCCATAAATAAAAAAAAGAAACTTGAATAGGCTAGAAAACATCATAGTTGAACATTTGATGAGTGGACGAAGGTGTTATTCACCGATGAATCAAAGTTAGATTTTTGGAACCTGAAGGAGAACATTTGTTCACCAATTTGTAGCAGAAAGTGTGGCCCAGCAGTGTGTTCTGCCTACAGTTAAACATAGTGGATGTTCTATTATGGTTTGGGGATGTTTTGCAATACCAAGTGGATTGCGCTTAATAGGGAAAGGGTTCACGGTACAACAGAATAATGACCGAAAATATTGTCCAGCATTCTGTAAGAACTACATTGCATCAAATGAAAAACAGAAAGTACTGAGAGATACGGTATGGCCGTCCCAAAGCCCCACTTGTAATCCCATTGAAATGGTCTGGGATGAAGTGGACAGACATATTAGGGAAGTTAATATATCCAACAAGGAAAATCTTTGGAATATTGTTAAGGATGTGAGGAATCATATAGATTCAAAATACCTATGAAAACTGATTGACCGCATGCCTCGAGTTTGTGAGACAGTCATTAAATCCAAAGGAGGATATTTTGATGAAAGTAAAATGTAATGATTGTGATTTTATTATATGTGTGTAAGTTAATGTAATTATATTTTTTAAGAAATAAAGTTTCATTTGTGTTTAAATCTGAAATACCAGAGTGTATTGAAATTAATGAGCTGTAGTGCATATTTTCTTTTCTCTTTGAACTTTTATAGTTTGGAGGTATAGTTTGCATACATGTCAAGGACCAATGACAATACAATAATATCATAACTTTCCCCTAACATCATGATCAGGATCACCAGAATAATAAAACAAAATAATTAGCTAAATTTATCAATGTAACAGAATCTTTTGACGTAACTTTCACCAACCTACAGTCATCTGATTGGCTTGAAAATTTGCATACATATCAAGGACCAATGACAACACAATAATATCATAACTTTATCCTAAGGTGCTGACCAGGATCATCAGGATAAAACAAAATTAATCAGCTAAATGTATCAATCTTTCTACCATCATTTTCACCAACTTACAGTCGTCTGATTGATTTGAAGATTTCCATACATGTCAAGGACCAATGACAATAAAATAATAACATAACTTTGTCCTGATCAGCATAATCAGGATAAGAAGGGATTTAGCTAAATTTATTAATGTAACGTAATTTTCACCTACTTGAGTCATCTGATTAACTTGAAAATTAGCAAACATGTCAAGGACCGATGACAATACAATGATATCATGATCTTGTCCTAATGTCCTCACCAGCATTATCAGGATAAAAAAGTAGCTTGGCTCAATTTAGCAATGTAACCCAATTTTCACCAACTAAGGTCGTCTGATTGACCTGAAAATTTTCATGCATGTCAAGGACTGATGACAATACAGTAATATCATGACTTTGTCCTAATGTCCTGGCAAGGATCATCAGGGTAAAAATGTAACTTGGCTAAATTTAACAATGCAACATAATTTTCACCAACTGGAGACGTGTGATTGACTTGAAAATTTGCGCACATGTCAAGGATTGATGACAATACCATAATATCTTGAATTTGTCCTACTGTGCTGACTAGGATCTTCAGAGTAAAAAATGACTAAGCCAAATTTATCAATACAAAGGAATCTTTCAACGTAATTTTCAGCAACTTAGAGTCGTCTGATTGACTTGAAAATTTGTACACCTGTTGAGGACCAATGGCAATACAATAATAATATCATGGCTTTGTCCTATAGTCCTGAACAGGATCATCAGGGTAAAAAAATACTTAGATACATTTTTTAGTTAAACAATCTTTCAACATAATTTTCAACAACTTAGATTGGTCTGATTGACTTGAAAATTCGCAAACATGTTAAGGACCGATGAGGATATATCACCATGACTTTGTCCCAATGTCCCAACCAGGATTGTCAATAAGGGATAAAAAATGACTAAGCTAAATTTGTAGGAAACGGTACAGTTATTACATCTTAGATGTCACCAAGGTACATTTCTACTTGCACCCTGAAAGCTGCTTTAAGTAAATAAATATGTATTCATATATTGGATGATGTAGATGTCCAGAGAAAGGACCTAAAAGGAACATGAGACCAGGGGAAATATCATGGATTGGAGTTCATATAAGGCCAAGATACCCACAGCAGCTGGTAGTTTGGAAATCGACACAAGTTACACTGGGCAAAGGAATTAAATCGCTTGAAAATATTGAAAGGCCGTGATGCCCGGAGAGAGGACCCTGATGTGTGTGTAGTGTTTGACGCTCACTTTTACTGCATATGGCACCACAAGTGGTGACACTGATGATACATGGGTGAAGATGGAGCACCGGTGGAATGAGATGGTGGGGAAATCCGGAGAACCCGGAAGAAATCTGCCCCAGTGGAGCTTCGTCCACCACAAGTCCCACAAGCGGTTGCCTGGGATTGATCCCAGGCCACTTTGGTGAGAAGCAAATGGTCTAACCACTTGGTTACAGTGCGGCCATAGAGAGGACCTGAGAGGGACACACGGTTTTGGGGGAAGGATTGTGGATCGAAGTTTACCCAGGGCCAGGAAGTTCACAACAGCTGAGTGATTTGAAAATTCTGAAAGAAATTTCGAACTCAGAAATTTCTAAAAGATTTAAAATAAAAAAATTCTGAAAAAAATTGAATACAAAGTTTGAGACTAAAAAGTTAAAAATAAATTATAGTTTTAAAACACTAACAAAAACACACTTTTGTAATAAGCTGAACTAAAAAGTAGAAAATAAGTTTTAAGTATGAAGAATTTGTTTTTTAAAGTCAAGTAGTTCATTGTATTTCAAAATTTTGTAGCAAGTTTAAAATAAAATACTAATTTGTATTGACAAAATAATAAATTTTATTGTAAAAAAGTGTGGAGTGTCTGGCATCAAATGTTATAAATAGTTCATTGGTAGCTATTTATAAAAGTAAAGATATTAAAATATCTAAAAAGCAATAATATAAATTAGTTTTTATTTTAAACTTATTACAAAGTTTTGAAATATAATGAACTACTTGACTTTATAAGGCAAATTCTTCATTCTTAAAAATTATTTTCTACTTTTTATTTCAGTTTATTATAAAAGTGTGTTTTTGTTAGTTTTTTAAAAGTATAATTTATTTTTTGTCTTTTGTTCCTTCTGATCTTACTATATGTGTATTAAAACGATTTAAGAGTTGTGTTTTTATTTTTTTTGTTCATTCTTGTTTAGTGGTGTCCTAGAATTCTGTGTATCCAGCTATTCCAGATGGAATGTTGATGTGATATTGGGTTAAATAATAATAGATTTTATTGTCATTAGGCCTGTTACAGCAATAGACAATGTCAGTGTAGTTTACATATTATATATAACAAATAGATTCTAGCAAAATTATATATGTATACATACATATTTACAAATATCAGTTACAAGAATAATGCTACCAATATTCGCTATGACCTGCTATATATTACTTTTAGTGCATTCAGTTGTCTTATAGACACAAGTATGGAGCATCTATGGATATATCCATTAATTGAGTAGCAATGTACATTTCAAAGATAAGATACAATGACAATTTATAGTTGAGCTAAATTTTCAAAATATTCTTGTAGAGAGCAGTAAGGATTGTTTAATAATCTGTCATAAAGTCTACGTTCAAATCTATTATATGTCAGTTGAGTTACATCATTTGATAGTGTGTTATACATTTTTATACCTAACGCTTCAAAGCTATTTTGTGACTTTGACAGCCTATTATAAGATGTATCAATTTGGTTTGTATATCTTGTGTTATATTTATGGATATCCTGTCTATAGAGGTAATCAGATATATTCTTTTTTATATAAATGAGGACTGTATAGATATACAAGTTCACTACCGTCATTATTCTTAGTTGTACAAATAGTGGCTTAAAATGTGTAAATTTATCTGCCTTAGATATTATTCGAATGGTCTTCTTTTACAATAGTAGGATATTAGTAATATATTTACTATTACCCCAAAGTATAATACCATATGTTATAAACCTATGAAAGAAAGCAAAATAAGCAGTTCTGATGTAAGTATCGGGTGCAGAGCTTTTTAGGTTTTTTAAGAGAAATATTACCCTTGAGAGCCTAGCAGAGATATGATTAATATGAGGCTCCCAAGTGAGTTTGTTGTCAACTATTACACTGAGAAATTTGACTTCTCTGGTATTATTTAAACTTGGCAGGTCTTTTAGTGTAAATAATAGTTGTGTTTTTTGTTCATTAAGTAAGAAGCCATTTGCCCTGAACCAAATATCTGCCTGCCTCAAGGTATCCTCAGCAATTGTTTTTAGATTTATAAAGTCTGTGCTGGTATCAAAGAAGGTAGTATCATCTACATATAATATCGTATGAGTATTTATAAATGAAGGCAGATCATTGATCATTAATGCGAACAGTAAAGGTCCAAAAACGGAACCCTGTGGCACCCCATATTTTATCTCTGTCATTTTTGATCTATTACTTCCAACACATATAACTTGATAGCAATTTATTAGATAAGATGTCTTTCTTTACACAGTCCATGTGTATGGGTTCTTGATATGCAACAAAACACAATTCTCATTCTCTTTCTTTACTGTTAGATCCAGGAACATGAGGCAACCCTATGTTTAGATTTCTATGATGCACTTTGTTGTTTCATACTGTAAGTTGAAAAGTTTTAGAGCATTTTTTGAGTACATTTTAGGAAAAATAGCAAACATGTCATTTACAAAATTATACCAAGTTTTGAAGATTAATATGTATCTTAATGTGTATTTCTAGAGAGCTAATAAATGAGTTACCCAAAAACAGAAACCAGTTATTGATTATGCAAAGTTCCATCGATCTTAAAGCTCAGCTACTTCATCAGTGAATATTAACCAATTCTTTAGTAGAACTAACAGTTTGCTTGTTGGATACTGGGAAAAAGTAGCTTAAGATTGGATACTGTAATGTCCTGTTGTTCTAGATTCTTTTGTTTCTATATTTTATTTGGCTGTTTGATAACTGCAATAATTACAATAGGCTTCATCCAAAAACTAAAAATAATGAATTACATTATATCTACTAAACAGTATTTAATTATCACACCGTATGCCATGTAGAGAATGGCTTATTAACCATTTATACAACGTATCTTTAAAGAGTTAAACTTTTGTGGTAATACACATACTTAGGCTTTTGCAGCTGGCATTAATCCAATAGATAGTAGTTTCTGGGCTTGTAAGTCATGGTCCAGTTGATGAATTATCCAACGTTTTGCAGTCTTGGGTGAAATGTCAGATAATTCATTGACTGGACCGCAGCCTACAAGCCCGGAAACTACTATCTATTGGATTTGTGGTAATAATTTTCAAGGAATTGAAAAGTTTTATGCTTGCTACCTTAATAATACCTCAAGCTCTTCTGCAATCTGTATTATGACATTTCGTCTTTATTTCTACTACATGTATTATGTTTATGTAAATCCCCCTTTACATCATAGAGTAGAAGTTGGGTTTTAGGGCCCATAATTGCTATGGTCATAAATATCCTTACACCTTAGATGAATATGAACATTGAGACGGGAACTTCTACGTATATATTTGTAATTTTAGATTAAGAATGTACATAAATATAAGATTTTAGATATAAGTATAACTTGGTATTGTGCAAAGAAATTGCCTTTTGAAAGTAGGTTGACCTGAACAAGTTTCTAAAGGCCTCTAGAACTAAAGAAATCAAATCTATGTCCTTAATTAGTCACATTAGAGTTCATTAAACAGTTAAATAATGTATCGAATGGACAGTATGGGAAATCGAGGTGCAAAGTGCAACGGTCTGACAGTTGGGTCTGGATGGCGATGTGCCCAGGAGTGTAAACCTCGTAGCGCTAAATAAGTATAGCTTCGCGCCAAAAAGGAACGTCGAGGTGGAAAGTGTAACGGTCTGACAGTTTGAGTCTGGGTGGCGATGTGACTAGAAGTGTAAACCTGGTATCGCTAAATGAGTATAGCTCTCGCGCCAAAAAGAAACGTCGAGGTGTGAAGTGCAACGGTGATTAGTGAACGTAAAGCAGTTAGCAATCTAAGAGAGAAGCACCAGAAACTTGCTCAGGTCGGAAATTCGAGGCAAATGAAGTGTTGAAGAATAAACTTAGTAAAAGCCTGTGTTGTGTTGTCATCTAACCTCGCGCCCGAGAAACATCCTCTCATGCCTACCTAAATCCGGCACCCAACGTCCAGAAACCGCTACAAACGGCGCTCCAAGTCACGATCCCGTTACAAATGGCATCCCAACGTGGTGGCTCGACAAAGAATGACAACCAGAGGATCACCGAGGGAAGCAGTTGACTCGGCGAGAATAAATCGACGCGTAGGAAGAAGGCGAACTTCAACCCAGGGACAGCAGTAGAAGCCGTGGACGCGAAAAGGAGCCGACGACCAAGTAACATCACGAGCGACAGGAAACAGCCTCAAGACCTCGGAGGAAAGGCGCACGAGGTGCTGTTTCAACAAGCGAGACAATCAACATCAGAGGACGACCACATCAACCCAGCAACGCAAGTCACCGAAAGGTTAGAGTTAAACAAAACAATACTATGTAAAGACAATATATATCACATTTAAAATAGTAGATGCATGGAAACAAATGTGTGGAAGAATGAGAGGACATTATATACTGTATGACTGAATGGGGAAGATTAGAATAAGGTAAATTTAAATAGATGCTCCTTCGTAGCGGAAAGCTAAGTAGAAATACCAAAATGGAGTCGTTAGAACAGAGTAAAGAAAACAGTGCTGAGAGCAGCGACGCAGTAGGGAATACTTCGGGAGATTGCTTTAAGATACTCTTGGAAAAAATAAACGAAATGAGTAGTAGAATAGAGAATATGGGTGAGAAATTGGAAAGTAAAATTAGTGGTCAGGGTAAGGAACTAAACGAAATGAGTAGTAGAATAGAGAATATGGGTGGTCAGGTTAACGAAATGGGTGAGAAATTGGAAAGTAAAATTAGTGGTCAGGGTAAAGAACTAAACGAAATGAGTAGTAGATTAGAGAATATGGGTGGTCAAGTTAAAGAACTCTTAGACGAAGGATTTAGGACCCAAGAATCAAAGCTCAAAGAACATTTAGATCACAAGCACCAGGAATTTGAGGAGAGAATGAGGGAGCAATTAAATACACAGCAGGGGAGCATTTCCGAAATCCAGGAAGGGTTAAATTCCTTTAGAATTAACGTAGACGAGAATTTAGAACGTATGAAAGAGATGTGTGAAAGAAAAAATGTAGAAACTAGGAAAATGCTGACGGATGAGCTAACAGCTATTAAGAACGCAGTGCATGGGGAGGTAAATGAAACTTTGCAGGTAGTGCACGCAGAATTAGAAGCTGAGGGACAAGAAATTAATAAACTTAAGGAAAACACGGAGAGACAGCTATTAGCTCATCTAGAGGTAGATAACCGTTCAAAAAAGAACGAGAGTAGAATAGTGGAAATCCAGGGATCTGTAGAGAGAATAGAGATACAATTAAGAAGTATTAATAATGGTAATGCGACAAGCGCAGTTGACAGTAATGGAAATAACTCAATTGTAAATAGCGCACAGCATGAGGCTGTAGCTATAGAAAATGTGACACCTAGCTCCTTCCACGTGAACCCGTCTAATACAGGAAATAGTCTTAGTCAATATGGCCAATTACTGAATGAAGTGTCTGTTCCCATTTTTGAAGAGTCTGAGGACATAAATCCTAAGCAATTCCTTATCGACTTAGACCGCTATTTCGAGATAAAGGATATACCGGAACAGCTCAAAATGTTTGTTGTGCGTAAGGCTCTGAAAAATAGATCTCTGACGTGGTTAAGGCTTGTTTTGGGGGAAAATTGTTCTTACGAGTATTTCAGGCAAATGTTCCTTAACAAGTACTGGGATGCGACTACACAAAGTAAGATAAAATTAATGCTTAGGAAATTGGCCGCGGAACGAGTGAAAAAGAAAGACGAAAAAGGCAAAAGGAATCATAAGATCAGAAAGAAAACGAAAGGGGAAATCCATATTGATACACGAAACCAACAGTCATTTGTGAAACGCGTAGTAAAGATCTTTACAATAGATAAGGGGCAGGCGGATAGCCACGGTCCTCATTGTGACCACACCAAGGCGAAAAGGGACGACAGACGACCGAACCAGCTGTATTTACGGCCAATGAACCGAGTTACGGGATTGAAAACAGTAGAGAGTAACAAGGAAAGATTTATTTACCTACTTTACTAAATAGCTTAAAAAAAAAAATTGACTTAAGTACCCGGCGTGAAAAGAGACTGAGAAAAAAAATGAATAAATAAAGTTGACCGTGGAATAGATGAAACAAAAGGGGATTCGAACCGATAGAATAGTGGAGATCCAATTTATTAACAGAGTGGGCGCGAACATATAAAAGAACAATTGATGTAGAAGCGGCGAAAAGTAAACTGAGATGCGCGAACTTATGAAAGAATAATTTATGTAGATGCTGCCGAAAAGTGAACTGAGATGCGCGAACTTATGAAAGAATAATTGAAGTAGAAGCTGCCGAAAAGTATTTTGAGATGCGCGAACTTATAAAAGAACAATTGAAGTAGAAGCTGACGAAAAGTATGTTGAGATAAAAATGATAAAGTTGACCGTGAAAATAAATAACTAAATAAAAACAAAAGTAGACCAATGCAAAGCCATGCACAAGGTGAGAAAGGTAGAAAAATGCTAAAACCGGATTAGAGTCCTAATTGCTGGAACGTTATAACTCGTTGTAGTACTTATTAAATGAAAAATGGAAGGAAATCACAGATTGATTACGGCTATGACAGAAATTACATAAATGATATTAAAAGTGTAAACTGTATCATACAGTAATTGTAAATTTGATCTAATTACTTATCAAAGGGAGACCGAAGATGCGGGAAACACTAACAAGCAACAATTGAAATGAAAATGATGGTTTAAAATACGCGCGAAGCGGTAAATAAGTTTAAAAAGACAGATGAAGGAACAATGGTAAACTTGGAAGGATATAGGTGAAAATAGGTAGAAATAAGTGTACAATTAGTAGCTCGTAAGTGTGATTAGATTAGCAGTGCAGAATGTCATTATATGAAACACTGGTTTAAGAATTAAAAAAAAAAAAAAAAAAAAAGAAAATGTAAAATTAGTAGCTTGTAAATGTGAGTAGATTAGAAGTACACAATGTCATTATGTGAAACTCTGGTTATGAACTAAGGGACCCTGGAAGACATTGAACCCTTGTGTTTACATGGGCCAGGTAGACAAGGAGAACCTGTGTCAGTGACCTATATGTGTGATATTGTAAAGGAAGAAGGTGAAAGTCCAAGACAGGTAGATAATTGAAAGCAAAGGTATACTACGAGGAAGTGGACATTTTCATGTGTAGGTTAAGCTGAAGTCAGGACTTCGGAGGAAAATAGAATTTGGTAACCAAAAAAAAAAAGGAGAAATCTCTCAAAGATCTTCCTGTTTTTCTTGTTACAAAATCCGGCGCATTTGAGACGGGAACTTCTACGTATATATTTGTAATTTTAGATTAAGAATGTACATAAATATAAGATTTTAGATATAAGTATAACTTGGTATTGTGCAAAGAAATTGCCTTTTGAAAGTAGGTTGACCTGAACAAGTTTCTAAAGGCCTCTAGAACTAAAGAAATCAAATCTATGTCCTTAATTAGTCACATTAGAGTTCATTAAACAGTTAAATAATGTATCGAATGGACAGTATGGGAAATCGAGGTGCAAAGTGCAACGGTCTGACAGTTGGGTCTGGATGGCGATGTGCCCAGGAGTGTAAACCTCGTAGCGCTAAATAAGTATAGCTTCGCGCCAAAAAGGAACGTCGAGGTGGAAAGTGTAACGGTCTGACAGTTTGAGTCTGGGTGGCGATGTGACTAGAAGTGTAAACCTGGTATCGCTAAATGAGTATAGCTCTCGCGCCAAAAAGAAACGTCGAGGTGTGAAGTGCAACGGTGATTAGTGAACGTAAAGCAGTTAGCAATCTAAGAGAGAAGCACCAGAAACTTGCTCAGGTCGGAAATTCGAGGCAAATGAAGTGTTGAAGAATAAACTTAGTAAAAGCCTGTGTTGTGTTGTCATCTAACCTCGCGCCCGAGAAACATCCTCTCATGCCTACCTAAATCCGGCACCCAACGTCCAGAAACCGCTACAAACGGCGCTCCAAGTCACGATCCCGTTACAACATTTATTGAGTACCAAATCTTACACACCTTGGGCTACCCCTGAGCTGGACCCTGGTCCCTTTGCTATTAGGGTAGCCCTTCAATATAACTGCCTTTTACATACACATTACACATGCTTACCTTTCCATTAATCTTATCCTGCTCCCACCCTTTAATTTTTATTTCTGTTTCTCTTTCATCTCCTACCGCTATTCCTTTCCCCTTTTCCCAACCTTTCTTTTCAGCTTCACTCATAACTCTTATTCATCAGTTTACATTGTACACTTCATTAATTTTCATTTCAGTACTTCACTATAACCTCACTTTCACATATGTACGAGGTGCATTCAGAAAGTAAATCCCGATGACCGATAAAGAGAACAAGATCATCACTAAATAAGAAATATTTATTGAAATAATTACATAGACTCAC
This sequence comes from Tenodera sinensis, assembly GCA_030765045.1. Lineage (NCBI taxonomy): Eukaryota > Metazoa > Arthropoda > Insecta > Mantodea > Mantidae > Tenodera > Tenodera sinensis. The sequence goes on from CM060961.1 coordinate 84,730,159, forward strand.
TGGCTACATTTCAACATAGTCACCACCACTGTTGAGGCATTTATTGTTACAGTACACCATTAATTGTACCATTAATTGTATGCCCAACTCATAGAATTCTGCTGC